>JAJEKV010000038.1:366733-966733 GCA_021234155.1 Isoetes taiwanensis
TCGTTGGCTGCATTGCTATGCATGTCATTATGCGAATATGCTTCTCCTAATGTTGCAAAATGCTATGCAAATTCTTCATTTTTCTCTCCTTCTACTTCCTTTTAAGCTGCGTCACTCATAGCCATCTTCAGTATGCTCATGCCATGTCATCATTTAGAGAATCTCTTGCAAAAAGTCACTTTCAAAAAAGAAAGAAGTTTGGTTCTCTCTTATGGCACCATCATTTCCAGTACACATCACCTTGCTTGCCAAATACATTTTCTCCCACTTTCTCTATTAAGCACTGCAAAGAAATCTTTTTCTTTTAATTGACTCCTAGTCATTTTCATCTAAAGTGCATAAATAAGCGAATATCATGTGCCACATAGCACACTATCCAGGTGTCACCACATGGAGAAATATGTTTTTCAAGTTCCTCTGTAAAATTTCGCTTTTCCAAATCATCTTTTGCCACCCAAAGACTCATCTTTTTACCATATAATTCTCACCACAGTACATATTACGCTTGCCATCTATATTCCTTTTGCAAAGAACAAATTTCTGCAATCTCATAGCAAACTATTCACAGACTTATGCCTCTAAAATTTTCAAAAATAAACTAGTCCAACCCATACGTATACTTGTAATGTTGTTTGAGACTATTCTTTGGACTTGTGTTTTTGGTAAATCAAGGCACAAATTTGACCTTTACTTGCCCTACCGCAACCTTTTTAGTACACTCTCAGCCTTTTAAATTTCTCAAAACCCATTAATCAAACCGCTTTAGTTTGGCCATCACTAAATTTTTCACCGACCGAAACCCCAATATCTCAATGTATCCTGAGTCGCACTCGCCGCAAAGTATAATTGATAACTAACATATTGGCCGAAATCTCCTCGAAACCCCCTTTGCCTAAGTATATTCACACTGGGGCCATCTGTACTCAGAGCCGCGGATAAGAAGAGCACTTTATTCCCCACCCATTAACTGCGATAAAAGTTCCTCGCCAGGTGTGTACAAATTTTCGCTTATGCTCATATAAATTAGATTTGCGTAATACCAGGCATTCTTATGTTATGTATCATATGGTGTAAGATTGCGCCACAAAATATAATTTTAGGGGCTCTCGGCCTCTACCGCCACCCCCCTGTAATATGCAACCTAAACCAAAGTGGGGTTTCTGTGTGTGGATTTAATTTAAATGTGTTGGGATGTAGTCAGTTTATGTTAATTAATGTTTAAATGCGTAGTTATGTGTACAATGTTATATTAGAAATTTTGGCCCTTCTTAATGAAATCAAAATATAGTAACCCAAGAGAGAAATGATCCGTAGATGATGTCTCCCCAAGCAGAAAAACTATGGAAAGTTAAGAATAAGAGATTAACCAAAGAAAAAGTAGTAGACAGATTAAGCCTTGTGAAATATAAAAAACTTATTAGAAGAGGGAAAAGTGTAAGTAAATGGCCAAAAATCATGTTAACAAAAGAATCATGTGACTAGTTTCCTACTAATTTTCCAGCCTCTGCTTCTCCTCCCAATTAATATATGGATAAAAAGGTTGAGGGCCATTGCACCATGCACGCCATACCCACACCTATTCTCACATCCATTGAGGTGAAGAGACCAAATTTGGTAAACACCGCATCTTCGGTAAGCATAGTAATAAATGCGAGATCTCGGCTTCATTGTACCGCCAGCTCACAATAGACTGTAAAATGACAAGTGACGAAACTTGAGCAAAATTCCTATATTAGGCATGAGCAAGAGCCGGGTTATGATTCAGCTAGTATTTCAGCTCCAAGCACGAAGTTCCTACATTATTAAATAGCTTTTCATAAAGCAATGGGCACAGTTTAATACTTTATGTATGGCACCCTAGCATAGATTTTACAAATATGTTAGCGAAATGGTATCAATATTGATTAAATAAAATCATCCTTGTTCTGAACACACGCCGGTGACACAATCAATCCATCCTTCTAAGCCTATTAGCCTCGTATATATCCAAATGCCCTGGCCTGTGAATCATGCTAGATATTCATACCCTGTAAACCTGGCCCCGCCATGGAAGAATCAGTCTATCAATTTGGTCTGTAATATTCATCTCCACCCCGTGATTTCATTCCGACCATGAGATATTCATGCAGAGTGGTTGCATTATGGGTGTAATGTAAGAGCATTCCAGTTCCAAAGCGAATAAATTTCTATAATCGCGAAACAATTCAAGAAAGCAAGTCGAGTACGTTATGTATGGGTAAGCAGAAGGAACATGACACGAAGCATTGGAAATCACAAACTGAATCCACAAATTTTAAGCCTAGACCGAAAGCATCTCCAATGCTTTGGCGCTTTGGCTTGACAGGACATAGCGTAGCCTCCAGTGAAATTCTATGAACTATTACCTGCGACTATTGCTTTGAATTCGGGCATGTTGTTTTGCTAAGTCTTCCCCTGTGCTGGGCTGAGTCTTGACGTACTTATGTATTACCAAGAAGAGGGTCCTTCTTTTTCTTAGCAATAAATGTCATTAAACTTGGCACCCTTTCATTACCAGAATTCCATTTATGTTAGATATTCATGCAAGTAATCTACTGTGATGAGTGTCGTGAATGTAGCGTACCAACCTAAGCTACTAAAATTTCATACCAAATCTCCTTTTCTTTTGAAACAGTATCGAGTGCTCTTTCATTCAAGTGAATGATAATGAATCAACCGCCCTTAAAGTTCCCTAAAAGGATAAGAAATCTCCTTAGCCACCGCCAATAAAACCTTCTATATCGGAAAATTCCCTCGTAGTTTCTGACCTGAATTATATCTAACTTGATCGCTCCCAAAACAAAATGCATAAACGGATCCCATTTCCTAAGACAAAAGAAAATTAAAGTTAGTGGCCACAACACCCATCGCTTTAATTATTCACCAAGTACCTACCATTAGCCGGCAAGTAAATATCACACCAAAAACCATATTAAAATGCTACTGAGAATTTGCTATATAAATGGCCAATGTAAGTAGGTTCTCATTATAACGCCAACGACTTTACGGCCAAAATCGTGCATAGCAGTTCAAAAGTGCCGCAGAGAAGCAAATATAGATAAAACTTTCAAGAGTATTTCATACTGCAATGTTTTGTAGAGCAATAATAAGAACTTAAGCAGATCACAATGTCAAGTTAAAAAAACTGTTCATCAAAACAAGTTCACGACAAGTCTTCACCTGGCCCCTTCTACTTTATTGTTGTCTCTAAATCTCCTCTCGCCAGCTTCTCAAGTGGGTATCCCGAAAGATTTGGGCTGTTTGCGCTAGCTATTCCGGCCATACAAAAGTACACAACAAAGCCAAAGTCTCAACTTAGGCCCTCTATTGAGATCCCAAGCAATGCATCAAGGCCATTCCCTTTCGTAGCCTATTTTAAATTTGTTTTTGATGCATTTCCATGCGCTAAAACCTCTTTCAAGGTGAGCCAGACTTCTAATATTAAATAAGGCCAATTTCCGTAATTTTATTAGCTCTGAAACTTTGTTTCCAAAAAGTCTCATTGCAACGGATCATACCCTATATGTCCAAGAAGCTCTACCAAGCTTCATCTTCAGAGTAGCTTGCCTCCTTTGCAACCTAAAACTTCAATGATCAAGGGAAGCTTTATCAACAATGGGAGCAAATTCTTTTTGAATTTAAATTTTCTTTTTCCATTCCAGAACTCACTCACAAGTGCCTTTATCTCCTCCATAGACTTTTACGCGGGTCCCCAATGGGCAAGTTGCGAGAGTATATAAACACCCAGGACGATAGAGTTACTTGATCTTGGAGTCTCTCTCTCTCAAGAACCAATCAAGTATTTAGTGAAATGCCTTTGGAATAAAATAGCTTTATCAAAGATCTCTCCATCAATGCTTCTATCCATTTCAATTCTATACATATTCCCTTTATTTACGACCTTAAGGTAGCAGCGCACCTTTTTTCAAAGTACTACATAATCCCGATGATGCTGTGTATAATTTCGTAATATTCCCTTTTCAGCCATTCAAACCTATTCCCTGCATGTAAAAGCCTCCCTTAATTCCAACTTTGCTCTACATAAACTTGCTGTCGCGTAATGCCAGCTAACATAATTCTTTGTGGAAATTCACAACTCAAGTCACTCTGTGACTGAAGGAATATCACCAAGAAAATGTGAAGAATGTAAATCCATTTTAAAACTCTTCGCCTAAATTGTCTTACCATCACTTTGAACTCAGGTTCCACCTGAATGGAAGATTTAAAGTTTCGTAATGGCCGCCTACTCAACCAACGCGTCTCTCAGTTACCGAAAATATGGCAGCAAGAGCAATCCAATGCCTCTTGCATTTTTCAAAACACCTTGGCGAATGGTAAATTCTGAAGAAACCGCCACTTGATTCACACCATCAATAAACTTGCATGTGGTCTTTATTAAGTGTTTCTTACAAACCTCTCTCTTGCACACATAAATCTCCACCATAGTACAAATAAATGAAGGAAAGTAGTCATATATGATTAAGCGCTTCAATCGCTGGCAAACTCCTGGGATGCAGCTCACCATGACTGACATGTGCAACCATCACTCCCAAATCCCATCATTTCTTCACATCCAAAGTCCCGGCCTTCCGGCTCGATTATGCTTCAGAATTGACTTTGCATCACTCACTGGCCTTTTTCGCCACGAAATGCCTCTGATAGCAAGTACACACGCCAGCTTCCTTCCATGAAAGTGGCATAAAGAATCATATTTTGTCACACCCTATGCTGCCTGGCCGATTCCCACAACCATTATTCCAAACCATGGGCTCTTTTCAAGCCGCGTACAAATCAACGAAGGCCCTACCTTATATGCTCATCATCACGCTTCTGCCTTACATCATTATGGTTACTGTAGGGTTGGCCTTCCACCGGCATTCCCCAAAAGGCTTGCTAGTTTCCCATGAAAGCCAGGCCCTTCCTTTCAAAATAAAGACTTAAATATCTTCTCAAATTGAAGCTCTTCCTCCACATTAGCCTTTATGCGGCATCGCTCGAGCCCATCCTTTTGTCCATAAGTGAAGAATTAGCTTCGCGTGCTTGGCTTTCTTGCATGATCTTCGGCCAAAGTCTTGAAATTCCTAAGCAGCCAAATAGACTCTTTGGAATACTCATCTCTTTACACAGCACGCAAGACCTTGTTCATGCCTTTCCAAACCAACTAAATTTTTCCAAACTAATCTTCTCGGAATTTTTGCTTATTTACTCTCGGAGATCTCTCCCCAGCGAAATTTCCTTTTGTATGCTCTTCAAATTCATTGTCGTACTGGCGCCAGAAGAACTGCCAATCTTTACCCTAAACCCATCGAAGAAAAGTTTGCTTGTTTTGCTATCTTAATAATAATGAACCACCTGTGGAAAGCAAAACCAAAACCGCAAGCGAATACCGCAAAGTGCTAATTTAGGTACTAATCAAGTACATATGATAAACCATATATCAATCTCTATACTTAAGTTTGAAATGGAAAAAATTATTTACGTAAGAATTTAAGAAACAAGGTAACAAAGAGAGCAATGTTAGAAAGGAAGCATTTAAATATAGAATGTGAAATCATATTTAACTTGCCTCAAGATTTCTTTACAATGGGTTATAAAAATTCTCAGAATGTAATAGTCCACTGTCCACTCCACAAGTCACATGAACTAGCGCAACAGAAAGGAAGCCTCAAGAAGTATACCGTGCTTCCGCCATCAAAGAAGCATGCATGTACCTTCCCCGCAGCTATAAGTACAGACTCGTAGATTCACGCTCGAGAGGAAGAAAGAAGAGTTTGTTTGTTTCTTGCGGTTTGTTTGTCGCATTTAAATCTCGCGCCGATAAATTACTCGCCACAGTGGGCGGATAGATAAAGCGCGATTTCGCTGTAGGTAGCCAGTGCCGCCTGCAAAGCAGCCGCCGTTATTCCTGACCGCCATTTTTGTGCTGAAGCCATTCCGCCTACCTCGCCACGCATGGACTCCGGGTGAGTTGGCAATTGGTGCTGAATGCTCATTGGGGCCTTGAAGTTTCCCTCAACGTACTTTGAGTGTACGCCGTGATCGGCATGCATGAGCAACTAAAGTCTGCTTTTAAATAAATATTGAAATTACCAAGGCTTGATCTTCAACTCAGCCTGGCCAAGCCATTAACTTCTCGGGATTCCCTCCTTGTCCCTATTTGCTGCCTGCCAGTTAAGGAAAGACTGGGCACCTTCCCAACCGGTACGGTTGCGAAATCGATTTCTATTATGTGGGTTGTTCCGCATTTCGCCGCTGCAATGAAAGTATATCGCATTCAGTATAATCAAGATAGGATACCCAGGCTCGCCATCCTATCGTGCTAAACATGTTCATGATGCTTAACCCTCTCGCCTACATCCTAAGAGTACCAAGGCTCCACCTCCTCTCTAGCAAAACTCTAGCAAACCCTATTTCTAAATGGCTCGAGGTTGCATGTCAACGCAGCCTCACAAGCTTAACACCCTGCGGTATAAATATGGCACATGGGTCTATTGGGAAATGTAAAAACACTAATTTTAATGTGCTGCATGTGCACTCTCTAGATATACTAATTCCCATGCAACATGCTTTTCAATCATATATATGTTCAGAAAATAGTACAAAAAATACAAAACCAACCCCCTATTATGCAAGTATGGTCTAATAATCAAAGAAATCACTGGTCTCAGATAATTCCTCGTATTTGAGCACGCGTCATTTCAAAATAGTGTAAGTAACGATATGAATCCCTTGAGCTATCCTATTGAAATTTCTTGTATGATTTGACGCTTCTTTAAACGGGATCTGGAGGGCGCGCCCGAACCTCCAACTCGAGCATAGTTTCAGTTGCTTGTACACCTGCTAAGCCGCCTGTGTGAGGATCAACATCATGTTAGGACATATTCAGACTGTCGGCTTCCTGTACCGCCTGTAAAACTACTTGTTGATTTTCCATGCTTCACCACAAAATTTGACCACCTCTTTAAACTGCTTTTTCCCACCATCCGCCCACCGAAAGCAAAGTTTTTTTCCCACATGTTCCTGTACAACCTTCTCCCATTAGGCCTTTAAAACATCATAAAATGTTCAGCTTAACTCGAGATATCACCAATGAGGTATGTGCATTGTTTTGTTCCAGGCAGTGAGACCGGCCAAATTTCTTTCCCTCCTAACTTTAAACCCCACTTCCTCTATATTTTGATCCAAATTCAAGCCAAATTTTTATACATTTTAATTCGGCAACTTTTCGGTTGCCTCCTAAAAATCATTTGGAACAAGATCAACGCAGCTCGAGATATTTGATCCGAAAACTACCGCATTTTGCTTTTAGGATCCCTATAAGTGTAATTGATGCCTTTTGCATACATTTGGATAAAGATTGGTCGCCTGTGAATCCCTATACAAAGAATGCTTGTCGCCTCTTTTGTTTGGGCCCAGGCCAATTTGTCTCCTCCGTGGGATCTATAAAAAAATCTATTCTCGTTTCCCATTATCTCTATTCTATTCTATTCTATTCTATTCTATTCTATTCTTAAACAACCTCGAGGGTTCTCAAACCCACCATATCCATATATATAAAAGCATGCATATGAACTACAACACACCCTAGAAGTGTCAACACCTATATACGCCAGATCCTGGCTGAATGATTTAGTGGCCATGGGAGAGGAAATATTGCCACATGAGTAAAGTTTTTGTAGAATGACAGAAATTATGACAAGGTCGTAATAATTCCAACTCTTTTGGCTTGCCTCGCACACCTCAGATAATACTAGCTTCCTTGATTTAATTGCTACAATGGGAGGGAAAAATAGATCCAAACCCATGTCCGCTGGCCTTATTGTTTACGCTCTAATCAGAACTTCTCGACTAGTATGCGCGCAAAACCACCTTTCAAAACTTCTGATTCCATAACGAAACCCTAGTTGGGCCAAATCCCAACACCACATAGTGGTTTATACGCTCGAGGTCGTGAAACGTTGTTTTATGGCGTAATCCACAGGCTTAATTCATTTTTAACATATGCAAAGTTAAAGCGTACTGAAATAAATGAGGGATCTATCGGCCATCCTAACCATCCTAAACAATCTTGTTAGCCGCCAAAAGCTCTTTGAATTCTATAATTGCCACAATCGGGAGTGAGGATAAATCAACCCCATTCCCCCGCTACGGGCCTTATTGCTTCGCATCTTCAACTACAACTTCACTGCTAATTCCTAAGTGTAAACGCCGCAAACTTCCAACCTCGAGAACGTGAAACCCATAAATAAACTTAGTGAAACACATGTGGTTTATGTTTTGGAGGCCAAACGCATATGTTTTGAGTAGATAACTAGGTGCACTATTTCAAAACATAAGTAAGAAGCTATGGCAGCCTGAAATAACATAGTTTGAATATACCTGCCATCCCTTTAACGCATCTCAAACAATCTCATCAGAAATTTTTGAATTCTAATGCCATTACCCGGAGGAGGATAAATCTAAACCCCATTCCCCCAGAAGGTTCCTATTGTTTTGATCTTCAACTACATGTTTCTAATTCATGTCCCAAATGCAAACTCACTCAAACATTTAAATGTGATAACGTGAAACCCTTCAATAAACCTATAGCAACACACAAGTTGTTTACATTTCGGAGGCCATATCCTATACTCCGGGATTTCGGACTAGGGATCTTGAAGCACGTCATCAATGCAAATGAGAGGATGTTGATGCCGTAAGATTGCACCTCAAAACATCTCTGTTGTTTTGGGTTCCAAAGGCCATATTTCCCTCCCCGCTTGAGAACCACAGCTTTTATGCATCTACGCGCCCATGAGTATTGGCATACTGAACTGTGGAAAGTAAAAGTTAACCCCATCCTACGGACATCTCTTTTAAAGTCGTTGAGTCCCAAAGTAACGCTGCCTAAATAATAACTCCACCCAAATAACTCTACAGTGCAAAACAAAATGTCCAGTTTATCATCTCCATATTGTGCATTCTTCTTTATGGTTTAAGAGTACATTTTCGTCAACCATTCTGCATTTAATTTTTCTGCATGGTGATAAAGATAGGTTTTTCAACCATTATAAAATTTTAAGGCCCTACTAAACTTTTAAATATGAAACCGCAGCCGTTAGTGGCTAAATTAAGACCAATGCATCTTAGACCATGCAACTAAGCAAATGCGCCTCCCCGCATAGTATCCATCTAGCAATCTAGAGGGCACTACTCCTAACTTATTTCCCAAAGTATGCCCCTACAAGTATTTTCCTAAACCATAAAATACAAAGTTGGCCAGAAGTAGCCATAAATAAATTTGGTGTCTCTAGAGATGCCATTTCATCCCCAATCCCTTCTAGGAACCTCTAGCAAATTATAAAATTTGGCTGGGGTATCAGAGTGAATATAGTATTGTAAGTCTATTGGGTAGATTCTTATGTCCCATAAACGATAAATATAATCAAGTAGCTCAAAACCTAATACTAGTTAGGGATGGAAATTAATCCCTCCCTCCTGAATCTAAATCTGCTTTATATCTAAATATCAGTTACCGGCTGTATAAATTCGAGGAGCCAGGAAGTTTCTCATCAAATTTTAACAAAATATAATGCCTGTCAAATTGAAATGCTATAATCTAAAATTAAGAAGCGCCGTAAAAGCACTATTCCAATTACAGTTCATGGTAAATATCTCGAATAATAGTCCGAATGCGAAAAATCATGGAGACCCGTACTAATTCTTTCTATCAGTTATTCGACGTTTACTCCGGACGCCATTATTCCACTATTGAATGCTAGAAAAGTCGACGCTTTTCCTCGACGATACATATTTGACGATATATTCCCCACCATTATCAGACGCACCCACGGGCGCTTCGGACGACGGCGGATTGCTAGTGTCCTGACGTAGGCATCGCCGTGAAAAGTATCGTGTAGTAATCGTGATTGCCACCCTATACCGCCGTGCAGTAAAAATCTCTAGACACCGACGCATTTTTCCGACAAAAAATGCTCATTCTCTTGTAGTGGCTGGATCTAACCGCTGGTGCTTATTTTTCAGAATGTCACCACGATACATTCCCAAAGTTGACACAAACAATTCCAAGTGGTGGTGTGCTTCGCTTTAAGAAATAACCCCTCAAAAAAATATATACCTTGAAATAGGGATGTAGAAAAACCACTACCGAAAACCGCTACTCGTAAAAAAATACTAAAACTACACCTACTTAAAACCACACCTCCAAAACCATACTTGTGTAAAATAGGCTTACAAAAACCAAGTACCTAGTTATATAAAACCACATAAAACTATACTTCCTTAAAATAGCTTAAAACTACACCTGAAGCGGTAAACTAAGCACTACCTGAAACCCCATACTTCATTAAAAATATCCCACTTAAAAACTACAACTCCACGAGTAAAACCACACTTCAAAAACCATAATTTTTAAAATCACATTTAAAAACTACACCCACTCATAAACGACAGCCAAAACAACACCTCATTAAAAATCATATACCACTTTAGAAAATCTATATCTCCTTTAAAAACAAATCCACTGAAAAACTATACCCTTATAAACTACACTTCAAAAACTAAGTACTTCCATAAAGAATCCACTACTTAAAAACTACATCGGTTATAAACTACAATTCACCAAAAACAAATACCTTCTTAAAATACCACCCCCAAAAAATAAAGCGCACACTTCTTTTTAAAAATACACCCCAAAAAAGACCACACCCTAAAAACTTAGGAAGCCGTATAAAAACTACGCCCTTATACAAACCGCCACACCTCCACATGGGCCATTACTGCAGCAAACGGCTATGTGGTCTTTTATATTGCTTTAGGTGCAATCTTAATTGGGCAGCGGAGCAGCTACCGGACGCTCCAGACGAGAAATGTGCGGGGACGTAGAGCCTATGGTATATACCTGGCGAAGCATGTGTGTGCGCAACCCTAAGGGCCGGAAAAACACTGGGACTGAGTAGTCTCACTTCACGTGATCCAACAAGCAGCCCCAAGTAGACAAAACCTACACCTCAAAGGGAAGACCAAGCTTCCAAGGAATATGGTTACATTTCAAAATTTCGATAGTCACATTTCAGGTGGAATTTTGTGGCTAGTCACATTTCTTTCCTTATAATATTACACCGTATCAAACAAGGGCGAAATGTTTTTTTGTTTTGTAAATCAAAAACAAGTCAAGATTGTTGTAATGCTGGTTTTCTATTTTCACAGACGTTAACATATTTCGCCAGATGCGAATATAAAATACCGTGATACGCTAAATTTAATTTTTTCTTGCAGGTGCGCGAAAACAACTAAATCGCTGCCCGCAAAAGTTATATCGTATTTTGTTTATTTCGACGATGCAAAAAATTTTAACTTCGCTGTGATACGGCTTTATAATGTTCGTGACACGGGAAAAAAATTGCCAGACGATTTAGTTGTTTTCACAGACGCGGAAATCTTCCGATGCCCAATTTTTGACGATTTTTACGCTTTATACGGCAAATTTGTGCCATATCACACCTAATAATACATTATGATAAAAGGTACAAGCAACGTATTGAACTTATATCCTACTCCATGGATTGCTGAGGGGCAATTTTCCACCATAATAAATAGGGCGAGGGCTACTGGAAGGTTTCATTTGGGGACAAATATTTCCATCATAATAGTCATAACAGACAATATCGCTGGTTTCAAAGGTGAACTTATGCTCTAAAAAAAGCAATTCCACATGCAATTCCAACTGAGAGGGCACTACTCGAGGTAAGATAGGGCTCTGTAATTTGTGAAATTTTCCTCCCAACTATTATGCTTTTCAATAGCCACATCATGTTCGGTCATGTGCATATATCATGTACAACACCCATCCGCTGTATTATGTTTCAATTCGTATTGCTATGTCACCCTTTCTCTCGTGCTGTTTGTCCACGCAAACACCTCCACTACATTCCAAGATCCAAAAGATCCACCCATGTCCGAGACATTGAGGCGATACTATGCATTAAAATCATTATATTGTCAATATATCTTTAAAGTCATTTTAACACGCTAATACACCATTCTCACATAAAATGTACTCATGGAGGGGAGCATGATAAACAAGGAAGTTGTTTTGTTCTTGAAAGACCTATAGAGCTTAAGTCAGCCCATTCTCGATTCTTTCAAATCTAGGATAGAGAAGAGGTCGTTTCCTGTCTCTGGTGGTCACATAGAAAAGCGTATATTCTTAAGAGTTGCTTAATTCATATTTGACATGATGAATGTTCTCCTACCTATATTTGGGAAATCCAACTAGATAAGCTCCAAGTGTTTGCTAGTTATGCTTTGACCACAATCGTGTTCTTATTGGAAAGTAATGCTTGGTGTCTATTCGCATTCCAAACCATTGCTATAAGAATGTCGCACCTAACTAATACATAAGAATGTGGCACATGAAGTTTTGGGAAGCCTTCAAGTGATCGATCCCAAAAACTTAAAACCAAGAACCACTATATTGTAGTGAACATTACACGCATGGTGAGACTTAAACTCACTCATGTCTCCTACCCGGCTTGTACATTAATACACTTGTAAAGTCACTTTATACTTTATACATACTTTCTAGCTCTATGTACTTTCATTTGTTGTTTCCTACCATAGTTTTCTAGTCTATGTGCCTTCATTTATCGCTTTCCACCTCTTCAAAACAAATCCTCCTTGGGAACGCTTTTCCGATGTATAATATTGGTGATCTTGATGTATGTTCTTTGTTTCAAGCTTTCATTCATTGGTATATCATGGAAAGGAACTTTCTATTGTAGTTAAATCATTGGCTCTAGAGGAATAGTGATGCCTATTAGTATGTTCCTAGATTTAGAGGCCTTGAACCCTTTTTGGCTCCTGAAGTCCAAATTCTATCCTCGAACTCTTCATGTACCAACTCGGGAGGATTTTAGCCAAATTGAGTGGCATGCATTAGCAACATCTAGTTCACCGAGCATCAACGGACTGCGGGTAATTAGTTAGGGATGTCATAAGGTAGGTGGATTGATTCCCTCGAGCAAGGAAAATGTTGAGTACCACTCTAAAAGGATGTATCAAAAGTTCTGCCTATTGGCATCGATGTATAGTTCCACAGCGGGGTGTACCTAGATCTCTATTCAACTCACTGCCGCATGAGTACAACTTGGTGAGGCCCGAAAAGCACATGGTCTCAAGCTCAATTTCCTACCATGGTTGATCCCATCCTCACATGGCTTGAAAAAAGTGCAGATGGAAGTGGATACGACATCTATGGTCGATCCTCTCCTCACATGGCTTGAAGGGTGGAGGGGATCCCAGCCTATTTGCATATAACTTATCAACCATTTGATAAACAGTTCTGTTCTTAGAAAAGTGCATCCCGACTCAGTGATTGGTACCTCAATCATCTACTTGGTATTGATATCCGCAGAACGATTTTTCTTTTATTAACCTACTGTGTCCACGTTGCTAAGCACCCGCATTGCACAAATTCCAAGTGTCACTAAATTCTGCCTTTGAGTAGCCTCATATTCTTATCGAAAGACACAATATTCGAAACTAAACTCCGAAAGCAAGTTGTTCACCTAAATTTGAGCATAATGTGGAAGCCTATATCATGTTCTAACATACTTCCCATCGCTGGACTTGCTCTCTCGCCTAATCTCAACCTTAATTTTAACCCGACCTCAAACCTAGAGGGGCTTCGAGTGTCAATGACAAGGGACACACATTAAACTTTATACTATGATATAAGATTGTGTCTACTTAGCTAGAGTAGATAAATCGCTCTCATAGGCCATTATGCTGGGGTAAAGGTTCAGCCCAGATGAGCTAGCCCCATCTCCTCCAAAATTGCCTGGAGGACAATTTTTCCAATTACAATGGTTAGGACAAATGCAATTTCACGGCTTCAAAGAGGGGCAATTTTACGCTATAATTATTAGAAGCATAGGCAATTTCATCAATTCCAAAAGGATCTTAAGGATTTCACATGCAATTTCAACTTTGATATGCAATTTCAAATGAGAGGATAGTCCTTTTCAAGATAAGATAAATCAGAATTCAAAGTGAAATTCACCTTTATCTATCCTTTTTCAATCGCCACATCATATGTGGCGCTATTTACTTCCTCCTTCAACCTTGATCACAGGAGTTGAAGGTACCCCTATAAACAATTCCAAAAGGGTGCTAACTAGTAGTAGCTGAGAACATTTTTATTAGAAAATTGTACCAAAGAAGATAATCTTGCCACTCTACCAAATGTTGATGAACATAACTACATTTTCGTTATAAAGAAGATTGTATCAACTCTGCCAATCTAGTAAAATGCCGATGAACACAACTATATAAGATGCCAAGTAATCGCTCAATGAATATATGCCGATAGAAAGTTCATCCGAGGTTGAAAAGATGTAGAAATCTTTTCTGGTTTAGTTTCAAAACTAATCAAAGAGAAAACGAGTTACAAAATTCCTAACGATCGTGAAATATAACTTTTGACAAACCATTATTCTTTCTTTTTACACAATGTCATTTTCTTTATAAATGAATATTGCGGTGTATGAATGGATTCACAATAGTCTAGACTTCCACTCATTTTCGGTCACTATAAGGAAGGAAGGAAGGAAGTTTATTTTAATCGGCCCACGGGAGGCCAGGCCTATGAGACTACATACGCAAGAGAACAAGCAAAAAAAGCCAAAACCCCAACAACAATTAAAACAACAAACAATGTAATCAGACAAAGATCCCTACTAATGGATAAAACCCCACTCTGGGGAGGAAAACCCAATGAAGAAGCTCTCAAATACCATGCCCCCAAGAGCAAAGTCCTGACGCCGAACTGCAAGATGGGGTGCCCTACCGCTTACCATAGGTGATGCGAGTAATCGATAGAAGTGTGTCGTGAAAGCATCTAAGATCGTGCAATCGCCTCGACATGGGCATAAGGCCGCAATCACCGAGGGCATGGTGCTCATCCTCTATCACGTGCATCTCACAACACCGATATCCCTCCTCCCCTCGGGATCCCGTGCTCCGCCATTCACCCCCAAATGACTGCTTCAATTCCGAGGTAATGGAACCCGTCCTTATGGCAAGAATAGCTCTCCGCTTCTTCACCGAGATGTGTGCTTTCAAGTACCGATGGGGTCCACATGCTCAAGGCCGGGATTAACTGAAAAGTGATAGTGCCTCGCCTTAGGCTTTGCAAGAGTAAAGGTATCCCACAGAGTGGCAGATAGCTCCATCCAATTGCCCATTCTCAAGATCGAACCGGCCACCATCCTGGTAATCCATAGACCACCTCATAAACCATCCCTCATGCTGCTCGTACATACCCTCTTCTGTACCGCCTGGGGCCCTGCTAACAACATCACTGCGGAGGTGTTCATCCATCCCATCCACCTTATGGAAGCAAGCAGATGCTCAAGTGCGATAGCGTAACGTCAGAAAGGCCGAACCCCGCCCCCATCCAACAAAAATCGATGGCCTGTGACGGTGGTCCTTCACCCCAAGCACATGTCAGAAAGCTTCGCACCCCTTTCCAACCTATCCCACGTGTTTTGCTAACCACCGGGCTCCCAAACCTCCACCCCATATAGCAAAGACCTATCACCAAAGTCTTCTAAACAAGTGTGCCTCCTCGCCCAAACACAGATCTATCCGGCAACACGCTGCTTTGTGATCAAGATATAGAGCCTCTGTGCCCTCAGACCGGCTCTCCTCTCCACACACTATCCCACATCATGTTAGTAGTGAAATCAATTCCCAGATACTTGAAGCTCCCTCGTGATCATTCCACTTCCTATCCTCGTATTATAACTCCGGATAGGTGTTGCGAGGATGATCGCGATAAGCTTGCCTTTGTGCAAGTTCATCGCCATTCCTGCTGTTCTACATAACCCATTGAGGGCATCCAAATGTCGTCAGACACCGCCGGGTCAGGGCTAGCAAACCCATCGTCCGAAGATATAGTAACTCCGCTCACGAGGTCGATCGAGCATCGGGCACCGGCCCCATGTTGCATCCACGCCCAAGCCATCAATGTAAATCCAAAGAGCATTGAGACACCCGCAGCCCCTTAACTCCCATAGTGTGCTAGCTACCCGCCTATCTTCATATAAGGCAAGCAAGGCAGCATAAATCCCATCATAAAGTTGGTGCACCACATTCGCAATTGAACCCGCACCTGGTAACCCAAGATGTCTCCCTGGGACTAGATCATACCTTAAAATCTACAAAGAATACAAGTCTCCGCTGCATTCCCATTGCCTCCATCAACACCTCAAAGTGAAGACATGGTCGGCCTGGAGTGAGCCATGAAAAGCCCGCCTCACACCCTGCCCGCACCCCCTCCGGCCCACTTAGTGAGTTTTCCTTCACCACCACGCTGAGCTGCAAACACGAGCTTGACTACACCATCCTGCACCCCGCCATCCAGATACCAGACGCGAATGTGAACAACCTTACTAACTATCCACTGGGGGAGCCCCTCCTCGTAGCCCGGCACGATCACCGCTGGCCCCTACCATAGATGGGCTGTTCCCACTTCAACAAATTTCGCACTCAGAACTTTGTTTGCCATTCACGATGCCCCGAGGACCCCATCGATATCCTCCCCGCTGAGTCAAAGACCTCTCCCACCGATCCGGACCGCATTAGCTCCTGGGGGTCATATAACTCCCCGCAAGCTGGCATCCATTGTCTAATAATTTACATTACCACCAATTCGGGCGCCTTCCTCGAGAACACCACGCCTGTAAAAGCTTTCTTGGCTCGCCACGAGACAAGCCAAACAAGCGCCTCCCGAGTTTCGCCATGTATCATCTCCCCTTCTTGGCTTTTTAGGGAAGAGCTTATGGGGCCTTGCGCAGTCTGGGTACCGCACCAGGATCTACATGACCAAGCGCACTGCCTTTAGAGCCTTGCAATCAAGATCAAACCGTTCTCGTGGAAATGCGCGGTGTCCCTCCTGGAGGGCCCCACCGCAAAGGAAGCCCCAAAGAACTGCAGGCGCCGCCCCCTCACCAGCCATGCACACTGCCTTTGCAAAGGTGTAGAAGCGAACAAACCCCTCAGAATTCTACACCAACAGAGATTCATATTGTCCCTTTACTCGATAGCGTGGATGTATGGTAGCACATCAAAAACGATGCCCATATCCTCCTTAAAATCCCTCATAAAATCTCCTTAAAATCCCCTTTCGTGGAATGGACATGATTTTAGAAACGGGTATTTGGCCACAATCCCTCAGGATTTTGTAGATTAATATCCCCTTATTTGAATTTTTTATATCCCCCATTGCCATGTAATGGTCATACCTTTCTCAAATAAATGTTCATAATTTCTTCTAGAAACAATCCCTTTTACTTGTGTTTAATATAATTCTTATTCCATTCATACCCCTCACCTGCTCATACTCCTCTTCTCAACCATCCTCCTCTAGGAATAATCCTCAGGATTTTGTAGTTTAATATACTCCTTAGTCTGCCTATACTCCCTCGCCTCAACCATCCTCCCTTTTATGTTTAATATCCCCTATTCCGGCTCATACCCTTTTTATGTGTTTAAACCTTTCCGCTCATACCTCTTTTATGTTTAATATCCCTTATTCCTTGCCTTATACCCTCTTCAACCATATCCTCCTTTGTGACCTTGTAATTTAACATCTCATATTGTTAATACCTTTCTCAAAAATCCCCTTCGCGGATTTTCTGCTTAATATCCCCTTATTCCTCGTTCATACCCCTCTTCTCAACCATCCCCCTTTTGTGACCTTTGTATTTAATATCCCGTACTTAGTTAATACCCTTTTCAACAAATACATTTTTATCCCATTTGCACTGCTTTAAACAAATACATTTTAAGCCTTTAAAACCTTTGAATCCAAATTCAAAGTTCTTTTCCACTAGATGAGGCATAAAAACCTCCAAATTCTTGCAATACATGCAAATATTTCACTCTTAATGCCAAAGTACAATGCTAAAGTACATTTTATCTTATGTGTTTTAAATTCCACAATACTGTTGTAACAACACAGAAATATTTCCCAAATTCTGCTCATATTTACAGATTTGTTGCTTTACTCATTAAAATGCAAAACCAATTAAAGCTGCTACAACCGCTTTTCTAAAAGGACCCAAGTCATATGTTCCATACTCCAATCATGCAAGTATGCTTAAAATGATCCCAAATACTCTTAAATTCTTTTATTAAAAAATATCCAGCAATTTACAAACTACATCAATCCATAGAAATGTCTCAGATATCCATGTCATGCTTAAAAGCAAGCAGTTTACAACATAGGTCACCCCCGCTTTTCAAAACCACAAAAAATATCTCAAATACTCATGTCATGCTTAATAGCAAACAAAATAAGACAAATAAGTTGTAGATTTTTATCCACGTGTTCGGCTATAACACTTACCACTTTTTAGTGAAAGCATAAAGCAAAACCGTAATATGTCAAATGTAAATCCATCGTTTCGAGGTATTGCAAGAAAGAGAATTTTCTTCGAAATCCCAAGACTTCATCCTAAACCAAATACGAGCATATTTGAAAGAGTAAAGTTGGTTACCCATTGAACCAAGCCTAAGTTAGCTTTAAACAAGGTAACTAGACCAAAGAATGACAAATGTAAGCTATAACTCTACTCGCTCATCGCCCTTTACCAAATAATTATAAGAGCTCAAAATAAATTGTAGGCCATGCCTCAAGACAGTGTCCACATTTACCCATATGGTTATAGTGAAAGAGAACCTGCGGGTAGGAATAAACTAATCCATAAGCACATAAAATGCATTCTCGCTGCAATTTTTCAAACTGCATACTTCCTTACCATTTGTAGGTAGTTGTTAGACATAGTTCCATAGATATATTGTCAGCACATCATTTCATATCTTGCTCTACCTTAGGCCAAGCCTTTAAAACCCTCAATCAAACTTAAAATCAAATACTAGAAAGTCCAAAAAGAAGTTTCAGAATATGTGCAACTATAGCACTTGTTTTTTTTTCCAAAAGGCGGGCCATACTTTAGTTCCAAGGGCTAGATCAGCTCAGAATTAATAAGCATTAGAATAAAGTTGCCATGCTCTGTCGCACAGGTTATCTCATATAATGGCAAACACCTATTCTCGCTTTTTTTTTAAACTATGCTTTGTACTACCTATAATAAGCTGCCAAATCTCATGTCTTCAAAAAGACCCAGATTATTTGTGTATAACACTTACAAAACGAATTTAAGAGTACAAAATAAATTGCATGCACTCAAGCAATATTTTAATGCTGCAATAGTTTTTCTAAGTTTATATCAGTTAAAAAACTGGAGAATAGCTTTTCTTTATCATGAGCCAGTAATGCTAGCTATCTACGAAAATCTGTAACCTAGTTAGTTTGCTCTATCAATTCACACTTAAATTCGTAGAAAGATCTAGACATGAGCTCAAATAAACCAAACTTGAAAAATGAGTTCAAAACTCCGCAAAAAATCCCAATCAAAGAACTTGGGTTAAAATTTGGATCTCCAAAGATTTGATCTCCTCATCACTATTTATGGTTTGCTCCTTTGGTTCAGAAGATTCTGCTAGATTTGCTGTGCTTTAGAATCCTGCCTCCACATTGGATCCTTCCATCCGATCGGAAGCTTGGTATCATATTGCTTCATGTGTTTGCCATTCTTTCCAGAAACAGTTAATGGACGGTGCCACAGATTCTGCTTCTACCATGTATAGGATTGCCAGATCTGAACCTTCCTCCTCGCAAGATCAAAAAGCCGGGCCCTATTTTGTTTCATCACCAATAGAGATAAACACAAACAAACAAGGCTTTACCACAGAATAAGGTCGCATTTTCTGCAAGGCAAAAGGCATGAACCCTAAGAACATTATCTCGCATGCCGGGTTGAAGTGATTCGGGCTTAGTCATGAGCTGATCCCAAGACAACTTTCCCTTAGCCGTGGATCGGTTTAGGATCGGCCATCACACATGCAACATTTTGCCCTATTCTCATAGTTTTTCCATTAATTAATTTATTACCTTGATTAAAAGTTGCACACGCCTCCCTATCATCCCTTGAGCCGTTACCTTAAGATGTCCGATACCTTAAGATGTCTGCTTGGTGTTCCCCTTGTATGGAAATATCGTGGCTGTAAATATTGCAAACTTTCACTCACAAACGTTAGTGGAATATTTTAAGGGCCGATTATAAATGTCCCATACGCAATGTGATTGTACTCATTACTCAATTCGTTTACAATAAGAGCGTTTCCCCTTGAGTCATTATCATGAAATGCTTTATTTGTTAGTATTTTTTCAGATTTACTTTTCCTCTTGCCAGAATTATGTCTTCAGAGATGCAACAAATGTCCCACATAGGATATGTCCAGTGCATATATCTTGATCTCCAATGCTATATCTTCATGGAATTAGGTCATCATCTTGATGAAATGAGGTCTACAGAGATGCAACAAATGCCGACGCCCTAATTTAGATACTTTTCAGGGCCCAAAAGACTTTACACGAAATATTTTAAAACAAAGTCCCCTATTTACATCTTAAGACCATTTAGCAATATTATATTATCAAGGATATTGGGCATGCAAAGTTAACCATAAATTGTGCAACCACAACCTCTTACTCATTCGAGTTAAATTCAGGGGACATGGCAAGCTATGCTTTTGTAGACAGATTTCCAAAGGTCAAAATTTATCAGAAACTAACACATATGTTGGTAGCCAATTAATGTAACGTACCTCCATGAAGTGCACAAGTAGACCTTTAATGTGGTATGTATGCCAGTTGAAAAATCCAAAAGGATTTCAACTTGCATAGCCAGTGTTTGCAAATACTTCATATGCCAAATTCTTGCCACAAATTACCTTAGTGGTCACAAACTGCACAGACTAGCTAGCTTATCCCACTGCCTTGCGGCGGCCAAAGTGGATGACACATATAGGCTTTTAAGTTCTACCACGTCGGGGATCATCATCGTATAACCCCAATAACCAACTCCCAAAGATAAACATACATTGGCAAAGTTTGAACCCATGACCAAATGCACATTTATTTTGGCATTACTAGGCCTATACCAACTCACCACACATCTGTTGGACAAAACTTTTGCCTTACATGCATACTTTGTAGGCAGGATATAATCCCGCCTTAGGAAGTCTAGGTATTAACTAATCTTAGTTGATGCTGAGGCTTTTCATCAAAATTTTTATTCTTAGTAGCATAACATTCTTAAATTTTTATTCTCACTCTACAGGAGTTGGTGAAGTCATTTATGATATTTTGAGGCATGGACCTCATGATGGCACTTGGTGTTTCCCTCAAGAGCGAGATGTGAAGATCCATAAGCAAGTGAAGACCAACAACTTGGAAGTTGAACTTACCTATATGAGGTATCATGCGCGTTACCTTTTCACCACAACTTTCCTTGAAGCCGAAGAAGGCAATCCTGCTGAGTACACTTTGAAAGAGCTACATATGTACATTTGGCTACCAATTGGCATTCAAGACCATAGGAACGGAATTATTCGAGTGCCATCAGTAGAAGTAGCTAAAAGCATTATGGATAAGTTAGAATACCTTCCAAATCATTGTGGCTACAAGGAGGCCATTGTGAAGAAGGGCATAGTTATAGGATCAACCAGGAGTGAGCAAAAAGGGGTGATTATAGACTTGACTGGTATGATGGAGCTGAATGGTTTACATGATCAAACACTTATGAAGAGGCAAAGTTACAAGTTTAAGAAGGTTCTTTTTTGTGGAACTATCTATAAAGAAGGAGACTATGTGTCACCACAAGAGTTAAGTGAGGAAAACCATGTAGAGCCCAAGAGTAATATATCAACAATCTTTGTTCATGAATCTGTTGGAGAGCTAAAGAGTTACTACAAGGCAAACTACTTCTATCGAGGTAACAAAGATCCATTTACGAGGCATGGATCCTTTCCTTAGATATAGCCTTTGGAAAGACCCGTGATTTATTAACTCTCTAGTTCAAAAGTTCATCCCTCGTGCCATATGATGATACATTAGTGGTGTTCTCAAACTGGCAATCTAAAAGCAACACCCACTTTCTAAAGCAAGAATCACTGAAATATTAACTTAAATATAATCCTCATCCTCCTTTTCCTTCATTCCCTTTTCATGTGAATCCCCATTTCTCCTCATCCCCATTATCCTCATCCCCCCATTCTAAATTGCAATTCCCCCATTAGGCCCTCATTACCCTTACTAACCTTATCCCCCATTCTAAATTGCAATTCCCCATTGTAAATTGCAATCCTTCATTGCTCCCTCATTACCCCTACTAACCTTGGCTACCCCATTTCCTCATCCCCCATTCTTCATTTTTTAGTAGAAATCCCCATGTTCTAAATTGCAATCCTCCTATTACTCCTTCATTACCCCCAGTGAGTTGACTACCCCATTTCTTCGCATCCCCATTCTTCATCCCTTACAAAAAATCCCCATGTTCTAAAAATTGCAATCCCCATTACTCCCTCATTACCCCTACTAACCCTAACTACCCCCGTTTCTCCTCATCCCCCATTCTTTTTTTTTTTTTTTTTTTGAAGGAATCCCCATGTTCTAAATTGCAATCCCCTTATTACTTCATCATTACCCCTAGTACCCCTGACTACCCCATTTCTTCTCATCCTCCATTCTTTATTTTTTACTTTAAAAATCCCCATGTTATAAATTGCAATCCCCTATTACTCCCTCAAGACCCTAACATAGAACTAAAATCCTCTTCTTCTCAAAAATTATCCTTTGCTCAAATTAATCCCCATTTCCAAAAGGGGTATTTTAAGGAGGATGTGGGCATCATTTTGATGTGTAATCCTCCACGCCCCCCTTTCTTGTGTCTCCACTATTGAGTGCTCCCAATTCAGCGTGACATAAAGTGGGTAGTGATCTGAAAGCCTCCTCATCCCCCTCGTGGCTTGTGCCAATGGAGAAGTGTGTAACCATGTCAAGTCTTTGCTCGAGGAGCGAAGGTAATCCAACACACTAGCTCCCCATCCTGCCTATCACTCCCGCAAGTAACACCCCCTCGAGTGTGGCCATCACGATACCATTACAAATTACCATGTCAAAACATGGCAGAGCTGGACCACCGCCTCGCCAAATGGTCTAGCCACCATATCCCCTGGGAGTGCCGCGGTATGCTTGAATAGCGGTTGTCTCAAGCCAAAGCGGATCAAGATTAGCGTCCGCCTTTGAAAGTCACCGATCGCAGAATGCGCCGTAGGGAGCATTGAAATCTCCTAGCAAAAGCACCTGTCCCTCTTTGTCCTATAGCGGTCTATGTCATCATACACAGGTTCCTATACGGCATCCGGACATGCAGGTTCTGCATCATGTACCGTAGAACTTAGAGCCCGTGATGGGGAATGTAGCGGCCTAGCAAGAAACAATGGGACATGACCGGCTCTAATACCGTTACCCATGTAGCGGTTAAATGCATCGACACTTAGAGTGTGATCTTGCATGCTAAATGCCCCTAAAGTAGCAAGCTACTCCACCGCATTGCGCGTGCGCCATGGCTCATTAGCAAGTGAGAAATGCCGATCTCCTTGAATGTCCGGCAATCGATGCCCTTCATACTCCCATGTCTCCCCGGGAAGACGATGTCCATGTCCGCCGCGATCCCATTCAAGCCACTACCCTTCCGCCACGGGAAGCCCCTATAATTCCGTGAAACAATGCGAAGACACTTTCCTATGTTGAATGCGGCCGTGGACCCATCTCGAGTGCCTCGAGGACGCCGGGCGTGGTTGAATAATCCGGGCGACCTTGCTCACGGGACCCTGATGGATGTGCTGCAGTTATGGAAGGCCTCAATCCTCGAACGAGTTGGTGAGCTGACCTTTAGATTTAGGAGAGTAAGTCGGGTATGGATGCGGGGTCACCGAGGGGCACGCATTCTCTAGCACACCCGTGGACCCGCCATATTCGTGGAGGAGACGCCTCTAACCTCGCCTCATCCCGGACGAGGAGATGTAACCCGAGTAGTCCCGCTAGGTGATTCCTTTGGGATTGCATCTCCTGAGAGCTACAAGCACGCCATAACATGATTCAACCTATCTCGCAAAGTGTGCACGAGGGGCGGATGGAGTGGACAACCCTAGCCATTGTCTTATGCCAACAACGCCATGTTATACCGTCTTCACTGCTGTTATCTTGAGGCCCCCGACGGTCGTCCCCATGGAGTCCGAGCCCTGGTAGAGCCCTTAGTTATGGTGTATTTCCCTTATTATGTTGGTATTCTATTGTTAGTTATATTGATGATGATGGGCCACCCTTCGTGGTGGTATATTATTTATTAGTATTGTTGCTAGGTGCTAACATGTATGTACGCTTCCGCTATATAGGATTCCCATAGAAGGCGTGGGGCGAATGACACCTCCGTGTCCTTCACCCCACACTTGGCCATCATAAGTGGTCCGAGTCGACGGCGGGCCTTTCCATGGTGATGGATTCGCCATGGGCGGGGAATTTCCCGTATTTATACGATGGGAGCATCGTATGGATTCGGGGAGCATCACACTGTACAACTAGGCTCCAATGTTCGATGATCCTGCTCGATCAGGCTCTAACAACCGAAATATAGCATTGGTTTCAAGTACATATGATCTTGGCCTGCCTGGCCTGATGCCCTGATCCAGCTCGCCCCTGCGTGTACTGTTAATTAAGAGTGCCTCCCAAGAATCGTCGACGAGGAGGCACATATACCTTCATCTTGCCATTAACCAAACCAAAGCCCCTCCAAATTTGTCATCGAATCTCTCTTATCTTGACCAACTCTTGGCTTCTTTCCCGTTTGTTGCAGTGGCGTGAGATCCAGATCCAGGTATATGGATGTACCTTTCAAGCGATTGGTGCGGTGCAACAACAAAGATTTTGCCTCCCAATCCAAGACTGCAAACTTAACTAGCGAGGTCTTTGTTCGGGTCATCCATTTCGATTGGACTCTTGATAACCAAATCGCATGGTTGAGCTTTGCAAGTACCGGGGTGGCAAGCTTACCGCAAAATCCTCGCTTTGCTGCTCCTCCGGCAATCCCCGCACAACAAGGTTGAGGGGCGTGCACGGATGTCTTGCTCCTCACGGCAGTACCCGCATTCCCTCGAGCCACCTCGGCCTCGGCATGGGGGTGCTGGTGCTGCACGACCGTGGTGCACTTTCGACTCGTTGTACCTCCATCCTGAGGTCCCGCATCTCTTCTCGTAAGTGGGCCATATGGTTCTCTATATGTGATCATCTTCCCCGACATCTCTTGCACGCGCGCCTTTGCTTCATCAAGGAATTGGAGCCTCCCCCGTAACGCTTCCACATCCTTTTCCTTAGCATCTATCCCACCAGTCATGCTTGTGACTTGTGCAATCTCTTTGAAGAACCCCTTCATGTCAGCCGTGCGTTTGCGCCATGTCTTCCATCCACTTCTGGTGGACCTTATCCAAGTGGTGCCCCATCTCCGACTAGCTGCGTTGTTGCTTGTATCTCCCTCTTATCGGTCATTAGCCTTTTGGGCTCCCCAATCATAATCCCCGAGCCAAACTTCCACAAAGGAAATTCGCTCCTTACGTTGGAGAAGCCGCTTCTTGAGCGCAGCCCCCCGCGATGGTCCCGGATGCCTCAAGCTTGCCACGCCTTAGCACGGAGGGACCCGCCTGTTCCTCGTGACAACCCGATTGCCTCGGCTGTGATACCTGCTCCGATGGGGACGAGGTATCCAATTGCGGGCTCTTTTCTTCAATGCATGCATGCTGTCAGGTAAAGCACATGAAGGAAACACACCAGGGTTTGACATGGGAACCGAAACGGAAGTGCTGCAATCCGGCATAGCTACAGGTACTGAAATACTTGATGCCATACACCAATGGAAAGCTCACTGAGACAGCTTTCCAATGAACCAAGAATCGCTCCAATCTGACACCCGGTGAGGGAGATACAAGACACTTATAAAATCCCTTGTCAAATGCTAAAATGGCTTCTCTAAAATAGTCAATGCCATTTCCTTGCTAATCCTTGCTTTTCTTCACATATTTTCTCATGGATGACCATTAGAAATTACAAGATAGTATATGTCGTATGTGTTAAATACTCCACGACGACCATCTAATAGAGTTTGACAACATTTATGGAAGACAATGTTTTTAAAATCATGAGTGATGGATAGACAGTCCTTATGAAACAAAAATAGTCCCTCTCAAATAAAAGTTCCCACTACTTTTTACTAACATTCATGCAATTCTTGTCATACCTTTAAAACTAATCATCATGCTCATAAGCATCTTTTATAGGTTCAAGAATGCCTATAAAAGTAGGTTCATATTTAGCTTCTGCTAAGTATGCCTTTTCCATGCCATCTGGGATAAGGTAGATTACCTGCATTTCTGATTTTTGCTGATAAATTTTGAATCCTTTTCAAGCAATTCTGGTACTGCTGCTGCAATAAGCAGTGTGCCACCATTGATTCTACAATTAAGGCAGTTAACGCTTCTTGTAAAGAGAATAGCCATCCAGTATTAGGCCAAGAGTACAACAAGTATCAAGAGAACTCTTGCATAGTTTTCACAAAAATACCATAGTTTGCTTTACTATTTAAACCACAATATCTCGTGCCGTTTAACCAAGTGACAACTCTTAGATCCATATAAGTTTGTTAAATATTTTAACATCATTACCCAGCATCCATACTAGATTGGCATAGTTAGCCCATTTTTCCTAAGTGCATTATGCATAAAGATACTCTATCATTGTGTCTTTACATAACTTGAATCACTAGTCAAAACACATTATATATCTGCCATTAATCATAGTGATCATTGTCAGATCGATATGCATATTTTGACACCAATGATCATAAGCCATTCACGCCTAGCATATTTATCACATTTTTAACCAGTGTAACGTACCATTGTGTCACTGCATACTTTAGTAGTTAATATAGACACTAGGGTAAAAGCATGTTAGGGTGTACCACTTTTGGAACCTGCAAAAGTACATACACTAGGTACTTCAGAACTGGGTACTTTCTCATTTTTATTTTCATTAAAACTAGTACAAAAATCCAAAATAAAAGTCAAGGACGCATTAATATTCAAAGTTAAGATAAAGATAATGCTACCGGAGACCAAAATATATATAAAAGTTCTAGAATGTACCTTTTATTGAGATATTACACAGGTACCCAGTACCCAGTCCTGGGTACCTTTTTAGGTACTTTTTTGGTCACTAAATAATACTTTTTAAGGGACACCCTAACATGCTTTTACCCACTAACATTTTCTTCTTTAAAAAAAAAAAACCTTTATGAGCATTATACCAGCACCCTATAAAATTTGCTAATATAGAGTTACCATTGTTCACTCATTAGCATATTGTTTGCTACCATATAATCATCTCACCATTACAATATTTATGCAGGTCAACCTCAGAAAATTTTCGCACACATGTCTTATTCTCTTTGGAAAAAGGGATTCCATACTGCCTTAAGACTAACAAAGATATAATAATTCCGCCATAGGCTATAACCAACTAAAACAGGAGAAAAAGCATAGATTGAGGAAGTTTCCACTGGCTTCAAAATGCATATTCAAATGCATTTTATGTACTTTCGGTACGCCAAAAACCAAAAACATATTAAGTTCTATGAAAAATATTTGAATGATGCGGGAAAACCCAGACATAGCAGGGAAAAGTTAAAGTTACAGACAGATTTTTTTGTAGCTGAAATGCATAGCGAGGATTATGCGTAAAAATAGACATAGCGAATAATACTGAACATGTTTAAAGGATATCTGGTTTAAATATGCTTTAATATGTAATATCTCTCAGATGGAAAATTTTTGAATGAAGGAAATATAGAGTAATAGTTGTCTCAATAGAATCTGAAGTGATATCCATTCTCGATGAAATAATAGCTCCTTTATGTATTCTAAACACCGCCTCGATGATGAAAACGATCCCTATACATAGGACTATACCCCGGGGAGCAATGCCTAACACATGGGAAATTATAGAAATTATAGAAATTATGGACTCAAAGAATATAGAGCATAAATGGGGACTACCAAGACCTCTTCAAGGAGCATAATCTTTGTTTTAACACCAGAAGATAGAAGATAGAAGATAGAAGATATAAATATAGGGTAGGACGGGGACAAGGTACGGGACAGTGAGGCCAAGCCTCCGCCGTGACACCAGGGATAGCGAGGGTCGGACCCGCAACCGGTAACCCTGACCACTAAAAACTCAATATAACTCACTCGCAATAACATTTGTAAACAATATATGACTTTTAACGAGGTATGAAGAATACCTCAGATGACGAAATTGCCGACACCATGGATTGGGAAAAGTATGAACAAGGGGGGTTTACCCCTCACCACAGACTAGGGAGCATGAGCGCATTTCGTGAAAAGATACATGCAATGTAAATACAGAATACTGGAACTACAAAAATTGCGGTAATGCGGAGAATCTCCGGACAAAAATACTAGCGTAATCAATACAGACAAGCATCTACCCAACCACTCGGACTTCGAGAAACCCGAGAGGATCAACCTTGGGCAACAGACGAAAAGAGCCGAATGACAATAAAAAGGGCCTACTCGAAATTAATTAGGGCCTTTTGAATTTTGAATTTTAAATTTTGAAATTCAAATTAGAACGGTAATTATCAATAAAAATATCGTTTAGAAGCAGCAAATATATATAGTCTTAGGGGGAGAAGACGGTTATTTCACAAGTGAGAGTCTAGCACTAACATTCTACTTAGAGTCTTTAAGACAAATTCTCTCTTGCAAACGAGGGCTTAATGGGCGATAGTATCAACGGCTGCCAGAGGGGAGATCGGGGCGGCAAGAGCCCCTGGGTGAGTCAACAAGACCTTAGGGACTTCGGCACAAATGGATAAACGGCTAGAGGCAAAGATCCCGAACTTGATGCACTCAACGCATTGGTCGAGACTTGTAACAAAGAACAAAGTAGCCATCACTAGCATGGGCGTGAGAGTAGGAGGGGTGGAGAAGATGAACGAGGAAAAATGCAAAATGTGAGAATGGACGAGATCGAAGAGAAGAAAGCAAAGATCCCGCAAAGGTTGGTTGAATTAGAGAAATCAAATGTTGAGTTGGATGCATGGGAGTCATTTGATAGGATAAAACCACATTTAATGGAATATGAGGAGCGAATAAAATTAAACATGATGTTAGGCTAATTGGGATAGCAGAGAGGCCTAACGAGGATATATATCGAAGCCATCGTAAAGTGATAGAGGCGGTGTTCAAGGAACATAGGGCTGCCATCGTCAAAGCCCCGACGGGCCAATGGAGGGGAGATCGAGGCACATAAACCCCATTGAGGGATATGGCAACCAAGGAGAGGATCTTACTGGATGGGATCCGTTGAGGAATGGAATCAAAAGGCGGTGAGGCATTAACAATTGATGCAGACGGGGCTACATTGAAATGGCCAAAGCCGAACCAATCGAGGGGATACAAGCAGGGGGTCAAGAATGGCAAGGTATACATACACAAAAAGGGTAAGAGAGCAAGGGACTCAACCGCGCAGAGCGACGGAAGGGTTGCGTGGGATAGCAAAACCAACGAAGCGAGAGAAGGAAAATTCACACCTCATGAAACCCATACAACAAAAATCGGAGAACGTAAATGCGAGGGAGGCACTAAGAGCAATCACCGCGGTGGGGGGAACCAACAGTGAGCAATAGGAGGAAGCGGAAACGGGAAACGGAAGAGCCAACAAATCAAGGTTCAAGGGCCAACCCCCGACAATGAAAACCGTGAGGAAGGCCAAGGAGAACGGCAATGGCACGTAAAACATGGAGACCTGGCGGAGCAACCTGGGGGAAAAGACACCGACATTATGGTAATCGGAACTACCCATGGGATGATGGAGAAAGACTAGAAGGTGCCTTGCAATGGCCGCGACATAATATGTTTGGGCAGAGACATGGGAGCATAACACTAAAAGGTTACGAGGAGGAAGGGTACCAAATTGCTTACATGTTGGAAAGATTGGGATTTCAAGAAAGGGAGAGGGAGCGCGTGTCCGGCTTGTTATATAAAGAATAGTGCGCTTAGAAATGCATGTATGTTACATCTCAGATATCAATAAAAGATATATGGTTTTGAATATTCAATTGAAAACAAACAAGAGGTAGTTCGATAATCGCGATATTACTCCACCAAACGAAATAGTCGGAATTGGCTCGAACCGGGAGAGAACATAACGAAATGGAAGGGACAAGGACCAATGATTATAGTAGGAGATCTAAATGCCGTAAATCCGCACATGAACAAGCACAAATTACGACGGATGAGAAAGATGGTCGATAGTGTATACCGCGAGGACACAGGAATGGCAGAGGGATACAGAAGATAAGGCTGAGGTCAATCGCCTAGGGTGAGCTATTGCCGGAAGTCTGCGACGGCAAAAGGGATGATCATAGTTAATAGCGTGAAAAATGGAGGGATCGGAGGTTTTAATGAGCCAAAACTTCGCATGGTAAGAGCATAGTGGATTATATAATTTTGAGCCACTGGGCAAATGAAAAGATAGAAGGTCTAATGCTACGAATGGCCCGACGGGGAAAAGGGAAAGCCATAGACCGATCAAACTAACATTTAGATCGATGAAACGCCACAAAAGGATGGGTACGTAAATAAAGAAGGATAACAAAGACGTGGTAAGGATTCAATTCCGGAAAGATAATGCAAAACCTTTACTCAAATGATCAAGGAGGAAATGGGAAAAATGGGACCGGGGGAACACAATGCAAGTGATAATGGGAATACCCTCAATGACATAATGATAAGGGTAGCAAAGATGTGTTTGGGAGAAGGATCAAAATTAGGAAGAACGTGGCTTCAGAGAGCTAAGATGGTAATGATGACGAAAAGCAGAGAACACAAGAGGAAATTAAGAAAGCATAAGGGGAGGGACCGGGAAGAAAAGGTAGCATACATAAGGTTATTGAAGAAGAAAAGATATAATAACCTGCTACATCACCAATGGTACATGGGAAAACTGTTGAGAAAACAGCCCCGAAGATTCTGGAGAGGATTCAAAAACAAAGGAGGGGGTAGCAATGTAAAGGCAAGGGACGGTAAACGGAATGACATTGGGACCGAGGGATGGGAGACATACCGGACAAATTATATAAGACGAGGGCACCGCCCGTCAATACCATTAATCATCACCTGGACAAACCATGCTTCAATATGCCGGAAGTAATGTTAGCCCTAAACAAGATGGCTAATCACAAAAGCACCAGATTTATATGGCTCGACCGGAATTGCTGAAATGCTACCGAGACGTAAATTGGCGCATGTGTAATGTATTATTTTAATGGCATCATACATACAGGGCTCCCGCATTTATGGACATACAACAGAGTCATACCCCTACATAAGGCGGGGAATAGAAAAGATCCAAGGAACTATAGGACGATAATGGTAAGCTCAATTTCCGCAAAATGGTTTGGAAAGGTACTTGGATAACAAACTAAAGAAATGGGCGAAGAAGGAAATGTGAGAGCACAAGGACAAAGCTCGGGTTCAGACCAGAGCACTCAACCACGGATCATCTCGTGACCCTTCTGGATACTAATAGAGCGTAAACAAAGCGCATGGAAGAAAAATAATCATTTGCTTTGTAGATTTCCGTAAAAGCGTTTGATACAAATCCCCAGAGAGAAGTCGCTAAAAAGACCGATGGACATGCAAGCCCCGAAGCATGGTAGGATCGATTGCAAGATCCGTACCACAAGGTGTATGCTAAGATGGAGCAGAAGGACAAAATTAATATGTGACCACGTGTGTGAAGCGAGGATGCCCGTTATCCCCAACTCTGTTTGGAATATACATAGATGCACTACTGGGGATACATAACAGATCGGCCAAGGGGACGAGTATGCCCCAACACCGGGAGACACTAAGGTACCAATAATGCTATATCTCACGACGATCTTAGTATGATGGCAACAAAAACAAAGGAATGCATGTGGTTGCTCAAAATTCGAACAATTTTGTGAAGATCACGTGGCTAACAAAGTGAATCTAGCAAAAACAAAGATAGTCATCTTTGGACATAAGAACGACATAAACCTTTCGGATATAAAGAGAAGGAGATAGAGGAAGCAATGTATCACTGATATATCTAGGTTATGACGCACATGGCACGAGGAAATGGGCCAAAGGAGCTAACACCAGATTCCAATCAGCTTTAGGAAGTTACTTTAACATGAAAAACTTCAAGAAATGTAAGGTCAATAACCGATTGGGACATCAAGTGCTACCTATTTAGTGCAGCCGATAGCCACCACACCCAGTTAAAATGGAGCGTAAGCATGGGGACCAGGCTTACCGTAAAGAAGCTGGAAAAAGCAGAAGGAATCTTTAGGCAAAGGGCAATGCATGCGAATTCGTGGTAAGAACAAACACGCCCAATCGACAATCATGGTCCTCAAACAGGGGCAAAAGGCCGATGGGAAGTGAGAGCATAAGATACCGCCTTTCGACAACGCCAGAGACATCCAAGGGAAATCATCCAAAGATTGCAATCACCGACCAGCAAAATCGCACATCCTTGAAGGTTTGGATGGTTCGAGAGGTGGCAACATGGACCAGCAGATGGGACTAAACCTCGAGTGACCCGACATAGAGGAAGAGCAAAGGAATGAGGAGGGGCGTATTATAGCGACAAGAGCATGGCCGCAGAGAAATACAGACCCAAGACAGACCGCTCGCATGTTTTTTAATCCAGACCAACAAATGGGACACGGGTGTAAAATTCGGATAACATAATGGGAAGAAATCGAAGGGACATATTGGTCGATTCAGATGGGAAGTCACGATCTAAGAATCGAAAAGGGCGGTGGAGAGGGATAGCCAGGGAGGACAGGATATGCGAATTTGTGATGGGGGGAATAGAGGATGAAACCACATGATTAATGATCAACCGATCTATGGGGACATCGAGGGGCGATATAGAAATATAAAGTGGGGAACCAAATTCCACGTGGATGATAAAGATGACTAATCGTTACTGACCGGGCAGATGCGATCCAAAGAATGATGACCGCACACATAGAGGTACACAAAGCGAAAGAGGGCTTGTAATATGACCGCATAACACGGGTCATATAGCCTCACAAATTGCTTTCGGCTAAAAGTCGATTGATAACGACGCATCACCGCACTTGGCCAAGAAGCCGAAGGTGAAGCGGTGTTTGGTATTAAAGGAAAAAGTCACCTTCGAAAAAGGCTACATTAAAACAAATGCGGATGTGCTAGTAGCACCCCTTTTAGGAGCTCGCCCATGCTACACAAGTCCAGGGGGCCTTACGGCACAAGGGACATTAATGTATTCTATTCTATTCTATTCTATTAATTGACCACTCGTGATACTTCAAGATATCCAAATCCTCAGCTACTACACTTGAACAAGAAGGCAAAGTGCATACAAAAGGAGGAGATCCACACGTGCCTACAACCAACCATGCACAAGTTAGCAAGAATCCCTGAGTCGTCGCGAGGGCTAAAAGGTACATAAGATGTTTCACCTTATCGCCTTCACCTTTTGTACGAAGAAGTCTTTTCGCCCGTGGTTTCTGATGATGCTCAAAAAAACCATATGCAAATGGCTTCGGACATAACTATTAAAAGTAGCAAGACATAAGTTCAACAATAAACTAGACATAAAGACACTTCAAGCAGTGATAACCGGCAAGGCCATATTTCTTAATTACACAATTCAAGTTCCAACAAAGACTAAATTATCAAATATCTAAAATTGTCCTTTCCAAGACACAGTAGCTGATCTCAACAGTCTATTTGTAAGCGCTCAATTAAGCTAGTCGGCAACAATTTCCTGAACCACAGAGTCTCATACATGAACTCTCAACGTAAAACCATCTCTAGGTTTCATTATTTTTGGATAAAACCTTAATTTGTAAACCTTTTTCTAAATCTTTGAAATTATACATTTCATAAACTAGGCGCCATTCCTTCTCCAATCATCAGGGCTTGATCTGGCATCGTGGTACATCATGAGCCACTCTCCATTCACAACAAACGTGTATGCCCAGTCAACCTCTCATCACCATCAGAGATCTACTCCTCCATGAATTCTTTCGAGGCTAGAACCTTACTAAAAGATATGGAAGATATGAAAACACATACCTATTTTTGTTCTATACAAATGCTTTATCCAATTGTAAGAGGAATTTCATAGTAAGACCATGATGGATGATGGGCCATCCATGAAGCTCTAACTGCAAGCCGATATACTGACAATAGATAGTGCTAACTTTGATGAAAGTGCCTACTTGTCGCAAAGTGCAGTAGTCCAAGATGGCACATATAGTTTTGGCATTGAAGTAGCTCGTATATAATGAAACAATCCAGAAATAAAGTCGAGATTAGTATAGAGGAAGCTCACATTCTTCAATCCTAAAAACTGGACACGAGACGTCACCATTGTGCCTTGACTAAACCCTTCCTCCACGCTTATGATGTCGAGAGTGCCGATTCACATCCTACATCAATCAAAATATACCCAAGTTAACGATATTGTCCTATTACATCTTTTATGCGCCCTTCGCTCGGTTTATTCGAGGGTGTCGGCGTCAATATCGCGCATGTCATCCCGGTTCTAGAAGATGAAGGAGCCCTTTAACCCCTTAAAGTCCCGGCATATCACGCCATGCGCCGTAATAAACCAAGAGAAACATGGGTATTTAGAACTGCACTAGCTAAAGGAGCTTAGAATTACACGAAAAGTACTCTAGAATTGCAATAAAATTATAGCGAAACACAAAAACAGAAGGACATCTATATTGTCATTCCGTGTGTAGAAACAAATAAAATGCTCCGATTTTAGCTATGGGTTTATAAGTAAATCTGGCATATTTGCGCATTGCCATCTTGGAAACTGTATAAAGCTTACTCATGAATATAGAGACTATTACTAGATCGTCTAATTGGCGTTGTGTAGACAATCTTCATGTACTCATATGAAATAAAGAGCTCTTTTCTTTTTCACCATGAAATATGGTAGCCATGAAATAGAACCAATGATCAAGTACTCCAAGCCCATCAATACTTTTTGATGTAAATGTTGAACTACCTTCCTACCTTGGCCATGGTACTGAATGCAGAAGTCATGGATATCTACTATCCAACACTCATCATATGTACCATCATGCCGTCAGATATCGCAGTTTTTTTCTTTTACTTGCCCTTTCTATCTATGGATATGGAGCCTTACCAAAAGAATAATAGCGGTTAGTCCTCTTTTCCTTTCTCTTTTTTGCTTCTAAGTTTCATTCTGCTCTTTAAAACACATCAAGTGTTTCAACATCGACATTCGAATGTAGCATAAAATACCTTTGTGCAGCCTAAATCAACTACCAAGCCGCGAACGTTTCTCTTCTCCGTCTTGTCTCTTCATCAAGGCAAGTTTCTTTTTCTTGCACCAAATTCTAATACACTTTCATATATCTAGAATTAATTAGATAGAAAACAATGAGGTAACTTAATAGGCTTTATTGCAGTGTAAGCACACATGAAATGTTCATAACATCAAAGAGATTTTGAATCATTTTCATATCAAGTTCCCCTTAATTTAGGCTTCTGTAACTCATGTAATTCTTGAATTGAACTATTTAGATACCAAGCCCAACCAAGAATTGCATCCTTAATTACATGTTAAGTTATGGTGCCCGGCGTTGCCGGGCATAGTAACAATTTAAAAAGTGGCGGTTTAATACTAAAATAAGATTTGCGGCATGCAAATATGTATTTGAAGATTGTAGGAGCAACAATGGAGCACAAAATTTGTATTCTCTTAGCATTTATTTCAATTATAAGAAGTTGTGTATGTCTAATGTGTTGGTCTGGAAGTACAATTTCGTTGCAAGGAATGATGAGATTGCTGGGTATAAGATGTAGATCCAATAGATATAGCAAAAAGTTAGGTGCTAGGTGTGTTGAGTTGCCCTAGTATAACAATGAGTTATGTTATTTTTTATTTATGGATTTGTAGATGGCACCAATGATAGTATGGACCTATGTAATGAACTAACAATGGCTATTTAAAAAAAAAGAAGGTAAAAGTTATGGATGATAAAGTCATTAGTGTTTGAGAGGGAGATGACGGATGACGTGTGGAGTGACTGTCTATAGATACAAAAGATATTGTAGTTTTAGAATGTTAATTATCAAGCAATTCACCCATGTGGAATTAGAACAAATAGGACATCTCCATTTTAGTGAACAACGTTATTACTTTGCCCACATGGTTTAAGTTGGATCATGTCGTAACACCTTTGTGCTAACAATATTGCAACAAATTTTGTAAGATAGTTATGATCGCTCCAAGTTTTGATATAAGCGATTGATGAGCTTTGATTGCATGTGGATATGTAATTACCTAAAGTCCTTAAATTACCTAAAGTTCATTTGTTTATTCGTGATCCTTAAATTGGGAATATATTGCTAGGTGTTTAAATGCAGGCATTCATTTGTTTGTTGGTGATCATTATTAAATCATATTGTTAGGTGTTTAGGTGCATTCCTTATCTTTTCATCTACCTAATGCCAAAATTTTATAATTGTTTGGTAGGCATTTTGTTCTTTGACATGTTATAATTGTTTGGTAGGCATTTTGTTCTTTGACATGATTACGTTATGAACCTTTCCATCCATATTGTGCACAATGAACAATCTAATTTTTGTACTGGCTTATGTGCTGTGACAAAATGTCAAATAGGAAAATGCCTTTACATAGGTTTGAAGATGTTGGCATGCCAAACTGATGGGATTATGAGATGGAGGGAAAATAATTGAAAAGAATATGGGGTCATATTGCCATGGCAAACCAACCGGCATTGCCAGGTTTTTGTACTGGCTTATCTGCTGTGACAAAATGTCAATTAGGAAAATGCCTTTAGAAACGTAAATGATGTTTGCTTGAAACCTCAGTGTTATAGGTGGAAGTCACTAAGAAATTTTTATTATTACTCCTAGAATCGAATCAACATGAATGTATGAAGATATTTGATCCTATCAGTTTACCATGTTTTTGCATTACCAATCATAAAATGATAACTTTTTGGTCAATAAAAGAAGAAATGACACAGATTTTGCATGATACCTTCAACATGAAGCAAGTGTGAGAATTCTAGAAAGCTTGGTCTATTCTAGCCAGAGCACGGAAGGTGAACAATTATGGAACCCATTTTGTCTTCCTCACATTTGTAGAAGGTAGCTCCAAATTCTATAACACAATTTGGTACTGGTACATTGGTGCCTCTATCGTATCATTACTTGGAGTACTTATCCTCACTCTGCACTAACCAAACAACTTGGACCTTTGCTGAAACAACGTCTCCCTCAAATTTGCAATCTGTCATCCCATGATATTGATGATAAGAACAAAGGTAGTCACGATAATATTAGCACACCTAGTTTAACATGCACAGAACTGATCATATGATGTTGTACAGCCTCTAATAAGCAGGAAACCAAGTCAAAGAGCAAATGTTAGGCTGGACAATGCAATATCCTAAACAATAAGTCTTCATGAACTGTAGAATAAAATTTCCCATGGCAGTGCAACCTTAAGCTTTTATTTGCATAAAATGTAAAGCAAAGGGCAGAGAGATGAGCTGCTTATCTACAGACATGGACTGTGTGCAGTTGTTCAAAGAAACATTACAATGAAATGCTCCTTAATCAATAAAGTGAGCAATAAAGTGAGTCCACACCTGCGTGCAAACAAAATTTAGAAAAAGATGTCTATTCTAAAAATAAGATGCTCTATATATTGGTATGAGATTATTCATCTCCTATGAAGAAATGAAGGCCATTATCATTTATTTAGAATAGAGACAGGAGTTTGCTTTTTAAAAATTATTGCACATGCAAATAAGATGGGTGCCTCATCTTCAATGTAGTCAAGGAGCGCTGTCCCTGTAACCTGTATGCTAGCGAATATTATTCACTCCCTATCAAATTTGAAGTATCAAAGGCAAATAGTGGCCAGAATAATCCCATCGATCCGAGACATCGGATCGCCATTCTAGAATGGGACGAGCATGCATGTTTTGCATGCATGCGGCGGCGCGATGCCCGCTCGGTTGGGAGTTCGCTATTTTAGGCGTGTTTTACGCTTCGCCTTCTCATCGGCGCTTCCTCTTCTCTCTCTCAAGAACCTTATTCTCTTTGATTTGTTTCCGTGCGGGGAGGGGCTTCTTCCGCCCGGTTTGGCCAATTTGGCGCTTTCTTCATCTTTGTCCTTTCTCCAGCCTTTAGCCTTCATCCTGTGACCTTCGTCCCTCGATCCTAGTTTGTTAAGGAAGTCCTTTTGTATTCCGGGCGGTTTGTTGGTTTCATTTGCGAGTCCCATTCTAGAATCCCATCGATCCGAGACATCGGATCGCCATTCTAGAATGGGACGAGCATGCATGTTTTGCATGCATCGCGGGCGCGCATGCCCGCTCTGGTTGGGAGTTCGCTATTTTAGGCGTGTTTTACGCTTCGTCTTCTCATCGGCTTCCTCTTCTCTCTCAACAGATTACCTTATTCTCTTTGAACCCACCCTCCCCTTCTTTGTTATTGTATTTTTATCGCGGGGCACGCTACAGAATCAGCCCCTCCACTCGGGAGGTTTGTTTTGTCTTGTTGTTTTGTTGGTGATGTGCGGTGTACAGTTAGCGGCCAGATCTGCTTCGACTTTTCCATTAGTGGGGTTTTGGGAGCATTTTTATGCCTTACGCTTTGTCCAAGCCCCTTGCCGGCTTATCACTAGGGTTTTCCTCGAAAACCCGAAGGGCGGGTTTTTAATCCCTAAGATAAGCTTTCTACAGGTACACTAGCCCGCTCTATTACCATTGTATTTTGTTGGGGTCCAAATGATATAATTGGATTTTCCTTTTTTTTGGGTAGTTCGCATGATGTGTGCGGCTACCCACTATCCACCATTGTAGAAAATCACGAGATGAATGAGGAGCAAGTCGGGCGGTTTGTTGGTTTCACGCGAGTCCCATTCTAGAATGTTAATTCTAGAGGTTTCCATGACACACTTTAAGAAGACTACACATGAAATGCAAACGGTTGTAAACAACAAATATTAAAAGCTTTTAACTATTCACATGCTATTGTTTCCTGCAAATAAAGGCAAAACTATTACCCATATGAAATTTGAGGCCAAAATGCTTATCCAATGAGGTCAACAACTCCTTTAAATTATGCCATTTAATACTTTATGAAGACATACTGATGAAAATATTTAGCTGCATTTTCTGAATTCAATGATTCTCTGATACGTTGCATTAGTTGCATCACCTCGGGCACCAAGCAATGCTATCAAACTATAGCTTCAGGTTCAAAAGGAAACTCAAGGATTGGTATTTGTAAAGTGTGTTGCCAAGCTTTAGTAGCATTTTGACGAGGTGGTTGTGACCGTTGCTTTGTTCAGGTTGTAACTTTTACGAAGATGATTTTATGGCTGTCTAACTCAACTTTAGAATGTGTTGTAATGTTAAGCCGACAAACATCTTTGAAAGTAGAACTATCTCCACAGTGCCATGAAAGCTTTGATGCTCTAGTCATCTAAAATAAAGTGTATAACGATGAAGTTGGAAAAAGATTGAATGGGGAGTTAGAAATATCTAAATGCATAAAGAATATGCCATTTGCAATAAAATGGATTTTAAAAAATGACTTGATAATATTGTATTGATAATATTGTATTGCATCATTGAAATCAGATGGTATAATTGTGGACACATTGTAAGAGTTTCAAGTATTTGTAGTTCCTAACCAAACGGATCTCTTTTACATAATCCAGAAGCTTCTCTCATTCGACCATCCTTGAGTCCAACAGAGAAGATCATGCTCTTTGATCTCTTTGTTTCATCATCTTTCAAACTAATTCTGCAGTGCACCAAAACATAATTGAAAGTTTCAAATCTACATAGTATTGGCCAAATGAAAATCAACATACTCTGATTTTACAGACTGACCTGCTTCGTAACTTCCATTAAGTATATCTGGAATGAAGGAACTTGATCATAATCTCAAAAGCTATTGAAAACCTCAGATTTTCACTAAAGCTTCCATGTGTTGTTAAGCATTCATACAAATATGCAGTGCATGGGCAATATATTGCATGCCCAATATATGCTGGTGGATCCCCATTATTCCTCAAGTTGGTCTGGAAAACGAAGATAGAAAGAAAATTCTTTACTATGATAAAATGATTTCCATGGTCTTTAATATCAGTCTGTGTTTCCTGCTGCAGCAGAGAATACCCACTTAGGTCAAAACGGCCAGAATGTGAAAAAGCAAAGCAAAGATTTCAAATTAATATGCAGGCTTGGATCATGTATGCTCAGCAGCAATACGTCACTTGGATAATGTATGCTCAGACTTGGTCATAGATTTAACACTAACATTATCATCTTCAAGAAATAATATTTACAGAAATAGCGATAAGATGCCAAATGTTGCCTGCTATAAGATGCTGGAAACCCTTATTGACACAGCAGGCTCAAGTGAATAGGTAAATTTTACCTATCTGTCATCAAATAATTCGAAACTTCGTATGTCCAAGCTCTACACTAAAGAGGCAAACCTGATCATTCACCTACAATAGAAAATGCCAACATTAAACCATAAATTTGATGTTAGAAAGCTTCAAGGAGGAATGAGAAATATATGGAAGGAAAACAATTTCTTCTGAGACAAAACGGAGATAAGATGAATAGAACACATAAACAATACATGCTCAATGTTTGGAACTATAGAACCCTGTGCATACATAGTATACCCAAGAGAGCTAGCAGACTCGGTAATGTTTACAATTTGCTGTAAGACGAAGACCTGGAGCATGATTCATGGCCAAATATGCTTATCAAGTTAGGCAGCATACATGGCATCCATATCGAGCCTGCATATTGAAGTAAACAATATATCTTTCTGCTAAATGTTTGACAGTCTTGTAACTGTTGTTGACAGAGGTATGACACCATAAGGACGCTAATAGTTGACATTAAATATATCTGAGAACTAATAGTCTCGTGTTGCATTACTCTAGGTCCTATGAAGCCGTCAGTATTGCAATTGGGCAATTGCATTGGATTCCCAAAGGTACTCCTAAACAACACCTGAATTAATAAGCTAAAACAACACACAAAGAATAGAATAGAATAGACAAACAGTGAAGAAAAAGACATTACCTTGTGCCATTGTGCTAGAAAGACCGTCCATCGTAGAGTGAGATCCAGAAGGCTACGCTGGTGTGGAGAAGATGCATGGCAGACTGCACAATAATCTATGAACCTCAAAATCAAGATTGCAAAGTTGTTTGTGCACCACAAACACAGACATACAACATTACATTACCGGTGCGGGGGTCATGGTGCAGCTCATGAAAATTGCTCTAAAAAACGAATCAAACTTCGAAATCGGTCTTTTGATTCCTAATAAATGTGAATCATATTCCAAGTTCTATATCAGATTAGTTGTTTCAGTTTATAGTCTCATCTGACTGACATGGTTCCATTGACCCTTGTAGCAATGCTGCATATTGTAACCGATGGGACTTGATGTAGGAAACCGGCAAAAATGCTCACACCACATTCTATGGTGGGAGTGATGCTTCAGGACCATGGGTAAGCAAGCATATTCTCTTTTTTGTTCTATTCTCGATACTATAAAATGTTGAAAGAAGAACAGTGCTTCTAATTGAAAGCTTATGATGAACAGTGGAGCATGTTGCTACAAAGAATCTCTACACCCAGAATATGGCACAAGCAATTGCAGCCCGAAAGAACGCATTGTTCAACAATGGCTTTGTCATGTGGAGCATGTTTTGAAGTAAGACGTGACTCCGGATCCACAATGGTGCCTTCCGCACAGACCCATCCGTGGATTGTCCACCGCCACTAATTTTTGCCCTCCAAATGATGCACTTCCCAATAACAATGGAGGTCACCAAGAACACTCCCTTAGAGCATTTTGACATGGCTCAACCTCGCATTTCAAAAGGTTGCATGCACGCCCTACGGGAGGCATTGTCCCAAAGAATGTACAAAAGGTCGTCTAGTTTCCCGTTGCTTATTTCTACACTTCTTGAAGAAACCCAACTCCTGTTTATATAGATCTTCAAAGCCCAACTCATCTTTATGTAGATCTTTGAAACCTAGCACGTTTTCCTATGGATTCAAAACCCGGTTCATAGTTTAAGTTAACCTATAGGTAAGTTAGCTTTTGCTTCCACATATTTTTATAGATCCCGGAAACCCATTTGATCTCTTCTAGATCTTTGAAACCCAAAGACTTTTTTTCTATGGATTACAAATCCGGGTTCATAGTTTAAGTTAACCTATAGGTAAGTTAGCTTTTGCTTCCACAAATTGCTAGAGAGGAATGTATATTCACCTTCGCAGTGAACACTGGTGCTAGAAAAAACCAAGTACACTGTAGAAAAAAGCAACAATAATAGTTAATTACGTCACAACAAAAGTCTTTGCTTATATATCACCTATAAAAGCCCCGCCTATTGTATCAACTATTGTTACAAACAAATACATGGCTGAAATTCTAGAGATGAAGCAAGCATATCTTGCTCATAGAATATAGACGCGTTCCTCAAGCGAGGGGGCCAACTCCTGTACCTCTGTAGAATCAGAAAAATAAGAGGATGACTTTTACCTACCCTGCTTCTATGCAATAGAGTCGCCCGAAAATGATCCGACCATGAGAAAAGCTAAATGCCGTCTCCTCTGCGTGATCAAAATCATCAAACAAAAAGACTTGCATGCCGAAAACCTTGAGCTTAGCATTCGTGGCATGCATCCAGCTGCCAGCGGATAAGGAGAGCCGGAAGACCCAAATCATATGAAAAAAAATTCTTCGATTTTTGGAAAATCGGAAATTTATTCCGTCAACCCAAAATCTCCAAAACCTTAAGAAATTAACTATAAAAGAATTCCAAAAACATTTCTCTCCACACCGGAAAAACCCAAATTAAAAAGATTGATAGACTAAATAAGTTCTTTAGTCTAAGGGAAGCCCAATAGTAGCTGCATAAGTGTTTGATCACATCCACTACAGGTGTGTCCATTTGTACCAAATGCTGTTGCAAAATATGCATAAGTGTTTGATCACATCCACTACAAGTGTGTCCATTTGTACCAAATGCTGTTGCAAAATATTCAATGTAGATGAGGGGAAAGTGAGATGGAGACAATCCCATAAATCACTGCCACCATAAATGGCAATGGCATGTCTTACCTGCCTATTTTCAAAAGATTTTTAAATTACACAATCTAACAACTAACAATGTGCAAGAGACACCAAATAATCTTCCTAGAAAGGTTGTTCCTTCATTTGTAGTCATCGTACAGCTCTCAATGATTCTCCAAGTCCACATCTTTAAGTCTATATAATAGCAGTTTGATACCTTCTAACTAGACAATGGAAACTTGCCAATATTCTGTACAACTAAAGCCATTGGATTCCTTCGAAATAGACAAAGTGGAAACATGCCAATATTCTGCACAGCCAAAGCCATAGCTGCAAGGAAAGTTGTATTTATACAGATAGTGTTCTCTACCACTAGTTCAACAACCTCATATGGATCCATCAATAATGTTGACATACATGTCTTGCAACTATATAGTTTAGCCCAGAAAATAATCACCTCTTTGTAGTCAACCATGCTTTCAAGTCAGTGCAACCAAGCCCCTGTTGTGTACAGATCCAACAACGTTGAGGAGTGGCACAGGAAGAATAGAATGGAAACTTATTTGGGTAATGCTCTGCCAAGAAATAAGTCCATATGTTGTCTTCAAGTAAAAGTATGATCAAAATGAAGACGCTGTGCATGAACTCATATTACATCATGTAGTTGCGTAAACTCAAAGTGGCTTACAATTGGGTAGATGAATAGAAATGCCTGGCCCCGTAAATCAGATGCAAAAAGCCAAAGCGACACATAAAACCCGCCAACAAGTCGACTTTTTCTCAACTTTCGTTCTCCAGCAAACTTTGAGAATACCAAGTGCCTTCCGAAGCGCGGGCATAAGGCCTGCTCTCTTCATTCATGGCTTCATAAATTGATGCAACTTTTACCAAGCCACTTGCAAGATCATCCGCGCGATGACCGTGCCCATGCTTCCCAAAAATTCCCTCACACCACTTTCACGCCCGGTCCTCAAAGATATGTCCCCCGGACTTACAAATACAGAGGCAATAGATGCATGGTTCTCCCCCGTTGATAAATTTAAACACAAGATCAAGCCGATGAAAATATAGCTTCATCATTACGCCTAAGACCTAGATATTTCTCTCCAATGCTACTGATCCTCACCGGGCCACATCTAAATGCCAAACCCAGTTCACGTAAAATGACCCAACCACCATTTGATGCCACAAATTGACTCTAAGACTAATCTATGCATAGCGGCCAAGTTCTCGCCATATTTTTATCGACCTTTATGGCGTACATTGCCTGTGCTACACGAAATTTGGCTGAGCTATTTGAGAATAACATCTGATGAGATAGATTCTTTTGGCCGGAGAAGTAATTGAAGAGCAAAAGATTGAGAAAAGATGCCCGTAAAGAAAAAATCCACGCCTTGATGAAACTTCGTGAAAAATAGAGGATTCTTTGTGCATCACCCATGCGAGGGATTGAAAAGGGTAAGCAAAGACTTCTGGTAGGAAGCCCGCTTTTTTCTTTCTTCGATGCGTATAAGATTTGTCATTGCCACCGGACGAAAACAATTCGTAGAATATGATGTTTGTATGGGGGTTCTAAAAGAGGCAATGAAAAAAGGATGGAAGGTAGATTAACCCCGGCCATCAAAGGGGGAAACATAGTATTTTTGGGGCAAAAACAGAGCATCTCGCAAAGAAAAAAAGGGGGATTTGAGTGCGTAAATAGGGGAGTTTTGTGCCCAAATAGGTTGAATCTGGCCAATCCATTTGCACCAAGAGCCAAGCAAAGGCATTACAGGCGTTAGGAGAAGACCATGGGGAGCTTCGATATGGTCGGGTATTTTTGATACGGCAGAAGATGGTGTGTTCTTCATACAGAAGAAGGCCGCATGCCCTGATGGTGAAAGAACAGGGCCATTTTCTGTTCTGATCAGACTTTTTGAATGATGGGAAAGGCGAGATGGGTACGTTTTCATTTTTTTTTTGCAAAGACACGTGTCTCTCTCAAGTTTTTTTTGCATCAAACAAAATAGAAAAAAGAACATGCTTTATATATGGTTTGAAAGGCATTTTGAGAATTTCAAAAATATGAAGGGCTTTTTGAAATCTTAAGTCAAGAATTAAAGTTATTTTGGTAAATTTCCATGGAAAAAAAAAAAGCTCAGAAATTATTCCGTGCTGACAGCTACCTATCCTTCCTCTGCGGCTATGCTATGGCTATGCTTATGGCAGCTTCAGATCCATAATTGTTGCTAAACCTGCATTCCGTGCAGCTGAGCATGGCGTCCAAGCTTTAAATTCTCAAATCCGACGAAGAACGATGTATAGCTTTTCCTAATTTTCCCCTGTTTCGTTTTTGCATTATCTTCAGAAATTTTAGTTTACAGGTGGAAAAGAAAGAGGAGCAATTTGTTAAAGCGGCAGGGCACGAAGCTCAGCTGATAATAACCTGTAAGTAGGGAACGGCCTGTTGTTTGTGCAAATACACGGGTTGAAGTTCAAGACCACCGATATTTCCATTTCCGTTGTTCAAGTATTCAAACTAGGGAATAAATTTTTATATATATAAGAATAAATGTACGGCTTCTGCGTGCTTAGAGATTTAATGTTGAGGCAAAGATGCCAGCATAAAATCTGGCAAAAAGCTTGCTAAAAAAGGGGAGATAGATAATTCGTATTCAAACACTTGGTTCCTTATTTGCCTGCATGATTATTCCTGCCTTCTGAGTTGCCTACGTGGACTGGTTCTGAGATCACCTTTTACTGGTTTGTTCGTCAATGATATAATATTCAGTTTTTTATTCTTGCAAATGTGCAAGAGGTGTTGTTCTATGCAACATAGTTCTCCTGGATTCAGTGCTCAAGTATACAGAGCTTGTGATGTTGATAATTTTGCGGTGCCTTATAATTATGTTATGCAGTCTATGTGCTCGTGTAATATCACTTGCCAGCTGATTGCTGTTTGCTGATGGCTGCAATGTCCAATCGCGAGATCGATGCTCCATACAAAATGATCTTAATTGGGCATGGTATTGAATGGAAGATCCAGGTAGGTGTCTAGAATGAAAGACATGCTTGATAGATTGATTCACATAGCAGAAATTTTCCAGGGCAAAAGGTATCTAGACGGCATCTAGCAATTATCTGTCTATACTTTTTGGCCAAATGGATGAAGACATGTAAAATATTGTACCTTGGTAATTATATCATGTGTTTCAGAATATAGCTGAAATGATGGCAGTAGATATGGTGGAGACATATGGCATCTAATCTACATATGGAACCTGGTCTAATCTATCAGGAATGGTATCCTTTCACGTTTTGGTGATGACAGCTGTATAGAAAATGATAGACATGGATATGATATCATGTCTATCAGAGAAATGATGGTAGTAGATATGATGAAGATGTACGGAATCTAATATAGACATGGAATCCAGTCTGATCTATCAGGAAAAATTATGGAAATGAATGTATACCATATATGGTAAAAATTTGTGGCATCCACTTTGCTGAAGTATTTGTCTGCTCACATGAATTCTGTCAGCAATTCGATTATGTTTAATTGCCTATGTTTATTTTGATGCACATTTTGATTCTAAATCTGGCTGGTATTGAGGACTAAATTTCGTTCGGATGGTTCGATTACTAAACACAAGGCAAGGTTGGTTACCCAGTCCCAGTGGTTTAGATTCCTTGATCACACGAGTATCTACTTTTTGCACAATCATTACAGAAAGGTGGAATCTTCATCAAATAAACCTTGAATATATGGAGATTTAGGGGAGGAATTACATGCAGCAGCTCCCTAGCTTTGTAGACCTTGTCCAAGTTGGGTAGTAGGATTTTATATGGTTTAATTCAAGCACCTAGTTGCCATCTATTTTGGTTTTGTGCAAGGTCAATCCATGGTGTTTTTGAAATGTCAAGTGGCCATATCGATTTTGTAATGTTAGGCAACGTCATTGGGACTTTACAACGATTGTATGGCACTAATTCTAACCAATTTCATTGTCTAGGTCAAAGCATGGCTATCACTGGGGATCCGCATTCTGTAGGACCAACAGATTTAGATTTCATGGAACTAGCAATATTGCAGGCAAGTTTTGATCTTATTGGTATGTTAAATTATGATCTAGTTTTACACTGCAGTCCTTTGGCCAGTAACCCTTATGTGCAGCCATCGCCTTGTTGTTTTCCTCTTGCTATTTTGAAACCTAGGAGTAATAATAAGGAAGGCTTGATAATGGCCTGGCATTTTACAAATACACAAATTTTGAATCTTTGCATGGAACCTCAAGTCATTGTTCCTGTTTTCAATGTTTTGAAAGAAAAATGAAGATGTTGGTAATTGAAGGTAAATGAGGATTCTGTACATTTTATGCTACAAAATCTTTGGAGTTGTTTTTGCATCTTGTATTAGAACACCTGGAGTCATATTGGTATGTGCACATTCACTGCATCGACTTGTATAGTGAATCATATAACGTACTTTTGCAAATCTTAATCCTTCCCACTTAAGCTTTAGTGTCAACTTGTTAATTCATCGTTCTTGTTCATTTTGCTGTTTCATAAAAGGGCTTGTTTTATGGCTATACTTATATAACAACGATTTCTCCTCTATCTCAGGCTAGAGAAGCACTTCAAAGATTGGAAGTTCCTGTTGGGTAATAACATACTTTTTTGCGTTGACGCTTGTGTATACGTCCTACAATTTTTTATTGAATCTATGTTACGTGCAGATGTGTAATTGTTGAGGAAAATAAAGTTATTGGATTTGGCAGCAACAAGACTAATGAAACACGTAATGTATGATTAATTTTTCTTACTAATTCTTAGAGATGAAAATAATTCTTAGAGATGATAAATAGAATGGGGCCATGAAGGGATACTTGATGTGGAGCATCTTTTCCTGCTTCACAATCACTTTTTTTCATAGTTCTTGCTGGGGCGCTGAGATGTATATGGGGAGAGTGAGATAGAGTCCGGTACTTTTTGTTGGAATTCAGTCTGTTCAAATCCATGTGTACCAATTTTAAAACAATGGCATAAAACTTCGTTGAGTCCTTGGTTTGCATTTACCTTTCAACTTATCTATTTGTTCAACATTCATTTATAGTCAGTAATGCTCTCTGACATGGAATCTCAGGCAACACGACATGCTGAAATGGAGGCAGTTGATCAGGTTCTTCAACATTGGGAACTCTACAAGGGAGCAGAACAGACATCAGATGTAGTTAGAAGATTTGAAAACTGCAAGTTGTATGTGACATGCGAGCCATGCATTATGTGTGCAGCAGCTATTTCAATGCTGGGTAAGCTCTTAAATCTGTAGGCATGTGATTCAGCAGATACATGCTGTTAAACAAAACAACCAGGGTCCAGGACTCTTGCGGATTACTAATATTAGAACCTTTTCTACTTATTTATATTAATTATGCTCCCCGCAGAATCGATTTCCTTAGTGCATAATTGATGTCATATTTTTTTTTTGCCTAGACCTGATGGCATTTTAATGCTCATGTTTTGCTGTCTGGCAAGCATTTTAGGTATACCTGAGGTCTTTTATGGTTGTAAGAATGACAGATTTGGTGGTTGTGGATCGGTGTCATCTGTTCACATCTCCGGTTCTGGACCTTGTGGGAGGTAATGAGAATATATTATAGCGAATGCATCTCTTACTTTCCTTTTGCATTCTGTGCAACATCAACCAGTATTTGATGTATATTGCAGTCAGGCCTTGGAAGAACGTTCTGGTTTAAAGAGTTTCAACTCAATTGGAGGTCTAATGGCAGAAGAGGCGATCTTGCTCTTTCGCACATTTTATGAGCAAGGAAATCCCAAGGGTGAGTTCTTGAACTGTATTTCATTTTTATTCCACGTAAGATGCTTCAAATATACAAATGAATAATCTATAATAACAACAGTCTGTGGATAAAGGCATGTGTTTAAGCATCCACATTTGAGTCGGTGAAAAAATCTTTTAAATATCTAATAGGCTATCACCTCGTGTGCACTCCTTGTAAGATTTTTATCATGGTTAAGCAAAGCTCGTTAACCTAATCTTCATAATGGGTTTGTAGATGCCTTATTATAAACAACCTTGCGGGGGCTGGTTTGTTTTTTCTAACATGCTCTTGGTTGATTACCGTCAGCCAAGACCTCACAGGCCAGTTTGTCAGAAGCTTGACATTTGAGAACAGCTTTCATGCCTGCATGTGAAACATGCAGGAGTACCACACCAATTAAGAAGGAAATTGACAGGATGCCTGCTGACAAAATAACGCGAGGAACTGCGAGGCAAAACTGTTATTAAATTGCAATAGGATATTGATCACCTCCAAAGTCCGGCATTTCATGAAATTTATGAAGGATTTGTCACCCTGGGCAAATTCTGACTGTATGGTTTCAGTAACATATGATGCCTCATATTCAATAGCTTCATGCAGAAAAGGAAAAAAGTGCCAGATGAAACTGTACAGTTGCACTGGAGTGGAATTTATCATTTGTTGCCATCAATGTTGTTTAGAACAAGTAGATGTAATCAACACAAACACGGCAGCAAAGTTTAGACTCAACTCTACATAAACTAGTTGCTAAACTTGGAAAAGGAAAGACGAAGTCAAGGAAATATCATATGATTATAGGCCAGACTGTAGAGGCTTGTATTTGCCCTTGCCCTCTATCCTGTCTAAATGCCTCCTCAATTGGACCTTTGAAGAGTCAAAAGGCCCTAATGGTTCATAGAATTAGACCCATTTGGATAGCACTAGAGTTGATTTCAGTAATATCCTCTCTTAGCTCTTGCTTGCCCTGCCTAACCATCCACATCATCTTGAAGGCAGCATAGAATGGAGCAAAGCATGAGACAGCAAAAGGCCAGAGCTTATGGGCCGTGTGTTGGCCGCAAGAGTCACCTCCAACTCCACATGACTAGTATGGCTATCCAGCAGCACTAAGTGTGGCCTTTCCTGAAGATGCACCTCTAGGCATTCTCACCTAAGACTAAAAGTGGGAGAGCCTTGACTTAGACTTGAATAGGGCTGTGGTCATCCATGCATTTGAAGGGAGATACACCTCTAGGCATTCTCATCTAAGACTAAAAGTGGGAGATCCTTGACTTAGACTTGAATAGGGCTGTGCATCCATGCATTTGAAGTGGGAGAGCAGTGCCTTGACTTAGACTTGAATAGGACTGCGGTCATCCATGCATTTTGCTGATGCATGGAAGAATAATATACTCCCCTTCTTAAAGAAGGTTGCGATGCCAAGAAGAGTGTCATACTCTCCTCGACACTATCTTAGGCCCTTTTTCCACTGTAGTTTTATCTTTAAAAGTCAAATATTTTATCAAATGATATTTGACCACCTATTGTTTTAAAAGAAAATTACTTTTTCACCACGAAGGTTCGGAATACGGAATAGGTTTGGATACCACTTTTAATGTAAATGGAGTCTTATTTTATTCCGGGGGATTTCCCTCGTAAAATAAGACTATAACTAAAGATAAAGACGCGTCTTATTTTTTAATGGGGTTTCACTAGTATTTTAATGGCGTCATATCTTATGACTACCATGTAGTGAAAAAGCAAGTTTAAATTTGTGTACCATTTTTCGCGCTAGAGGCACAAATGGTATCGTATATGTTATATAGCAGTCGTATTTTATAACTACTGTGGAGAAAAGGCCTTTGTCGAAACGAGTTGCTCTAAACAAACAATTACAATATATTTTTAGTGTCGAAACAAGTTAATCTAAACAAATAATTACAAGAAATTGTCGCGGCGGCCTTTGCCGCCACTGGTTGGTGGTTTTTAGTAAGTGCTTATGTACACAGGAGTTTAAAGTAACTATCTTTATAATAACTATCTTTATAAACGATATCATTTGCATCTATGTTAATAATTGTGGCACTATCCAACCATCTAGTGCATGTAGTAGAGTCTGATAACACCATGCATAACACACTGCTTTGCTAACAATAACTTTATGCCTTAAGAGTCTTTGTATTAACGCATTTTGCTATTGTCAATTCTTTACCTTGTGTCAATATTGCTAGCTCCTCTTACCTTGGCTTACCCTTGCGGCAAGAGAATAAAGTGAATTATTTGAGCACGATGTTTGTACTCTATAATTAGATAGATACCTCTTTGACTTGCTTTCCCTTTATCTAGCTTTCCTCGAAAATTGTGAATCCTAACAACCTTTTATTTGGTATGGTGAGCTTAGGAGGTTATAGCAGTTAATATCTCGTCTGCACAGTCTCTTGTATCTCTTATTCTAGCATTTTTTACGTTGTTTTCATCCATTTATAACAAGTTGAAACGGTAAGTGGAATAATGGTTTGTGAACAGTTTTGCTGACTGGACCCGTCAGGCTTTGATTTCTGATTGGTGGTTCATTTATCTTCATTTGGCTTAGTTGGCATGTTTTGAAGGCCCTTTTTTAATCTAAAAAAAACTAATGAAGATAGACCTCAGAAGCGGATATCATCAGATTAAAGTTCGGGAGGGGGACAAATTTAAAACTGCATTCAGAACTCATCAAGGTCATTATGAGTTTCTAGTTATATCGTTTGGTCTTATAAATGCTCCCACAATGTTTATGCAGCTAATGAATAAGGTATTCTCAGAGTATTTGGACAAGTTTGTAGAGGTTACTCCCAAACTATTGAAGAACATTTCGGTCACTCGGAACAAGTTCTTCGAATTTTGTGAGATCATAAACTTCAGCTATGTAACGGGCAATCCGTCATCTCCTTGACAAAATGGGTGCAACATCAAGTACTGTGGCATCGTCTGATACTGGAAAGCCAAAGGTATTGGATTGTAGTAGGCATAAATATTGAGATATCTTAGGAAGAGATAAATTATTTATTGTTAGGTAATGTATGATGAGTTCAGGTAGCTGCAGATCAATATGAACTTCCGTTTTGTATTTGATAAGTATTCATGAACTCAGCGAAGGATAGTTTCTGTTGATGAAAGCAAAACCAGAGCAAATTATATGTACATGCTCATAACTAATATGGGCACACTCAAACACAGACCTCAAACAGTCTCCATAGACATAGGGGCGGTACCACCGCTAGTAATCCCAGAAGCAGCTGCAAACTCTGTGGCTGCAAAATTACCTTCTTTGTCCTGGGATTTTACTAATTCTTCCAACGTTTTTTTAGATGGACTGCCTGTTCCTCAATTGATTTCACCACATAGGCATTATCACGATCGAAATTCTCCTTTTGTTGCTCAGCACTGTTCAGGAGCCAAGAATTTCTTTCTCTCAGTTCTTCAATCCAAACCAATAGCTTCTGAATTGATGTAAGAGGCGGCATTAACAAGTGACCATTTACATGATGTCGGCGCTTTGGGTCAAGATAGTAATAACGCAGGTTTCCAGACATAAGATAGGTTCAGAGAATTGATAAATCTATTCTTTGTTGGCTGGAACAATGTTAGAATGCACGTACTATTTTAAAGATATAAGAGGTTTAGACAATTGAGAGATGCATTCTTGGTGGATTAGATCAACGTTCCTAAAGATGTACATTGGATTCAAAAATGATAGATTTAGAGAAATGAGAGGCACATTATTTGTTCTCCGTTGCTATGCCCACATTGCTCTAATTTGTTTGTGGCCTGTGAGACATTCCTGTAATTTGTTTTCCGGTCATGAGCAAGTGGCACAAATAGGATGTCCATAAATAGTACATACAGAATGAATAAAGGGTGCAGCATCAAAAAGTTGATCTAATCCACCAAGAATGCATCTCTCAATTGTCTAAACCTCTTATATCTTTAAAATAGTACATGCATTCTAACATTGTTCCAGCCAACAAAGAATAGATTTATCAATTCTCTGAACCTATCTTATGTCTGGAAACCTGCGTTATTACTATCTTGGCCCAAAGCGCTGACATCATTGTGAACATCATGTAAATGGTCACTTTTGGATTGAAGAACTGAGAGAAAGAAATTCTTGGCTCCTGAACAGTGCTGAGCAACGGAAGGAGAATTTCGATCGTGATAACGCCTATGTAGTGAAAGCAATTGAGGAACAGGCAGTCCATCTAAAAAAACGTTGGAAGAATTAGTAAAATCCCAGACAAAGAAGGTAATTTTGCAGCCACAGAGTTTGCAGATTACTAGCGGTGGTACCGCCCCTATGCCTATGGAAACTGTTTGAGGCCTGTGTTTGAGTGTGCCTATATTAGTTATGTGCATGTACATATAATTTGCTCTGGTTTTGCTTTCATCAATAGAAATTATCCTTCGCCGAGTTCATGAATACTTATCAAATACAAAATAGAAGTTCATATTGATCTACAACTACCTGAACTCATCACACATTACCTAACAATAAACAATTTATCTCTTCCTGAGATATCCCAATATTTATGGCTGTACTATCTAATACCTTTGGCTTTCCAGTATCAGACGATGCCATAGTACTTGATGTTGGACCCATTTTGTCATGGAGATGACAGATTGCCCGTTGCATAGCTGATACCATTTTAAGATTATATGTCATGTTTAATTCTTCTTGATTCTCATAATCGATCTTGTTAATTTGGGATTTTCAAGTTTGGCTGAAAACACTTTTGGATTTTTTTTTAATTAATTTCATATGATTTTGGGGATTCTGGTCGCCGTAGAAGTTTTGCCCTATGATTTTTTGTTCTGGGATTGCACTTCGAAGCATGCCACGTAGGAGCCTACATGCATTGTCGTGGCATCCATGGTCGCTCTTCTAAAATTACAATAGGCCGCTAGCATTGAAGATTTCCCTCCGCCAGTGGCTCTACATTTTCTGGCCCGACAAATCCATTTGCAAAATGATATTGTGCAATTCGAATGGGTCCAAAAGCATTTAGTTTGCAACTTCCCGCCAATCGTTTGATTACAGAGCCTAATCTACCGGCATAATGGAGAAAGATTATAATTTTAGGGCTATTCATCCCAAGCATAATGATTCTTGCCAAATTTATGTTTGCATGACGGGGATGCATGCAGCCCATGGACTTAGCTTCAATTTAGATCTTTGGTCATGTCTTAGGGCTTGGATTTCCTTACTTACTCTCGCCTTCCGAAAAGCATTTGATTTGTTTTTTTTTCGATCTATTTGGTATTCTTGCATTAATCTTCAATTACTTTTTGCAAGTTATTCTCTTCATGGCAATTATTCACTTCGGATGTGCAATGGTTTTCGTGTGCAGAGGCATAATACAACTCACAAATATATGGGGCGGATCTTATTTTAGACCTATTATAGCATCGTGATTACAATATAAGACATTTCTATGCTCTTTGAGTTGGATCAATTATCTTACGTCGCGACTGCTTATACTTGCCCTATAGTATGGCACCAACATTTGTGACGTGAAGAATCGGGTATGCCACTCACATCTGCTCAAACGTTTATTTGCATTTCCTACATTTGTTTGGATTCCAGATATAGACAGGCTTCATGTGTGTGCAGGTTAAAACACTTAGTTGTTCTTAATATCTTTTGCACACTGCTCCAAAATATGTTCTTTGTAAAGGGCCTTATTGCATATTATACTGCTCTCTATTTTCTGATAAAGATCATAGCTCTTTGAATTTTTTCTTCGAAGTTCTATGTTGCAAGCAATGGAGTTTTATACTGCAGCATTAATTGGAAAGTCTTAAAACTCCATGAAGTTATTCTGTAGATGTGAATTGAAACATTAGAAGTCCTATGTTGCAAGCAATGGAGTTTTATAATGTTGCATTAATTGGATAGTCTTAAACTCCATGAAGTTATTCTTTTGATGTGAATTGAAACACTAAAGCTAGCTTCTTCCAAGTATTTTTTTTATCATGCTAACCATAGGGAATCATTTCTACACTTTATTAAGACAAGTAAGAGATCTTATAACGTTCCATAGTAGATTAGAACAATCTGATACAGACCAGTGACTTTGGGTGGTTGTTGAAAATGGAAATATATACATCCTGGCCTTAAATGTTGCCAATTCATTTTTTGTATTGTGGTCTTTATTATTATGTGCATAGAGGGTGTAACAGGATGGCAAATTTTGAGCCCATGAAGCATGCCAACAAGCTAATGATTCAATAGAAGCATGCCTCTAAATTGTTAAGTGAACCTGAGTTAATGGCTCTGTCGTAATACAATGTAGTTAAACTTCTTGCAATATGATCAAAATATAGTGCATATATCTTTTTCCAGTAAGGTTGCAATCTAAAAATGGACTTGCCAGTTCCCTCTATAATATGGATAGATTTGGATGAGACCAACATAGTTCCTATTGATGCCAGGGCATGGAAGCCGTGTGGTTTTGTGATGAGATATACATCTTTACTGCTCAGATCTTTAGATATGTCCTAGTTTAGATCTGACCTTGGTTGTAAATTGGTGATTTACTTGAGATTTGCAATGTGTCATTAGAGATCTAACAAAATGCAATGCGACATGTCTGTTGCAGATGCTTTTTCTAAAGAGCGGAAGATGAACATCTACCATGGTATTTCTCTAAATCTTCCGATTGTTCATTCAAAAATTCATGCTTTATCAAACTCTGCTGTGATTATTAAGGTTCAAAAAAGTGGCATGAAATTAGATAAATTGTGGGCCTTTCTTCTCAAACCTTCATAAAGGTATCCTTATTCAAAGCTATATATTGGCTCAATTATCCCTACATTATGCTTGAATGTGGGAATTCTAAATCAGCCAATTTCTTTCTGAACTTTGGTCCCTTAACCTATGAGACCTCTCAATTGATCTTCCTTAAATGGCATCCAAAACTTGATATTGATCAAATGAATAATTTATGCATTGCTTCCACATCATTATTTGGCCCTGAATCCAATATATTGGGATGAAGATTGCTTTAAACTCCTCTTTAACTCTATTGGAACTTATATTTCCCTTACGGAATACTCCCCGCCAAACCTCCCGAAGCTTTGTTCAAATTTTGATCTATCCAAAGATATACCCCCTATCCATTCCTTTTACAGATGCTTTTGGCCATGAATCTTTATTAAGTCTTAGATGGTGCCGGATCGCCCTCACAATGTCGAAAATGCACTCATAGGCATTTCTGGTACTCAGAATGCAAACTGTTAACAGAGAATCCTCAAGTCAACAAACCTCATCAAGCCGCCAGTTCCGTGATAAGGATCCCAATCATCATGGTTTAAGTGATCACCTACTAAAAAGCAATCGCAAATAAATGGAAACAAGGATCCCCGCCAAAAGTCTGCGAAGATGATAGATTCAAATGGACAAAAGTCAATGGAAGCTACAAGAGAATCCAAAAACAAGGTCGACGCGTGATGAAATGAGAGGCAAAGACAAAATATGTGAAGAAGAGTTCTCAATCCCTTCAAAAACTTCGAGCCCTAACAATTGGTGAGCCAAAAACTTATAGTCAAAGGTATTATGACTGGAAAACTCCTCGTGGCTACTGATATGTTAAATTTCACTCACGAAAGAAATAATCAAAGAGGCCAAAGAGGCCAAAAATCAAGGAAAAGGTCAATGTTCCAACAGCCTTATGGATTATCCTATCAAGAATAAAAGTAAGAGTGGGTCATTAACTACAAAATCTCTGGACAAATCAAAGTTTCAAATTGAATTCCTCTCGGTGAATTCACATGTTAAAATACCGCTATCGATTAATTTGAATCAAGAAGACAAAAGTCGATGAGACTAAAATGGACAATCATTTGTCCAATATCAATGATCAAAGTATCTTGCGATTTGACTCAAGAGTCGAACATCGACAAGTCAACTTCAAAGTCAATCTGCTCTAATCCTTTCCGTATTATCCGACCTTAATGGTAAGCTTGATTCTGAATTAAATAATAGCAAAAAATGTGTTTCCCAGAATTGTCCCTCACCTATCCATCCCTTAGCCACTTCTCATATACATACTCAATCTGCTGGTACAAACATTGAAGAGCTGCCCTCCCTAATTGACCTTGACTCTCCCCGATGGATTCCTCTATAAGTCCAATCAGAATATCAGATAAGTTTGCTGAGCAGATGGCCTCTCTGCAAAATCTCGCTCCACAAATTTCACTTTTGAAGGGATTTACAATAAATGAGATGGGGAATGATTCTGCACCTGCTACTCTAATTGCTCCTGATTTTGTTCCTGATACCCCTGAAGACACTCAAATTGTGGAGCTTCAAGAAAAAGAAAGTACCAGGCAAGTTCTTACTTCTGCTCCTTCAAATGTTAATGTAAACCCTATTAACATTAATCCTATGTTTCAATTCTTTCCTGGAGGATGTTCTGATTATAGTGATAATGATGGTTTTGGGAGTGACAAAGAGAACTGGGATAAAGAAGAATATTTAAATGAAAATTTTAGTATTGATCCTAAGTCTGAGAAGAGTCAGTCTGTGAAAAAATCATCTAAAAAGGATGGAGATAAATTGGGATTGATCTTGTCTGGTCTAAATAAAACTCCTGCTCAAAATACCAGAAGTAAGAGAAAATCAAGAAAGAATAGATTATAATTTGCCTTTTCTATCTTCCTACTTATAATGAAGATTCTTTCCTGGAACCTTAGAGGCATAAAAGGTCCTTTGAAAAGAAGAAGGGCTATTGCTCAAATCAGGATGTATAATGCTGATATAATCCTTCTTCAAGAGCTTAAACTTCCCTCTTTTGAATGTAGCAATTTGGGGATTGGATATACCCTTCTTCTTCTTCAACTGGATTAACTCTTTCCGGGCTAGTGGTGGTTTAGCCATTATTTGGAAAAAAACACATCAAGCATTCCTCCTTCTACAATAGCCCTTCCAAAGCTTGGCGGGGCTATGATTTGCTCGGTTTCGAATTCCAATTTTGGAATCATCAATATATATGCCCCTACCTCTCCAAAAGATAGGGAACCTATATGGAGTGAAATTAATAGTTGGTTGGGATCTCAAACTATAGACAACTGGATTGTTGCTGGAGACTTCAATAATAACCCCTTCTTGGGATTTTAAGTTGGGAAATAAAATAAATATGTCCTCAACCTAAAGCGTAACCGATCCGCTTCTCTCGATAACAATCTCATTCATATTCCCTCTTCCACGACCACCTACACTTGGTCTAATAAGCAAAAAGATAGAGCAAGGGTTTATTGCACTCTTGACATTTTATGTTTCCAATCCATCTACACCTTTTGGGACAATAGTTATGTAACAAGTGATGAAGGAACCTCCATTTCGACCATCATCCTCAATTCCTTCATACCTCCCATGCTATTAGGATTCAAAGAGAAGGGAGTACTCCTTATAAATTTAACTCTTCTCTTCTAGAAATGAAAATTTCTGCTCCCAATTGAAACTTTCTATGATGAGTCGACTAATAGGTTTGCCGGTAACTCTATGCCTCCTATGAAGCTTTTCTACTCTAAAATCAAGGAAGTCAAAAGATGGATTAAGAACTGGTCTAAGCTTATCAAAGATAAGTGCAAAGAAAAAAAAAAACCAGCTTCTCATGTATATGAAGGAAATTAGATCCTTACTCCAAAATGATCCTTCCAGCTCTAACCTTCAAGTAGGGGAAGAAATTCTTGAAAGAAAAATCAAAAGTATTGAGGAGATTGAAGCTAAAGGCTCTCGCAATTAGATGCAAGATCAAATATACTAATGATATGGACTCGGCCTCGTGTTTTCTTCTTCAGTAGCCAAAAGTAGAGTTCTTAGAAACTCCATTATCAGACTATTGATGATCGATATTAAATATAATTCTCATTCCAAGACATTGCTAATTTTTTCAAGAGTAGATACATGGACCTTTTAAAGACAAAACCAATTCCTCCCAATGAGATCTCGGATGCAAATGACTTTTATTCCTTAGTCAATAATATTTTACCTGATCCTCTGGAATCCATGGACGAGTCTCTGGCTGCCATTCCTTCTCATAATGAGATTTATGACACCCTCAAGTCCTTTAGTAATGGTAAATCTCCTGGCCCTGATGGTTTCCCAGCTGAATTTTATATCAAATTCTGGGACATTCTCAGAAATGACCTGATCTCTCTAGTTACTGCCTTCTGGAATTCTAATCATCTTCATCCTTCTATTTCCAGTGGCCTGATCACTTTGGTTCCTAAGGTTGATCACCCTTCAAAGTTCCAAGACTGGAGACCAATCTCTCTCACAAACACTACATATAAACTTTGTGCCAAGATCATTGCTCTCAGGATCAAAAACTTTCTTCAAAGAAATATTAGCCCAACTCAATCTGCTTTTCTTCCAAATAGATTCATTCTGGATAACTATGTGGTCGCTATGGAGGGTCTCAGACTGAATAAAATTTCAAATCAAAATTGCATTCTCCTTAAATTAGATTTCAAGAGAGCATTTGATTCTGTTAGGTGGGATTTCTTAGATTTTGCAATGTCCAAAATTGGTTTCCATCCAAAGATTATTAATCTTATTCATGGTCTGAACGCTAGATCGAACTCAGCTATTCTTATAAATGGTGTCCCCACTGGTTTCTTCCCTCTCTCTTGTGGAGTAAGACAAGGATGTCCTCTTGCTCCCTATTTATTCTTAGTGGCTGCTGAGCTCCTAACTAAGGTTGTTTTGCATTATCAGAATTCAGCTCATTTAAAAGGTCTAAATCTACCAAATTCCAATGATAGTATCACCATTCTCCAATATGCTGATGACACCTTCTCCTTTCTTGATGCTGATCTTCAAAACATCAATCTCTTCCTCAAGATTTTAGGTCAATTCTCTGCTGCATCTGGTATCCATTTGAACTTGAACAAAAGTTTGATTATTGGAGATGTCAATACTCCAACTTTAGCCGGATAAATGTCCTCCCTCCAATCAGGCAACCAAGCTTCTAGGTATGCCTCTTGCTATGGATCATACTATCAAAGGCCTTTGGGATCCTATCCTCCTGAGAATAAAAAAGAAACTGAACAATTACAGGAACTATCTTTCTCTAGCAGGCAGAACTATTATTGCTAATGCCGCTCTTGCTAGCTCTCATGTATACTTCTCAACAAATTTGGTGGCTCCAAAATGTGTCTATCCGAGCTTGAGAAAATCCTCGAAACTTTATTTGGAAAGGTAGTCATTTGGTCAATCTGAATTCTATCTCAAGCCGAAAATCTTCCGTGGTTTAGGATGCAAAATCTTTTCGCACAAGCACAAGCTCTTGCTGGGAAGTTTATATGGAAATCAATTCATGGGAATCCTTCTCCGGCCTGTAAATTCATCAGATATTGGATTAACCTGAGTCATCCTCATGGTCACCCCTCTATTCAGCACTTGCTCCCTCATTCTGCCTTCAATCAGTTGAGACCTGCCACTAATATTTCACCTCTTATGTGTAATCTTATCAAGGCTTGGAATGTTATCTCTCCTAACTTCCATTTTATTGCTAGGGAAAAGCTTCATGAAGATACTACAATCTTCTGGAATCCAATTTTAGTTGAGCAAAATTCTCCTGTTCTTGCCATCAAGCATCCTAGAATATATAAGAAGTGGTCTGAGGCTGGTTTCCTTTACCTTAAGGACTTGATTATTGATGGGAGAGTTATCTCTTGGACTAGACTGAAGGGTATGATTGGAGGTACATCATCTGATAAAAAAATCTATGCTCTTATTAAACCCTTTCTCACAAACTTAGCCCCCAATCCTGATAAACCTGATTGGACTATAAAAGGAAAAGGAGTCTACAAAGTGAAGGATGTATATAATGCTATGTCCTATAACATGGATAATTGCAAAGCCATGCTAAAATGGTCTATTTCTCATGATCAGCTTAAGAGTCTTTTTCATAATGTTTGGAATTCTTATTGTCCTCCAAAAATTTCTTATTTTATCTGGTTACTTGCTAATGGCAGTCTGAATAATCTGGTCTCTGTTTCCAAAAGAAATCCTAACATCTCAGCAAATTGCCCCTTAAATTGTAATAATCTAGAGGACTTTTCTCATATTTTCTTTTGCTGTAAGTTAGATGATTTTTGGAACTGGATTGCTGCTAGATTTGGTATTGGGAATAATGGAGATCTTCTCTCCCTTATTCAACACAATGATATGTTTACAAATTCAATCATTTACATAGCTTTATGGAATATTTGGAAAGCAAGAAATCGCGTGTTATATGGTCATAAGAATCCTTCTATCTTTTGGATTAAGATGCATTTTCAGTTTGACTTTGAGACTATTGCAACTGCTCATAAAAAGAAATTTGGTACTAACTTTGACAGGAAATGGGAGGTCTTTGGGCAGTTTAGGGGACACTACAGTTTATTTGCTTCAAATCTTAATGTTGTGGATTCTAATTTGTTTCTCACTGATGATCCTAGAGTATCTTGAATTCTGGAGAGGGGAGAAATAAATTCGACAGCAGCCAGTCTCCTTTGAGTCAGACTTCACCACATTATGAAGAATGACATTGCCTCCTCTATGGAATCTTTTCTCATGAAAAAAGGGCATAGGAGACACCTGAAAGAAAGTGAAGATTTGTGGGCGAGCATTTTTTGCAGAGAGGTTGTGCAACTTCATTGCCTTTGGATGTTTCTGTCAATCAACAATTTCCTTCTTAATGAGACTCAGCTGACTAGGTACAGAACCATGTACTATAACCACAAACCGCTAATGACCTCTATGGTTCTCTTCTTTTGCTCTTGGAAGGAAGAGACATGTTCCGTCTATGCTACCATAATAATTGGGCTCCCAATCATTATCTTTTCGACTACGATGGATTCAATGCATACTTCAATTCTGTCTTCTCATCCCAGACCTGATATATCCTTGTTGTTGGCCCATCCTCCAGGAAACACGTCTTTGCTCTTATTTGATTTAGTGCTGGCTTACCTTTTTGGTGGATTCAATTTTGGCAGGTTATCAGTTCTCTCTCAAGGTTCTCAAATTCTACACGGCATTGTAGAGGTTACAAAATTTTTCTATACTCCAAGAATGGGAGTACCATCGGATCTTCTTAAGTGTAGCTGCTCATTATTCTGACTCATCCTTTTCACTGGATACAAACTCTTTTAAGTGTCCTGTTATTACTGTTATTGGCTGATTCTGATACACTTTTTGGTATGCTTAGTTTAAGGGCATGCTATTATATTGTATCTCTGAGATTTTATAATTAATGACAAAACCAACTCTTACTTTCAAAAAAAAAAAAAAAGAAATGATAGATTTAGAGAAATGAGAGGCATATTATTTGTTCTTCACTGCTATAATATGCCCGCATTGCTCTAATTTGTTTGTGGCCTGTGAGACATTCCTGTAATTTGTTTTGCGGTCATGAGCAAATGGCACAAATGGGATGCCCATAAAGAGTACAGAATGAATAAAGGGTGCGGCATCAAAAAGTGAAAATAAAGATTGATTACGACTGTAGGATTCAATTGAAAAGGCTACGTAAAGGTACATACTGGGCATGCAATATCCAAAAGGGAAAGTAAGGATTGATTGCTACTGTAGGATTTGATTGAAAAGAAAAGGAAAAGTAAGGATTGATTGATATTCTAGGATTTGATTGCAAAAGCTACGCAGAGGGCGTTTGAACTGACAGTCAATTCCGACATCGTTGATAGCTTGTGAGCCTAAGTTGATTACTTTCTGAAATGCAAGCAGGATTGGCAATTTATACTTAATGCACAAGAATATCATTGCATGCAAGGTGTCATGCAACATGCACATGCATTGCCTATTTGGCTATATATATTGAGTCTATCAAAGCAGAATGCATCCTTCATTCATTTTGATACGTGTTTATTGCTTGGAAATATGCTATCATCGTCAGATAGCAAAATTCCACTTGTATCTCAAGGTAAGCCTTCTATTTCAAATCACTGCCTTCGTTGTATGCCTAACATGTATGACATATTTAACAAAATTTAGACTTATTCCAGCGAGAGCCCCAAAAATATATTTACAATACATGTACAAAATTAACACCATTAAGTACATTCACTCAAATCTTATAGTATTTTGTAAACCTTAATATACAGTATACAAAAACTTGTACATGCATACCCCACAAACGAGGATCGCTATGTACGGTCCAGATCTTGGAATAAAGGGCAAATATGCCCATCCGAAGGCTCTCGTTGCCCTACGTAACCCCCCGTGTGAATATGCACCCAAACCAAAGGGGGTTTAAGGGGGATTTAAATGTGTTAAATGCAATGATTTGTGTTAACAATGTTAATGGTAGTTGTGTGTTAATTGTTATATTAAAAAAAAATTTGGGCCCTTCGGGCCCTAATACAAGCCTTCGGGCACTAAGGATGGCATATACGCATGTAGCAATTTTAGAAACACTTATGCATGTAACAACTTTAGAAACACTTTGAGCATGTAATCCAATTTCAGAAGACAAGTCTAGAATGGCATACATACATAATTTGATTCTTCAAAACAATAAGTTAAGCACAATATAAAGAGTCAATTTTTACATGTGTGCAATTTAAGTGTTTTTTGTTCAATGCGCGTTCTAAATGCATGGCCATTTATGACCATTACTAATATTTGTGTTGCTGCAATATTTCAAAGAACCAGCAAAAAAAACTTCTCTAAATAATTCAAGATGCATTGATAATGCCATAAGAGCAATAATACCAGATAATCATGCATTTTTCTCCGAACAAGCAGCATAAAACGTGATGAACTTCCATAATTGCATTAGAGTGTTACAAAACAGGAAATAAAGAAACAAAACTCTTACTTCAAGTAATTGGGTTATATGGTAGTCCATCTAAACCCATCTGAACCCATCCCTTTTCGGCATCTGCTGAGAAATAATTTAAGCTTTTTTTAGCTCTCCATGCATGCCCGGCATATGTATAAACCGTGGCATTTCGTAAAAATCAAATCATGACCAAGCATTTCCTTAGAGCTCAATCAAGGTTGAGGAGAAATTCATGTTGAGCATATCCTGCAAGAATCACATTCTATGATACCCAATCCTTCTCCGCCATTTTTTCAAGTACTTCTCGTGCCTCGTTAATATAACCTAGATGGGTGCAACCTTAGATTCAAGGCAGCCGATGCATGATGATGAGAGCCCTCCTTAGCATATGGCTGATACTGGTTACTGCCTTCTAATTTGCTGGTAATATAAACGGGTGAAATTATCAGCCAAGAAATCTGCCAAATGAGCCTAGCAAAACCCATTTTATGGAAGCATTAGTAGATTCCAAAAATAATCCATAGTATGCCCATCTTTTGGAAATCCGCATGATGCCCATCTAACTCGGAAAAACTGTGATTTAGGCCGGAAAAACTATGATTTAGGCCAAGAAAACTCGACAGTGCCATAATATGCGAATCTTACCTGTTAAGCTTACTTTTTCACTGTCTGATCCCAACCTTCACACCTTTTGAAAGCAAAACTCCATCATTTACACTGCCCTCGAAGAAGAAACAGAGGCAGGAATGATCCGACCGACGATTTAGTGTAGACACATTTGGTGATGATGGCATCATCGGGCAATAATCTCACCAAGCTTCTCCGGCTTATTTGTAAGAAAAGAGTCTCTCTGATCTTTGAAACCCGCCATAAGACATATATTAGTACTTAAACCATGTCATGCATGAATCATATGATTACCTTCCTTACTTATGGTCTGGTGGTAACCCACCTTGTGGGCCCTGCTTTGATCGCCATCCCGATGCCTCTTATTTATTCTCATTTATCATGACACAATTTATATTTATAGCTTCTCCTTCAAGAATTAGCAATGCTTTTCAAGCTCTCGACACTACTTTCACAAGAACTATGCCAACGGGATTTGACAATTTTTTAATCCATACTTCACATAATTTGCCTTGTAAATACCGTTTTGCTCTATCAATTAGAGAGTATGGAATCCCTTCTTTAATGCAACCTCAAAAGCTAGACTTTCCCTACAAGCTCCATCTACAAGCTTCCAAGTAGGTGAACTTTTCCATTTGCATTTTTATGGCCATTGCTTTCAAAACCGGTGAGTAGACAAAACACCAATGCACTCAATTTCATCCAGAGCTTCAAGAACAGCTCCAACAATTGATGTACCCTTTTGCACTTCGCGGCTGCCCCTGCATAGCTCATCCACCAGGACTAGGCTGTTTTTGTAGCCTCATGCATTAGTCGCGTAACTCGCCCATTTCAACCCGCGCAAATATGCCAAACACAAAGAATATATGGCATCCCGCCACGATTTAACGAACAAGCGGAACAACAATGTATGGAGCTTTCGCTATGCAATCGGCACCCAACAGTTCGACCTTCTCAAATCCGCAATTGATAGGTCCACATGTGCACGAAGCACCTTTCGCCTAAATTTCACTTCGCCCTTTTTAGATTGGTAAGAGCCCAAAATCGACCCATCCCTTTCCTCCGCCAGCTTTCTTGAGGGGGCACCACCGGATTTTGTTCCTATATCTCGCAACAACTTGGAAGGCAAGAATAGGACCGTAGATTTGCACTTGATCCTAGATGCCGCAAAATTTTCACCTTGTCAAAATAGGGAAATGCATTGCATACCGAACACCTCGCCGGGATGAATGAAAAAAGCGGCCAGATCCAACTCGCACAAATCGCCACAACCCTAGAAAAACCCTAGAAAAACATGCAAACAATAAAAAAAAAACATGCAAACAATAAAAGCCCCACAACCACACGATTTTCCCTCTTCTTTAAAATCAATGGCTAACAAATGGGTGCACTCTAGAAATACTGTTTAGTACGCCCACGTGAATACTCGCGGAAATCATATGAAAACCATGCTAAAAAGCCGATAAAAATCACAAAAAAAACCCCCTGTTATAATGCTACATATTCAAATTTAATAGATATCCTTCAAGTATGCCATGATAAGATTATATGTATTTTTAACTCTATTTGATTTTTATAAAATTTTCACTAGACTAATTTTCACCTTTATCTATTTAAAATTAATTTTTCATCTAAGATGAACTCTGTATGATTAAAATGTTTTTTTTTTTTTTTTTTTTTTTTTAATGTTTAATGTAAACTAGCAAAAAGGCACGCCAGGGGCTCTGGTCGAGTTATGCAATGTAATAAAGGTCCCTTTTTTTTCTTTTTTTAAACTTTTATGGTTGTTGCACCCACAAAAACGCTTTAATTAGGTCAAATTTATTAGGCATTTAAGTTTGGCAACATTATTTTTAGTAATAATATTAAGTTGTGGGAATTTGGCAGAAGGCATTTGTTGTAACATTGGTATTTACCAATCTACATAATATTCAAAAGTTGGGGTGGACGATAAAAGCCAATTCTATTCTATTATATTCTAGTAGTATTGTTCTTGGTTAAAAGACCTTGCTAATGGTCAAGGGATTTTCCTAATATTATCATTGTTCTTGGTCAAGGGACCTTCCTTAAGCCATATGGAGCTTGTTTGCTTTATTGTTCTTTCTTAATGTTATTATTATCATTGCTCTTGGTCAAAGGATCATCCTTAATAGCAAATCATCAATAAGACGAATGACCAACCAACAACACAAACGACCATTTCTTTTATATACATTTCATTTCATGTACATATATAGTACATATAGTTTTTGTGGGGTTGCGGCTTTTTGGGTTGATCAAAAATTTATTGGGCCATTCAAAGAAATTGAGATCGAATAATCTTTCAGCCATAGGCCACCAACTTGCATGGCGTCAATAGTTCCATTTGTCAAACACCAAAAAGGCGGTGCTCAGCAGTTTTATCTGCGGAAGCCATGAACACCTAAGAAAGAGATAGAATGAGCAACTTTAGAAAGGGCAACTTAAGCGTCTTCTTAAAACAGAGCAACATAGTCATTGGCATGTACAACAAATGTGGTCCATTGAATTTTATAAATATGGTATTTGTGCAGTGCGGTAAAGTAAGGATGCACATAGACTATTCAATTAGGAATTGAATTGAATTACTAACATTTCCCTGATACATCTTGCCAAAAACCCAGCATGCATCATGCAAGCTGCCACACTGCCACACTGTCATGTCCCATACCCATTCTGGGAGTATGCCACTATCAATGCAGTATATGTGATCATTTTGCTTACATGTGATCATTTTGCTTACTCATATGCATAAACAAAGCAAATGCACCTTCTAGGCAACAACATGCTCCATACATACAATCCAGTCTTTGTGCACAAGGGCATAGAAGCCATGGCCATGTCTTCTTGGGTTCCTGAGACGCTTCAGAGATAAGTGGCCAAGCTGTGAGGTATCCATACGAAAAACCTTCAACAGATCGTGAATCAACATGAATAGTTTATGCTTCATATAATCTAACGTCTAGAGATGTTTTAAAATCAAACAAAAACTCGAAACGCCAAAAGGAGACCAGACAGCCAACTTGCTATGTCATTTGCTGCAAAATGTTGAGACAATGAGAAATGGCGATTCACAAGGCAAGATATCATTATTAAGCTAAGGAAATGTGAGCCAGTATCTCTGGGATGAATGCATGGAAAGAAGGGCCATAAGTGTAGTGGGATTCATGCTTTGAAAGATCAGACTAATGCCTTGTAAATTTGAGAGATAATAGATAATGAAATGTGTATCATAAACATAAAAAAGAACAGAAAGATGAAACTCTAACCTCCACGCTGCCAGTTTTGAAATTCAAAGCGATGATGAAAGTTTTACTTTGTACCAACGAGGCAACGGAATGGAAAAATTTCTTCTGCTCAAGCTGAATCAAATAATCAGATTAGTTTCAAACCCAGTTATGTTGTTCTGGCTTAGCTCTAAAATATAGATACTTGAAGCAAATATGTTTGCGATATTTCCAAAGGAGACCACAATTGGAAAGCACTAGGTAAAATAAAGATGGAAATGTTGCTACCCCTCGCAATGCTATCAAAACCCGAGCTTATTACCAAATGAGAGAGATATGACAACTTAGTAAAATGGCTCATGTTTGATGGCGTATGAATAATTTGATTATTGCCCAAGCTAATGGACCGTAGATTAGACAGCCGTGATAAAAAAAATTGTGCCACCAATTTCAAATTTCCGTAAAGATCTGCCGAGTAAGGTTGTATAAAAACCTCATTCCCTGATCCCTTTGGCTAACGCCGCCAAAAACTCGCGAAAATTCTACAACCGAGAGTGCTTATTAATATTACTCGTCTAAAGGGCAAAGATAGTCCTTATGGTAGGCTTAGCTCAGAAAAATATTGACGATGTTCCGTGTACCACAAACAATTAAGGGCACTAGACTCCTCGCCCAATACAGATCAGCGCTTCGCCTTGTAATTTAGCATGCAAATCATATGGGAATGATGCATTCTCTTGCGAAATCAAAGCCGGTTCCATGCAAAGGTATGTTCCAAGACCCATTTAATTAAGCTAACATAGAACAAAACATTCTCTATTTACTGCCTGCTATTATACAATGCAGGGATCTATCTCTATGTCCCTTGATTGAGGAATCTATACTAGATAGCTTTTAGGCATTAGATAACTTTTGCAAACTTCCTATAACTTTTTGCTAACTCTAGGCATTAGGTAACACTAGGAATACCGGATAACTAAGTGCGCCATTATGATATCCAATATTAAACTCTATTGGAGTGGAATATGTTATTAGGATCTGCCGATAGTCAGTGGTAGCACAAAAGAAGAACTCGAAACATATGGTGGGGTATCTCGTACACCTTGTCTTGCTAGACGATCTTTGCCATCGTAAAACGATTAGATGATGCTAAGGGTCTTCGCAAACAATGAACGAACTCGCTGTCTTCTACAAAGAGAACAGAGAGCGATGAAGCTTGGCAATTATTTCAAGAAATGGTTACAAGAAAATGCACTTAGTCCGGCAGATATAATGTCATCATCTAATCATGGTGAGGTTTCTCGTGAAAGCCGCAGCGATGAAATTAAAACTTATTATAATATAACAAGGGCATAGGGCAACAAGAGAGCTTATCCGAAATAGCATAACCGGCATCAAATTTCGCGCCCAATGCACAAGATAGAAAGCTCAAGAACTATGTACTTGATTTGGCAAAGATAAATTTCTTGAAATAAGTTCAGCCCCTCAAGCCTATTTAAGGTAATAGGAAGCACCACATGCCTACTTAACATCGAGCTTGCTAAGTATTGGGTACCAAAGATGCACCAACAAAATGAGGGACGTAGAAGATGCCAACAATCTGCCTAGCTTCTCAAAAACGCTTGAGATGTGGAAAAAAAGGAAAACATCAAACCTCAAAAAAATACTCTTCTCGCATCTAAATTGTTCCAAATTTTGGAAAAATAACCAGCGAAATATCCCATCGAGTTTGTTAAAGTCTTTGGAACGAAAGATGAATAGAGTTCTACAGCTTATGCATCCTTATTACGGAATGGTGGCAATAATATTAGCAGTATAGCATGCCGAAATAAGCCACCTCAAACCCGAAATGCAAAAATGCCAAAATATGAAAAATCTGGTGTAAAAGCAATGGCGGTAAAGATCTGCAGATGCCGGAGGTAACCCACCTAAAACGCGAAATCAGGGTATACCTTACAAAAAGCCACGCCGAATGATGTTGTATGCAAAGCCCTCGTGAACTGATGAAGAAACGAAAAGGCGAGGTAGAATAACAATAAGTTATTCGTGGCCTTTTCCATCTCCGTGCTTTTTTAAAGCCATTTTCTAATTTTCTTGGCCATAGATTTTTAAAGAAAAAAATCTAACGGTGAAACTTTTTCCACATCAGTTTTTTATGAGGTGGACATGCTACGTGGATAGCCTAGAATTGCAAGGAGGGTTGCACGCTTGGTTAGGCTGGCGTGCTAAAAATAATGATTATGTTTACGTTTTAATTAAGAAAATTTGAATAATTTATTTTAATTAATTTTCAATAATAAACTATTCAATATTTGTTATTATTCTAACACTATTTTTTTGAAGTGCTAACAGTTTCTAAATTATGAAATTCTCATATAGTTTTAAGTCAAATCACTTATCAAACCATCATATTTCATTTACAAATTATCCTGATTGCTAAATTTTAAATTTGTTAATAAATCACTAAAAATTAAAATTTTATATTCTTGAAATGAGTCTAAGTTAGATATTAGGGTACAAAAAAGCGCGAGAGGCGGAAGCGGAGAAAGCACGCTAAGCAGCGCCCGACGCACCTTTTCGATTTCCGCGCGCCTTTTCGGCGAACAATGATTTTGATTGTCAGAGGTGTAATTATTCGCGCCCATTGTTACTAATTGAATTGTACAGGCCAATTTGCTCCCCGATTGCACTTCGATTCCTCGTGATTTTACAAAATGAAGCATCCTCTTCAAGGCACTTGTTCGACTTCTTTGTTTCTTGTCGCTTTTTAAAGTATCTTCTTTTCTCATGGTGGTGAAGGAATCATCCCACAGCAAAAAGTTGAAATGGTCATGAAAATGTCACTCGCAGATGACTGAAATGGTGGTTTGGTCCGAGCCAATGGTTTCAGGCAAAATCAAAATCTACTTTGTTCGCCCTCATTTGAAGCAGAAATTGGACGGCTTGATCGATTTCTTGTATGGAGATGGAGGTGTCCCGAATAATGAATTGAGGAAGCTAGTAGCATTATCATTTGCATGGGAAAACTCAGTAGTCGGCAGAGCATAACCCCGAGGCTCATCGGGTTGATTGGGATGCTTACAAGAAACAGTCAATGTTTGGTCCAAGAGAAAAAGGGATGACATTGATGTTAAAAAGAAGATGTTAAAAGGATCAAAACTACGCCCTTCATGCCAAAGTACACCTCTAGCTTCAAAGTGCGCATCAACGCCTCAACTTGAATTTAAGGGGAAAGCAGTCATTTTTCCGAAGTTTTCTATTTCCAATTTAAGTTTCAACATTTCTTTGATTGAAGAGGAGGTTAGTAAGTTGGAAAACAGATTTAGACAACCTGCATAACCGATCCGTAAAAATAATTAGTACCATTGAGGTAGATAAGAACTCTTTAGCAAGGGAAGAGAGGATGATTGAGCATGGAAGGAACGCCATAGCAAGATCGGAGACGAGTTGTCCGCTTTGAATGCCAAAGCGCATAAGAATGATGGAGACTTGAAGCATGGAAGAGTTAAAGCAAAAAATAAGTGGTGAAATATATTTTTGCTCTAAACCGAGGCTTGCCTTCCAAAGGTTAGTGTTGAAGCATTACAAGAGAAGGAAAAGAAGGAAAGATCAAAAACTTCACCGAATTCGATTACACACAAAGCAGAAATACTTAGAAGCCGCTAGACAATTGATGGACCTCGTGATATATCAAAAATGTCTATCATAACTATGAAAAGCAGTGTTGTTCGGTTTCATGGAAGATGCATGTGCCGCATGTGGATTGGTCTTCAATCCAAAATATAAATTGAGTATGGCATTACCATGTGAACATGTCTATCACTTGGCATGTCGCATGCTTTTGTATGAAAAGAAGACATGCTTGTGTGTTTGAAGGAAGTTCCCGTGGAAGTTTTTGTGGAACTTGGTCTAGAGGTTGCGTGATGAAGGAGACTTGCAGATTCAGCAAAAGCAAAGGCATTTGAGGTAGGTACTACTAGTGCATTTGCTTCACCGACAAGTTTTCCAATGTTGTCACACCTGTATTTCACACCGCTTTTATTATTTAATAAAGCACCTGCGGCACCCCGGGGTTTCACCCGCTTCGAAGTCACCAAAAATGTTGGTTCCCATCGCGATCACCAAGTGTCACCAAGTCCAAAGAAGGAAAGTCGTGAGAAGCTTTGCGTAAGGTAAGACTTTGATATTTCTTATTTGTGTTTTAACTAACTTAATCTCATTTAAATTGATTTGTGTTCTAAGCAAAGAAAGTTCCGTAATTCAAATTTTAGTAAGGGGCCAAAGAAAAAAAGGATAAAACGCTCACGTGTTGTTGAGAGCAGCCGTAAGAATATTATGAACAACCCGCATAAAAAGGTTCCCGCAATTGGCATAAAGACCAAAGTTGAGGAGTGCAACCATCGAGAAAGTTCCCATCACTGCACATGTAGATGTTCACGTAAGCAGTGATGAAGAACAAGCAAATGAAGATGCTGAAGATGCTGTTGAGAAAGGTAAGGGTAAGGGTGAAGCAGTAGTTGAAGTGGAGGTAGCAACAACAAAAGTCAAAAAGAAGATTGGGAGACCCTCAAAGAAGCTGCCACCTCAAGCACCAAAGCAAATAGGTGATCAAGTTGATATTATTTTGAAAATGTTAAATGGTAGTTCGTGATTCTTCTCAAGATATCAAGTCATTGAGTTAGTTTCAGAACATAACATATTGTGGTGTATGTGAAATACTGTTTTAATTGTTTTATGTTGTTTGAGAACATTGTTTGAATATTGTAATTCTGTTTTCTTTAATTAATGACTTCTTTTAATTCATGTTTAAGTCATGTTGATGTTTAAGTTTTTTTTTTATGAATGTTGCGAGGATTTAGAAAAGAAAAAACTTGTCATCTTAGACATTAATGGAGTTTTGGTCAACACCTTCCAAAAAGAGCAAGAGTAAAGATTCCACCGGGCTCAAGAAGTAATACACAGCAGGAAAGTGGTTATTTGCGCATCTTTTTTACAAGAGTTCTTGGATTGAGTTTTGAAAGATTTGAAGTTGGGATTTGGTCTAGCATGATGAAGCACAACATCATACAAATCCTTAACAAAGATTCCGCCAAAGACACTACATTGCTAAATTCAAATTCATTTGGGGTCGAATGAATGTGAGGTAATCGCTTTTCATGTTTCCAAAAGGCAACCAAAACCAAGATTTATGAAGCCAATTGTCAAAGTTTACACAGCTTTTAATGATGCAATGTGATGTTGTGCTTGTGGATGACTCTTTGTACAAGACTTTCTTGTCCCCACCGCATTACATGCTTAATAGTTGAGAGCTTTGACAATGAGGAAAATGATAAGGTATTCAACTACATAAAAGCATGTTTTCACACTTGGCTTCATTCAAGGAATCCTCAAAGTGGTTGCACCAGCAGCTTCATGTTGATGTGGTCAAGGAAGTAGACATCAACATACTCAAGCTTACTGTTTACCACTTGAAAGAACTTGCAAGATGGAAAGTAGCAATTGAGGGAAGCATGCAATTGGTGAAAGATATTGTTGGTGTTGCAGCTGATATTGTTGTAAATGAATAGGATGAACATGCAAGAGAAGAAACAACACAGATTCTCCATACTGATCAGACCAACATTGAAGATACTGATCAGACCAACATTGAAGATATCGATAAACATGAGGAAACTGCAAGAGAAGAAATAACACAAGATCAGACCCACATTGAAGATACTGATTGAGGAGCGGTTCTTGGCGTGAGCGGGAGCGCCTAGCGCCTAAATCTTGGCTTGAGGTATGGGGACAGAACAGGCCCCACAGGGGCACGGACTACCAAGCACAGGGAACAGGAAAGGACTCTGTCCTCTGGGGAAGGGACAGGGAAAAGCAGGGGATGTCGATGGGCTCAAGGAAAATGCAAAAATTATTGAACAGTACCTGGGAAAACTGTCGCCTCGTGGACAAGGACAGGTTATTGATCTAGTGAAAGGGGCTTTTGGGGAAAAAGACTCTTCTGAATGGACGAAGGTTATTCAAGTGGGCGATTCCTTGTACACCTCGAATCGGAGAGAATGGTCGGAACCAGAAGGCAGGCTGATACACTGTGGTGGAGATGCAGTTTCAGATCGCGGAACCTATTCTGGAACATGCGAATGGCATACAAAGGCAAGTTCTGGAGGAAATCAACAACGATGGAAAGAAAGAACTCCGAGGTAAAAAACCTGTTCTGAATCATGTTTCTGTTAAGGATAGACTTGGTTTTTTCGGATCCAAGGCCCTTATAGGATGTGTGAGGCATGAAGGGGTAAGACTTGCACAAATGAAAATGGAGCTGGAAAACATGAATAGGGAAATCAGAATCAACAAGATTTACTGGCTTGAATTCCCATACTTTATGGTCGAATGTGCACATGAAAAAGCTGCAAATCTCCTTCTCAGACAAGGAACAATAGCCAAAGCAAACACCCAATTCTTCTTTCAGAAATGGAGCCCTGTTTTTGACTCACAGAATCCGGCCCAACTGCATCACCCAGCTTGGACTTCAGTGCAGGGGCTGAACCCAGTTTATTGGAGTGAAGAAATCTTTAAAAACCTCTTTAAAGATGTTGGGGAGTACATTGGACTTGAGAATGTACCTGAAAAAGCCCCACGGATTTGGGTTCAGTTGGACTTACATAAAGAAATTCCAAGCTGCATCAATTATGTGGATTTCTTTGGGACAAGCAAACAACTCAAAGTACAATGGTCAGGGCTTCCAATACCATGTAGCATCTGTGGGTTAAGGGTGCATGGTGGGGGTGTCTGCATGGGTACAGACAGGCTCAAACAGTCATTTTCTGCAGCAATAAAGGAGCCCATTGGTGGAGAATGGATTACTCCAAGTCTGAAGAAGAAAGATAAAAAAATAAAGAGCAACATCAATGGAAGTGTAAAAAGGAAAAGGAAGCAGCAAAAGAAACAGGAATTGGAGATGGACAAGAAAAAGGAAAATAAAGAATGGGTCAAAAGAGTTTATGGGGAGGTGAGAAAAGAAGTTTCTCAGGAAGTGAGGGTTCTCAATAAACCCCCAATACAGAAAATGAAGAAACCAATGGAGGAGAAATCTAGAAATTCAAAGGCTGATGAGACCCCTGCTCAGTTACTCAGGAAAAAGAAAATGATCATTGTGGAACCCCTAGAACCGGTCCCAGTTTCGGATTCTGACTCTGATGAAGATTTGCCCAGCAGTGGCATCTATGTAGGTGAGTGTTCGAAGTTTTTTGAAGTATCACCTTTGCTGGGTCAGAAGCTATTCCATTCACAGAAGGTGGATGATAAGGAACCAGCTGTTGTGCAAGAAACTCAGGAGGGTTCAGATCCAGTGGAACCGAGGCGAGAAACTCAGCAAGGGCCAAATCCAGAGGATTTAAGGATAGAAGACTCAACATTACAGTCCACTCCAACTCGGAATGAGGCACACAATGTTCAGTCCTTAACATTGGGGCTGAATGAAAAGGAAATGAGAGAACTCCCAACTCAGATTCTGCCTACTCCAGGCAAAGAGTTGGGTTTCTTCTCTCCATCACAGGAGTCCACTGAAACCTTTCATACTCCAGCACCAGGTACGGGCACAAAACGGAAGAACAGAAGACAATTCAATTTTTTTGAAGACGGTCCGGCCACTCATACTCGAACAAGATCCCAATGAAGGTCATCACCTGGAATTTAAGAGGAATCAAGGGCCCTCTGAAGAGGAGGAGGGCTATAATTGCCTTAAGAGAGATGAAGGCAGACATTATACTTATTCAAGAGCATAGACTCCCTGCTTTTGAAGCTTCTAACCTTGGAAAATGGATCTACCCAGACAGCGACTCAATTTGGACAGCAGCAAATGGGACCAAAGGAGGAATAGCCACAATTTGGAAGGGCTTCAGTTCAATTGGCTGCTTCTGTGACCCAAGTGGAAGATGGTCCTGTGTGTTTCTTAACACTGTAGATGGGAAACTCGGGTTAATAAACATCTATGCTCTACTGAACCAAAGGAGAGGGAAATTCAGTGGCAGGAGATGAGAATATGGCAGCAAACCCAACAAGTTGACAACTGGTTGATAGCAGGGGATTTCAATAATACCCCTTCTTGGGAGCAGAAAATGGGAAAAAAACTAAACATGTCAAAAGGAGAGAGAGAAAAATGGGATAATTTCATCTCCCCTTTTGTGTATCAGTCTCCATCTTCCTCTCAAGTGTTTTCCTGGAGCAATAAGAGAAAAGGAGATGATCGGGTTTTCTGCCTCCTCGACAGATTCTACATTCAGAAGCCTTTCTCCAAGATGTGGACAGGAGCTGTAATCACCTCAGATTTAGGGAATTCAATCTCTGATCATTTCCCTCAAGTGTTGGAAACCAGGAATGGAATGAACACGGGAAAAGCAAATGACACCTCCTTCAAGATGAACACTTCTTTGTTGGCAGTTGAAGGTTTCAATGAGGATTTTAAATCTTACTTTTACACTATTCCTCCCTTAGGAAATAGTGGATGCATGAAGAACTTTACAGCAAAGTACAAACAGATAAAAGAATGGATTAAAGAATGGGGAAAGAAATGGTTTCAGGGAAAGAAAGCAGAAAAACAAGAAATCTACAAACAGATAAAAGAGGTCAGAGAAAAATTATTTGAAGACAAGAGCAATGCAGGCTTACAACAGTCTGAGGAAGTTCTGGAGCTGCAGGTTAAGCACATTGAGGAGGATGAAGCTAAATCCCTGGCCATCAAATCAAAATGTCTGCTAACAAGCTGCATGGATAAGGGTAACAATTCCTTTTTCTTTAGGGTGGCCAAAAATAGGCTGTCTAACAATGGGATCTCAAAAGTACAAAATGAAGATGGAGTCATTTTTGAAAAAGGGAAGGATATCCAAAACTTCTTCAAAGACAAGTATGTGGAGCTGTACAAGGAGGAGCAGATGGATGAAAAAAGAGCCCAAGAATTGTTTGATTTGGTGAAACAGTCGGATTATATTGATGATGAGGAGTTGCTGGAAATGCCATCAGAAAATGAAATTTGGGATACTCTAAGGGGCATGAAAAGTGGGAAAAGTCCGGGGCCGGATGGACTGCCACCAGAGTTCTTCATTCACTTCTGGAAAATGCTGAAAGGAGATGTCATTACACTGGTGCAGGGAGCCTGGTCTGCACAGTTTCTACATCCAACCATCAATGCAGGTCTGATTACCCTCATTCTCAAAGTTGAAAATCCTATTCTGTTTGGAGACTGGAGACCCATCTCCCTCACAAACTCCACATACAAGCTCATTGTCAAGATCATGGCAGACAGGCTAAAGATGATTCTTATGAAGAGCATTGATCCAGTTCAGACAGGTTTTCTCCCTAACAGAAGTATTCTAGACAATTATATAGGAGCTTATGAGGGTCTACATTGGAATAAGCTATCAAAACAGGGCTGCATCCTTTTAAAACTAGATTTTAAAAGGGCTTACGACACCATCAAATGGCCTTTTCTTTACATGGCAATGAGTAAGATGGGCTTCTCTGACAGGGTAATTCAGAAGATACATGGCTTTAACTGTGTTGCAGGCTCTGCAGTTCTCATTAATGGTTCCCCAACTCCAGCATTCCCAATTTGGAGAGGGGTGAGGCAGGGCTGCCCTCTTGCACCATACCTCTTCCTCATTGTTGCAGAAATAATGACAAGAACTATCAAAACTATGCTGGTAAACAAAGAAATTCAAGGTCTGGAAATGCCAAACAACCATGATACTCTAACAGCCATGCAATATGCAGATGACACATTCTGCTTCCTCAAGAATGATGGCTATAGTATCAGGAATTTTATAAACAGACTGAGGCTCTTTGGAGATGCTTCTGGAGTGCACTTAAATATGACTAAATGCATTGCAATCATGGAGACAGATGATAAGACCATTGAAGGTATACAATGCTTGGCTAAAGGGACTGCTACCAAGCTTTTGGGACTCCCTCTTGCAACTGATATGAATATGCACGGGCTTTGGGCAGGCATTGTAAACAGGATTAAAAGAAAACTAACCCAATATCCTGCTACCCTTTCATTGACTGGCAGAATTGAAATTGCAAACTCTGTCATCATGGCCACTCATGTCTACTTCTCGTCTGCCATAATTGCTGATAAGGGATCATACAAGGAAATTGAAACAACAGTTAGAAATTTTATCTGGAACAAACATCATAAGGTGGCCTGGCATAATTTGATCAGATCCAAGAAGGAGGGAGGATTAGGTTGCAAGGACCTCTTTCAACAGGCTCAAGCTCTAGCAGCTAAGTTAGTTTGGAGGGCAATTAATGGATCTAAATCACCTGCAATGGTTCTCATAAGATACTGGCTGGAACAGTCCCTACCAGCAGGTAAGAAGATACCCCATCAGCTTCCTGAATCAGCATTCATTCAATTTCAAATGGCCCCGAACACCTCACAGGTGATGAGAAGAATTTTCAATGCATGGAGTCAGGTGTCTTTGGTTTTCAGGGAAAGTGAGAACAATATGCAATGTCCAGATCTTCACTTCTTCTGGCATATGGGCTTCACTGACACTCAAGACGGCTATCTGGCTCTGAAACATCCTCAGAGATACTAAAAATGGGTCCTGGCAGGGATACATACTCTAGAAGACCTAAGGATTGATAATAGGTGGAAAACATGGGATGAAATCTGCACAACTTTGGGCAACAGTGGGACAGATAGGAAAATTTTCAAGAAAATCATGGAGAAAGTAGAGGAGATATCTGATCTAAGGGAGCTCCAAACGAAATGGATAGTAAAAGGAAAGGAGGGCTATAAGGTTGCAAGAATTTACCCTTTGCTACTTAAAAGCTCCAGTCTGAAAATTTCTGACAAATGGCAATGTGAGGAAGAATTGGCTATCAGGATGGCTAGGTCTGGCTGGAAACAGTATTGTGCAAGGAAGATAATTATTTTCAGATGGCTTATCCTTAATCAAAGCCTCACTTGTAATGTTGCAGCTTCAAAATATAATTCTGTTATTGATGCAACATGTGGTGCAGGCTGTGGGCAGGAAGAAAATCCATTACACATATTCCAGTGCCCGTGGCTGTTGCCTTTTTGGAAATGGGTGCAGAATTTAACCAGCTTAACCCCGGGCACTACAAGTGGCAGCTTTCTAAGTTTTCTAGATGAAAATAATCAATTCACAGCCACTATTAGATCCATAGCTTTATGGAGCATCTGGCTGCACCGAAACAGGGTTACCATGCAGAATATGCCTCCAAATTTGAACTGGTTAAAAGGCCAATTCATTGCAAAGCTGATCGAGACTGCAATTGCCCATAGGAGAGAAAGAGGACTAGAATATGGCAGAATGTGGGATAAAATTGGTGCATTCAATGGTCTCTTTAACCTTTTCAAGTTAGTCTTGCAGGATGGGGATGATAGTCTGGAATCATTGGTATCCAAAACATCACCTTGGCCTCTTATCTAATTATTTATTTTTCTGTTATTTTATTGCAGCACAATTCAACAAACTGAGAGCTCAAGGCTCCTTCAGGGTATTCAATCCAGATGCAGAAATGAGTCGGGTAGAGATTGGAGACACATTGGTTTCACTCAAGATGTATATTGTTAGGGCAAAAGCTTTACGAAGAACACTGAAGCAGGAGGATCTGTGGCAGCATAACTCTCTCAAGCCTATTTTTAAAAAACTGTTTCAGGAGCAGCAAAGGCAAAGGGAGGCAATTTCTATCAGCCTGTTGAACAACACCATGCTCACTATACATGATTTGGATGAATCGTTTCGGATTTTGGGCAAGAACAAAATAGAGGAGTTTGATCTTGGAGATCTGATCCAAGCTGAAGTAGAAGTATTCGGACCGGGAGAAGACTAAGTTTATCTTTGCTGTTTTAAGTTTTCCAGGAACTATCCAGCTGTTATATTTTTTGCTGATATACATATTAAGACCCGAGATCTCTCCATAGTGAGAGGCTATTTATGTTAATGTTAAGAAAGGGGATTTTTAAGCTCCTTTTCTATCTGTATTTCATGTTATAATGAATACAAACTCTGCCTTTATTCAAAAAAAAAAAAAAAAAAAAAAAAAAAAAAAAATATTGAAGATACTGACTTTGAGATATTGATTTAGAAATTCATGTAACTTAAGATGTAACTTAAGATATAACAACTGTTTCTTTGTGAATACTGGATATGAGTACATAGCTGTACACTTTTGTAATAGAACGGATATTAATGTAAATTTAAGGTTTCAGGCATTTACCTACACTTGTGCAGATCATCATTTGTAAACTTTGTTCATTTGTAAACTTGCAATCTGTTTTCCATGTCCATCAAGTCTGTTTTCCAGAAGTTCATCAAGTTTGTAATAGTTAACTGAAAACAGAAAGCATGTAAGCAGACAAAGCATAAGTATGAAAAGCAGACCTAGTAGCTTTTCTTTTAAAGCTGTGAGGACAAGGAACATTTGTGCAGCAAAGAATTTGTTAGATTTCATTGATAACGAATTATAAAGAGTATAAGAAAGCATATGGCAGGAAAGAGCCAGTGTACATCTAAAAACTCAACTTCGCTTCTTGAAGCAAAAGCGAGAAAAAAGCAGGCGTAATTAGCACTCTACTGGAAGGGATGCCATAACTTTTTGGCATGTCTCTTCAATCAGTATCTTTTTGGCAGGTCTTTTTTGCAGTACCACAAGCATCTTCATATGTATCTAACAATGTGTGTTTAGTCTCTGTACACCTAAGAACATAAAAGTCAACTCCCTCATCGTCTTCTGGATGTGCATTTACAGCAAAGTTATCCCCAACTTCTAGAAGAGAACTAAGGTAATCTCCTTCTTCATCTTCTTCTTCTTCCCCCTGACTAATTGCTGTGGATGTTTCTCCAGCAACACAATTCATCTTTTGGTTTCGGTTACTTCACAGGAGCCATGCTCCCCAACGTGCTTTGTTCGTGCAATCATTCCTTTTACCATGAAAGCAATAGGAACAATAGCAAAGAGAGGCACCTGTAAGCAACTTTTGCAGGGTTCTTTTGTCACATGGTCTGATGCAATGAAGTTTAGAGCTCCCACATAGTGTTTTCCACTCCTTCCTTTCAGATTTGTCTACACTTTGAGGATCAATATGCCAAAAGAACCCGCAATATAAAAACATTCATGCAACTTCAAATCTAAGAAAAATCTAAGAAAAAACAAGAATTTACCTTCTTATATGAGGGTCCGGTGGATTGTTCATCATGTACCATTCATGAAATCGACAATGTCTTTTCGTGACTCCAATTTCGGACTCATACTTCAATTGCTCTCTTGCCAAAACCCTTTTCAATATTGCACCTTTGTCCATCATGTTCGCCTTTGCCATGAGAACCGCAAAGAAATTCCACTCATACTCAATTCCTTCACTACACACATAGTTCCTTCCTAAATACCTCGAAAGGCCTTGCTCCTTTAAACTAGGATGTGCAACCATCACTCCAAAAATATGTTTCTTGTACTCAATGTTACGTGGCTCTAAGCCGGTCGGCATGTACTTTCAAGCAATGATGTACAAACTTCGGTGTTATGCTCCCTGTCATCCGAAATATAAAATTGCACTTCCTTTATAATTCTCCTCCGATTAGTGATGATGGTTTCCCGACTTGTCTTCTTCTTTCTTTTTCGACTTTTATCCCGCTCTGCTTCTCTTAGCTCTGCCTCTTTTAACTTCCATCTCCTCTATCTCAAATTTGGTTTGCATGTCTATATGTGATATGAACCAGAATTGAGGCCTGGTCCGTGTGCCCGTGGCAAGATTGTGCCTCCCTCTCGAATTTTAAACTGTAATTTTCAGCAAAGTCAATTCTGAGACAATTGCATCTTCGTGAAAGGTATCCAAACACGTCTGAATTGCTTTTGCTCGCCCAGTGTGCCACATAATTGTGTGTGACAAATTGTACCATTGTCTTGGAGGCATGCTTCATGAACTAAAGGCGACTCTCGCTCTTGTATGCAAGTCTTGTTACTTTTGTTGGTTTCCTCCCTCCTATTTTTTCTTGGTAGTCTCCTTCATGTATCCAACTTCTTGCTGATTTCGGACCATGAACATTTAAATGGGTTTGCTTTATTTAAAAGCTTGTTACACGAAAGCAATTTAATTAAGTCAAATGTAATACCTTTTCAAACTGTTTCCACTCCACCTTGTAATCAGTTTCCATCTTCTCCTTAGGACAAAAAGCAAACCTGTTTATAACACCACAATTAAAGTTACTGAGCAGTAATATCTTTAAACATCATAACATTGAAGAGACAAACTTAAGAGTACCTTTTCAGCCCACAATCTTTGCATGCCAATTGTAGACATTGATGTTTGTGCCATTCTTCATCTTCTTCTTTAGAGCAGACCATTTGCCTCCAAAAATCACTAGTGGATTTATAAACATAGTTCTTGGCACTATAGAAGTTACCATCACCACAAACAGCACAATTACAATTGCATTCTTTGTGCACCCCATTTGGATCTGTTCTGATTTTGTTGAGTGCTTGCATCATATATTCAAAGTGCATGTGATATTGGCGAACAGGTCTCTCTTTCTTTTAAACGCCACAAAAGATGGCTTCAAAGAATTCAAATGTCTTATTTGGAAATCTTCATTTCATTGAATTCCTTTTTGAAGGCCATGTAAAATTGCAACTATAACCAAAGCAGAAATACAGAGTTCCAAAAAAAATTAAAAGCAGCAATACAGTAAAGCAGAACAAGTGATAAAACATATAAAGCATAATAAATACCTGAGAAATTTCAAGCAGTTGTATTGGATGATCAATTTTTTCACCATCTTTTGTAACAAACTTTCTCACATGCTTCCTGTATGGTGAGACTCTTGTGTTTTCTCCGTCTTAACTTGTAAAATGTAATTCTTAACCTCATCGCTTATTGCATCTGATCTCTTTTTCCTTGAAAACATTGACCACGGACCACATTCTTGTTCTGCCATTACTCTTCTTCTGGTTGCTGCAATAACAGATTTTCTTGATACATGAAGGAGGCGTGCAACTGCAGACTGGTTGGTTTTGTTTGCTGTTGAAGATACCATTTGCAATGTGGACTTTCTTGCTTGCATTATATCTGTTTTCCTTAGTTTCTTTTGCTGATTGAGTGTCTCTTGAACATTTCTAATTACATTCTTCATGATCTTGCTTTGATCATGATCAACAAAATCCACCTCCAGTGGCAATTTCTTCTTCACTCTCTTCACAAATCTGTGCACCACCAGTGCCTTATCTCCTTCTTTCAAAGGCTTTGTGATATTATTGAAATAATCGTCCAAACTCTTGGACAATTCTTGAAGCCTTCTCGCACTCAAGCCATTTGTCAACTTGAGGTGGATATTTTCTTTCTCCCTCTCCCTATCTCTTTTTCCTCTGTCTAGATTGCCTTCTTCTCTCGACTTGAATTTCCCGAAAAATTTGAAGTCGCTTTTCTTCATCTAAATCGATCTTTGATTGATCCATTTAGAATCGTGTTGTCTGAGAAATTGTGTTGTACTGAGAAACCGTCTTTGCACAAAGAAAATTACGTTCAGGGGTACAACACGGATCATGCTTCCCGCCATAGCCAAATCCTATTCACTCTCCACGCCATCTCACAACAACCCCGCCAAATTGATTCTGTACCGAATTTGATTTTGCGGGTAGCCATGTCATCGATCCGGAAGCAATTTGCTAAAAACGGATCATCGCGTTCCCGCTCTCCAAGCACCTCCAAGCACAGCGGACCAAGCACAAAAAGCAGCGCGTCCGGACGGGTGCTTTTGTACTCCAATATCTAACTTAGACCCAAATGTTTAATTCTAAATAGATTCACCTAAAAATCAACTTAGAAAGCAATTTTAGGCTTTTATAACAATTATGCTTTAAATTTAAATATATAGTTATATAATTAGAACTTATAAAAATTATGAGAATAAAGAAGAATTAAACATGACATATAATCTTCAAATGGTATCAGCTATGCAACGGGCAATCCGTCATCTCCGTGACAAAATGGGTCCAACATCAAGTATTATGGCATCGTCTGATACTGGAAAGCCAAAGGTGTTGGATAGTACAGCCATAAATATTGGGTATCTCAGGAAGAGATAAATTGTTTATTGTTAGGTAATGTGTGATGAGTTCAGATAGTTGCAGATCAATATGAACTTCTATTTTGTATTTGATAAGTATTCATGAACTCAGCGAAGGATAGTTTCTATTGATGAAAGCAAAACCAGAGCAAATTATATGTACATGCACATAACTAATATGGGCACACTCAAACACAGGCCTCAAACAGTTTCCATAGGCATAGGAAGGCGGTACCACCGCTAGTAATCCCGCCATTTGCAAACTCTATGGCTGCAAAATTACCTTCTTTGTCACGAATTTACTAATTCTTCCAAATTTTCGGATGGATTTTGTTCCTCAATTGCTTTCACTACATAGGCATTATCACGATCGAAATTCTATTTTACATTTGCTCAAAGACTTGTTTAGGAGCCAATAATTTCTTTCTCCCAGTTCTTCAATCTAAACCAATAGCTTCTGAATTAGCGTAAGAGGCGGCATCAACAGTTGAATATTTTTATGATGTTCACAATGATGTCGACATTTTGGGCCAAGATAGTAATAACGCAGTTTTACAGACATAAGATAGGTTCAGAGAATTGATAAATCTATTCTTTGTTAGCTGGAACAATGTTAGAATGCACATACTGTTTTAAAGATATAAGAGGTTTAGACAATTGAGAGATGCATTCTTGGGGGGACTATCGATCTTAAATAATTTTATATTTGAGCACTTGTGGTTAATATCGTATTCAATATTGGAAGCTAGAAAGCTCTTGATTTGCATTGGATGATGATGCCTTTTACTTTTTCATATGCACCATTTGGCCAGAACTTATGGCAAATTATTGAATTGTACACGTGTGAGCATATAAAAATTTTTGGAAGGAGGTAGTTTCTTCTAGAAGTTTCAAGTATATGTCGTGAAGTTTTCGCCGTCCTTTTGGAAGTTTCCAACCTATTCTTTGGCGTTATATTTAAAGGGCAAAGGTAACTGCTCGGATCAATGGAAGGAGAAGCCAAGGGGTGGTCGCTAAAAGGAGAGTCAGATCCAACATCGAATGCATGCGTCCAGGATAAATTTGTAGGGCACAGTCTCTTGTATCTCTTATCCTAGCATTTTTACATTGTTTTCATCCATTTATAACAAGTTGAAATTGTAAGTGGGATAATGGTTTGTGTTTTGAATCGGTCTTAAATAATTTTATATTTAAGCACTTGTGGTTAATATTGCGTTGGATGATCATGCCTTTTACTTTTTCATATGCACCATTTGGCCTGAACTTAAACTTCTTTGAATGTTGCTTTTCATTTGTCTTGTCCTACCTCTAGTTTAACATCGCCCTATTCCTGGTTGTGCCCGCTACTACTGAGACATCTAAGGTGTGTGTAGTGAGGATACTTGAGTTGCGCAATATTTGTCTGCTACTAAGAGATCTAGTCAGGATAGTTGGGCGTTACATGGTAAATAAACCAACAACATGATGGATAAATTTTGTAAAACAATGCGTAAACTATAGGTACAACTTGCAGTAAGATGCATACATTTCAATCATTACGCTAGTCATTGTAAGTCAAGGTGACTTAATTTAAGCTTCATAATAAAAGCCATTTAATGATGCCTCCTATAAAAGACCAATTTTACTTGTCTGCAAAAAACGCACCTAGTTAGAAGGCCTGGTACAAAATCTAATCAGTGTTTGTACCCACAAAAAAACATGACAAATACATTATGCAACAAAAGGTTATTTATGTATGTCTGGCCTTGATTAAGAGATAAGGAATGAAGGCATCATAAACAAACTATTCAACTATATATATTACAAGATTTTCACGGGTTTGGAGATATAAATAATTACTCTAAACCGTGGTAATGCGCAACTTCGAGATCAATAACAATCCGAAGTCTAAGGTAGAAAAAGATGATCTCCCAATTTGATTCTTTTTGCACGAAAGGTAATCAAACTTTAAAATGTTTGTGTAAAGAATGCCATTGTGTTTGTAGACATGCTTTCGATACTATAAGCAAGCAAAGGACTGTGGGTTTTTATTTCTCAAAGAAATTTTGCTCGGATTAAACATCTAGAGTTCAAAAGCCCTAGTTTTAACCTTCAATGCGCTTTGTATTTTTGCTTCGCTCACTTGTGTCATTTACTCGATTCAACATCTATTGATCAAATCAACTGTTGATCAAAAGTTTCAATATACAATGCCAAAAAGAAGCTCCAAACTTAACCATCGGCAACATAACATGGGCATCAATATGATCAAGACCCCACCCTTTTATGACAAAGCTGACATAGAAGCGTTGGTACAAAGGCGGTCTCCGACATGACCGACACGGATACTTTTCGGTTTCCTTGTCTTTTTGCATGCCGCAATCGGACAACTTCTTTGTCTCCCAATGGGCAGCCGATATTAACTTCACCAACAAGATCATGCACTCCATATACTGAACTTGATCATGAGTGCGGACTTGGCTTGCCGAAGGCACCAAGCTTTGCCAACATAGTTTTGGTTTTGATTTCAAGATCGGCCACGACTGGATAAGTGGTGGTCTAGCGAGCATCATTATCTTGACAAGTTCATGATCTCTCAAGAGCGTATGGAACCCCGGAAGGGGGGCAGGTTTATGGAGGATGTTCCATCGATGGACAAGGTCGACAAAGATGGCGCTGACCGTCCTATACATAGAATTCCTATCCAGCCAAGAGTTATCAAGTACTTCATAACCAAACTTTTGGTCGAGGAAGATCAAATTGTATCGAAAGTGGTACATGAATGGCCCTGTTCTCTCGTGGTGCTATCTTTGTTTGGAATGAAACCTATATCCGTGGTTGGAAATAAGGACATGGTTGAAACTATTCAACATACCGGATCTGCTTCATGAGCATTTCAAGGGGAGGAAGACAAATGGAAGCAAAGAAAGACGACGAGGACGAGGGAGACAAAGGCGACGTGAGACGTGAATATCGAAGGTTTAGACCGGGATGTTGCGAACACATTCTTGAGAATCTGAGATTGAGGTGAGTTTACTTTGCTCTATCGGTGTTTCTCGACTCGCAAGTCGAAAACTTCGTTTTCCTTTCAATACCTTTTCTTTTCATTCTCACTTCGCGAGTCGAAAAAAACTAAATCTACTTTCGACATGTGTCATCATTTCGGGGAGTTCGGTCAACGACTCGGATCATTGTCATTGGATTCCAACGGTTCCACGTCGCGAGGAGGAGAATGCACTCCCCAAAAGACAATCGAGCAAGACACGCTCCACGCCGGAAAGGACTGAAAAGATAATGATCCCACATTTGGATCCCGATGAACCGGAAATATGGTCGAGCCAAACTCAAACCGGGATCCAAAGTCCCCACCAAGCTTGTAATATTTGACGTCAATGGAGTATTAGCTGCAGATACCACGACAAAGACGTCCCCCGAGATTAACACCTCGCAGATCCCAACCAAAAGCAGCATAAAAATAGTGTATCCGAGGCCTAGAGCTAAGGAAATTGTTGAATGGTGCCCGAACGGGATTCAAGTGGGCATATGGTCTTGTATGGCAAAGAAAAATATTGTCAATGTTCTTGGTGTTCTCGGCATTTCAGTTTTGAAGTTCAAGTTCGTTTGGGGAAGCGAAAGGGTCGAGCATGTGAAGGACCTCGATCCACCATCACAAAGGGGAAGCCTATAATGGTGAAAAGGGGCCGGACGGGGTTTATGAGCAATTCCAGACTATGGCAAACACAACATGCTGATCATAGACGACTCCGCCTACAAGTGCTATCATAACGCAGCGAAAATACAATCATTGCTAAGCCATATCGACCAAGAATATGAGACGGATAGGTGGTTGTCCTTCTGACTGGGTCTGTCTTGGCGAATCCCTCTTTGCCATTCTTGTCGCCCGATGTTAAGCTTAAACTATCCGAGCCTCCACGGAACCCGATCCGAGAGAGCAAGCCGATCATGAAAGCTATGGACGACAAATACTTTGGTGAACAAGAAGAGTGAACCCCTTTCGATAGTAAAATTGTGTGAATATTGTAATCGAACGTGAACACATGTATTGACCATTTTGTAATGAATATACTTGTATATTGAGTTTTTCGATGCCTTTCTCGACTCACGAAGTCGAAAGGCATGCTTGTCCCGTTGATGAAACCATTTGTATGTTTGATTGTGTCCTTTGGATGCAGCCACAATCTATTATAATAATGCTTGTACATTGGGTTTCACAGGCCTTTCTCGACTTTCGCGAGTCGAAAGGCATCTTTGGTTGTCTCGTTGACGAAAGCATTTGTATGCTTCCTCGTGTGTGATTGGATGCAACCATATTCTAATGAGAATGGTTGTACTTTGACTTTTATGGGCCTTTCTCACTCGCCGAGTCGAAAGACACTACTCCCCACGCCATTGGATGCGCTTGTATGGAATGAATGTTCTCCGTTGTAATTTGATTTCAACATTCTTTCTTCGTTTTGACTAATGGCACCGTAATTGTTAATCATACTCTCCTTGCTCCGGGTGGTTCGAGCACGATCCCACACCGGCCTGAGATCCCGCCAGGCATCACCGAGACCGCTCCAGGCGGCCTGAGATCCCGGCTCAAAGGCGGAAGAAATACCGTTTCGCACGAGATCCGAGTCACGCTACACTCTTGCCCGGCCTTTGGGACAAGGTTGCTCGCTACACCACGGGATAAAGAACAGGCGAAGAACAAAGAGAAAGTCCGGAAGCTCAAAGCATCTTGCAAGCATTGCATAACATCCACGAGGAGGTTGGGGAAGGAGCATATTCGATGAAAGGTCATGGAGGCGAAAGTGGAGAAGTCGGGTGGACAGGTCGGCCGGTAGCTCCGGAGGCACCTCCACGTGAGGCATTCCACACTCTTCAGTTGCCCCAAGGCTTCCCACAGGCGGCATGAAGAAGCCCCAAGTTAATCCCCTAAGGTGGACCACCTACCAAGATGATGTAACTATAGTGACAAAGAAGACCACCATGGTCTCTGCGTCCATGTAAAATACATTGTATCTGTTCAATTTATTAATAAAATTCTTATTCAACTAGATCTTTGGTTTCAAACTTTAATGAATTTCCTTTGTTTCATTGCATTGTTTTTGTTCTCGACTTCGCGAACCCGGGGAAAATCTGCTTTGCAAAGCTCTGATTCGAGTTTTATTCAAAAATTCGAATTAAGGATAGTTTTCGCCTTCTGGTGCTACTTTTTATGTAAATTAACCGGGTTCAAAAAAAAAATGGGAATGGAATGAGTCCCACTTTAATTAAATACGACTTATATCCTTGTTACAAAAAGCCTCTAGTGCAAACAATGATGTTTTGCATGCACTACATATATAGTTAAATTTTTGTCATGTCCGTTCGGCCCGGTAATATACAAAGCTTAGAAAGAAGCAAGTGGCCAAAATTCTTTACTGCACGCAGCACGCATTTTGCGATATTTTGATCTCGCCCAATTCATATCCTCACGCCTCGCAAAAGTATGTCAACCGAAGCTCTGCGCTCTTCAAAAGAACATTCCATCCCTGCTAGGTTCTCTTGCTCTGGTGAGAAGCCATGGAGCTCAACATTACTTGCAGGCACCGCAGAAAGGGGACTCTTTGTCAAGGTAGTCGTGACAGGGCATCCAACCAAATTTTGATTCTTATTGTAAGTTTATTCGGCATAATAGATGTTATTAGACTTGGCAGCAATCAGAGGAACGGGAGATAAAGGCATTCTAGGAGCCTGAAGGACATCTTGGGCAAATATTGGTGCTGCTGGATATGCGACCCATTCATGTCCATCTGAATTAACAAAAAAAAAAGTGTCAATCTACAAACTGGAGGACTTACTATACACGCTCATCTAACTAGTTCCTAGCTAGCTTCCCTTCTACATTGCAAGCTTAATATACCAGTATATAGAAGCGCATATAGAAGCTGGACCCGTTGAATACCTATCCATACCATCATCATCCACTGCAAGAATGTTTAAATAGTCATAAAGAGCATATTTTGATTAAATTTCTTTATATATGTAGGTATCAGTATATGGTCTGTAGCAGGCAAGAATTCCGCTTGATGTGTTACCAGAACAACTGTTTTCAATGCCAAAACTTCAAGAATGCATTCCTGTCAACATTACAAGTTGAAGGTTCGGAGGAAACCAAGACACTTAAGAAACATTATGGCAGCAAGGTGAGCAAATACCTTGAATATTTGTGTACTAGTCTTCACATCAACTGCACTAAAGGGGTCATCAAGAAGATAAATATCAGCATCCTGATAGACTGCACTTGCAAGTTGTATTCTTTGCTTCTGTCCCCCACTTAAGTTGATACCCCTTTCTCCAATCTCTGTTTGATCCCCATATGCTAACAACTCTAAATCCTTCTGTAGTTGACAAACCTCAAGTACTTTCTCATATTTGATTTTATTCATTGGAGTTTCAAAAAGTATGTTATCTTCAATTTTACCACTTTGAATCCAAGTTGTCTGACCAACATATGCCGTGCTACCACGTAATTTAACCTTTAAGTTTAACAAAATGCAAGGCCAGTCAGATAACTCATGCAAAAGTAAAATGGACACCTCATGTTCAGAATTCTAAGCTCACCTCTCCCAAAAGCTTTGGTATCTCTCCAAGAATACAAGAGAGAAGACTCGATTTTCCTGTCCCAACAACACCACAAACTGTTACAGTTGTGCCTTCTTTTATGCAATTCTAAATTGCTGAGTGTGGGTCTCTCAGAAGATGTGTCCCAACTAAATGCTGCACCTTTAATATCAATAGCAAATGCTTCAGATTTAGGAATCTTGGGCAACCTAATTACAGCATCCTCCTGTATCTCTAGTTCTTCATCCCATTTCATCCCAAATGTGCTGCCAAAAAATAACCCAAAACTGTTCGAACCGGATATTGTTCTTTGGATCAGCTTCTTCCCAAAACACAATGTACTAAGCTGAAGTTCCCTTAGCAAGGTTCCACAGGTGGTTTCCATAGAAACTTCCATATCTGATGCCTGCCGATGAAAACGCTAGATCTACTTAATGGATCTCCAAATAAAAAAGAAAGCATCCAAAAGATATAGCAGAACGGAAATTTTGAGCCTGGCAAACCAGAGCAGGTCATCCGCCTGGCATTTTGTTCCATCCATCTTCATCCAGAAAAAAGAACCACAATACCACAAATCATACAGATGTTGCAAAAAGAGATAGAGATTCCAGAGGCTACCTTCTCAGAAAACATGGGTCTAGTCGGAAACGCTCTTTCTTGGATTCATTCCGGTTAGGCGGTTCGAACAGCACCAACTGGCAACAAGTCTAACCGCCAGTTTACTGGCAACAGTCAGTTTGAAGCAGTCACCAGGATATTCTAGGCATATGCCAGAATATACTTGGATATGCCACAAACCCACAAAACCGAGGGTTTGCCCCCTAGGGGCAACCCAAAAATGTAAAAAGTTCCACATTCCATAAATCCATGGCACATATTCCAGTGGGAAGATAATGCTCATACTAACACATCCTAAAATAAAATAGAACCGTTAACATGATCATTACATTTAGGATCACCAGCTTCTATTTCTTCTGTAATATCTGGTTATATTTGCTTGATTAATTAAATATTCAATAAAAGTGGAATTAACCCGTGATCTGCTCTTAATTCCTGAACCAAATTAGGGTTTTTTGTTCTTGTTATAAACATGCCAAGTTGTGCCTCTTTCCATGTAAAGTCACGAACTCCTTAACCTCTGATGCAGAAAGTTCAGTGCACTTTACAACAGGATTGATAAATAATTGCCAAGCTCAAAAGAAGACATGGATGCAAAACATCCATATTTATGAAATGCCAAGTCTGAAGAGTCATTTGCATCAATATTGCCAATTCTCTGTTCAGCTGACTGTGGTAAAACAAACAAATCCAGACAGTACATACATATTACCGTTTGTGGTTGTGCTAGCCCATATTCCAGAATATGAAATTCTTAGTTTCAAAACTCAGTGCGTTGTGTGCACGTATACCAAATCATCATTGAAATGGATGCAAAAGATATCTCTTTCCTTCAGCCAATTGTGAGCTGTTATAGTTGAAGCTGCCCGGAATACCTTGTCATATCTGGAGAAGAAGCAGTGGCATAGTAAGAGTGGCTTCATAGCCCGACTCCACGTCTACATGAAATGGCATCCCTAGCTCTCCACCTCTTCCCAGAAAACAACTTCAATTTTGTGGGCAATATGTCATGTTAAATACGAACAGAATAGCTACTTGTAGGCAAGTGGCCGAACTGATCTACATCAAGCAATCTCGTCAAATCCTTGAGTCTATATTTCTTCCTTCCATGTTTGTTACTTACAATAATACCATCGTATTTGCCTTGTTGTAAACGTATCCCTCTTGGCTGGTCGTTTAACTTTCACTTATCAATCCCCTCAGGAACAACGCAAATATATCTACAGGCATAACCGATCTTGACGTCTTTGGTTCAGTTTCAACGAAGAATCTTATCCTCTTATTGTTGAACATCAGTAACAAAAGAAAAAATTAAGAAGTAAAAAATATACATAGCAACTCCGCCTGCCTGCGCCTACGTTTCCTACTTTTGAAGGATCTGAAGTATCTGGGCAGTCCAAATCCTGCAAAAGGCAAAACAATTCGACAGTATTATCTTGGTGGCCAATTGTAAGCTGCTGTTGCAGATGCATTTGGAGTCTAGAATGGAAAAGTACCTAGGTACTTCACAGCATATCATGCTCAAGAATAGATAGTCGATGACGTCATAAACCATGGTCGAGGGATCTGCATCTTGCTTCTTATATAGAATGGAGAGAAAAAATTCACCAATAATGTGTCCAAAGGTTTTCTTCTGGCAAAACTGAGAAAACTTGCACCTTCCAAAACCTTCTGCGGCAGCTTCCAGCTTCCACTAAGTAAATGAACCAATTGGCGGTTGCCATAGAAACAACACGCTAGGAAACCAGCTAGTCTTCTGCGCCTCTTCGGCTTCTTCTATTATATATGACAAACCGATCGGAAAGATTGGTGCTTGCTCTTCCTTCAACTGGCAACCAAGGTACCCAATGGGCTCGTCTAGTGTTCGCTCTTTTTTTTTATAGCAGCATTAAGAACCCTCTAGATCATTCTAGACCTCTGAAATCGATGATTCTAGAGGTCAATGATTCTAAAAGACTGGGGCATGTTAACGTTTATATGCTTACATGTATGCAGTTCCAGAAGGTTCGACAACCGACTTCCAGAACTTGTTTTATACCTGCTTGAATTCTTATATTGACACGTGTCTTTGGCATTAGAGTTTTTTTTAGGTCAAATAAGGGCCCTTACTCGATGCCACGTCAAAACGCCCGCGACCAATGGGGAGCCGAAGCTTATCTGTAACTTTTTACCGAGCCTTGGTTTCGCCTTTCCGTGTGTCAATCGCACGTGAGCCCGGTAATATCCGTGCCCAGAACCGGGTGTCGACATTACACGTGGCAATTATGACCGTTAGCTCCCCCACCTCAATTCCCGCCGTGTGTTTTCCTCAATGAGTTTGCGCAAAGATCGACAATTCGCGCCAAGGGAGCTTGGGTTTGCTCGCGGAATCGCTTCCGACTGCGCCCAAAGGGAGTTCGCGACCACGTAAAAACTTGATCAATGTAAAATCGCGTAGCCTTTCCTAGTATTTTGATTCCGCTCCACATTCTGATTTGAATTACGTGGACTAGATGGCTATAAGCTCTATCACAAATAAAATGACTTTGAAAGCTTCGTGGTGTCGACCGGGAGCTTTGTTACACTCCAACCTGCAATGCTAGGTGAATGGCGAGTCAAAAGATGCAGGAGAAATGATGTTTCTGCACATTGGAAGGCTTTGGTGGTCGGATTTCGATCAGCCAAAGAGATATTTGTACAAGTAAGGCATGTATACACTCCAACAGATATAGCAAAAGAAAAAATAAGCAAGCGACGAACTTTCTCACGGTTAGAAGCAAATTGTGAGTATGTACTTCTATGCAATCCATATTTAAATTAGTTCAATTACTTATCCAGTTCATTCCTATTCTCCCAGGTTTGTGTATATCTGATGTGGAGAACACTGTCTCTTCACACTCGATAAGTAGTGTATTCCATTGCTTTCACTAAGATATGGGCTGCTTGTTGTTCGAAGGTAGCACACCAGTACAGCTCAGAGAAAGGGGTATATGGTTCTGGAGGTATGAATACTCTCCACGAAGATCCAAGCTAATTGAGCTTCCATTGCCCAGCCTGTCCAATTTATACTGCAGGCCCCTGGATGCCACTTCTATCTTATTAGCACGAGTAAGTTGTCGCAGGAAATGTTCACGGCATTGAAGGAGAAGGGAGGAATCTGTGGGCATGTGAAGATAAATTTAGGAATTGATCTGTTCATTGCCATATTCAAGAGCGCCGACAATGTAAGGAAGACCTTGAAGATATTTACAGTTCAACAGTCGGTGGATAGTTTTTTAGATAGTGTATTTCTTGAAGGTTGGAGTGCTCGACTTCACGATGGAGCTGAATGTACTGAATGCAGGATAAGTTGAGACACGGTTTGGTTCAGATATTGCATTCGGAAGCAATCTCTGTATGTCACTTTTAAGTATCGGAGATGGCGAAATGTCCGTGAAGGAAGAACGTACGTCTGGATTCCTGTCGAACAAGATGACAATGATGGCACTCATTCCGTTGTCATAGACTTGAACATTCATAAGGATAATCAACTGTTCAAAAGTCTGAGAGCGGAGAGCGAGTGGTCTCTATTCGATGTTCGGCGGCAATTAGAGTTTGAGACAGACTTAAATTTCTTCCATTTCACGATAGACGGCCAGAAGGTGGGAAAGCACAGAGAAGAATGCTATAAATTGGGGTCATGCATGCCACCCAAAGTCATATCTGTGTATGAATCTATCTAATATAAATATAAGTGATTGTTAATTGGAAATCTATTGTATATTGATTGCAAACATTTGCTTTCATTGGAATATAAGACTTAAAGTAGCCATGTTGCGAAATTATGTACAACATAAATTGTGGATGTGTTTTCACACCGTACTTACGGTGCGAAATTGTGGATCTCATAAAATAAGGAAGGGCCATTTTAAGCACCGTAGCCACGGTGCAAAAAATGCATAGCATAAAAATGAAAGGGGGCCATTTTCGCACCCGTAGCCAGCAGGCGAAATTGTACATACAATAAGATATTGAAGGGTTGTTTTCACACCGTAGCCGGTCGCGAAAATGTGCATAGTATAAAAAATTGGAAGGGTATTTTTGCACCGTAGCCACGGTGCAAAATTCTAAATAGAATGAATTATCGAAGTCTTATTTTCGCATCGTAGCCACGGTGCGAATTTGTGCATAGCATAAATTAAGGAAGTGTTATTTTCGATCGCTTGCCCGTTGTTAGTCTCTCTTGCAAAATCAAGCGCTACAAAAAGGCCACATTCTAAGTGTCATAAATCGAGGCTACCGCTCCAGAATGGCAAATAGCGGTCGAGATAAGGCATGGGAGCTGTTTAGCGCGATCGTATGACAAAATAGTGGAGAAAGAACGGGATTTTCGCCGGCCAAGCATCGAGGAAGAGTTCGAGGAGGAGCTAGAGGAGCCGTGGATGCAACGATATATAATAATTTTGCCCGGCGTAGACATTATGGCGGAGTGTGGGTTTATCGATGCATATGGCGGCATCCTTCATAGCTTCATGGCTAGAGCTGGTCCTGACGTGAAACCATGTCCTGTGACTGGTTTGCCTTCACTAAGCATGCAAGCTTTTCTTAAGATGTTTCCGAAACCTGATCAAGACCGAATTAGAAGGTTCTTGAAGAAACTACCCGCTAATCTGCGGTGCAAGAGGGCAAGGAAAGTTTTTTCGGCCTAGATATCATGTTCAGCACATACATGATTTACACTAAGCCAAGCAAAGATGCCAGTTCTTCTTCAAGTGCACATTCGCCAAACGAGCACCCCCGCCTCACCAAGAGAGGAGCCGATAGATCCCGAGGAAGAGAAGCTCAGACCGAAAAAATGAGGAGAACGAGGTTGTGGAAGAGGAGGTCTCAGAAAAAAAATTGTCTATTTGGGGCTATCGAAGCATATCCCATCCATGTAGGTGGGAAACCATACTTGTTGATGCCTGGACATATCCGAAGTGACAGGGTTGAGAGAAGACGAGATATTTGGCCAGATATATGCGCATGTTGTAGGCCTGGGAGGACTTATAGACTTTGAGACTGATGTCCCCAGACAAATGATGGAGGTCATGACTTATGATGAATCCTCAATACCTCCGAGGATGCATTTGAAATTGTCATGCAACAAAGTCAAGCGGGGGTATGAAGCATGACAGATGTCAAATTTGAAGTCGCTAGCTCTTCAAACACCCATCCCGTGTTTCATAGAACGTGAGCCTCCTCCTTCAAAATAACAAACCCAAATGTTGTCGATCGGGACAAGAGAGAGGTATTTATCCGGTTTCATTTTTTATTTCTTCTTGAATCTGATGTTTCTTTTTTATGCAGGAGTTATTTATCGATGACTTCGCGTTGCAAGGCATCGAGAGTCACCCCCTGGCTCGACGCCAATTATTGCACATTATATGGGCTACCTTCACAAGGAGGAAATCATTGTGTTTTTACAATAAATATCGGCCCATCCGAGTGCAGGAGGTCCTCAAGCTTAAAGCTCGGCATTAGTCGGCAATCACGCGTGCCCCAGCCGCAAACTATGATCGAGTGGTAGCAGTAGATAGGGCTATCGCAATGTATGTCTTCGGGGGCTTCAAAATGTACTCTGTCCTTGCAAATAAAGCAGCTCTAGGCTTGAGTGGAGCGGACAAGGAAACATGCAAGCTTGTCCCATTGCCTGAAAGGACCCCGACATATTGTATCCGTTAGGATGCAATTGGGGCTGGAGTAAAGGAAGAGGACTTAGAAGAATTTGATTCGAGTACTCTAGGCCCTGATGCCAAGAAAAGGAAATGTACATAAAAAACTTTTGGATTAATATAATGTCTTTTCTATAAAATTCATGAATTGCTTTTATATGACAAAATTGCTTTTGTATGAATGTTCATCTATGATATTCATTAATTGTTAGAATTCAATGTCAACAATAAATCCTTGTTAGATGTATATGTTAGGTCTTCTTTAATGGTGAATTCAGTCATTTCCATGTATATACATCAGAAGCGTAGCCACGGTGTGAGAACAAGATGTTGGCGCTTTTGGACCCGCCCGATTTAAAGACCGTACTACGATCGTAAAAGGGATGTCCAAGTAGTTTTTGACTGCCCGATTTAATCCGTGGCTACTATGAACATTTTTTAGTCTAGGGTTTATGGGATCGGGACGGATAATATTGCTTATTTGAATTTCTTCTCCTTGCTAAAATCCGCCATGTCCATGGAAGGGCGCTAGCTCTCAAATCCCATTGAAAATGAGGCACTTGACCGGTGCGAGAATGTTGACGAGGTCATTACTAGCGTGTACGGACCGCTATTACCATCACAGAGGGCCGAGATAGTTATTCCCATCACAAGCCGCCAGATGGGCGTAGATGAGACTATCCTTCGGAAGGGTTCGGGCAAAGCCTTGGAATGTCGCCCACACTATTAATAATAGTGTGGGCCGAATATTTCCAAAACCCGAATGTGTTTCCTTTAATCTCCCCTCACGCCCGGTAAAGGTTGTTGGGGAAGGAGTTTTCCGTGAGGCCACCGTCCGCCACAATATTCCAGCCTGCACGACAGTATTGTGGTATCGATGACACACTGATCCAATCAACGGCGGTCTGCCCTTCCCCACCCCCGAGCCGGAGACGGTAGAGGAGGAAGCCGTGGGTCATCGTCATGTGGCCCGTGTTGATGACATCCATGTCCCAAGACGGGAGAGTACGGCCATTCCATTCTTATGTAATGAGTCTGGACTACATGATGAAACCACATGGCCCCTCTACACCGGCCCGGTCTTTGTGCAGTTGACCAGACCATGGTGCCCGGTGGTTGTTTGAATCGGGTAACCCCCGCCATCGGCGTTAGGGACCACCACCGCATTCCCAAATGTTTAGCAAGAGTGAGGGGAGGAACAAGTGCTAGGGCAGCGGCCAGATTATGGAAGTGCAAAGCATGATCGGCGATCGCCTAGTCCAAAGATGATCAAGCAGGATCAGCCCGGACCAGCAAGATCAAGAGGGGCATGCCGATCAAAGCATCGCTAGGACCAAAGATGCTTCAGCCGGATCGTTGATCACGCAGGCGGGCCCAAAAGGAGCAGTACTAGGAAGCCCATGTGTAGCGAAATCCACGCCGAAGAAATCCGAGTGCAAAGCCTCTAAGCTTGTTCCTAGTTGGAGACAAGGCGGAGAGAGACGACCAAGGAGAGCAGATAAGCTTGGGAATAAGCGGGCAAGGAAGGGAGCCTAGTATTAGATATGGTGGCCCGAGATGATAAAGGGTGCTCCTCCGGCACTCGCTTTAAGGGAGATTAGGTAATGGCGTGCACCACTTGCCCTCCCTCGATTCCCAAGCTTGCCTTCGCTAGAATGGTCGTGCACGTCGCGCAGCCATTATTGGGAGGGAGGAAGGAATCAAGGAGGAAGAGGGGGGACAGAGCATCGACTTAGATCCCGATGGTGGAGGAGGAGGTGAATAGAATCCAAGCAGAGGCCTTGGATATCTTTGCGAAGAGGCGGCGGCAGAGGCTCATCCGATTAGCCTCTTTGAGGACGATGTCCGCTAGTTGTGTACGAGAGGGGCGGTGTTCGCGGCGGGGCGGGGACTATGCCTTAGCTAGATACTTCCGTGGATGCCTCCCTTAGGATCCTTTTGTAACCCTTTTTTTTTGGTTGTTAATATATGAGTGTTTTTAATATGTGCGATTTATCGCTGCGTTTTGAGATTAGCGAGATAAATGGCTTCTGAGGCTAGTTGAGAGAGTCCCCTTGGAGTATTTATAGACTTGTTGCATTCCTCCCATCTTCATCACCGCCTTTGAGCCTCCCCTTTGTAGTCGTGATGCTCCGGTTTGTGAAGCATCCGCTTTGAGCGCTACAGCTTTGCTTTCATTCTTTGCATACACAGGTTGTTTGAAGATTTAAGCCTTTCTTATGGCGGCTTCTCCAAATTAGTGTTTCGGCAGTTCATCTTATATGATGCCGTTGGCATGTTGGTGTCCGGTTGGCTGTGCTTTGTTTTACTCGCTTGGTCGTTGCCATAGTCCTGGCGCTTCTATGGAGTCAGTCTTTGCAATCGTCGTGTTATCTTTGGTTAGTCCGCATGTAGTCATCTTTTCATCACGCTTGTGGTTTAGGGGTTTCGGAGTAGTTTCATTTATTTTCCTTTTCTTGTTCGATGTATTTCCTATTTTTAGTCGCTTGCTCTTGGTCCGGTGCCTTGGTATTTCTCTCTCTATCTTCTCTAACTTTTGCCGGTTGCCATGAATCGTGAGTTTCTTTTAGTAATCGGAGAGCGTTTGAGCCCTTGTAGTGGTAAACTTGATGGGCAAATGATTTTTGCGCTTTGATCTCTTGCATCCGGGCGAACTAGCTGTGCGGTCAAAGGTTTCTTTTCTTGGTTAGCTTCTCATTAACTAAGATGGATATGGATTGTAGACATGTTTTGTGCTTTTGGTGTGCTTATGTTACCAGCTGCTTTGCATGTCACTCGGAGAGTCCCGACCCATCCCCCGAAACTGTTGTATTGGCTTGGATTGTGCCTGTAGCTCATGGTCCCATATTTTTTTTTATTTTTTGAAGCCTACCGCCTTGTTCTCTGTGGTTTATGGTCATCTTGCTTGTTTGTGGATTGTTTCACTTTCCCCGTTGGTGTAGCTTAAATTTCATTAGGCAGAGCTATGTTGTCCCGCATTGCGGAGAAGTGCGCCAGTCTTTGCGAGGTACGTTTGCTATCTGCCGAGTCATTTGGAATTTCAATCAATGGTTATTTTCCTGGGGCGAATCCAACGAGCTGCTTTGGATAGCAATTGCCATGCTGGTATGAAGCATGATAGCACATCACTGGTATTGCATTGCCTTGAAGTCCTCAGGCCTGCCCTTGTTCTTTGGTTGCCCAGTTTGTCTTAACTTAGTTACATTTGTTGTTTGGCAGATTTCCCTTGTAGTTTCCCTTCTTGTGCCTGATCATAGCTTCGCTAATCTTTCATGTCTCTATGTTCTTCAGTTTTAGACGTTGATTAAGACTCTAGATTCCGTTGGTGCTCATACCACTGTCGCCTTGTGCACCAAATGTTGGTTTAGTTCCTAGTATTACAGCATGTATATTTGTGATCCAATGATGCAGGTTATTGCAGACCTTTTAGAATAGTGAGCATATGCTTGAGTTGCACTTATCTTATGGGTCAGCCTTGTAGCAAGACTTAGGCCTGTTTTGCTTCTTTGTTGTATTGAAGCGTTATACTCTTATTAAGTAGCTCATAGGTATGTTCTTCTTTGTTTTGCTGTTGTGAATGTGGCTGAGCTGGATCCAACAGATTAAATATCTATTGAGGTTCTCTATACCTGATCCACAACGTGTCAAACTATAAGTCTAATGACATTTCATAAGTTTTGAATTTGCAGCGGTTTTCTGAATTGTACAGCAACAGCAACTTGGACTTGGACTGATGGGGCTATCTTACGAACCTTGCGATTGTTCTTTGAACCTCAAAAGAGTTCATTGCAGGTAAAGCATGCATGAAGCATTCCTTATAGTGGTAAGGTGCAAGTTTGCAGGATATGCAACACGCAAAACGGTATGATCGTTGTCAAAGCTGAGTCAGTTGGTACATAATGAGATGGTTTATTTTTACGTATCTTCGGTCTAGCCCTCAGACTTCATCTGTTTACACGAATAAGAAGATTCTGACAGTTGATGGTTTGACACGTTTACCCATGCTTAGAGCAAAGGAAGTCGGTGGCCTTCAGATGGTGTTGTATTTATAGCAATGAAGCTGGCTGCCATCGTTGATTTTCTTGTTATTCCTGTAGTTCTTTCCTTTTGAGGTTGGCATTATTATTTTTTCTTTTGATTCTCGCGGTTCATTTCCTCTTGCTCTTTCTATTACTAGTGGCACAAACCCATGCTGCATACACATGTTGGCTCTTTAGAATCTTGCTATAGCCTGCTAGAACCTGTTGTATAATGCTTTTCATCTTGAACATGAATAATTGGAAACTTTTGAGTGCTTGTAAGTTTAGTTGTGGTGCAAGCTTGAATAAGGTGTGGTATCATTTAGTAGGAGATTGTGGTTGCTTGATATGAAGGCACAGCCCTGTGGTGGTGCTATTTGAGTTTCTTTGGATTTCCACCTTGTGCATGTAGTTCTCATTTAAGTTATTATCTTTTGTCTACCTTATTGGATTATTTCAACGTGTCCCCGTAGTTCCCATTTAAGTCTTTACTATCCTTTGTCTACCTTATTGGATTACTTCAACTTGTCCCCGTAGTTCCCGTTCAAGTCTTTATTTCATGATAAGTTCCATCTTAAAGAGTTATTTGCTCCTTTTCAATTATTTCTTTCGAGTTTGTTATAATGTTTGAATTGTTAGCGTGTAGGTCATATGGGCTTATGACAACCCTCTCTTTTATGAGGCCTTTCAAATTGCATCTTTAGAAAGACCCGAATCCTTTTCATAATCACTTGTCTTAGTTTAGAGTCATACCATCGATTTTGGTATTTGAATGTTGGTTCACCTTCAGTATATTTTCGTCGGTTTTGCTAGTTTGGAACTCTAGAATTTCACAATATTTGTCTAGCTTGTAGTTTCGCCCTCGCCTTCCGTTTTTTTTTTTCGTTTCTCTCTTTTCTTTTCTATAAGTAATCGGAGATGTGCACTTTTATGCTTTCTTACAAGTTATTGTAGGTGATTTTTTAGATACTTGAATGTTTTATAGAATTGTTTCTAGTAAGTGCTAGGTTTAAAGTATTGAAGGTAAGTGATGAAGTTGAGATTATCGTGCTAGTAAAGCTGTTGTGTACTAAATTCCAGGTTGGGAAGTTTGAAGTTTTAGGTGTTGAAGTTAAGATTATCGTGCTCAGTAGGGGTAGTTGTTTTTCTAGCAATGTTTAGAGATGTATGAGAATGCAACCTGTTGGTTGCACAGGTCGAGGTTCTTATAGAATTTAGTTTAGTTTGTGGTGTGTATTTGTACAAGATGTGGTATTGCTAATTCCTAACCTTAAGTCCCTAGTTCCAATATGTGTACCCTAGTGGATAAGTTCTTGTTTATGTTTTATTTTTACCCTTTTGGCGAGTTCTGGCCCTAGAGGTTTAGGACCACGTGTCGTCTATTTGAGTTATAGTCGGGAGTAATTGTGGTCTATGCCAATTTAGCTCTTCTTATGTCTACCCTAGTCGGTTAGTTAGGTTGTCTCTTGATATGCTCTTTTATATTTATTTTTGAACTTTACGCTTTTTGGCAAGTTCTGGCCTTGGAGGTTTATGACCACGTATGTTTATTTGAGTTATAGTTGAGGCAAATTTAGTTGGAGTGTTTTCTAGCAATAGATCCTCTAACCTGAACATTGGGGTTGTATTTACCCCTAGCCCATCCTGAGGTGTGTAAGTCTTTATTTGTGCTTGCCTTTGTTGGGAGCCAAACATTAGTGGGTCCCCACCATTTGTAATGCGAGTTGACATCATTTAATTATGCCATTGGAGACGTTTGCCTTTCCATTCCATTCATAGTTTCTTTCCAATTCTCCATTCATAGTTTCTTTCCATTTCTCAATGTACATGGTTTGCTCACTTTCTTGTGAGGTTTGGTTGTTCAATGCTAGTGGTCAATGTAACCTCGCAATCAAGTATCCATAGTCTTGCAATTATGACACTTCTATTGAAATGGGACTTTGTTTTTTCGGTTCGGACAGTTCATCTCGAGGATCTACTTGGCGCAAGTATTCTACACTGTGCAACATTAGAGGTTGACATTGTCGCTTGACTTTGCTAGAGTGTAGGATCTTCTTTGGACTTTCTGGCAATGTCTGTTGGATGGATTTTCTTTAGTTACTCATAGTAATTTGGGCTTGAAATTTTTGCAATGGCACTTCACTTTTGAAGTTCTTTAGCTACTTTTAGCTCTTTGGCGTGACGTGGATCCAGCTATTTTTTGGAGAATTAGAAGTTTAGTTTTTCTTTCTCATGCTCGTGTAGCCTCATTTTTGTTTGCAGAGTTCTTGTTTTTTAGTCCACTTCTCATTAGACCCTTCAAATCGCTCTTTCTAGTTTCTTTTGAGGCATTTTCAGGTGATGCTACTTTGTCGGGCTTTGTTGCATGAGTTTCTTGGGGTTTCCATTCTTTGCATTTTGAGGTTTTGTGGTTTTGGACACTTGTTTGTACTCCTCTATGTTTGGTTTGATGGAGCCTTTTGTTTAGGTCCACTATTTTTTCTTAGCGAGTGACTATGTTGTACTATTTTTTCTTAGTGAGTGAATATGTTGTGTTTGAGCTTTCGGAATTGCGATGGAGGTGTGGGGTGGTTTGGACACAGTGTAGTCCCCACCCCTTGTTGATGGAGCTATAGTTTGATTTTTCGGCGTCCGTTGATGTTATTTTTAGTGAGTCAAGTCCCTGCGTCATGATCTTTTCTCGTTTGATGTTCCTTCCCTTGCACTTTTATTTCATTTTTGTGAGATGCTCTAGGATTGGTTCTTTTCGGCGATGTTTTGAGTGCTAAGCTTATGATAGTTCATCGTAGTATTCTTTTTAGTATTCTTGGTTGTTTGGATGTGCCCTGGTCTCTTGCTCCCCTTCGCCTGCTCATTTTCTTTGCCTTTGTGGTTTTGAGTGGTGACATTGTACTCTTAATTCTCTTAGACATTTAGTTTCTTGTTTTTCTGCCTCTTTTTTCAGCACGTTGTTGCATTGTGTTGGTTGAGTGCAACTAGGCTCTAGAAGTGCGATTTATCTGCGTTTTGAGATTAGCAGATAAATCCGCTTCTTGAGGCTAGTTGAGAGAGTCCCCCTTGGAGTATTTATAGACTTGTTGCATTGCTCCCATCTTCATCAGCCGTCTTTGAGCCTCCCCCTTTGTAGTCGCATGCCCCACCCCCCTCCCCCTTTTAGTTTAGCCCTGCGTTACAACCTTGAGTTATTGAAGTATTCTTATAGTCAATTGATTGGCTCATTGTTTGACTTCTTGATCTTGCGAGGTTATAGGCTGGAGGCTCTCATGCCAAGCATTGTTCTTGGGGCAACTCTTATGTCTTGAATGTTGGGTTTTAAGTAGGGTCGATGTTGACGGCCCTTGCGCCATGGTGGTGGGTCCTCGTATGCCAAAGATGTGGCGGCCTTTGTGCCAAGATTGGGGTCCTTGTACCAGGTGTTTCTTTGTTCCTTTTGCAGATTTGCTCAGAGATGGATGTGGAGACGTCCTTTGCGAGTTTTGCAAGAATCTTGGCATGTTGGGGTCGTGTTGGACATTAGCGACGGAGGCCTATAAATCTCTATCGACTTATGTTGAGTTTTGGATCCTTTGTGGTGCTTTGATGCTTTTGTATGCCCAAAAAGGCCGGTGTGCATGATGGATTATTAGAAGTGAAATTTTTTTGTACTGCTATTTTGGACAAAGGGGAGGGCCACATGGCTCAGCAGATCAGCACGTTGTTGCATTGTGTTGGTTGAGTGCAACTAGGCTCTAGAATTATGGTTATGAGTGTTTTATATTTATCTGTAATTATTTGCTATTCTATTTATTGCGGCTGTGTATTTATCTACTAGTGTTGACCGTGGGCACGGTGCGAAAATGACTATTCCACATTCAGTGGGAAGGTCTATTTCGCACCGTCGCCACGGTGCAAAAATGACTATTCCACATTCAGTGGGAAGGTCTATTTCGCACCGTCGCCACGGTGCGAAAATAGTAGTTCCAAAGTTTTTGGAGGGCGCAATTTCGCACCGTGACTATGGTGCGAAACAGACTGTTCCACACACTGCGAAGAGAATGCTTATCTGAATTTAGAATCTATATGTAAGGAAAATGGCCAAGAGCTTTCCAAATTGAAAATGTGCGGTAAATAGATGGATCACATGTATCACTTATGGTTACATACTTATATTATAACTAGCGAATGTCTGAAATATTCTAGTAACAAAATTTAGAACTCATATACGAGGCATAGCATACATCAATGCAGAAGTTCATTCGCAATCGGGATCATCATAAGCAGGTAGTTGAGTGATGCGATTAATCTCATAGACGCTTTCTGGAACCCGGATGAAGGTGGATAGCAACACGATAAAACCCGTTGGAAGAACGATTTCGACCCTCCTCGCTACTCCTTCCAAAATGGGGATCAAGGGGATACCCCTCCGAGAACATCTATAAAGATCATTATATGTCATAGTGCAAGTAATGGAGTCCATATCTTCGGGACGAGGAGGCAAGATAGACCCCCTGTAATAAGAATAACCAGGCCGAGACATAGCAAATGGATGCCTTTTGCATTGAATGGAGCTGTACTTATATCGAACAAAATTATTGACATGCACTGTAGCAGCATTATTGGTTATATATAACTATTCCACATTCAGTGGGAAGGTCTATTTTCGCATTAATACCGCGGTCGCGAAAATAGTAGTTCCAAAGTTTTGGGGGCAATTTCATGCCGCGACTATGATCTTGGACTTATTTACAATTAACTGCTTGAAGAGAATGCTTATCTGAATTTAGAATCTATATGTAAGGAAAATGGCCAAGAGCTTTCCAAATTGAAAATGTGCGGTAAATAGATGGATCACATGTATCACTTATGGTTACATACTTATGTTATAACTAGCGAATGTCTGAAATATTCTAGTAACAAAATTTAGAACTCATATAAGAGGCATAGCATACATCAATGCAGGTTCATTCAACGGATCATCATATGTAGTAGTTGAGTGATGCGATTAATCTCATAGACGCCACGCCTTCGAACCCGGATGAAGGTGGATAGCAACACGATAAAACCCGTTGGAAGAACAATTTCGACCCTCTGCTACTCCTTCCATGGATCAAGGGGATACCCTCCGAGAACATCTATAAAGATCATTATATGTCATAGTGCAAGTAATGGAGTCCATATCTTGGACGAGGAGGCAAGGTAGACCCCGTAAAATAAGAATAACCCGGCGAGACATAGCAAATGGATGCCTTTTGCATTGAATGGAGTCGTACTTATATCGAACAAAATTATTGACATGCAATCAGAAAGCAAAGATTATTGGTTATATATAACTATTCCACATTCGATGGGAAGGTCTTTTCGCACCGCCGCTACGCAGTGCGAAAATAGTAGTTCCAAAGTTTTGGAGGGGCTTAATTTCATCAGGTGACTATGGTGCTAAAAAATCGCTCCACACATCGCATGAAGAGAATGCTTATCCGGAATTTAGAATCTATATGTAAGGAAAAATGGCCAAGAGCTTTCCAAATTGAAAATGTCTGCGGTAAATAGATGGATCACATGTATCACTTATGGTTACATACTTATATTATAACTAGCTTAATGTCCGAAATATTCTAGTAACAAAATTTAGAACTCATATAAGAGGCATAGCATACATCAATGCAGAAGTTCATTCGCAATCGGGATCATCATAAGCAGGTAGTTGAGTGATGCGATTAATCTCATAGACGCGACGCTCTGGAACCCGATGAAGGTGGATAGCAACACGATAAAACCCGTTGGAAGAACGATTTCGACCCTCCGCTACTCCTTCCACCGGGGATCGAGGGGATACCCCTCCGAGAACATCTATAAAGATCATTATATGTCATAGTGCAAGTAATGGAGTCCATATCTTCAGGACGAGGAGGCAAGGTAGACCCCCTGTAATAAGAATAACCAGGCCGAGACATAGCAAATGGATGCCTTTTGCATTGAATGGAGCTGTACTTATATCGAACAAAATTATTGACATGCACTGTAGCAGCATTATTGGTTATATATACGAGCATAATGTACAAAATACATATGTAAATATAATGTACGTATATCTATCTATCTACATATATATACAAGTGGTCCTACTATGAGGGACTGCACAAATTCGAACGGAAGCCAATGCAAAGTCGTTCAATGAAGGTTCTATAAGCATTCCCCTAGATTCTTTATGATTCTATGAAGGTTTCCCTAGATTCTCAAAGATTTGACGAAATTTCCTTATATTTCCTTAGATTCAGAGAAGTTCTCTTGATATTCTCATAGATTCCCTAAGATTCTCTTGAGATTCCTTAAGATTGTACAAAGGTTCCCCTAGATTCTCCAAGATTCTATGGAGATTCCCCTAGATTATATGAAGATTTCCCTAGATTCCCCAAGATTCTATCAAGATTCTTAAAGATTTTAGGAACATTCCCTTAATTCCCCTAGGTTCCCAAAGATTCTCTTGATATTCGTCTAGATTCCCAAAGATTATCCCAAGACTCCTTTAGATTCCCCAAGATTCTATGTAGTTCTATTGAATTCTCTAAGATTTGATGAAGATTCTCCTAGATTCCTTTAGATTATAGGAAAATTCTCCATGATTCTCCAAGATTCCATCATGATTTCACTAGATTTTCAAAGCTTTTAAAAAGATTCCCTTAGATTCCAAAAGATTCTCTTAAGATTCCTCTAGATTCTCTAAGATCTTATGAAGATTCCCTTAGGCTTTACATGATTCTATCAAGATTCTTAAAAATTCTATGAAGATTCCCTTGGATTCCCTTAAATTCTCAAAGATTCTCTCGTGATTCCTATAGATTCCCTTTGATTTTCCAAAGATTCTCTTGAGATTCCCTTTGATTCCCAAGATTCTCTTGAGATTCCCATAGATATTCTATGAAGATTCCTCTAGATTCTTCAAGATTGTATCAAGATTCCGCTATATTCTCCACGCATTTATGAAGATTCCTTGAGATTCCCATGGATTCCCTTTAGATTCCCTAAGATTCTCTTAGAGTACCTCTAGATTCTCTAAGATCTCTGACGATTCCCCAAATTCCTATAAATTACCATGAATTCCGTAAAATTCTAAGATTCCAAAAAGATTCTTAGTGTTCAATCACGTTGGCTACAACTGCGACGAAATAGTGCCAAAGCACACTCATTGGAAAGCTCTCGACGAGAGGAATCCAATGGCGTAGGTCCCACCTTCATTCGACGCCTCTACTGCAAGCTACGTGCCTTTGAATGCGATTAAACAAAAGGAAGCTTCCTCGAAAGTCTAATCATAAATGTTTTGCCACCTCATTACCTTTTTATTAATGAGGGTGCCACCTCATCTCCTTTTAAAAAAAAATCAATTTCATATTAAAAAGTTAATGGCTAGGATTTATGCTCACCTTTTGATCTAACGGCTAAGATCTGCTATACCAAATCTACTTTTAAGGGTCCTTCCTTGCACCTTCCTTGCAAAAAAATCAAGGGCTAGGACTTATCCTTCCATTTTGATCCAACAATCTATGGATGTGGTGCATGCACCCATGCATGACCCATGCATGCCTCCATGCATGCCCATAAGGAATGGATGGCCCTGATGCTGCCACCTCGCTGGCCCCACCTTAAACGGACGGCATCCGGGCATGTATGAATCAAACACATTATATAGCAAAGTTTATGATATACCTTTATATATATAACTGATAGTAATAAAAGCAAAATGTAGTTTGTGCAGAGTATCCCAGCCGTCAAAGTTTTTTTTCACAACTTTCATTTTGGACCAGCGTGAACGATTTTGCCCGCCTTTTCACTCCTTGCTTCAGTGGTTTGCTGGCCACGGTTTGTCCTCGACAAAAGACATGGAAGGGTGCATCTTCTGGACCGAATTTTCTGGGGGATTCTGAACGGAACGAAGCGATGTCAGTGGCGGGAGCCCGACCCCGGCCTTATTTCTCTCTCTAGATACGTTTATTATGATCAGAGCTTTAGGTTGGGATCACAAAATCGTTGCTCCATGAACCGGAAGTATCTATGGTTAGGCACCGCAAATCCAAAATTGTTTTTTGAGGCCATGCCATTGCAATTTCCTTCTTCGATATGTTCTTCTTCGTACATGTTCTTACCTAGACGATGCAAAAGGATGAAAAGGCAAATGAAATAGCCTATGAATATAGGCGTTTGAAGCAGTTCTCCATCCATCTATTGTTAAGCAGTTCAACATGGCGAAGGCAAAGGTCGAGAGGTCACCTGAGGAGGTCGAGGATCTTGTATTTCGTAGAGTTTTCCAGGTGACAGTTGTGCCTCCAGTTGATCAGCATGGAAATATCATGGAAATCCGATCTATTTAGAGCAGGTAGCGGCTGAATTGTTAAATGAAAGCAGACCTATCCTTCTGAACAGGGATCTAATTCAGTCTTATGTTTGAATTCCTTATCATTTAATAGCATTATATTTGTCTCAGGATGCAACAGAGTGGAAGGATCCCACATCCGAAAAGGTTCTCTAATCCGAAAAGGTACCAGAGAAGCCTTTAAAATCTCGTGCAATATTGGCTAGAAACAATCCTCCTGATCATGTAAGACTGTTAATGAGGTTCTTTTATGCAATGCTTATTTATTACATGGGTCCTTATAGGACATATCTGAGAAATTTCAGTCCCTTTCTTTTATAACATTATATAATAGTGGTAGTGGGGTACTGCTAGGTAGGTTGAAGTGATGGTTGTTTTCTGGTAACAAATGCAACATGATGGGTAGTCCTTGTTATATGGCTCTCGGCTGGGGTGTGAATTTTGATTGAAATTTTAGCAGGCCTAATTTGTTGCATTCAATTTTTAATTAGGGTCAAAACATGCTACTACTCAAGAAAAACCAACTCAATCTGGTGAAATCATAATCAGACAAACTTGTATATAGGTCCCAAATTTTTATAATGCATTGTGTATTTGTCGAGGCATTCCTAGCAAAGTGGAACTTGGGGGATATCGTCAATATTTGGCGATTGAATCACGTGTCCCCTAATCGGGAAAGAGCGGATCTCGAGCGAGTGTATCAAGAGTCCGATGCAAATTAGAAACAGCTTTTTCAGGCATATTGCCGAAAGAGGTTATTCTATTTAATTTCAATTTTATCTCTTCATGGGATTATAAATTAATTCCTTGCATACATGATTTCAAACACCGCCGCTGGCGCCCTCTGAAGCAATACGCATTTAACAAGAGTCTATTGAAATACTTGTTACCACGGTTACTTCTCAAGTCATACTATGATATAGTGAGGAAAAGTATACAAGATTCTCGTTCCAAAAGCAATTATGCATTTTTGGTATGGTGCTTCAGTTGGTGTATATACTTGTGTTTCAAAGATAAATTATTCTGGAATGTTTTAACTTGCAACAAAGATACCATCGAAAGAATATTACTATTTCTTTGGCTGCAGTGAATCATGCTAAGCATGAATTACATAATGTTTTCATCGGGGAAGCTATATAGGTCCGCTTTCCTCAACTCATTGAGTTTACACTTGCTCTGAGAATTTAAAACTTAGGTGGTTGAGGGTGTTTGTCTACCATGTCATTTCTACTATTCTTAGTCCATTTATGGAATTCTATGCCTTGAATCTGCATTGATGGCATTTGGCTTCCAAGGCCATTTTTTTTTAGGTTTTCTTGCTCCATCTCTTGCGGCATATGTTTGCTTTTTTGAAACGAGTCACTTTTGTTCAGGGGGAAACCCGTTTGAGGACATGCTTCAGGAAAGGGAGGACATTTCTATAAAAAGGAAACGTTGCAAGGAGCTTTTGAAAGTTTTTCAAAAAGAAGCCTTTGTAAGTGTGAGTTTTGTGAGTGTATTATATATCATGTGTATCTAATAGTCACCATAAAATACTTGCAGACTTTGAAAGACTTGCCCCTTGAGTTTGATTTTTGCTTCAAAGGCTGCCTACTCTGCTTTAGATGCAACTGGTCTTCCTCCACGGTTTGTGGGCAAGTTCACATGGTATTTACAGTAGTAATTTGGTTGGAGTCTGCAGCTTAACTTCGTTGGTAATGCAAGAGAACCTTCATCGCCTAGAATGGGCTATCCAATCATAAGTGCTTAATCTTGCAAGACATATACAATGGCTTCATTTTGTCTATAGTGGCATGTAACCTCTAATCAATGAGCTGGAAGTCTGCAAAAATGTTACACTATGGGACCGCATCGAAAGCGTATATACTCTAGATTGTTTGATCAATGGAGCGTGGAGGTTGCTTTGATCACCGGGCGTTGAATTAAAGCCCGAGATGGAACGGGATCAAGCTCAAAGTGATGATTGGAGTTGGTTAATTGTTCAAGTGATATGATACATGGTTTTGTTGTTGCATGCACTTGGACAATTTATCTTACATCACCGGGCGTAATTAACGCCGGTGGTCAATCATGCAGCTTTTGTTCCCAATAAAGCAGGTCTTTTGTAACAGTTTGGCTAATATGTCCACTTTGGATCTCGTTACGGGGGCATGCTCAATATATAGCTTTAATTCTTGGCTTATGTGCTCAATCAATGCAGCCTTTGTTCCCCAATAAAGCGTGTCTTGTGTAACAGTTTGGTAATTTATCCACTTTGGATCACATTGGGGGCATGCTCGGTATGTAGCTTCAATTCTTGGCTTACGTGCTTTCGGGATCATGCAGCTTTTATTCCCAATAAAGGTGTCTTTTGTAACGGTTAGGCTAATATATCCACTTTGCATCCGTTACGTGAGCATGCTCGATTATATAGCTATAATTCTTGGCTTTAGCGCTCAATCATGCGGCTTTTGTTCCCAATAAAGCAGTATTTTGTAACAGTTTGGCTAATATATCCACTTTGGATCTATTACAAGAGCATGCTCAATATCTAGCTTTATTCTTGGCTTACGTTGTTTGTGTATACCAATCTATTTTAACGGCATCACGTGTTCCGACTGAGAAACATTGGCATTGCCGATTGAGGACATATAAAAGCACGACAGACCGACAGCTTGAGTTTTCTTTGCTATTTAATTATAGTTCTATGGTTGCCTTCTCCCGTGCTTAGTGAATTGGGGGGGTTATCGCCCTCCCAAGCAAGGTATTTTTGCGATAAGAGTGCAATTGTCCCCTCCCAATGTTTGTGGCCAAATGACAGTTTTGAGGGCCAATTTCAACCCCAAAAGTGTGGTGATCTTTTAATAGATTTCCTGCAAGGAGCTTACATGTAACAACAGCTTACATATTGCAACAACTGCTCCAACAATAACACGCCTTAAATATACTAGAATATAGCAAGTAGTGGAATGAGGGATGACTTGGACAATCTTGTCATATCTCGAGTCCTTAACACGTAGAATGACTTGGGAAAGCACGTGTTCGTATTGAGACTTCTTTGAGGATTCCATGGTCCTCACTCTATGTCCTTGCTCTTCGTTACTATCGAGACTATACATTTAAAAAGATAGATGAATTTGTCTCGACTGAAAGTATGCATTAGTCATTTGAGGTAGATAGATAAGACTTTCAGATGTTTGTGGAGACCACTTAGACAAGGGCAACAAACAACAGAAGGGACATAAAGGCACAAAATTGCAAAGAGCTAATAGCAGACAGAAATGAAGTTAATGCACAACAATCCTCTACTTTACCAATGCTGCTCTTAGGAAAGAGGCAATCGTGACAGCACAGAATGATGCAACACAGTTATACTAGCGTCAGACATTTTTCGACCCGCACAACTGTTTATGCTAATGGAAAAATCAAGCTGTAGCTTTAGAAGAGGATCATAACATGAGAAGCCAGTACAACTAGCAGTCTTTGCAGGATTGCAGTACTACTGTCAGGCCTATTAGTGAAAATGACTGTATGAGCTGGGTTTGACTCAGAAGGCAATTTACTGTTAACTGTTATGATCAATACAGCCGCATGAAGCAACAATTTCCAAATTATTTATAGAGGGCCCGCATTCTATAATTTGGAGTGGAAAAAAGCAAGGATGTGACATGTGTCTTGCAAGGTCATTGAAAAACATTAAAACCCTTGATGGCAAGTTTTGATGTTATAGTTGAAAGTGTCTCTTGATAGTCTTTTAAGGCTCCTAGCATCTTATATAAGCGGCCCAAATAAAATGCATGTAACTTGCAGTGTGAGTACCAAAGAAAACTTCAGATTTAAACTTATACCTGAAAAAAAGCCCAGCAACGCTGGGCACTTTTTCTAGTAGTATATATACCTGGTTTCTCTTTAAATAGGCATCTATGCATTCATTGTCTTTGTCTGCATGCTCCTTGCCTCCCTGTCCGCTTCTTGTTGCTCCTTGCCTCCCTGTCTGCTCCTTTCTTGCATGCTCCTTGCCTCCCTGTCTGCTCCACTAGTTGTTCCTTGTCTGCTCCACTAGTTTCTTGCAAATGGTAACTTTGCAAGAACATCCTCGCTGGTCCTTGTATTTTCACATGTGATTATTCTATGGTCATATTCGGCACCGTAGCCACGGTGCGGAAAATCGCTTCGCCATTAAAATTATTGAAGGGCCTATTTCGCGACGGGATCCAGCTTTAGTTATGTGCCCATCTTTCGATCAGAGCCCGCGATGCGAAAATCGACTTCGATTCTAAATTATTGAAGGGCCTATTTCGCCACCACCGAATGGTATAATACTTCAGCATTATTGGTATTATTCTTCAACATTATTGGTATTATTCTTCAACATTCTTGGTATTATACTTCAACAAAGATTAGTATTATACTTCAACATTATTGGATTCAGCTATAAATTCTTTTTCACCTTTGCTTTCACTTCTCACCTTTGTTCCATGTTTTCACCTTGCTTTCACTTCTCGTGTTCTCACCTTTGCTTTCACTTCTCACCTTGTGTTCCGTGTTCTATGCTAATTGATCTTGATCCTTGCTTCTTGCTCCTTGATCTTCCTTGTTCCTTTATCTTCTTGGTCTTTGGTCTTCCTTGTTCCTTGCTACTTGATCTTGATCCTTGTTCTTTGCTACTTCATCTTCGTGTCCTTCATGCTACTTGATCTTGTTCCTTGCTCTTGATCTTGCTACTTGATCTTGTTCCTTGCTCCATGATCTTCCTTGTTCCTTGATCTTCCTTGTTCCTTGCTTCTTGCTACTTGATCTTGATCCTTGTTCCTTGCTACTTAATCTTAGGTGCTCCTTGCTATTTGGTCTTGTTCCTTGCTTCTTGCTCCTTGTTCCTTGCTCTGCTCCTTGTTCCTTGCTCCGTCGGTGATCCTTGCTTGCTTTTGCAAATGATTGGACCCAATCCTCCCCGGCTACTCCGCAGAGCTGCAAGCATGCCCCGCATTCATCAGTGGCCCTGAAACCGATGAGCTATTTGACCATTTCTTGGAGTGGAGGTTGCACCACCGGTCCCACCAAGGGAGCTTGCAATGGAGTTGATCAACTTCATTCGAGGCGATTTGATTGTGGTCATGAGCCACCGGGATGGAAATTAATCCACCAATGTTATAGGAGACTTGCAATGAGGGGAATTCTTGAACCCCCTCCTTATCCTGGACGAGATGCTATAGCGGTTGAGGCCTCTTCTTTGGCTTTGGTTATTTAGCACACTCGTGGATCAATACATATCGAGTTCATTCATGAAATTTGTAAGGGGATGGATGTATAGCCTTATTAGGACTACAACGAAAGTACAACAATTTTGTGGAGTTGGGTCCGCTCTTCTTCCGTGAGTATCATCATGTGGAATTACTTTTTCTAATGACTAGGTACCCCATATGGTGGGAAGAATCAGCCGGGATACGCTATGAGCTCGGTTTCCCAACCCCGTTTGCGTGGGTTACCCTCGCAATGGAAGGGAAAGGGGAAGGGAAGGTGTTAGGAACCTAGGGGAAGGTTACTAGGGACATCTTGCCGCGGGTCTCTAGTAACCTTTGCTATCTATCATATATAATTCATATGATACCGTGTTAATATGTTCTCTAAATGTTCTCTAATATATTAATATGTTCTCTAATATGTTAATATTCTCTAGTAACAGGCCCATATTTCGCACCGTGAGCCACGGTGCGAAATCACTCGCCATAAATTATTGAAGGGCCTATTTTGCCTCGACCGTGGCCGTGGTGCGAAATCATTCCGATTACAAATTATTGAAGGGCCTATTTATTTCGCGGGCCCGCGGTCTTGAAATCGACTTCGATTACAAATTATTGAAGGGCCTATTTCGCACCGTGGCTACGGTGCAAAATATGTGGATCCAGTTTAGTTACAGGCCCATATTTCGCACCGTAGCCACGGTGCGAAATCGACTCAGTTACAAATTATTCAATGGCCTATTTTGCACCGTAGCCACGGTGCAAAATCAACTCAGTTACAAATTATTGAAGGGCCTATTTCGCACCGTGGCTACGGTGCGAAATAGGCCCTTCCAGTTTAGTTACAGGCCCATATTTTGCACCGTGGCCACGATGCACAATACATGCATCCAGTTTACTTACAATCTGACATTTTAATCGCTGAGCACTATCGAACTGATAAATAAATCAACTCTTTTACAGTAGAGACATTATCAAGAGCTCTCAATACGGACATAACCTTTGCCTTGCCTACATCTCATTGATCTCCACTCCCTTGATCGCTCAACAGCTGCGGACTTATACCAAGCTTCCCTCTTTTTTTCCCGCTGGATTTTTTGTCTAAACAACTTAGCAAGTGTTGATTCACTCTGGTTCCGTGATTTCTTCACCCATTTGGACACGATCCTTCAGAAAACCATTGACACATCTCTGCTGTAAGGAATTCCCAACCGAACCTCTGTTTGAGTGAAACAAGAATGTATTCTTTGCTTGCTTATGGGACTTCTCCATTCCCCGTGTATTCCAAATTCCCGGGCTTCCATATTCCCCGACAAACCACAATATGTGCTTAACAGAATATGGACATAGTGAGTCAAATTGGCCTCACCCCATGCCGCCGGGGAAAGACTTAGTGAAGTTTGTGACTGCCTCGAATTTGGCAACATCATTTTCCCCGCACTACCTTTTTCTGCATTTCCTTTACCGGTCTGAGAGAAATCCTGCCATGCCTTGATTTTCTTCAAGCGTGATCTACCACGATCATTTTGATCATCCTCACCTGCAATAAGATCCTTGTAAGCTTCCCAAACACCCGGATAAGTTCTCTTCGGGGGCAAAACCTCTTAGCCTTTTGGACCACCCATCTGGGTTTGGAGAACCTTGCGGATACCTTTGATCTTGAAGTATTTTGTAGTGCCCACCATGAAGTCCCACATTAGATAGCACCTTTTCAACTTCATGCATGGCAGCTTCCCCTAGAGCTTTGGGGTGATTTATTCTAAGCAAACAGGATACTCATGTAAACCATCTTGTCTATGATTCTCAAGAAAGCATGAAGGGTGCATATGTGTACTCTTTTTAACAGAATTGGCAGAATTGGCATCAAGGTCAGTGTCCTTCTCTTCTCTATTTGGTGGCTCATCACGACACGGTCTAATGTACTCTTGTCCAACCCAAATGAATATCTTCTCGCATAGAGACAAGTAGGGACAAGCATGAGTAGTCTTACCAACACCATGCTTCATTACGTACATGCATTTTATTGTCTTCAAATCTAGCGGCAAGATGCCATTCAACCTCGTTACTCACCATATCCGAGAACGCAAGTTTTTCTCCGATTAAAGAGAGGCAATCATTGTGTGAATGGGTGTTTGATCAAAAACCCATTTCAAAAGATAATCTTTGTGATTTTCCTCTCGGTACTGAAATAAACCAAACCACCAAATGTGATCTTCAAACTGACGGAAAACTTACCATCTAGATTTGACTCTTCATTCCACAGATTCAAAGCTCGCTTCATTAGACTCGATTGAAACCCTCTCGTACTTCTCGCCTTTCACCAATTCCATTTCATCCAAATTCAAAACAATTCTTAGTTTGTCAACAGACTCTTCTACCTTCATATCATAAAATCGAACCAAAAGTCAAGCATTCTACTTAAGTCTATCCAAAGAATTGTTATTTTCATTAAGGCGTAAAGTATCACCAAACTTCGACTTCTTCTTACCTTTGGTATAGGATGGCAATGTATTCAAATTGACACTGTTGGTCAACTAATACATATCACCAAGAAGCTCTTGCACTTGTCTCTTTCTCGATGACCTACAGGTCCTCACACTAGTCATCCTTGGTAGTAGAATAGTTTTGGTAATGCCTTGTTGTTTAAGGCCATCTTGCAAGCATCTGAACAAAGCAATATAAGCTTGCCTACTTATTCCGACATTGTCACACAGTTCTTGCATTGATTATGAGGTTTGACTGCTCCCCAACTCCCGCAACAGCTTGTCGCACTACAGCTTTCCTAAGTTGAATGCTACCGTGAAGCTTTAACATTCTCAATACATCATCTTTAGTAATTAATTTCTTTAATAAACGGGCAATATTAGCAAGTTCTCTCTTATTTTCTTCTGCAAGATTTGGATCAACAAGCTTTTTAATAGCCATGACCCTTTTTTTTGAGCCTCCACTCTCAGGGGCTAATATATTTATGGGCTTCAGGTTTCTTGCCCTCTTCCTGATCCCTAGTGGAGTTCTTTTCAAGCGTTTGACTCGCTTGTGAAGGGAATCATTTTCTTGCACAACCCTCTTCATTCCTTGTTGCAGTGATTTCATCTCCGTCACCAATTTCTGATTTTCTACCTCCAATTCATTGAGCTTATGCGATTGTTGAGACAGAAAGTAGTTACTTTGTTGGAGCTGATTAACATCCTGATAAAACTTTGCAATTGAATCCATACAAGTGGTTATACATGGCACGCAAATGTGGATCAAGATACCATTAACCAAATTATTACAAGAACCTAGTAACCCTTGCTGTCCCTTACAAGCAAATTCAATAAGACCGGATGCAGAGTGGAAGTTTGGATGGGCTCGAGTGAAAGGATCACAAGGATACAATTGGCCTTTAGCCCAGAGGTCTATATTCATGGCTCCAGAAGTTCGCAATGCATCTTCATCTATTGGTTGCTTCCAAGTGAACTTATTCCTGTAAGGCAGGCATCCTTTTGGCACTTGCACTCTAAATTGACCCTCGGAATTAGTTTGATCCTGAAACAGAAGTATTAGAACCAAGAACACTCAAAGGAATGCAATGACAACTTCGGAAACCAAATACCTTTGTCATTGACGTTGCAAAAGACCGAGAACCGGAGGGCCGAGCTTAGAATTAGGAAGATTTTGCCAACAAAGCGGCGAAATTGAAAAATTTCGCTCTATTTGCTGGCAAGAATCCGCCATAATTCGAATTCAAACAATGCTTGGGCGCGATGGCAAGATCGTTGGCGCTCGATGGCGCGATGGCAAGCTCGATGGCGCGAGGCCAAGCTCGATAGCTCGATGGCGCTGAAACTCGATGGCTGAAGCTCGATGGTGTGAAAATGAAAATCTTAGATGTAATCATCAAATATTCAAGTCGTTAGGAAATAATAATTGCAAAGTTAGGTTCGGAGGTTAGGTAGTTAGGTTAGGGGAGAGTGAAAGTTAGGTATGGAGGGGGGGAAGCTAGGTTCGGGATCCTACATGGCGGCCCTAATATATTCTTACAAGGCCCTTATTTGACCTCAAAAAAACTCTAATGATCATTGAAATTCTAAATATATTTAAGCTAGGCCCTTACATCCTCTATTACAAATATATATTAGAGATAGTATATAAAATATATGAGTATAACTATCATTTTTTTACAAGAAATTTATCGAGGCCGCCACGAACATTTCTCTTTCCCGACTCCCTGCCGCGAACATTTCTCTTTTCTGACTTTAGATAGTTGACACGTGTCACTAATCAAAGGCTATTTTTACACCACCTGTTTGCATTCGAAGTCACATATAATGTATATATCTTTCATAGGCCCACCTTTCCCCTTTCTTTTTTCTTTGCATTCTAAGTTACATATAATGTATATATCTTTCATAGGCCCACCTGTCCCCTTTCTTTTTCTGTGCGCCATTGGCCAACTCTAGAAAATAATTCCAAGAAGCAGCAATAGCCTTGTCAATAGCCTCATCATGATATAAGCAGTTCTGTTAAAAATGCACAGAACTGAGAATAAGCTAAAAATATATTAGATGAGTCTATTCTTTCTAGGCAAGAATCCATTGATATCGTCTGCTTCATAAAGTTGTCATGCATTCATATATGGAGCTCTTACACTTGCTTCTGAGGGTGCCCACTAACGGTTCACCAGTGGTCAAGATGGATCGTTGACGGTCCTCTAGGGCTTGCATGAAAGTGAATATGGTTCATTGGATGCCCTGAGAATGGGGATTTCATATGAGTCTAAAACCGCCTACTCCGGTGCCCTAACAAGTGAGTAACGAGGCCCCAAATGGAGGGATATTTTTGCTCCTAATGAGACATATGCATTAAAATTTCTCCTTCTACGAAAAAAAAAATATGTGAGTTCAAGGCAAAAAAAAGCGAAAATCTTAAGGATTATAAATGGATGAATCATAACCATTGGATTAAACTAAAGTAGGGCCACCACATAAGGGGCATATCACCATAAAGGGCATCCTTCCTCAGTCCTTACATACTTTGTTAATTAAATATGTAGCACAATAACAGGGGTTCCAGAGAGATTTGATATGAATGTATAAATGGCCATTCCTGAAACCATAGACCATACCCCTAAAACAATTGAATGTGTTATGATAAGATAAAACAAAGATTTAGTAGAAAAAAATAATAATATTAACTTGTCGAAAAGTATTCTTATTAGGACATTGAACTATTTTGGTAGATGTTCAAGTTCTCCTATTTCATGTTCTAAAACTTGAACCCATATAAGGTTCAAGTCCTCTTCAAAGGAATTTGATATGGGTGTATAAATAATCATTCCCCAAAACCATAGACTATACCCCTAGATGACAAGTGAATGTGTTGTTATAAGAAAAAAAAAAAAAACAAAGATTTAATAGAAAAAATGATCATGTTAGCTCACTAATTGTATTTGATTTCTTATTTGAATATTGAACTATTTTTGTAAAAAAATCAAGTTCTCGTATTTCATGTTCTAAAACCTTAGACAAACCCATATAAAGTTCGAGTTAATGTATTTCATATTCCAAAATCTCAATGCATTCATGTTTCATATTTCAAAATTATAAGTGCCCCTAATCATAAATGGCCATAGTCGAAATAAAAGACACCCAGAGACCCCATCATATGGTATAGGCTGTGGGATCGATGGATCCGACAACCGAGATAGTCCAAGCCACACGCCAGTTCTCTTATGGGATCAGACATCATGAATTTATCTTATTAGGAACAAACTCCTTGCAGATTTAGATGTAGAAAACACAAAGATCCCATGCAATTTTTTCAGTGGTTCATTATCAAAGTGATGATCCTGACTTTGAATAATGCACTGTAGAGTAAAAACATTTCAACGTCGTTATGAAGAAGACATTATAATGCATATGAGACAGTGTACTAAACAAGCTCTATCATGCATGCTAGAAAATTTTCCTTCTTGGTATAGATTGAAGTGCATAAAACAAAGTGAACAAGAAGAACCTAATAGAATTTGCAATTATCCTAGCCAATACTGTTGAAGGTGTTCCTGGCAAAACCTTCAACCTCAGTGGTTTAGAACCTCCAGGTTGCTTAAGGCAACCACTCTGAGTGCAATGATTCCAGAAAGAATCACAAAAGATCACTAGGAATATGTTTCCCTGAAGAGAAAAAAGTCTGCTTCACAAAATCTCCTGCAGAATGTGATCTATGAAGCTATGGGTGTGGATATCACTCCTTGATGTGCTCAACACTTGACACTAACAGACTGCAAAAGCTCAGCAAGGTCGAAGTAGGCTAGATGGGCGAGATTCAAATCACTGACCCAGTCAATTTTTGGTCAATATCCCTGACAGAGAGCTGATATTTGGAACTCGATATTGGTGATGAATTTTTTGGAACTATCAACTCTATCTCTCTCAGATTTGTCTGCACACCAGGGGCCAACTATTCTTTTTTACCAGAAGGGACCCAATTTTTTTCTTTTGATAATTCTTAGCCTAAGACTGTAAGAAAAAATGTTCTTGAAAGATAATGTTTTGTAAGGGTCAATCAGACGTGCATCTAATGTCAGTCTACTTCCACATACTTTGTTTGGCAGGATTGAAGTTCAAACAGTGGCTCTCCCATGCTCCACACTTGTTGTGCAATACCTCATGTTCTAACAATGCCAGCTTTCCATTGCAATGCAGGGATTTGGCTTTTGCACTTTCTCAGGGTTTGTGACACAGGTAGACAACACACAGCTAACAATATGCACGGGCACTAGATGCTCAAGCTATGACAATAAAGCTATGACAATTTTTGCTTTTTTGGAAAAGATCACAAAGCAACTCAAACAAATTGCTGCAAAGGATTAAATCAGTCACTCAGAAGATACAATATAACATCCCAAGCTCGGGGTCTTGGGCACAGGATCAAATAGGTGCACATAAAAATCCAGAGAATTAAGTCAATAATCCGGATCAAAGGTAAACATAGGAGGTCGGATCAAGCTCAAGGTTGTCAAGCCGGTCCTTCTTCAAAGCCAAAAATTTTCTTTTGCCTTCAAGCCCTCGAAACTCTTCTGTGCGAAAAATCCCCTTTTGTAGAATGTATTGTTCCGTTGAAATCTTCATCATTTCCTTAAAATCTTCTGTCTTTTAGCCCGCACTAAGCATTCATGGCATTAAACATGATGATTCGGCCAGTTTAGGTGATGAATTAATGGTTTGTTAGGTCGATTTGAACGGATCTTGGCATTTTCCAGGTTTAGGTTTTTGGCAGTTCAAGAGAAATATCCCACGTGCCTAATTCAATTTAGCGATTGAAAAGTATATAAGGCTTAAAAATCGATTTCTTCCCCGGACATTAAGGTCAAAGGTCCACGTGGGATTCGGTACCTCCACCCCACACTTGGATGCTCCACGCTTGGTGGGGAATTGGCTTGGAAGAGAAATTAGGGGGGGTAGATAGGAAAATTTTTTTGCATCCCTTAAACCCTATGGCACGATTCCTAGAAAACATATACCATGCCTAAAATAAGGCCTTTCTTCAAAATTCTTTTTTTCTAGGGGAATCTTTTTTGTGCCCTATAATATTCTGGGATCTTTTTTCATCATAGAGCTCTTTGGAATTTGGAGAAAAGTTTGGGGAGTGGATGAAGTGGCATTTGAAAGAGATGACATGGCTAGGTAGTATGACATGGCAAATGGGAATGATGACGTGTCAGCCCACTTGAATTTGAAAATTCTCTCTAGTCAAAATTTTTAGAATGATGTGGAGATGATGTGTGTGAATGATGAGGTGTCAAAGGTGATGTGGTAACAATGATATTTTGAAATGAATTTTGATTTGAATGAGAGTTTGAGATGAAAAGGATAAAATGGTGATGGGTGTGATGTGTGTAGTAAGGTGTAGAGGGACTTGGCACATCTAGTGCTCATTAGGAAGCCAAAAATTTTGTGGAGCATCTTTGAGGCATCTTTGAGGCATATTTGAATTTTGAGCATTTCCCTTAGGGATTTTGCAAGCCTCTCTACATTTTGCTCAAGTTGCATGGAATGTTGACTTCATAAGCAAAGTTATGACTAAGTCAAGTCTCTCTTGAACTAGTGGATGATGAAGCAAGTGGGTGTTTTATGAAGGTGTATTTTGACTAGAAAGAACTTTCAAGGTCAAGTTTGACTTTGGGAGGTGTATGAGGAAGGAGCCAAGGTTCAATGCTATTTGGGATGGTGGAGTGGATGAGGATGGAAATCAAAAAAATGCCAAAGATGCCAAGCTCATAAATGATCACATACCATGGAATGCTCTTCAAGGGGTCTTCTTTCTCTTCTTCTCTACACTTCCTTTGCTTGTTTGACCTTTTGTATCTCTTGAGTGACTTGAGTCAATTGTCCTTCCTTTGCTCTTCAAACTTGAATGCATGCTAGTGAAGCATTCTCCTAATATCTTGCAAATTGAACCAAACTGATAGGATTAGTGCTAATATATGCTTGGCTCTTACATGCTGCCATAGCATGGCAGCAAATACCTATTCCTTGAATTCATTTTTTTTTTTGCAATTTTCCATCCCAAGTTTTGACATCACATTACACTAGTTTTACAGTTTGGCAGAGGAGTCCTCTACGTCCTCTATAAAGAGATGTTTTGGAGGGGGTGCACACACAATTCTTATGATCCACACAACACATATGGTGAGCTGTTTGTGCCACCATCTGGGAGGCTGTCAGTTTCGAGCTACCAAATGATTTGGAGTCCATGGAAGAACTGTGAAATCACATATTTCAGAATGGCATGGCAGAGATGCCATTCAATTGATCGAGCTTGTATAAAAACTTAGTGTTTCATGTATAGAAGTGAAAACAATGAAAATAATAATTAACAATTTAAGGATCCTTTTAAAGCCCACATGTCCCCTTTCTTTTTCTGTGCGCCATTGGCCAACTCTAGAAAATAATTCCAAGAAGCAGCAATAGCCTTGTCAATAGCCTCATCATGATATAAGCAGTTCTGTTAAAAATGCACAGAACTGAGAATAAGCTAAAAATATATTAGATGAGTCTATTCTTTCTAGGCAAGAATCCATTGATATCGTCTGCTTCATAAAGTTGTCATGCATTCATATATGGAGCTCTTACACTTGCTTCTGAGGGTGCCCACTAACGGTTCACCAGTGGTCAAGATGGATCGTTGACGGTCCTCTAGGGCTTGCATGAAAGTGAATATGGTTCATTGGATGCCCTGAGAATGGGGATTTCATATGAGTCTAAAACCGCCTACTCCGGTGCCCTAACAAGTGAGTAACGAGGCCCCAAATGGAGGGATATTTTTGCTCCTAATGAGACATATGCATTAAAATTTCTCCTTCTACGAAAAAACAAATATGTGAGTTCAAGGCAAAAAAAAGCGAATCTTAAGGATTATAAATGGATGAATCATAACCATTGGATTAAACTAAAGTAGGGCCACCACATAAGGGGCATATCACCATAAAGGGCATCCTTCCTCAGTCCTTACATACTTTGTTAATTAAATATGTAGCACAATAACAGGGGTTCCAGAGAGATTTGATATGAATGTATAAATGGTCATTCCTGAAACCATAGACCATACCCCTAAAACAATTGAATGTGTTATGATAAGATAAAACAAAGATTTAGTAGAAAAAATAATAATATTAACTTGCTGAAAGTATTCTTATTAGGACATTGAACTATTTTGGTAGATGTTCAAGTTCTCCTATTTCATGTTCTAAAACTTGAACCCATATAAGGTTCAAGTCCTCTTCCAAGGGAATTTGATATGGGTGTATAAATAATCATTCCTGAACTATACCCCTAGATGACAAGTAAATGTGTCGCTATAAGAAAAAAAAAAAAAACAAAGATTTAATAGAAAAAATGATCATGTTAGCTCACTAATTGTATTTGATAAGACATTCTTATTTGAATATTGAACTATTTTTGTAAAAAATCAAGTTCTCGTATTTCATGTTCTAAAACCTTAGACAAACCCATATAAAGTTCGAGTTAATGTATTTCATATTCCAAAATCTCGAACAGATTCATGTTTCATATTTCAAAATTATAAGTGCCCCTAATCATAAATGGCCATAGTCGAAATAAAAGACACCCAGAGACCCCATCATATGGTATAGGCTGTGGGATCGATGGATCCGACAACCGAGATAGTCCAAGCCACACGCCAGTTCTCTTATGGGATCAGACATCATGAATTTATCTTATTAGGAACAAACTCCTTGCAGATTTAGATGTAGAAAACACAACGTACAATAAGATCCCATGCAATTTTTTCAGTGGTTCATTATCAAAGTGATGATCCTGACTTTGAACAATGCACTGTAGAGTAAAAACATTTCAACGTCGTTATGAAGAAGATATTATAATGCATATGAGACAGTGTACTAAACAAGCTCTATCATGCATGCTAGAAAATTTTCCTTCTTGGTATAGATTGAAGTGCATAAAACAAAGTGAACAAGAAGAACCTAATAGAATTTGCAATTATCCTAGCCAATACCTATTCCTTGAATTCATTTTTTTTTTTTGCAATTTTCCATCCCAAGTTTTGACATCACATTACACTAGTTTTACAGTTTGGCAGAGGAGTCCTCTACGTCCTCTATAAAGAGATGTTTTGGAGGGGGTGCACACACAATTCTTATGATCCACACAACACATATGGTGAGCTGTTTGTGCCACCATCTGGGAGGCTGTCAGTTTCGAGCTACCAAATGATTTGGAGTCCATGGAAGAACTGTGAAATCACATATTTCAGAATGGCATGGCAGAGATGCCATTCAATTGATCGAGCTTGTATAAAAACTTAGTGTTTCATGTATAGAAGTGAAAACAATGAAAATAATTATTAACAATTTAAGGATCCTTTTAAAGCCCACCTGTCCCCTTTCTTTTTCTGTGTGCCATTGCCCAACTCTAGAAAATAATTCCAAGAAGCAACAATAGCCTTGTCAATGGCCTCATCATGCTATAAGCAGTTCTATTAAAAATGCACAGAACTGAGAATAAGCTAAAAATATAGTAGGCGAGTCTATTCTTTCTAGGCAAGAATCCATTCATATCGCCTGCTTCATAAAGTTGTCATGTATTCATAGAATTTTCACATATTGTCATGCAAGGAGCTCTTACACTTGCTTCTAAGGGTGCCCACTAACGGTTCACCAGTGGGTAAGATGGACCGTTGACGATCCTCTAGGGCTTGCATGAAAGTGAATATGGTTCATTGGATGCCCTGAGAATGGGGGTTTCATATGAGTCTAAAAACGCCTACTCCAATGCCCTAACAAGTGAGTAACAAGGCCCCAAATGGAGGGACCTTTTTGCTCCTGATGAGACATATGCATTAGAAAATCTCCTTCTATGGAAAAAAAATGTGTGCGTTCAAGGCAAAAAAAGCAGAAATTTTAAGGATTTTAAATGGGTGAATCATAACCATTGGATTAAACTAGGGCCGCCACATAAGGGGCATATCACCATAGAGGGCATCCTTCCTCGGTCCTTACATACTTTGTTAATTAAATATGTAGCACAATAGCAGGGGTTCCAGTAGAGAGATTTGATATGAATGTATAAATAGCCATTCCTGAAACCATAGACCATACCCCTAAAACAATTGAACGTGTGATGATAAGATAAAAAGAAGATTCAGTAGAAAAAATAATAATATTAACTTGGACATTGAACTATTTTGTTAGATATTCAAGTTCTCGTATTTCATGTTCTAAAACCTGAACCCATATAAGGTTCAAGTCCTCTTCCAAGGGGTGTATAAATAATCATTCCTGAAACCATAGACTATACCCCTAGATGACAAGTGAATGTGGTTATAAGAAAAAAAAAAACAAAGATTTAATAGAAAAAATAATCATGTTAGCTCACTGGTTGTATTTGATAAGACATTCTTATTTGAACATTGAACTATTTTTGTAAAAATTCAAGTTCTCGTATTTCATGTTCTAAAATCTTAGACAAACCCATATAAAGTTCCAGCTAATGTATTTCATATTCCAAAATCTCAAACGGATTCATATTTCATATTTCAAAATTATAAGTGCCCCTAATCATAAATGGCCGTAGTCGAAACAAAAGGCATGCTAGTTCTCTTATGGGATCAGACATCATAAATTTATCTTATTAGGAACAAATTCCTTGCAGATTTAGATTTAGAAAACACAACGTACAAAATTGAAGAGTAAGATATGCAATTTCTTCAGTGATTCACTATTCTTATTCTTATTATCGAATTGATGATCCTGACTTTGAACAATGCACTGTAGAGTAAAAACACTTCAACATCATCATGAAGAAGACACTATAATGCATATGAGACTGTACTACACAAGCTCTATCATGCATGCTAGAAAATTTTCCTTCTTGGTATAGAATGAAGTGCATAAAACAAAGTGAACAAGAAGAACCTAATAGAATTTGCAATTATCCTAGCCAATACCTATTCCTTGAGTTCGTTTTTTTTGCAATTTTCCATCCCAGTTTTGACATCACATTACACTAGTTTTTACAGTTTGGTAGAGGAGTCCTCTACGTCCTCTATAAAGAGATGTTTTGGAGGGGATGCACACACGATTCTTATGATCCACACAACACATATGATGAGCTGTTCGTGCCACCATCTGGGAGGCTGTCAGTTTCGAACTACTAGACGATTTAGAGTCCATGGAAGAACTGAGAAATCACACATTTCAGAATGGCGTGGCGTAGATGCCATTCAATTGATCAAGCTTGTATAAACAGCTGAACCTGCTGTCAACATCTTAAGCTTCCATTTCAGTAAAAACCTGCTTATGGGCTGTTCATCCAACCTACATTTGCATTGTCCCAAAGCTCTTATATGCAGGGGAAATGGGCAAGGAGATGCCAACATAAGGGGCTGGCCACACTGCTCCTGCCTTCACAGCTCGCCCCTTATAGGCTCCTTGACATTGTACCTTCCATATGGCCCTGGATAACTACTGCTGCTGCAGGATCATTAAACAATGTCCACAACAATTTGCAAAACCTCCTCCACACAAGTACAGCAAAAAATGTACTTGGCATTGCCATGCTTTGAGCGGCTTGATTGTTTCATTTCAAAATGAAATTAAGCACTCCGTTGAAATAATCTGAAGTAGGTCTAATAAGCGGTTACACTTGAGAGTTTTGACCTGTAGCGCCCCACTGCTATAAACTACTGGTGTTTGTAGCTGAGTCACATTAACGAACTTTGACCTGTAGCCCCACTGCGTATAAACTATTGGCTTTAGGAGTCTTTGTAGTTGAGTCTCAGACTGGCCAATTTTCCAGGGGCCTGAAATGAACTACTTTTTGAATAAGACATTCTCTCAGCACTTTGAAAGCACACGCATGGAAAATGCCTATAGACGTTAAATCATGCAAACAACTAGAGGCCCAAAACATTCATGCCTATGACCACTCCAGGAAGTGACCAGCCAATTTGCCTGATCTTGTTAAAGTCGGTCTAGAGCATTGAAACTCAAGACAAATTAAATCATGCCACAAGATCAATTGCAATCCAAGCTAAAAAGGGAAGAGACTAAAGACAACCAAGTTTCAAGATGTTAAATAAGTACCGTTTAAGTCTGCAGAGATCGTCATTACCATATCATTACCATAGTATAGAACAACATATTTACCATGTAAACAAACTAGAAGAAAAAACAGAACCAACATTCCAATTCCCATCAGAAAGTATATCAACTTGTTTCATCAGGGCAATTAATCGAAATCCCACTAACATTGCACCATGTTTCCATTGACAGCCCCAAGAACCCATTTTTATTAAGTAAAGACCTTATTCTAAAACGATTTCTAAGCTGCCACCTTCTTCTCCTGCTCTGTGGCAGTAGCTGGCTCTTCATCATCCGGAGGAGGCGGTGTCCAAGTTTCTCTATGAACAGGGACATGGCTAGGAATAGGAGTATCATCCTCAATAACCTTTAGCGTATGACCTTCTGGATGTTAAATAATTACCGTTTAAGTCTGCAGAGATCGTCATTACCATATCATTACCATAGTATAGAACAACATATTTACCATGTAAACAAACTAGAAGAAAAAACAGAACCAACATTCCAATTCCCATCAGAAAATATATCAACTTGTTTCATCAGGGCAATTAATCGAAATCCCACCAACATTGCACCATGTTTCCATTGACAGCCCCAAGAACCCATTTTTATTAAGTAAAGACCTTATTCTAAAACGATTTCTAAGCTGCCACCTTCTTCTCCTGCTCTGTGGCAGTAGCTGGCTCTTCATCATCCGGAGGAGGCGGTGTCCAAGTTTCTCTATGAACAGGGACATGGCTAGGAATAGGAGTATCATCCTCAATAACCTTTAGCGTATGACCTTCTGGATGTTAAATAATTACCGTTTAAGTCTGCAGAGATCGTCATTACCATATCATTACCATAGTATAGAACAACATATTTACCATGTAAACAAACTAGAAGAAAAAACAGAACCAACATTCCAATTCCCATCAGAAAGTATATCAACTTGTTTCATCAGGGCAATTAATCGAAATCCCACCAACATTGCACCATGTTTCCATTGACAGCCCCAAGAACCCATTTTTATTAAGTAAAGACCTTATTCTAAAACTATTTCTAAGCTGCCACCTTCTTCTCCTGCTCTGTGGCAGTAGCTGGCTCTTCATCATCCGGAGGAGGCGGTGTCCAAGTTTCTCTATGAACAGGGACATGGCTAGGAATAGGAGTATCATCCTCAATAACCTTTAGCGTATGACCTTCTGGATGTTAAATAATTACCGTTTAAGTCTGCAGAGATCGTCATTACCATATCATTACCATAGTATAGAACAACATATTTACCATGTAAACAAACTAGAAGAAAAAACAGAACCAACATTCCAATTCCCATCAGAAAGTATATCAACTTGTTTCATCAGGGCAATTAATCGAAATCCCACCAACATTGCACCATGTTTCCATTGACAGCCCTAAGAACCCATTTTTTATTAAGTAAAGACCTTATTCTAAAACTATTTCTAAGCTGCCACCTTCTTCTCCTGCTCTGTGGCAGTAGCTGGCTCTTCATCATCCGGAGGAGGCGGTGTCCAAGTTTCTCTATGAACAGGGACATGGCTAGGAATAGGAGTATCATCCTCAATAACCTTTAGCGTATGACCTTCTGGCACATCCCAGGGCTGCCATTCCACCATTTTAGGTATAAGCTTGAGCTCATTTTCAGCCTGTTTAAGAAGCTGTTCGACCTGACCGCTCTGGATCCGTTTTTCAATTTCTTCCCAGTCTTCTTCTTCCTCACAAACTTTTAACCTAAATCTAGTAAAGCGTTCAACAATCTTACGGTATTGAGCAGTTTCGGGTACAGTCTGCACTTCAACTAGGGTTTTGCGGTAGAGATCGATCAGCTTCTCACGGGCATCTGGTACTACAGGAAGACCCACAAGTCCGGTGGTCTCCTTTACCTTCCGAGCGGCTTGAAGGGGAGCCCCGAGAAGGATTCGTCTCAGCAACATTTTTCTTCTCTCTCCAGCTTCAGACCTATCCGGCTATAGAAAACGCAAATCGATCCCGTTATCAACCATTCACGGTATGGCATAATGGCATCATACTTTTACGCCAAGATAAGTTGGTGTGGATTCTTGTTTTTCTAGCCATTGATATCTTGCCACGTTGCAACCATTCTAATCAAGAATGGAAAATCGATGACGTGTTACAACTCGTTACCTCTACTTCGTTTACCTGTGTGAAGTTGAGGAAGGGGGAAACGGCGGAACTCAAGCCACGGTATAGCCAAAGCTCCTAAGACTTCCAAGCCGTGGCCATAGCTAACAACTCATAAAACTCCAAACCCCGACCACCAAACCATGGCCAGAGCTTACAGAACTCTATTGAAACCTAAATCGTGGAATATAGCTTACTTAAACTCAAGCCATCCCATTGTAGCATAGCCATAAGCCAAAATCTGAAGTAAGTGAAAATTCCTCCTTACCTTGACGCTATGAAGGTCAAGCTTGCGTGTAGCAGGCAAGTCAGGCTACTAATCTTTAATTTCTGGCGAGCTAGCCCGCCTGCTACACCGAATCGACTCCCTCTTCCCATTCCACATTACAAACAGGATTTTTACAACAGACCACAACACTAGTTGTTTCTTTACTGGGTCCCGGGCCTATTGGTCTTAAATGGGGGTTAAAAATTTTAAATGATTCTGTTCTATATACATTTACGCTTGATTGTTCATCATTCTTCATAAAATAGTCTTAGCACCAAATGCAACATCGAACATCCAACACATAACACATAACATCCAATACATAACTACCATTAACATTAATTAACACAACCATTACATCCAACATTTTCAAATTACAATCCCCCTGAAACCCCCTTTGGTTCGAGTGCATATCCACACGGGAGGTTACTCGGGGCACCGAGAGCTGTCGGATGGGCATATTTGCCCTTTATTCCTTGATCTGGACTGTACATAGTGATCCTCATTTGTGGGGTATGCATGTACAAGTTTTTATATATTGTATATTGAGGTTTGCAAATATTATAAGGTTTGAGGGGTTATACTTAATGGTGTTAATTTTTTTGGATGTAATAGTTGTGTTAATTAATGTTAATAGTAGTTATGTGTTGGATGTTATATTGAAAAAGAAAAAAAAAAAATCCGCCCTTCGGGCCCTAGCAAAAGCAAATGTAGGTAAACATTAAGGGCTTAAATATTAATTACTAAGGTGCTTGGGTAATTTAGCTGAACCTTCTTTATAGAAGGTTTGCATGGATCATATTTATAGAAGGTTTGCATGGTTACGAAAGCATCTATAAATGCATGAAAACCCCACGGCTAGGCCTATACATTCTCATTTTACATTGGGCTACTATCCATTGTGTACTTTATCCTAAGACATTCCTATGGGTGTATGATCTTCCACGTTGTCATGCACATGTTGGTGTACATGGGAACATGTGCTGGTATCAGTGCGAGCATGCTTTGCCATGGCAAGCATTCATAAGCGTTTGGAGCAGTTCAATAGCATTATCAATCTCTAGACTTGTAATCTGTTCAGCTAACACATTTCTAGTCCAACTTGGTGGACATGGAAAGCACCATGCCTGATATTGATAAGTGCATCACTGCATGTATGGAAATGTTTATCTTCAGGATTTGGTACCTGTTGTTTGATTGCCTCATATGCTCGAATTTGCTAATGGAGAGAAGGTATTTGACATTCAAGTCACCCTAAATAGGTTTGCTCTCAGCTTGAAATACTAAATCTTTGAGTCCAATATACAATTTTGATTTCCAAAGCAAGTAAAGATGACAATTACTATAAACGGTTCCATGTATCAGAACCAGGTTATAGGAAAGATTGTCTGCAATCGGGCTTACGCTCTCTTCATGTAAAACCATCTAATATCATATCTCTTATTGCAATATACAATTTCAATTTATAAACGAAAGTAGAGGACACAATTAATGTAAAAGTTTTCCCTGACCTTCAATAGTGCCTTCACATGTCGATGCTATGCTTTGCTCTTAAATGTAGTAAAATTGAATAATGAAATATTTGATGAAAACCATCACATAAACTGGCAGGAGTTGCATAGTAACATTGTTCCAATAATTTTAATCTCTTTCATGTAGAAATAAATGGCAGTATTCTTACAAGTAGTATAATAGAGATTTTCATTTGTACTAGGACGAGAATCCTTATTCATATTAGAATCCATCTCCTGCAAAAAATCAAAATCATCAACTTTTGCTTACATCTATGAAAACTCAAGAACTCCATCTATAAAAACTGGCTATAGCAACATTAAAGAGCAAGAGCGACTACATTGCTAACTATAGATGCTACATTTCTGACTTTAAAGCCGAGGCATTTCTAACTAGGTATGCAACAAATTGAAGATCATAAGGGATTTATAACAAAACAAAAATAAGAAGACAGTGCCATCCATCCATCTCAGTTACAGCACCAACCGATGCAAGGCTAATCCGGCCCTTTCTGCAGACTTATCATGGCTATCCATTCTTTTCCAGATCCAACAGAATCCATGGCGGAACCGAAGGCGGAGATGACCTAATCTTGGGAGACTGTGCAAAGACGTGAGCTATGGTGGCGAAGAAGAAGAAGAGCACTCTTCTAAGAAGGGAAAAAGCTATCAGACCAATATGACCTCATTCTTAGCACTGAGGCGGTCTGGGAGAAATGGACTGAGATATGGGCTCTATGGACAAGAGGCAAGCTTAAGGACAGCAATGGAGAAATTGCCAACCAGCCGGACCCAAAGTTGTTCGACAAGCGTACCCATGAAAAGAATACGTGGCCCCACTCGACAAAGAAACGCTTGATCTACGAAGGCGTAATCACGGATGGAACAATCCCCGCTAAGGAAAAGTAGAAGTTCAAAAATGCAGACGCAAAAGGATTACGCCACAATCCTAAAGAGATCGGGCTGCGGCGTTGGAAGAAGGCATCACGAGTTTTGCAATGTTGCCTCCAATGCATGCCATGATTTTGATTATTATAAGGAGAAGGTTGTGCTTGATGAGGAAGACATGAAGGAGTTGAACCGCCTATGTCAACCCTACATCAACACGGTTAAAAAGCGTAACATCAAAACCCTCCCTTCCCTCAACATGCTATGGCACTTCCGGTGAGGAAGCTTGGATTCGGGGGGTCCCATTTAAGACCGATGGCGACTCCCTCCATTCACTGTAACCTTGGGACACAAGGGGTTTGGTGGTCCGAACTTTGCACTGGGCGTGGCACTATTTGCCATGAATATGATCGAAGACCCCACCCTATTTTTATGAAAAAGGCAGCGGTGGAGCATGGTACAAGACGGTCTCGGACATGACCGAAATGGATACTTTTCGATTTCCTTATCTTTTGCATGCTTGGGACAATCGGATAAATTGTTGTGTCACAATGGGCACCGATATTAACTTCATCAACAAGATCTTGTATTCCATATACTTAACCTGAACATGAGTGTAGACTTGGCTTAGAAGGCACCAAGTTTTGCCAATATAGTTTTGGTTTTGGTTTCAAGATCTGGATGTCGACTGGACAAGTGGTGGTCTAGCGAGCACCACTATCTCGACAAGTTCATGATTTCTCAAGAGCGGATGGAACCACGAAGGGCTGCAGATTTATGGAGGATGTGCCATTGATGAACAAAGTCGTAGACTGGGAGCCACGTCCAATACATAGAATTGAGTTATCAAGTACTTCATAACCAGCTTGGTCGAGAAGATCATATTGTATGCGAGTCATGAATGGCCTGTTCTCTCTCAAGGGGCTATGCTATATGGAATGAAACCAATATCCGGTGGTTGGAAATAAGGACATGGTTGAAACCATTCTACATACCTGAACCTCGCTTCATGAGCATTTCAAAGGGAGGAAGACAACCGGAAGCAAAGAAGGACGATGATGACGGGACAAAGCCGGATGCCCCGGAGAGAAAGATGACGGAGACGAATATCCAAGGTTTAGACGAGAATGTTCCAGGAACAAATTGAGAATCCGAGATTAAGGTGAGTTCATTTTGCTCGCGAAGTTTTCTCTCCGCGAGTCGAGAAACCCTCCGAAGTCTTTAACTTTTTTCCTTTCGACTGCCATGAGTCAGAAAGTCGCTTCCTATCGGACGCCTTTCATCATTCCAGTGGAAATCGAAAAGTGCAACCAATCCGGATCACCGACAATATCACAGGATCTCGGGCTGGTTCGGCCATGAGGAGGATACCGCATCCAAAAAAGGCATCAAAGAGCAAGACAAGGCGCGGCAAAGAAAGGACACGAAAAATAATGATCCCGTGATATGGATCCCCGATTTAGGGAAATCTGGTCGAAAAAACTCTAACTAAGATTCGAGAGGGTCCCACCAAGCTTATAATATTTGATGTCAATGGAGTATTAGCTGCAGTATACCACGATAAAGATGTCCCTGAGCTTAACACCTCGCAGATGCCGACAAAAGTGGGGTCTAAAATTGTGTATCCTCAGCCTAAAGCAAAGTAGATTATTGATTGGTGCCTGGAACGGGGATTCCAAGTGGCCATATGGTCTTGTATGGCAAAGAAAAATGTTGTGAATGTCCTTGGAACTCTCGGCCTTCCAGTTTTGAAGTTCAAGTTTGTTTGGGGAAACGAAAGGGTCGAGCCATCACAAAGGGGAAGCCTATTATGGCGAAAAGGCTGGAGAGGGTTTATGAAGCATACCAGGACTTTAACAAACACAACACGCTGATCATAGACGACTCCGCCTACAAGTGCTATCATAACTCGCACAATACAATCATTGCCAAGAGTTATCGACCACAAGAGTATGAAACGGATAGGTGGTTGTCTTTCAATCTTGTTCCTGTGTTGGCGGAATCCCTGTTTGCCATTCTTGTGGCCGATGTGATTAGGAACTATCCGAACCTCAAGCAAGTCGATCTAGAGAGCAGCGCGATCATGAAAGCTATGGACGACAAATATTATGGTGATCAAGACGAGTGACCTCTACTTTCAGATAGTCGAGTTGTGTAAATCTTGTAAAGAGACGTGAAGAAATGTACTATATTTTGTAATGAACATACTTGTACATTGAGTTTTCGATGGCTTTCCTGACTCGCGAGTCGAGAAAGGCATGCTTGTCCTATTGATGAAACCATTTGTATGTTTGTTTGTGTGACTCACGGGGGATTCACCTTTATCACATGAGCATATGCCACCAAGGCTTAAGGTGAGAAGAAACACCCCTATATAATGCATAAAAAAGTGTTGGAAAAACCCCTTCCGTGGACAAAAACACACTAGAATGTCGCGAAGAGGGGATTTAAACCCCTAGTATAATGCACGTCTGGCGCCGAAAAAACCCCCTTCCATACACTCACTAGGTTTATACGGGTCTTCTGTGTGAATCCCCCATGGTGTGACTGGATGCAGCCATATTCTATAATGATAATGGTTGTACATTGGGTTTCTAGGGCCTTCCTCATTTGGCGAAAAAAGGAAAGGCAATTGCTTGTCTCGCTTCACGAGACCATTTTGTATGCTTCCGGTGTGTGATTGGATGCAGCCATATTCTAATGAAAATGGTTGTACTTTGACTCTTCAGAGCCTTTCTCGACTCGCGAGTCGAGAAAGGCACTACTTGTCACGTGATTGGATGCAGTTATATGGAATGAATGTTCTACATTGTATTTTGAATTCTCCATTCTTTTCTTCGTTTTGACTAATGGCACCGTAATTGTTAATCATGGACTCTCCTTGCTCCAGATGGTTCAGGCACGTGATCCCAAGACCAAAGACAGATCCCGCCCAGGCATCATAGAGACCGCTCCCAGCGTACGCATCTCGCTCAAGGTGGCGAGATACCGTTTCCATCCCCTCACGCTACACTCTTACCCGGCCTTTGGGATAAGGGGTGAAAGCATGCTAGGGTGTACCATCTAAAGTACTTTTTAGCGAGTGTGAAACTACCCAGAAAAGTACCCAGCACTGGGTATTGGGAACTTGCATAAATGCCGCAATAAATAATAAGTTTGAGAGTTAATTCGTTTATTTTGGTCTCTAATAGTATTGTTATCCTTTAGTACTATAGATTGACATGTTATTGACCTTCAATTCAAAAAATTCCGATTGGTTTTAATGGAAAGAAAAAACAAAAAGTACCAGTTTTAAAAGTACCCAGTGTGGGTACTTTTAAGGGTTCCAAAAGTGGTACACCATAGCATGATTTTACCCTAAGGTTGCTCGAGAATGCAGACGCTATGCAGATGCTCGGGATGAAGAAGAGAGTAAGAAATTTTCGAAAGTCCAGAAAGCTCAAAGCATCTTGCAGGCATTGCATAACATCCACGGAGGTTGGGGAAGGAGCATATTCGATGAAAAGCTGCGGGAGGAGAGTGGAGAAGTCGGGTGGATGCCAGTCACCGGTGGCTCCTCGAGGCACCTCCTCGCGTGAGGCATTCCACACTCTTGGGTTGCCCCCAAGGCTTACCAGGCGGCATGAAGAAGACCCGCAAGTTAATCCCCAAGGTGGACCACCTACGCACGATGATGTAATCAGTAGTGATAGCAAGACCAGACATGGTCTCATTATTAAATGTAAAATACATTGTACCTATTCAATTTATTAATAAAAATTCTTTTCAACTACAACTTTGGTTTCAATGCATAATGAATTTCCTTTGTTTGAGTTGTATTGTTTTTGTTTCCTACATCCAGAAAACTCGGAGAAAGCTCAAACCCACACTAAGAGACAAAATATTCGAATTATGGATGTTTAAAGCCTGAGTAATTTTTCCATCTCCTTTTTGTGTCAAATAACAGGGGTTCAAAAAAGGGTGGGAATGGAGTGAGACCCACTTTAATTAAATACGACTTTATGGCAGGTTTTCTAGAAAGTAGCCGTGAACGGGAGGAAAAAGGAATTGGCACGACCCCACGCTTCGCAGTCTACTTATATTTTATCATATGTTATCTTTTTCTTGTCTCTTTTGCAGTATCATGTTTGCTGTCGGACTGGGGAATGGCATGGCCAAAACAGGACAGAAACTAAAGACAGGAGAATATGAGAAGCTCGAACAGAAAAGAGAGGCAAAAACGCCCATTTCACATCTCAAACGCCGTCATCTGAAAGAGTCATGTCCGGGCGTCATGCAATCGCCATCAACAACCCTGTTTCTAGCTTCGCCCTATTTCGGCTTCAACAAACCCTATTTATGAGATCATTCAAACTTCATACATAACAAAAACATTAGAAAAATAATTTCATTAGAATAAATGATGCCCCATTTGGGCAACATGGCAATCTCACATTTGTGGACGTACATTTTCTTAGGTTCCATTTGAAGATCTCATTGGGGACATTGATGTTAAGGTCACACACATGTGATATGAGTGAAACATCGAATCATATTTTCACTTGTTTATGGTTAATAGATTTTTGGAGTGGGGCAACCCAGCTCAGTTTGTGAACTCCCTTTGACATTCTGGCTTTTATGGATGCAGATAACTGGATCCTCAACATCATCCTTGCTTTTGGGTTGTGCAGAAGAACAGAAATAGAGTGGCTGCAGATCATAAGGCTGCAAACATTATATGCCTAAAAACCAACCATCTTCCCTTATCCAGGATACTGCCATTGCATATAAAATGCTTAAAGAGAAGAATTTTGACAACTGGTGGAATATGATAGAGAAATTCCATTGGCTTTTTCAACTTTTTAATCTTATTTTAACTGATTTTCTTGATGTTATCTATAGAGCAGCATAAGAAGTCAAATAGATCTGGAGCGCGAGTTCGATGGCTTGAGAATCTCGATGAGTCCGAAACGGAAAAATAGATATGGAAAATAATTTTTACACTAGGAAATGGTTCATGCCATGGCTATCCAAAAGCTCCTACCTAGGCCTGAAGTATGGAGGTTCAACAGCTTCAATCCATATTAGCTAAGACTCACCGGATTTGATTAGTACTTAGTGAACAAACTCCAGTATATTACACTCTGAACTATTATGCACAAACCTCTTTCTTATTTCGATATTTACCTAGCTTTATAGTAGATAAAACTCTAATTTTGCTTATGTACTACTTTAATGGCTTCCTCAATGGATACAAATGTAGGTACAAACAATAAAATGGATCGAAAGATAGTCTAAGGTTGGATCCCCATTATGACAAATCCCAATTTTTGAAACTTTGCCATGTATTCAAAGCAAAGGCCTTCATTCCATAGCTACCGAGAACCAAGTTCCGAACTTGCTTCCCATTCCCAACTCCGTTCCTGAGGGTCCAAAGTTACAGGAACTCCTCGCCAAGTTCCCACTACATGTGCTACCGGGAACTAAGTTCCGGACGAAGTTCCCATAAATGGGAACTTGAGTTCCCGGTAGCAAATTACAAAGAAACAACAAAAAAAGTGTCGATGGCTTTTGGCGGCCTAGTGTTGGATCTGTGGCCTGATGTCGGATTGAGACTACTGCTGCTAAAGTGTTGAAGGAGCCTACTATATCTTTTGGACTAGAGGAGCCTGCTGCCCTGCTATCGAACTCTAAACTCTGAAGATAAATTCATTTTAGCAATCCAGAGAGTACTCTTCATTCTTTTATCTCCCATTCTCGAATGGAACACCTCTGCTCTGAAGCTCGCCTCGGACCTCCTCTGCGCAGGAGCTGCCCTCGCCTCTTTATCCGGCCGGAGCAAAGGGAGACTATTAGAGGCTGCCCTCCAGTGCCATCAAAATCTTTGAGAGGAGAGCATAAAACTTGTAAGCTTTTTGATGCAAACTTATAAGCTTTTGTAAGCCTTTCTGGTCATGTCATTTCATCCTTTTGTTTGCTTTTATCCTACTCGAAGAAATACCGTGATCATATTGATATGTAGATCAAATACATGATAACCAGATTAAGGGAAAAATATAAGGAATCATGTATTTTCTTGTCCCTTTTATCTGAATGTTTGGATGCTCACAAGATCAAGAATTCTAAATGATGTCAAAGTATGACATGAAAGAATCAGCAAAATAATCTCACAATAAAGGGAAATTTTTTTATGACGATTGATGCTTAGAGATATATGCTAAATAATGAGAGAACTCGGAAAGCTTCTGAGTGCCCCATGAAAGCTCATAGTAAAACTATATGCTCTTTTGCAATAACAAGTATTTATAGTGACTGTCTAGCAGGCTCTCATTTTAGCCACAAATCTCACAACATTATGAGCATCAATACACACAAGTTGGCCATTATGATGTTAAACATATCTGAGATTCAGAAGCAAAGAGAAAGAGAATCAAACTCTTGATGAACGTTAAAGAATGATTTTATCTATTACTTTCACCCATCATTATGTATTTCACATTTTTTTGTTCTAAGTGTTCTATGATAATCTATATGCAAAGGGAACTTCAAAACCGTTTTCACTTTTAAAAAATTCAAAAGTTGGACGTTCCCGTTCCCATTCGTTCCCGTTCCCGTTCCTAAATTTGGGCCAAAGTTCCCGTTCCGAGTAGCTATGCTTCATTCCAAGGCCATTTCCAGAACTTGAAAAAATCCCATGGCTGTAAGACAAGGCAAATCCCAAAAGAAGGCACTCATGCTTGTTTTGAGCTTTTGGGATTCTCCTCCTATGCTTCTTAACTCGTAAGACGAGAATAGGAACTCATGTTGTAATACCCTTTTAATCGTTATACTTTTGCCAATTGATCCATAAAATATCTTTTAGAACATTCCATAGGATAAGGTTCCACATCCATTCAAACTTTTGATGGGGTCAAGCCCTATTAGTCACATCACATTGTGATTTAGTCAATATTTGATCCACCACCACAGCAAAACTATAATGATGATGATGATGATGATGATGATGATGATGATGATGATGATGATGATGATGATGATGATGATGATGATGATGATGATGATGATGATGATGATGATGATGATGATGATGATGATGATGATGATGATGATGATGATGGGTTTTAACGTCCACGGGAAGCCGGAGTTTATGAGACAATCTACTATATAAGTATATAATAATAAGCATACGTATCAAAGCACAAGAAAAAGACACAACTTGTACGTACAAATGACAACTCCAAACTCATTATTTCTATCATACAGAAACTGATAATTGTGTTGTATATTATGGTAAAAAAAATTCCCAGACCAAGATCAAATGAAGATTCCATAGCCAAACATGCAATATTACCACAAGAATCTAGAACTTCTCTCAGGAAATTGCACCATTGAAATTCAAAGAAATAATGTGGATCGAATATTTATTTATTTATTTATTTATTTATTTATCTATCTATCTAGCTCTCTTTGGGCCTTGAGAGGCCATGGAGCCAATATACATTGTCATTTACATTTCAATATAAAGGAACGGTGTGTATCTACCGCCCTTATGTATTGCCCCACAACCATATGTGGTAGCGTGAACAATGAGCAAAAATCTGTGATTGTAATATTGAACATGTTTCTTATGTCTGTGTATGATGTACAGGATGTGAATACATGATTCTCATCTTCTATGTTGCCCATACCACATAACTTACATATTCTCTCTTCCACTGGTGTCTTTTTTTTTTTTTTTTTTTTTTTTTGAGGGTAAGAATTTTTTGATTAATATAAAAATGGTACATGACCTTCTTGTGGGCTCTGCAATAGGCCAGATAGAAAGTATACAATGCTCTTGGTCACCAGATAGAGACTGGTGTCTTCTGCCAATGCCCTGCTTCCAATTCCAACCTATGTGAACTTGTTCTGTAGCGGGCCATCAACTGCTTTAAGGATCTAGGAATGTTTGTGCCATATAAGACCATCGTCTGTACCAATGTTTTGATAAGATTTTCTTGAGCCCCCAGTCTTGTAGAGCAGCCTTAGAGCACTTGGCCAACATGCCGTAGAGTGCATGTTTACCCTCTGTCACCTGCCTGTTGACACATGCTTTTCAGTTGGAACTATATGTAGCACAATAACAAGGGATTTTAGGAGGATTTGATATAGATGTGAAAATTACAATTTCTAAAACCATAGACCATATTCAAAAAACAATTGAATTAGTTGTTTAAGGTAAAATATAATTACATTAGCTCACTGGTTATATTGGTCAAAGCAGTCTTATTAGGACATTGAGTTATTTTGGTAGATGTTCGAGCCCCTCAGATTTCATATTCTAAAACTTAGGCGGCTTACCATATAGAGGTTCTATATTCCATCAAAACCTTAAAAGCGAAATCTGAGAGGCTTCCGAGAGGCCTCAATGTACGAAATTGGGATGCCTGATGGATGGATCCGACGATCGAGGTGGTCTAAGGTATACCTCGTTTAGAATATGTAGCACAATAACATGGAGTTCCAAGGGGAGTCTGGGCCATAGGATGGACTGATCCGACGACCGGAGGTAGTCCATGGTACATCTCGTTTAGAATATATAGCACAATAACAGGGGATTCCAAGGGCATTTGATATGGATGTGAAAATGACAATTCCTAAAACCATATACCATATCCCTAAAACAATTGAATGGCTTGTTATAAAAGAAAAACATAGATTTAAGATAAAAGAATAATCATGTTAGCTCATTGGTAATTTTGGTCAAAGTAGTCTTATCAGGACATTGAGTTATTATAGTAGAAATTTGAGCCCTCGTAGAGGTTCCATATTCCATCAAAACCTTACGCGAACTCGTATTTCATATTTCAAAATCGTAGGCGCCCACAATCATAAATGACTATAAGCGAAACGAGAGGCGTCCAGAGGCCTCAATGTATAGTCTGGGTCGTAGGATGGATGGATGGATCCAACGATCAAGGTAGTCCAAGGTGCACATCTTTTAGAATATGTAGCACAAAAGCAAAATAATATGAAATTGGCATGCTTTATTTTCTCATACATTAACAAAGATCAAAGCAAGTATTCATTTGCAGAAGATAAGAAAACAACAAAATTGATAGTATTTGGATAGTCAAAGGTGACGTAATAATGTAGTTTTGGAAAAGGTACATAATAATGTAGTTTGGAAGTTACAACAGAATAATAAAATACAACCCATGGATTAATTCGGCCAGAATTCTCTCAAAATTACAAAAGAATAGCATTATCACTTCAGCCACAAAAATGGAATTAGCAAAGTCTTCAAACTGCTGGAGCTTAATAAACTGATCATCCAAGATCCCTACTTCCAAATGAAATTGAATGAAATAGACATTGAAAGAATATGGAAATGGCAAAATTGAGAGACCTACCTCTCATTAAGGGATATCAGACAAAACTCGGGTCTACCAGAAATCTTCAAGGCATGTCTCTTCTATTAGCCAAAATATAGAAAACAATAAAACCCCCAATCGTGATTGTCTGACGAGTTGCAAAGCTCCAGGGCATTTTTGAATCATCGTTGCCACGTCATACAGATGAAGCAAAGCAATTTTCAATCAATATATTTTATGGAATATACAAGAATATTCCAATTCCTCGAGAGTTTGCCCTTTAGCCAACCCTCAGTACGCATATACCAATACTACCGCTTTTATATCTTTATATGCTTTTCAGACACTTATCCCGATGTTATATATGGAACTAGAAACGGTGCCCACCATTGCTATACATAAGCTAGGAACTGTAAATGATATATTAGAGGAAATGTTACATTAATTGACATTTACAAGATTACACAATAAAGAACATTTTCCCTTTTCCTTTTGCTTCCCCGTTTTTCCCTTTTTTATTTTCCTTTTTTCGATTGCCAGCCAGTCCTTCAAGCTCTGCAGTTCTTTGCGCAGATGTTCTAGCTATGGCAGGTGTTCCGGCCATAGAAGATAGTAGGTGGAAGGTAGAAACTAGGCCGAACTCTGCTCAAAAATCTCTCCTCAAAATCTATGCTCAAAATCTCTCAAAAACTCTCAAAAACTCTAGAACTCTTTTTGGAATTTCTCGCCCTCTAAAACTGCTCAAAAATCTCTCTAAAAGTTGAAAGGTCTTGCTAGCATCTTCTAAAATTCTATTTTTGCCGAAACGGCTCCTCCATTCTATTTTGTAGGGAAATGGCGGTTGGTATTTGCTCTCCCGGCTAATGCAGGTCGAAGGGTCCCACTTGCAAAACTGGGAACAAAGTCCATTATCCCATTTCTTCCATTTCCCTTGTCCCTTTTTCGTTTCCCCCTTCTTTTATTCCTTTTCCTTTTTTTTTCTCTCATTTTTCCTTTTCCCTTTTCTTTTTTCCTCGTTCCCTCATTTTTTCCCTTTTTTTTTTATTTTAATTTCCCTTTCTATAGTTATAGTGGTTTTTTTATAGGAGTGTTTTTTCTAGGGTTTTGGCTGAAATTTAGAAAGCCAATAATCTATGGCTTTTTTTGGTTTCCCCTTTCTTTTTCTCTCATTTTTATGTTCTCTTTCCTTTTCCCTCTTTCCTTTTCCCTTTCCCTTTTTATAGTTATGGCGGTTGTTTATGGAAGACTTTATTTTTTCTAGATTTGAGCTGAAATCTAGAAAGCCACTAATCTGTGGCCATTGATTAATGACATATAAATCATATTTCACACAAACTATACATAATGAGGCTCTAGACAGTCTTGAATTCGAGACATAGATGTTCTAAGACTATTGTATAACCACTACACCAGAAACCCAAGCGCAATGAAAATCCAACGGCATTATCACTTTGTATGACATGTCACATGCCAAGAAACATGTCACATACTCATGTGCATATCAAAAATGGATCTTAGAAACCAAGACTGCATAAAAGAATAAAATTAAAAAAAAGGGCTTTATGGCATTTTAATGGACAAAATTTTGTGTCCACATGGCAAAAAAAATAATGCCCGCCAAGAGCCAAGAGCCACATCCCAAAATTTAATGCATGCCAAGAGCCACGTCATACTTATAGTGAAGAAGTCGTACTTCATAGTGTACCATACTCCAAAGGAAGTTTGGGTTGAACTCACACTTATGCCTAAACTTTAGGCATAAGTGTGATTTTTGTCCTAAAAAAGAAGGAAAAAAACAGAGCAGAATGAAATCAAAGATGCACCAGCAACGGCCATCGCAGTATCCAGAGCCATAGCCCATCTTCCTCTATCTGCTTTCCAATTAGTCAGACAGACTTCACATTGTACATAATTGAGACACAATTTACGTTGTTCATGCAATAGGCCAATCAACGCATTAATCTATTCTCTTTATATTGGAGCTGTAAAAAGAGGCTCTACCTTGTTCCTCTTGGACCTTTTTCTACTTACCGAAACATTATGATATATAAACGTGGGTATAAATATATTATATTCATTCTATTGTTTTATACACATCAACTGTGTGTGCAGTTTCTTTGCCAGCTACATTGTCAAAACAAAACATTCAAGAGCTCCAGAACATGAATCCCAAGTTCATGTTCTCTCAGCAAGCTGCTTGCAAGGTTGCTGCACACATCATGACACTTCAGAGCCTCGTCAAAAGCATGGCTCACACTGTTTCCAGAGTGGCTCACTGGATGGCTCACTGGATGGCCCAGCAATTGATGTGCTCATCTTCAAACATATCTAAAACTGCTGGTGCATTTCGACCCCAGAAAAGACAATACGTCTCGCTTATAGCAGTGTCCATATGCTTGGCAGAAAGTAAATGGATTTCATGAACTCCAAATAATGATCATAAAGCACGTGTCGACCCATGTCTTTTGTCAAAAAGCATAATGTTCTCTGGTCATTGTTTTGTGAACGTCTTTTGTCAAAAAGCATAATGTTGTCTGGTCATTGGTTTGTAAGGGTGCCGATGATTGAACTTTCGTGCTCGCATGTGAAACAGTTGTGACTGCAACATTTCTGTCTTCAGAAAATGTGAGGTTCGCATGTTCGCAATTTGTTAATTTTGTTTTCGCTCCCACTTTCCTTCCCTTCTAGAATCCCTTTCCCTCCTTTCAACAATCTGCCTTGGTCTCGATGTTCTTGAACTACCCTGCCTGTGAGCCCCAGAGCTTCCACCATCCAAATATCCTCCACCTTCTGAATCTCCATAGTTGCTTGTCGTATCTCCAGCATCCCTTGGAGTGCCATTTCCAGATTCCTCATAGGCCCGGTCTTCCACTCGCTCCCGACCATGAGAGAAATTTGTGACTTGGGCTTGATAGAGTCTGTATTTCACAACCTCAAAATCAGCATATAACATTATCAACTATTCCACTAGTCTACATAATGCACCTGTTAGAGCCACTGTTTCCAAATTCCCTTCGGGATGGACGCACAGAACCTGAATCCCTCTGTTCTAGTTCTCTTTGATACTCCCTCTGTAATGCAAGGTTATTAACGGCAGCAGAAGAAAAAAATAATTTTATAGCATGCAGCAATGCGTCACCTGAGCTCGTTTTTCTGCCTCCATTTCAAGGGCATGCCTCAGCTCCCTTGTTTTTGCCCTTTCCTTTTCCAAACTTCTTTGCCTCTCAATTTCTCTTTCAGCTTCTATTGCCCTCTCCCTGTTAACATTGTTAGGCAAGATAGGAATCGCAATTAGCTAGTGAACCTTTTAGGGTCGCACGAAGGGTGCTTAACTGGTCAAGTTCTTGAAGCATATTTATTTCTTTCATTGTTGCTTCTTCCAAAACGGCCTGCCTTTCATGTCTTGCTAATCGTTGACGTTCACGCCTTGCTATAACTTCAGCACGAAGAGCATAACGGTCCCTGATCAAATAAAGGCAGTGAGATTAAGTATGGTGAAAAATGATCAAACACAAAATTCTTGAAATTCTTAGGCACATTTCCTATTGAGAAACATTTGAACCTTATGTTCAGCCATACCATAGTTGTATTACAAAAAAGCATCTATGAATAACATTAATCCTAGAAACTCCCAAATGGCAACTTCCTGATGGGTACCATGGAATTGTCATCACTGAAATCATCAAAATGGCTGGTGTCTGGTAGGGTCTGCGTGTCTTAAAAATCCACTATTAAAATTATTTATATAATAACATATTGTGAGCAAGCCAACTTATAAGCTTGAAACTTCATAAACACGACAGCTAACATATTCTGTGACCAGAATGAAGCGTAAAGAGAGCTAGTAATCTTACTCTGCCAAAATTTGATCTCTTATCTTTTTCAGATGCTGCTTCGTATTCTGGGCATCTAAAGTAGCAAAAACAATTCAATTAGCATTCATACAGAATGTCTTGAAAGCATAGGGGACACACCTTTACTGTTACATTGTACAAACTGCTTATCTGGATGTTCCGTGGCATGCTCCTCTTTTAATACGTCTAGCTCAATTTCTGCTTCTTCCAGTTCCTAGAATAATATCAAGGAATTAATTTACATAAAAGGAAGTACAATAAATGATAATTCTTACCTTTATTTCCAACATTCCTGTAGCATCTTGAGAATCCACTCCCATTTGGAAAACATCCATCCTTGCAAGGACCTTTATATTTTTCCAGGAATCAGAAACTTGTCAACTGTTATTCTCAAAATTTTTGATACATAATAGAGAAAAGAAGAGAGACCTCTAAAACTGCATCTCTCACAGGCGTAAACTCGTGACTAATACCCCGACCTTCGTGTTTGCCCTCAAGCACTTCTAATACAGCCTGCACAATTTACCTATAAGTTAATATTCTGGCGATCTTATAACAGAAACTTATAATACAACAACACTGCAAAGATAATTATCTGGCCAGACAACATGAGACAACACTTCTCTAAGATTGTAAATTGGCAACTCCTTATATGTGACAGCTCAAAATGAAGTAGCGCATGAAGGTGCCTAAGTATATAAATGTAAAGTAGAAAAGGTCCAAACACGGTCCAAACACTGGCAGCTTTGTAATAACATCGTCTTTATTTCTTCTGTTCAAGCATCCCACCTGTCTTCCAAACTCCTCTTCCTCTCGCAACTGCAGAAGGGAGTGACAAATACGTCGTTCAGCATCCAAAAATGCGCTTTCTGTGACACCATCACATCATTAGATATAGGAACTCCCAGCTTGCAAATATTCCTAGGAAACAAGTTACCATTTAACCTTGCTATAAAAATGGCTGTAAATTCAGGCAATAACATATGCGCAACAGGGGAATTGTAATTTGTGCAAATCTGTGCAAACCAAACGGAATCGATCGGATTACTCCCCTAATGAAATGATTCAACTTACTTCTCCCTCCGGAAATCTATTTTCGATAATGAATGGAAAAAGGAAATTATCAAGAAAAAGACTCTCAAGCAGCAAGTATACTATGATACAAACCTAACACTGACATATGAAGGTTAAGAAATAATAAGTGTTATGCTGGAATACCATAAGTGATACTTACCGTGCTTAGATTTTGCTATATGTTCTATATTTGTCCACACCTTCTCTGGGACAAGAGCAATATCATCCACTGAACAATACAGGCAGGCCCGCGCAAGTACAGCTAATGCACGTTGTGTCAATGGGCCTGTTTTTATGGTGAGTACAGATGGTGAAAGAACAGGGCAAATGGCATCAATTGAAGTCAAAAGAGATTGCAGCTGATGTGAAGGAGCTAGTGGTATAAAATTTAGTAATAGCTCCAAGGCTTCTCGGCGTAGTGCAAGTAAAGGATCACCTGAAGCAGATGAAACTACCCGATCCCAAGTAGCTGTTACAAGTTTATAGATGAAACGATCAAATGTGAGGCTCCTATTGGATATGCCAATGGATGGCCCTTTCCTATCAACAATTTGATGTTGTTCCACTACAGATCCTTTCTGTAACAGGGAACCCAATTGTTGCAATGCTCCAAGACGTAGCTCTGGCTCCGGGTGCTCCAACATTGTACATAAGAGCTGCAGAAGAGGACTTGATATAATATCGGTAAAGCTAATTTCTACCAAAAGGCATTTTGATAACCAGGCGCTTGCGAGCAGTCTCCACTTTAGCTTCGGTGCATGCATACATTGACATTCAAGGACACGGCAGATTTCAGAAATCACCTTGTAAATATGAAATGAAGGAGGCAATGTGACCAAAAATTCCATCTGTGCAGCTGCAACTTGCCAGCAATGACTCTTTTGCATTCCATAAACTGTTTTTGCCAAGTTCTCAAGTGCAATCTGCCATCTATCTGATATTACTCCATCTAAGTTGTCAGTGCTTCCTGCATTGTCATTAACAACATGGAGAAGTTTTTGTGACACATAAGTTGCCAGAAACAAACAATGTGCTGCCACTTTGGCAACTCTTGCTGACAGTTTTGGATGCATGCTCCAAGAGGCCTCCAGAGAAGGACCAAGTCCGGCTAACAATGACAGTAAGCTATTCACAAATGATCCTAAACTTGAATTGGAGGATGGAGCATCCACATTTTCTTCAAGTGCCCTATGTTTATCATCAATTGTAATTTGCTTGTGCTCATCCCCTTTAGATGGAAACATGCTCTCAACACTTGCAGCCTCAGAATCCACATCCTTTTGAACGTCAACAAACTCAGACTCTGCTTCATCCACAGCTTTCCCATTCTCAATATAGGTAACATTAGAAATGTCCGATGATGCTTGACTCCTTAGAGAACTGTCATGAACAATATGAGACCCCACTAATCCCTTAAAACGCTGAAGCTCTGATTCATCCATATTAGCCTCCAGGAGTGTGCTGCAAGAGTCCAATAACCTGTGAAATGCACAAAGATAAGCAAAATAAGACCCCGTATTTTGCCCTTCAGTAAACTTTACCCAGCTTATCATAGCTGAGACAAGATCTGCCTGCTTTGTGGCTGGTAAATCAGGAAGCAAAGATCCAACTACAAATAGGAGCAGTGCTCCTTGTGACCCCCCGTAAGCTAAACCAGCATTGCTTTCAGGACCATCTTTTAGCTTATCCATCATTGTGACAAAGCAAAGAGATTCAAAACCTGAAGATATGTATCCCTCCACTTCAAACTCCGCAGTTACAACTTTTGCTGCATGGGAAATAATAGGTTTTAGTAATCTCAACACGCTATCGAGCATTGAAACATCACAGTAGCTGCTATCGCACAGTTGCAAGAGAATTTGAATAATTCTTGGGATCTCTGGAACAATTGCTTCCATGTGTTCAAGTAGTATTACTTGTAACAGACGCATGATAATGTGCCTTGAATGCCGAACTTCAAATCTTGTACTTTCTGTCGGTAGTCCTTTAGCAACTTGTGGGAAAGGGTCTTGACAAAGCTCACAAAACCATGTAAGCAAATCAGGAACTGCACCAGGAACAACGGCCCTCATTTGCAGGCATACTGCTTCCAACATAATTTCAGCAAATTTGTTAAATTGGGACCTAAATTCTGGAAAAATAGAATCCAATTCCGGATACAGAGCATTGATTAGGTTTCCTTGGTTGATAGGTACTTCAATAGACGAATCCTGTGACCGCTCAATATCAATATTGATTTTTAAACTTTCAAGCGCTGGCGCATTTCCAGCGCTCTTTTGTGAATAAATTGTAGAGGATATGAGCTCATCACGAAATACTAGGAGTATATTGGTAAGTTGCCGGATGTCTGTCACAAGAAAGCTACCAATACTTTTATACAATGTAGCATACCTAGCCAGTGCCATCCAACCAACATATCGAACAAGAGGAAGTGGTGAAAATGCAAACTTGGGAATCTTATCAAGCCATACGCCAACAGGAACCAGTTCTTCAATAAGTGTCCTAGTGGTAAAAGAGGAGTCCTCATTTACATCAAATGACCCCCACCGCTACCACGGAAACAAGCCTAACCAATAAAACCCACAAACGTCTCACACCATATGTTTTTCCAATGCTTAATCCTTCTCCTTCTTTCACTTGAGCATTAGATGAAATAATAAAGGAATTTAACCTTGCAGCACTTTTAAGAATAACATCAATTATATCTTGAGGAGGAACGCACAAGTGTGTTGCTGACTCCAGGACAAAGAGAAGTCCTTGCAATAGCACGTCATACATGTTATGCATTTCCCTTTGCAGTTGACGAACTAAGAATCTACAAAGCAAAACTTGATGTTGCCTCACTAATGTTGTGGAATCTTCAGCCTCTGCATCTTCTGCTGCTAGTGGTAATCGCTCAAAGAATCCGTCATCATTTGCAACATGTCCATCTGAACCAATCATGGACCTACTATCCCACTCTGCAGCCTGTATAAGTATACGCAAAACAGCTTTATCTCTTTGTTCTTCCAGCTGTCTTAACCGATTTACAGTTCTATGATTCTGCAGGCGCATGTCAGATGAAGCACCTTTCTTAACCTCCACTACTTTATCTAGCCAAAGCTGGTGCTCTACGTGAGAGATCATGAAGAAAGGGTTTAGATGGCACTCAGCAGCAAGAAGAAGAGCATCAATTGCAGCTTGACCACTCTCGACACTTGTATCCATTTGGGTATGCAAATCAACTGCAAAACGGATGAAGTCTGAGGCATGCAATTCTCTTTCAGGAGCATTTAGAAGCTGTAAGAAATCTGCCTCTAAACTTAGATGCTGTTCAACGCTTGCCATGCCAAGAAGCAAAGAACCCCCCTCATTTTCTTTTCTTTCTACATATTTTGTTTCTAATTTGTTGCTCTGCTGGACAAAGCCTTGACCATCTAAGATACTGTTGTCAGTAGAACTGGAAACATTTGACAACAATATCCCCTTTAACTCAGGAGGCACAAATAGACAACTTGATCCTCGTTTTTAGCCTGCCTTTGTACACCAATCCAAAAACGCCAGACTTCCCATTCTCACTATCATTGCTTACTGACAATTTAGAAGTGTTAAGGTCACTTGTCCCACTTGTAGCATTGCTGTTAAACTTCTTGTCATCTCTGTTTTTCCGAAAATCAATTCCAGGCGGTAAAGCCAGCTGTGGTGCCAATATTGAAAGCAAGACACTGCAACAAACATGAAATGGAAGTCTTAGCATTTAAACCTTACACTTGAATGCCTTTTACTAATCTTTAGTTACCTTGGCGCAACCTGGCCTTTTTTCCACTCCGCCTCCATTGCAGGAAGAACAGCTGGACGCTTGGCTGCTGTGTGCAGTAGGTCAAGTGCAAGGGTGCACAGTTGATCTTGCTTTTCAGAGACTAGCGGTGACAAATCACCAAAGGCAATGGTGTTCTCCGGAGGTGTGATGGCAGGGACCAAGAATGGTTCCAGCATCTCTATAAGAAAGAGTAGATTGTGCTTTACTTCCTAAGTTCAACAAAAAGGAAAGAATAAGTGATTTGTTCCTGCTACAGAAATCTGAATGCTTCAAAGATAAACATGCACAAGAGGCCATAAACAAACTGGGATTCAAAAGATACAAAGGTACTTTTTCTGCCCAAACAATAAATCATGGCCCCTGATAATAAGGTTTGTAAATCAATGTAATCTTTGTATGTTTTATGAATACCTATTATGGTGTTCAATTCATATCTGACCTTCAAGGGGCAGTGTATAACGGTTTGGACTTGTAAAACTTAATGCGACCGATGTTTTCTGAGTAAGATGTATATATTTGTAGCCTGACTCCAAAGGATATGACGCTCCCTCCACCTTATAGGCCTAAGCCCTTTCGGTGAGCCCTCACCGTAGTCGGGGCACCAGCAGGAAGCAGGCCACCACCCTCCGAACAATCATGAACGGATGCAATGGAGGCCACCACCCTCCGAACAATACCAACATGGACATGCAATGGTATACCAGGGTGTAAGCCTAGTTTCAGTCAATATCCAGGCCGCGTGCCCAAAGGGGCTTAGCCCTACCAGAAATTGGCTTCGGCTCGCCTAAGCAAAATGTATAGTGCTGACATGATAGGTTCATGTCAGCTGACCCATACAGTCAAAAGACATTAGTCTACATTAGATCCGCCTCAGGCAGCAAATACTTTTCAACAAAAAGAGATTAGACTTATTCCATGCTCCTTGTACTGCAACATTCTTATCCAATTCAAAGCAACTCTCCCTTCCTCATCCTAGAGAGAGGTAAATGATTCTCCACAGAGGAAAGCCACTTCTTCCATCAATGATGACAGAGAAAAAAAGGCCAAACTTTTGAAGCTATTTTGATTTTTCACTTATTTTAAATTTTTTTTTAATACATATCTCTAATATTCAACATTCCCATGATACTTTATCTTCTAGGTGTTTGGAAGATTTTTTCAAATAGAAAAAATATTCTCACTTTGTTAATGCCAGTGGAGTGCAATTTCATGTGCCTCTCTAACTGCACATAAGCGTAGAAGATAGAATCTCTTTCTGCAGCTCCATATGGGCCACATGTTAGTGGTCTTGCATGGGCTACGCCATTTTGGCAACACGTAGAGGGGCAGATAAAATTCCTTTGATTGACATATGTTCTTCAAATACATAGGCTGACCATGTAGCAGCATATGCTGGTTCTTGTAATGGCTCAAGGTAGACCGCTCGAGTATTTGAACCTTGAATGTGCCTGTGGGGCGTTCCCGAGACAGCAGAAATGGGTGGAAGCGACTACTCATAAACGTCTAGACGGTTTTGCCCAGTTGGTTAAGGGCATGTCGGTTAAGAACGTCACACACAGTTGGTATCAGAGCCAAGTTTCGAGTTCGAGTCTCCATGTGTGCCTATAGGTGCCTATATGCATGGTAATTTGCAAAGACTCCTATATGCATGGTAATTTGCAAAGACTTGGTAATCATGGTATGACATAGACATGGTATAGCCTTGGATGCTCGAGGACGAGCATAATTCTAGTGGGAGAGTAACGGGCCCATGTCGACCGCTCGAATATTCGAACCTTGAATGTGACTGTGGGGCGTTCCCGATACACCCGACTACTCATAAACATCTAGACGGTTTTGCCCATTTGGTTAAGGGCATGTCGGTTATGAACGTTACAGTTCTCCAGGACAGCTACGCTGTTCAGCTCCTTCGGCATATCAATAGATAGTATTCCACCATTTCAATACAATTTAGCAATGCCTGAAGCTGAACCAGCAAGACGTAAAGGATTTATATCTCAAACACATGACAGAACCCATGGAGCTGTCTATAGAAAGAAGATTTTATTTGAATAACTTTCCAATTATTGCTTCATTACAAGATCTGGGTAACTTACATCGACCTCCTGAACAATGTCAGGTTTTCAAGGGAACAATTCAGGTTGTCTTTTCACCAATTTGAAAGGGCTAAGCATATTTATCCTCGGTACAGGAAATGTCCTTGTGCAGCTCGGGCTCTGAGCCGCATTTTAGAGGAAGGTAGCACTGCCCTTTTAGATAACTAACAACTCTACAAGAAGCTTATGAGGTATTATGACCAGAAATAAATAGCCCTAAAAAAGAAAACAGAACCCTAAAGTTCCTGAACAAACTTCATTCTTCACTGCTACTGAAGAACTAGAGCTGAAGAACTAGAGCAGAGTGAAGGAAGATCCACAAAAGAAAACTAACTGGCCTGATCCCAAGGGAGTGACATTAGCATTTTGCAAACAAAAAGAATGCTCAGAACATAAAAGCACAAGCAGTCACTTTAAGAGAGGAGGCATAATAGCAAGAGACAAAAGCTAACATCAAAAAGAGAGACTAAATAGCCTTTGGGCTTATCCCTATAGCTAATTTTCTGTTTTCTGTTTGTGTATTTATAGTTATATTAAATGGTGAGTAAGAGAATGATGCCCTCCTAACAAGATTAAGTTGTATTTATCAGGTCCCATAGACACAATGGGTCTTTAGCGGATGTTAATAATTCCTTCTTTCGTTCCTTCCTTCCTTGCACCTCTATAATTCTGTATGTTTTCAGTCACGTAGCCCTCAGTCACATAGACCTAAGGATCTCCCGTAGACATCTAATTACTTTTTTTTTTCTTTTATATCTTTCTTCTTCCTTCAATTAATTTGCCAACAAATTTATGAAATAACCTTTGCTGCATTACCTTGTAGTGCACCAGGTAATCATCCATATGCCCTGACAATGCTAACATTATATATATAAGTGCAGCTCGTGCTTGCGAATTTGATGCAGTGCGATGTCCAGCCTGCAAAATGCACGATCGACTTTATAAACAAAACCCATATACAAGGTCATTCATTCTGACGCAGTTCCATTACAACACATTGCTAAGCCTCTGCAATGGAACGGCAAACAACAAACGGAACAGGTCAAGAAAACCTCCAAAAACAACGGACCTACTAACAATTCTAACATCATATGAAGTAAGATATGTACATTATCATGCAGGAGCTGATGTAACTCACAAACGGTGGGAATAGCTCGCATACAGTAGCAGTATGAAGGAATACTCAGCTAAACATTTGGGCATTGCGCAGGCAACTCCTTACATATGCTTTTCCTCCCTCAAATAGTCATTCTGTTAAAGCATAATTTCTGTGTTGGATGTGGCTCTAGGGGCCAGCATTTGGAAAGAAGAAGAGGAGGTTTCGGCAAGTTCTCAAGCATCTGCATCCTTAATGGTATATAAGGAGGCAAAGGCACTAAATTTGGACAGACTTCATCCAGATATGGCCGATTAGCTTCCATGTTGGAAATGGGCAACAGAAACTGACCTCTCAGGGCCAAAAAAAAAGGTGTTTTGGAACATAGCCAACAACTTTATTTTATACATAAGACCATGCGAGCAATGACTAATCATCATGATACCAGCACTCAAGTTCTTAATCGGAAAGCCATCATAGAGTAGATAATTACAGACCTGGATAATCCCCAACAAATCTTCTACAAGTTCAATAGCAAGATCAACCTGCAGAGAGTTCAGAAAATCCTCCCATCAGCCAAGGTATCAGACAAAGAAAGCTGCTGACTTCCAAATCATAGCAAGCAGACCTTGGCGATAACCATTGGCAGCCAGGGCGAGAGAGGGCCAGCACATAGATCTACCAGAATACAAGCCGCTCTTTCCTGGAATGCATAAGCTAAGAAGCATGAGACTTGGACGCAGACAAGGGACAAAGGTACAAAAGATTAAAATACAAAAAGTTAGGGTGTACATGAGCTGCAGAATAAGATGTAAGATAAGGAGTGCATGCATCCAGCAGAGGTCGATAGGCTGATGAAGTCGACAAGACAACTACCTGCAACCAGAAGTTTGCAACGAATAAGAGTACCATAAAGCAGAAAAATTGTTCACCTTCACAATGCATAAATAAAACATTCATATCCGCAAATAATGAGCATGTTTCTTCAAATAGAAATGAAAATCTACAAAGAACAACATTCATATCCGCAAATAATGAGCATGTTTCTTCAAATAGAAATGAAAATCTACAAAGAATACTACTCGTAAAAAATAAGAATTACATCTTAAAGTTAATTCAGACATTTATGTTCAGAAATGTTAAGCAAACAACCTGTGACAATGATCTGTGAATCAGCGGTGTCTGCCATTGCCAAAAGTTCTCGTCAACAAGGTCAGAACCACTAACAGATGGCCTAAGGGCTACAAAGACAGAATGACAATAAAGTCAGCCATTGCTTCAGTAGAATGCCATGCAAGAAAATTTTGTAATTATTACATCTTGGGTCTATGAGATAATTAAGAAAATGCAGCTAGAGATGAGCAAAATGCCACCTAGAGACATGTATTGAAAAACGTAAAAAATGTCAAATCAAAATTCAAAAGATTGAAGAATAAATAAGAATACTCAGATTTAGCTTTTATCACTGCTGAGGCAGACAAAGATTTTCAAACCTCTAGGAAGAGTAAGTAGGTAATTGAAATGAGCTTTTTTACAAATGAGTTGCAATGGCAATTCTTTATCTCAGGCCAGGAATAAGCCATGCTATTATTTCTTTTATGTACTAGACCTGGAAGAATAGCCTGTATAAATGGCAGCACATGCACCAGATCTGATTTTGGCTCCGCCAACCTCCTGCACAACATGGGCTGCAAAACAAAATCTTGTAGTGAACTAACAGAGTGAAGTATAAACAAAATCAAATGAATATACCTGTGAGACACTGGCATATAGAACATGAAGCAAAGCCTCCTCCACTAATGGAATGTCCAGGGAGGCACCAATGTGGCCAACCTCAGATGTAATGTCATCTGAAATTTTAAATTCCTCTCCAAAGATTGATGAGAAGTCATTTATTGTACTCAGTGGAGAAGCCAGATCAACATTTGTCGATGGATCCTCTACTCCTGTAACCACTAAAGAACCCACTGGCAAATCATGTCCACTGACACTTGTCTCGGAGCTAGGAAATGTCCCACCAAGCTTATGTAATATTTTTGAAACCTAAATGCGAGAACAGTATAAACATTTTATCTGTCAATACAGCCGACACTGAAAATAAAACGATGAGCTTGCAAAGATTAGATGTTACCTTGCCACAAGCTGCTCCAAGATGCCCATCCTTGTATGCAATCTTCAATAATAACAGAACTACGTCTGGGCGAAACGCCAGCACATGACCCGTCGCCTGTTGAGAAGAGCACGGACTCCTTGCTCGTTTTGGTGGAGCCTGCATTATGTTGTAAACATGCACCTTATTAGCCATCCCCTTTTTCCCTGTCATTGAGATACCTAATAGCAATAAACCTGAAAATTTGATGATATAGTAAAAACTGAAGCTTGATTGAACTTGAGAGATTCTGAATCCGCAGAAACTGTGGTCTTCTCGTTGTCTCTAAAGCAACATGAAACAGCATCATTTAGTCAATCATGCTTAAGAAAGCAGATAATATTTTACTGCAGCATAAAGGTGCCAAATTCATTATATAACACTATGGCAGCACAAACAAAGAAAGGTAAAACCAAACTTTTGAGCGTACAATTCTCACCTTCCACCAATTATGCTTAAGATTGGGTAAAATGGGCCAGCAAGCATTGCAAGGAACCTAACTGATGATTCCATGGTATCTCCTGCCGCACTCAGTTCTGCCTATCAAGAAACAAACAAGATAATAAGTGAAGAATGTAATGTCCTTGTCCAAGACAAATTTTAATCTAGGGTGATGTCTCGTAAGTAATGATGTAGTACAAAGATATGAGATATGCAGGTGTATGGAGGAAATCTTACGCAGGGCACCAACACTTGGCAATTTGTCGTAAATGCGTTGGAAGCCCAAGCATTGAATCTTGATACATTCATTCCAGTGGACATTCTTCATATGGAAAGCAACCCTTTCTTTTGAAGCCTTCCTGGACCTTGCTGGCTTGTACAATTCAAACATGCTTGTCTAGAGATTTGACTTGCTTCAGCATGGTTACTGGCATGGACTTATACACTTCAGAGATAATAGATAATAAGGGTAATAAGAATATTGCATGCTATTATTGTCATAAAGGAGGGGAGATGGCAAAAAAAATCAATTCAAGAAGAGACGATTATATGGAAAGGAACACCATGGGGAAATCAATTTTTCATATATTTCTTCCAAGCGATCTGTTTAAAAGTCCAGTATCTGACATTTTGAGGAGGTATTTCAATCATTAACCGTGGAGCAACTGGGCATATGAGAGAAAGCAGCACCAACTTCAAAAAGTTGGATCTTAAAGAGCAAGATCAAGTTCATTTGGGGGATGACTTGCACGTATAAGGCAAAAAAATTGCCAAATCCACTTGGAGAACTATGATCGTAAATCTCTTGCAGACGCAACCCATTGGCGATGATGATACCGAGATGCCATGCTTTGCCCTGGTTAAACAGATCCCAATTTCGCAAATGGATGGCAAGCAGAGGTTTGAGCTCTTCACTCAAAAATTTTTACTGCGGCTGATTCTCAGGCTAAAATTGACATAACAACCAGTGCTTGATCGTGGCTTATAAAGGTGTTGTCTTGAGAGAACAATATACTTGTCAAAGTATAAAACACTAAAGCTTTACGACATCCTTGGTGTTCATTTGAATCTCTTCATATGCGAAAAGTATAGTTCCGCATTTGACAAAATAGCCGCATGCTTGAATATCATGCTTTCATTTTGGCAAGCAGGCAGCTTCCTCTATTTAGATCAGCAGATCATCAAGTATCTAAACCTCTTGAGCTTGTTAAAGCCGCATAAATTTTTCCAAAGTTACTTTAATAAAATACATGTGGATCTATACTTCCAATTTCAAGTTCGAGCACTTAAAACTTCCAAAATGTTCACGTCTAAGAATGAAAAACCGCCATTAAAACAGCTGATAATGTGGTGAATACATGACAAATGTATTTCTGAAGTTTTTTAATCAGCAGTTTACTCAGAATCACGTACTTTTATATGATCCTCTTGAGGTGTTATATCAAACTTTAGAACATCTGGATGCTTGGCTTATGCCGTGGGATTGAACTGACATAATAGAGCAGCAAAGAAATTTTTTGTATATGCTTCAAATTCTCAAGTCAACCTTGACAGGAAAGGTCTCTTTAAGCATTTACTTTACATGAAAAGCCAAGACTTTTCCTTCCAGCAAGCAAAGCATCAAATGACTAAAACCAAGCGCATACCTCTAGTTGTGGAATGAACAGGGACAGCCGGCTTGTTATGTCTTGCAGCAACTGAAGCAACAGCAATCACCAAAAGCTGCTGAGGACCAATACAGTACATAAACGCTATGAAGAAGATAAAGTTATAACCTGAAGATAGATCATATTAAACTTTGCTTTTGGGATATAATATGAGGAAGAAGATGGTCGACAATTGACTGAAATTCTGGCTCCAATCCAGGAACTGTGATTCCAATTAACTACATCAGAGCCAAACATTATTATTTACCAAATGGACGTATGATGACAAATTGTGCATGTGACAGTCTATTGCTAACATCCACAGACCCTTTCAGTCCATAATCCAAGTTTGAATTTATGCAAGTTTTTAAGCAATTGGTTGAAATACTGTAAACAACTACTTGGTTCCATGTCCAGTGATTGCTAGAGAGACGCTGATTCTTGTATATAAGCATACCCCCCCCCAAAAAAAAAAAACCCAATTAGAAGCAGAAGCCCCCATAATGACTATATAACGTAAGCAATTGTGCACCCTAATTGGACCATGACTCCGTAGATAAGTTAAAATCTAGCATAAATCCATTTACATAGGACCACTCATGCCAATTAAAATAAGCAAAACACCGAAAAACTGTTCAGGAGGATCTAATAAATACATGATGCATGCACATCTACACTAAATAACATGTAGCAGAAATAAGTATACGAACCTGTACATAGAAAATTGCAATTGGATTTCCTCGAAGACAAGAAATCCGAACAAAACGGCATGGTATGTAGCCAATGTGGTACATTATTTCCCGTCGCGGGGCTTCACAACGTGGCCGGACTTTCAAAAAGTTGTCAGGCTGAAACATTTCATGATAAGAAAGAAAACCTTAAGACAATTTCACATCACAAAATGTCTATGCTGCGTTACCTTCAGAGGGTTCAAACCCAATATGGTTAAAGTTTGTGGCCTAAAGCAGCATATGAAATAAGACATAACAAAGCAGTATATTTTTAAAATGCCTCTTTCTTCACAGAAACTGGAACCTTAAGACGTAATAAGACAGGGTCTTTCTAAGGTTCCTATTCCTTCACAAATCAAAAAAGCATAAATCTCTATTTCAATTGTTAAATCTACGAATCTACAAGATGAAAATGAATTCCTCTGAACAATAGAAAATACCACGGAATCAAGACCAAAATAATGATGCAAACTCTATTTCCAAGTCAACCTATGTTGTTGAAGACTCCATAAAAACGTCACAAAATTAAGGGCAGAATAATCATGCCCTGCTTTGAAACTGGTGTATCCATACATAATTGTAGTTATTGTGTGATCATCTTACTAGGAATATTCTCATACTCATGTCATAAAGCTTTAAGTTGTCAACCCATTTCATCAGTTAACACAAGTAACTTGGACTCACCTTAAATTTCAAGCCAACAGAAATTTCCCATTCCAAAACTGACTTGTTGTGTATGCGAATATGAGATAGGAGACACGACTCCTGCCAGATGAAGAATACAAACTCAAATCAGCATACTGCAGCACTGCAAATCTATACATGATTGACTCATCAAGTAGACAAGAGCAAGGCTCCTACATCGAGCTCCAAAACAATCCATTCTTTAGTATTGGTGGCAGTGGACCAGTGCGTTCGCAAGTCAGTATCAAGTACATGAGAGGCTTTCTGAGACTGTGATTCTCTGGAAGTAGCTCGAACTTTAAAGGGCAAGCTCTTGAGCCGCGGATCCAGCTCCGGCTCCATGTTCCTGTTGCAGTATACGCTCCTGCTTTCGAATATATAGCTATCTGTGTAAAATAATAGATTCCAAAAAGATTGGGGATTAATCATTAAATTTAAAATACAGGGTAAATTTTATTATTGACTAGGTCAACCTTGATTAAATTGCTTGCTTCGTCAACGGCAAATTTCCTTGTCAAAGTCACCCAAAATTTCTTAACCATGCGTCGGTTATGTTTAACCAGCACAAAGTAAGCTCTATAAATACGAGCGAAAGATTGGCTCCCGAAAGGGGGTTCGATTCCAAACAACGGCGAGTTGAATACGCCGTGCATATTTATTATAGTTTATTATGATATGAGAATGATCTATTACAATAATGTTTTGTGGTGCAGATGGTTGGTTCATTCAATGTTTAGCCTCCTTGCGCGAGTTCGAACCCGTTTTTTATCATTTTTTTTACTTTGGATGGGTATTTGACTCACACAATATTTTATAGGAGTATTCAACTTACGTAATTTACATGCAAATCTATGAGTCGAATACCTTATTTTTGGTATTCGACTTGCAAAATAGAAGCCAATCTACGAGCCTAATACCCCACTGGAATCCAACCCATAATCGGGAGCCAATAAATGTACCGCTATAAATAGCGATGCATTTCTCTAAAATTATCATTGCCAAGTAACTCCTACATTCTAATGTCACGTTCCATGACCTCTAGAGTAGGCATCTGATTTTCCTTCATTCTTTTCTATAAATATTCTTCGAATTGTCTCTCTTGGTAGAGCCTAGTGAAGATATCAGTATTGTTGCTTTCTCTTTGATGGGTATTGTGTGTTTTCTAAACTACTACCATCATTCTAGAAATCTTACAAACTTCTTTTGAATGGCCCCTATCAACATGAAGCAAAAACATGTGTACGTGTGGAGAGTTGATTGAGCTCTAAATATGTGAGAGAGAGATTCTTTACATGATAAATACATCTTTAGATGGCACATCACAGCTTCTTGAAGTCCATATCCATTGCCAAGGTCACCACATATGCAATGTAGTGACCTCGTCCAGTCGATTTTGGAACTCCATTGAAACATTATGGTTCAATATTGGATTAATTAGAAATTGATGATGCCAATGATGCAAGAGAGAAAGACGCTAGCCATGTCAAATTATTTGACGATTTGATGCTTTTTGACATAACAAAAGTTAATTAGTTGGAAAGCCTGGCTTCAACTTCTGGAATACCCATAACATTCAGCATACCTTCAATATAACTATATGTATCCTATTGCTACGAATGTCAATCCAAATATACATGCAGGGAAGCTAAATTTCATACTTGTTAGCACTTAAAGCTAAGCTTTACATTATCTAAAAGTGTTTTATTATGGCTACAAGTGCTTTATGGCTAAATCTCATGAATACTCTTTAGGATTCTCGTGATGGTGGGAAGTTGGCTTGGTGTAAAAGAGGCTTGGTGTGCAAGATGTCTGATCTAACGTAATTGAATTGAATTCTATCATCCATAGAGACCATAAGATATATAGGGCCCAAGAAGAAAAAGAGAGCACAGTAAGCCCATTGCTGCCTAGGATTAAAGACCCCCCACCCAAAATGTTTTTCGACAATAATGAACTCGCTGAGAAATTGTACATTTGTATATAATGTGATGGTGCAAAATTTATTTCATTTCGCTTGTCGAGTTCCTCCATGATGAAGGATGATTACGAATGACTTATTATTGATTCTGAATACAGAGCCCTGTAAATTTGCATTGCTCTTATCCCTACATGTAAAAAGTCTCAAACAATTTCTGATTGCTGCCTTATAACTTTGTTTTCTAGGGTGTATAAGATCTTTGCTAAGGCCTTGGCAGAGAAAGTGCGGGATATCTTGGTAGAGTCTCTCTCCTCCACACAATCAGGCTTTTTGCCCAAGCATTGTATTCTTGATAATGTTGCCGCAGCTTATGGGGGAATGTACTAGGCACGTTGAAAGATCATGTGACGCTCCCCGACTCTATACGATGCTCCCATCGTACAGATACGGGAAATCCCCTCTCCCATGGTGACTATACCACCATAGGAAAGCCCTCCGTCGGGCTCGGACCACTTTGATGGGCAAGTGTCGGGGTGGACACGGAGGTGTCATTCGTCCCACGCCTTCTATGGGAATCCTATATAGCAGAAGCGTACATACAAGGTTAGCACCTGGCAACAATGCAAATAATAATATACCACCTCGAAGGGTGGCCCATCATCATCCATAAGAATACCACAGAACACCAACATAACAAAAGAAAATACCATAAATAAGGGCTCTAACCCGGGCTCAGACTCATGGGGGTCGATTGACAGTCAAGGCCTCCGGATAACAAATGATTTAATCATAACGATGGCATTGGCTGGCATAGAACAATGGCTAGGGTAGCCCACTCCATCCGCCCCTCCTGTGCACACTTTGCAGATAGGCTGAGACATGTTATGACGTGGTTGTAGCCTTCTGGAGATGCAATCCCATAGAATCACCTTATGCGACTACTCCGGGTTACATCTCCTCCGGGTCCGATGAGGCAGGTCGAAAGGTGTCCCCTCCCCGAGTATGATGGGTTCCCTGTATGCTAGAGAACCCAAGCCACGCCGCTGACCCCGCGTTAGCACCCGACTTACTTCCCTAAATCTAAAGGCGGGCTCACCCGCCTGCTCGAGTCTAGAAGGCGTCCCTGGCACGCCCCCGCGATCCAGGGGAGTGTCCCCCATACCCCCTCCTCAGGACCTGCTATGCGTAGCACACTATAGGAGTCCTGCAGCCAGCTTAGGCAGACCCCACCCCCCATTCGTTATCATACTCATTATTTGGTGTTTGAATCACATCATAAAGATCCACGCGTGGGTTCTTGTGCACAGTCGCATTTACCGGGTTTTAAGAGGTTCTAGCTAGAGCATCACTAAATCTAGATAGCTTTTAGGCCTCTACCCCCCTTAATCCCATACGACACAGGAGGAACAGAAAGAGAAAACAGAATCAGATACATACATCCATCATCATCATAAGTAGATCATAGAATAGAATCTAATCATCCATCTACTCAAACAAGGGTTAGAATAGCATACAACTACCTAAAGACTGACCTGTGTCTTGGCTGGACCCATTGTCTCGAAGAACATCCATAGAACTGGTCAAAGTTAGGTTGCAACAGCTCCTTCCTCCCTCAGCTCTTCCTAAACTCGAATTTCGGGGGGCTGGGAGCTCAATTTGCCACCCAAAAATGGCAAACAGCCCCTGGCCAATCGAGTTAGGCCAAATGACGCACTCTAATTAGCCTATTTGATTAATTAATACCATTACTTGGTCCACTCAGGTTAGTTAATTACAATAACCCCTTTTAGGTTAGTCCCCAATGGTCCTAATACCTTGGTGACGTGTCAGGTTAGGTATACGTATACCGTATACTTACATGGAACGTCACATTCTACCCCCTTAAAATAAAGCTGTCCTCAGCATTAAGGATTATAAAGAAAATAATTAGTAGAAGAAAAGGAGAGTAGTTCATGTAACGGACCTAGGATTTTGAGGTACATTGTGAAATTATTTTATTTAAGGATGCAAAGGAATATTAATCAAAATATCACGCATCTGGAAGTTAATAATCGTCATATGTATAAATTATACCTATACGTAATAATCGGTGGTTAAAAATAAATATAAGTACAGAGAAAAGCATTTGGGGAAAAGATCGATTGTAGAGGGATTGCTGAAGGAGCGAATTGCGTGCAGAGCTCTGGGAGCGTGTTGGAGCGCAGAAGAAGCAAGCGGGATTCCAGGTGGGGATCAAGCCTTACACCTGGGGTTTTTCTAGCGTTAGTAATATTAATGATTGTTTCTGGAACATATCATAGATCTGGAACTGAATGATATTGGCGTGGTTATAAACAAGCATGCCCGGTTTGTAGATAGAGATTTTGAATAGTTAGAAAATCACCTAGTTTAATAAGATCTAATAATCTTCATCATGTAAATCTTCCAATCCATTGCACCATTACAAAAGAAGTTGGAAAAGCTTAGAATGACCAGAATCATTGATGGATGAATCCAGAAATAATGCAGAGGCAGGAACCGCAAAAGACTAAGAGTTTTTATTTGCATGCCGCTACGTAACAACCAGGTATAATTAGTTGATCCCGGTGTTTAAAAAAGCATGGAACAGCCCTGGAATGGGCCAATTTCGGCCTTAGAGAGGTCGATTTGGCATCATAAGGAAGAATCAAGGAGTTTTCAAGATTTGGTAGCCACAAGTCTGATTTTGGAAGCCAAGAACCGCTTGAAAATTGCTTGATTTTGGCCATGAACTGATCAAAATGATCTGGAAACTTATTGGCAAGTAAAATCGGCAAGATTTAAGAGGTTTTGGGGCTGATTCGATGGCCTGGAGGCCATATTCGGCAGCTGCAGGCCGAGTTCGTCCCTGTTATCATGTTAGGTTTAGGTTTAAAAAAAAGTAAAGATGTTAACAATTAACTAGTTGTTAGTAAGTAGGTAATAAATAAGGTTAAAGGTTAAAGCTAAGGTTAGAGTTAAATTAAAATATTAAGGCTAGTTGGAACAAAGAGTTGGGCTTGTGAATTATCAAAGATTGAGGCCTAAGTTAGGAGGGTTAATGCTAATGGTTAAGTTATTTATAATTACGACATGAGTGGTCTAAACAAGCTAGCAAGTTATAATTTAAAGCCTTTGGAATTAGTTAAATTAAGAGGGGTAAAAATGCAAGGCACAAGTGTTGTGTATGCAGAAATTGGTAATGGAAGCGTCATGATAATTATAACGTTAGGGATTAAACCATTATTAAAATCCTAAAATATAGCTGGTAATTGGAAGATGGTAGATGTTTATCTTTTATGTAATGGTGATAGCTGCATCTTGCATTATTGAGGTTATTATAATTACTGAGTTATGATTTGGCTTTAAAACATATGAAGTGTGTATTAGGGGAATTACTTGATGTGAGCTTGTTAAGGCATGTGTATGATGATAGTGAATTGTAAGTGATTATCTGTGATGTAATTCTTTGATATAGACCTCTGGGGCCGGAGTCTAGGTGCGAAAGTTTAGGCGCTCTATCAGAGCTCAAAAGGCTTATGCTAAACCAGAATAAATTTCTCTGGGGTAGCTCTCATGAGAGAGATTACGAACACTCGATGCATCCAAAGAGAGAGCGGGCATTCAAGGGTTTGTTGCAAAGATCGCTTTGGAAAGCAAAGCTTTCTATCCTAACTTGGTTGCCCCTCTATTTCTGTATGGTCTAGACTCGCGGTATTGCACGTGCTATGTAAATGGTATTATTTGAACATCTGGGCGCTGGTACCGCATGGTACAACGTCATGCACGCTTAAGTGGTCCTCCAATCTTTGCGCAATGCCGTGGATGGGTGTGTACACACGTGTTTACCCCCCTCTATGTCACTGGCGTCGGCGGGTTGACCTTGCGCCGCACCTGCAGGAATATTGGTTGCAATGTTGATGCTTTGGTTGCTTGGCTAATGTATATGTGGTTTTAATGTTGAATCAAATTGCGATGGCTATGCTTGGTATAATTACGCATTGTGGTTATGCTTGTTGGATTAATTACTTGGATTGCAGGGGCGAGGTTACGGTAAGGCCACGTTATTGTTCTAAGTTAATGCTTTGTGATTATTAATGCTAGATATGACCTAGATCCCCTTAACCCACTTAGTCCAGGTGTGACTAACCCCGTGGTTAATGGTGTAAGCAGAGGTGCGAGATGCTCCCTAAGTAGCCAAGCTTGTAAAGGCGAGAGTAGGAGTGTGTGGATTGCTAGACAATATATTGATTAATCTTACCACTATTATTATGGATCGGCTTAAAAATTATAATTATTTTTATAAACCTTGGTTGTTGTGTGGGTTTTTTTTGCGGAGTAATGGCAAGTATAGTATTTTTGGGATCTTAGAGCATGTATAAAGATTAAATTCTTTACCTAAGTATGCATGTATCAATTTCCTGAGTTCCAAGAGCAAATAGATCCAACGGTAGAGATCGATGGGATCTCCAGTTACCGAGAGGTTAACTGGCCAGGCCCGTCACAGTTGGTATCAAAGCAAAGTTCTGATTAGTGGATTATGAGATTTTTGATTATTCATGATATTTGCTATGGTTCCAAATTCTTGTAGAGATGAGTTCCCCAGGAGGATCCCCAAGAGGAGTTGGACAGGCTGGTGGAGCTGGGCCTAGTGGAACCCCTGATGTAGTCGATATCTTAAGGCTATCCGGCCAAGTGTTCAGCAGAAAGTTGCAACAAAAGACGACCACCGACAAAGCGGCAAAGGAGAAGGTCTTGAAAGGACACTAAGAGGGAAGTATTTACGGGAGAAAATGTTACAGGGGATGATGCGGACTCGTGGCTTCGTGGGGTTGAGTTTTACTTTAAACTCATTAATCTTTGAGATCTTGTTAAAGCCGTATTGGCTCAAGCAATGTTAGGTGGATTTGCTAGAGTATGGTGGGAGAATTATTTGCGGGACATAAATAAGATCTTGGGCGGGCGCAACTTAGCAAGAGTTTAAGACCGCTTTTGAAGGACACTTTATGCCTCCCGGATACAAAGTAGTCAAGATGAATGAGTTCTTGGACCTGACACAAAAGGGGATCTTTCTATAATCGAGAAGTTCGAGGAAGGTTGCAGATATCATTGTCCTTTTGAGGATAAGGAGAAGCTTTGTGCTCGATTTGTGAAGGGTTTGCAAGTTGATATTAAGAGCACAATGTCGGTGTGTCCTATAAGGGGTTTGGAGGAGGTATTCGAATTGCTAAGAATCATGAATCGACCCTAGTTGAGAAAGCAACCTTGGAGAATGCTAAGAAGAGACAAGTTCCTTCCACATGGCAAACCTGGTGGATCTGACGAGTGGAGATTCTCTAGTCTGGTGGCATGTTTGCTGCCAGGCCGTTAATATCTGGGAGGGGATCCAAAATGAGGATCTCGGCCTATGTATGCACCTTTGAATGATGAAACTAGGGAAAAGTGTATTAATGAGAATCGATGCTTTAGGTGCAGAGAAATTGGTCATTATGGACGAGATTGTCCGGAGAAGGTGGATGGATAGTCTTTGCCAAATCGCATGTTCTCAACGTGGAGGGCAAACAAACCCATGGTCCGCCAGTCAAATTCTAGTGATACTTATGGGATCGGGGTCAAGGCGGAGGAAAGCGAGGGCCGAGGTAAAACCGGTGGTCGTGGAGGTTTTGGGACAATAATAGGGGTGGCGGGAGAGGACAAGCTAGGGGAGATACTTGAGGATTATAGCACAAAGCTAACCCTCGCAGTTGAAGTTAGGGCTGCTCAAATCATGGACCCTCCCAGGAAAAGAATGTGCATGTATGCTGCGATGGACCCGGTCGTGTAGATAATCAAGTTATTGGTCATCGAGTTCTAGGTATTATTCATGGAGTTCCTGTTCTCTTTCTTATTGATTGTGGTAGTACACATTGTTTTATTTCCCCAAGGCTGGAAAGAAACTAGATTTGAATATGATTAGCCGGGACCCTAGATATGTGAAGTTGGCTGATGGTAAAATTAAGACTTCTTATGCTAAGGTAGACAATCTTGAATTCCAAGTAGGAGATCTTGAGTCCCATACTAGTTTTGAAGTATTGAGCCTAGGGAAGTATGATGCTATTCTAGGAATGTCATGGTTGAGGCCACATAAAGCTTGCATTGATTGCGGAGAGCAAACCGTTACATGTCAAAGTCCTAATGGAGATAAGTATGTGCTGGAAGGATTGCCTTCGTCATTATTGGTTACACCTTTGTCCCCAAAAGTTTTAATAAACAGTTAAGAACGGTTTGCATAAGAATGGGATGTGCATTGTTGTTAAATTCATTTTGGGTTACCAAGAGTTACAGGAACAACCTATTGCTCCGAGATCCGAGATGGTGTTGGATGAGTTCTCGATGTGTTTCCTAAAGAATTAATGCACTTGCCCTCCACATAGAATGGTAGATCATGAGATAGAACTTGTTCCCCTGGTGAACTTACATCAAGGCCACCATATAGATTTCATGCATTAGAGATGGCCGAATTGAAGAAAAAGCAAGCGGAATTATTGGAACAAAGGGTTTATACACGTAGAGTGTTTTATCCATTTGGGCGCCGATTGTTTGTAAAAAAAAAGATGGGACATTAAGGTTATGTATTGATTATCGCATGCTTAACCGTTACATGATGAAGAATAGATATGCATTGCCTAGGGTTGATGAGTTATTTGACCGGTTAGGACAAGCTAAGTACTTTACAAAATTGATTTACGATCCGGATATCATCGATCCGGATCAAGGATACAGATATTTATAAGGCGCCTTTAGGACCACGCTCCGGACATTACGAGTTTGTTGTAAATGCCGTTTGGGTTGATTAATGCTCTTGCCACTTTATCGCCCTAATGAATGAGATATTAGATCTTTCTTGGATAAGTTTATATTGGTTTTTTTGATGATATTTTGGTATATTCCGGGACATTAGAGGAGCATGTGGAACATGTAAAAATGAGACATTAGCTATTTTGCGGCGAGAAAAGTTGTATGGTAAGCTATCTAAGTGTTCTTTTGCACAAACTAGATTGGTATATCTTGGGCATGTAATTTCGGAAAAGGGATTGGAGCGGATCCTTCTAAGATTGAGGCGATTAGGGATTGGCCCACACCAAAGATGGGTGAAAGGTAAGATCATTCTTGGGGTTAGCGAGGTATTACAAAATTTGTTCCTAAATTTGCAAAGATTGCTGCTCCTTTGACTTCTTTGTTGGGTAAGAAGAATGATTTGCATTGGTGATAGTTGTCAAGAAAGTTTCCAAAAGTTAAAGGATGTTTTGATTAGTGCACGTTTAAGGATTCGGACATGAATATACCCTTCCATGTAGTCACCGATGCTTACGGGAAAGCTATAGGGAGGAGTCTTCTTTGCCGGGATGGCGAGTTTGTGCTTATATATATCGTAAGTTGTCTCTGTGAACAAAATTACCCGAGGCATGATCACGGAAATGTTGGCCATTATCCATGCCTTGAGGGTATGGAGACATTATTTATTGGGTCGTCGTTTCTTTTGAAGGCCGATCACCAAAATCTGAAGTATTTTGCAAAAATGACCATATTTGAATAATAGGCAAAGGAGATGGATGCAAGTAAGGGAAGAGTGTGATTTTGGAATTGAATATCAACACGGCAAAGAAAATGTGATTGTTGATGCTTTGTCTAGGAGGTCATTTTAACCTCTATTAGTGTGCTACAAGGGCAATGGGATGCAAATATTCTTAGCAAATTGAGGAATGATCCATATTTTGCACCTGTGTTGGAGAACCCTCAAGATTTTCCGAGGTATGCATTGTCCAAAGGAGTTTTATATTATAATGGCCGTATGTGTATTCCTAATGATCAGGAGTTGAGATTGAGATTGCTATATGAAGCACATGATAGTCCTTTAGCGGGCCACCCGGTACACAAAAAACTTTGAGGAAAATGCCCGAATTTTTTTTGGCCCTGACGAAGAAGATGGTTAAGTATGCGTGGCTAGGTGTTTATCTTGTCAGAAGGTAAAAGCATCAAGGTTTAGGGAGCCTGGAGAATTACAACCTTTAGTAATTCCATCTTCTAAGTGGGAGAGTATTTCCATGGACTTCATTGTTGAGCTTCCTCGGACACGTTCAGGTTATGATGCAATCTATGTTGTGGTTGATCGACCTCTTTAAGGTCCAAATCGGCCCATTCCAGGGTTGTTCCATGCTTTTAAACACCGGGGATCAGCGAATTATACCTCTCTGATTACATTAGCGATGCAAATAAAACCCACTACCAGTCTTTGCGGTTCCTCGCCTTATTTATTTACGGATTCATCCATCAATGGTTCTGGTCATTCTAAGCTTTCTCAACTTCTTCTGTAATGGTGTAATGGATTGGAAGATTTACATGATGAAGATTATTAGATCTTGTTAAACTAGGTGATTTTCTAACTATTCAAAATCTCTATCTACAAACCATGCATGCTTATTTATAACCCGCCAATATCATTCAATTCCAGATCTATGCTATGTTCGAGACAATCATTAATAATACTAGCGCTAGAAAAACCCGGATGTGAGGCTTGATCCCCACCGGAATCAGCTTGCTTCTTCTCAAGGCTCAACACGCTCCTAGAGCTCACGCCGCGCAATTAAGCTCCTTGACAATCCTCTACAATCCAGCATCTTTTAAATGCTTTTCTCTGTCCTTATATTTATTTTTAACCACCAGTATTCCGTCCGTATAATTTATACATATACGACGTATTAACTCTGCATGCGTGATATTTTGATTAATATTCCTTTGCATCCTTAAATAAAATAATATCACAATGTACCTCAAAATCCTAGGTCCGTTACAGTCTCTCCTCCAAAAATTCAACCCATGTCCTCATGGGCGCATCTCCGGAAACTCACGAAGAATCCAATTGGCATCTTCCCATGTGGCATCTTCCTCAGGACAACCCGCCCATTAAACTAAAAATCTCCGTATTGTTCGCCTCCTTAAGCGACGGTCCTCTTGCAGAATACGTTCTGGTGGGGATACAAAGTTTATGAGCCAATTTTGGCAAGGGTTATTTCAAAATATTGGCACCAAGTTATATGCCACTACATCTTATCGTCCTCAAGCCGATGGCCAAGTGGAGCGAGTTAATCAAGTCTTGGAGGATATGCTCAGGATGTATGTGCCTAGTCAACCGAAGGTATGGGATTCATATTTGTATTTGGCCGAGTTTGCATATAACAACACTTATCAAGATTCCATCAAAATGAGGCCTTTTGAGGCAATGTATGGTAAGGAGTGTCGTCGTCCTCTTAATTGGAGAGATCCTCAATGCAATGTTGAAGCAGCTAATGAAGTAGTGGAGGACATGGATGCTCAGCTAAGGAGACTTCGACAAAATTTGGCTGTGGCACAAAATAGACAGAAACAGTATGCAAATAAGAGACGTAGGCCACTTGAATTCCAAAAGGGTGATTATGTGTTCTTGAGGATTAATCCCAAGCAGAGCTCACCGGCATTTAAAAAGTGCGATGTAAATGGGCCCCTAGGTATGCGGGGTCCGTATGAAATTTTAGACGTATTGGCAAGGTGGCTTATAGGTTGGAGTTACCTTCACACTTGAAAGTACATAATGTCTTTCACGTGAGTAACTTAAGGAAATATGTTTTTGATCCTTCCCATATGTTGGGGGACGATGATTTGGTAGCGGGGAGAACTTTGTACCCAGGCCAGGAATGTATTCGAGAGAGGAAACCCGTCACTTAAGGAGGCGAACAATACGAGGAGATTTTTGGTTCAATGGGCTGGTTGTCCCGAGGAAGATGCCACATGGGGAAGATGCCAATTGGATTCTTCGTGAGTTTGGAGATGCACCATGAGGACATGGGTTGAATTTTTTGGAGGAGAGATCCAGAATGGACCTAGGATTTTAGGTGCATTGTGAAATTATTTTATTTAAGGATGCAAAGGAATATTAATCAAAATATCACGCGATGCAGAGTTAATACGTCAGATATGTATAAATTATACCTGGACGGAATATTGGTGGTTAAAAATAAATATAAGTACGAGAAAAGCATTTGGGGAAAAGGGATTGTTGAAGGAGCTAATTGCGTGCGAGCTCAGGGGAGGCGTGTTGGGCCGCCAGGTAAGAAGCAAGCGGGATTCGGTGGGATCAAGCCTTACACCCAGTTTTCTAGCGTTAGTATTATTAATGATTGTCTCCCGAACATAGCATAGATCCGGGAATTGAATGGCGCGGTTATAAACAAGCATGCACCAGTTTGTAGATAGAGATTTTGAATAGTTAGAAAATCACCTAGTTTAATAAGATCTAATAATCTTCATCATGTAAATCTTCCAATCCATTGCACCATTACGTAAGAAGTTGGGAAAGCTTAGAATGACCGGAATCATTGATGGATGAATCCGTAAATAATGCAGAGGGCGAGGAATTGCCAAGAGGCGGGGTTTTATTTGCATCTTTGCTAATGTAATCGGCGTATAATTCGTTGGATCCCCGAAGTGTTAAAAAGCATGGAACAGCCCCGGAATGGGCCGATTTGGGCCTTAGAGAGGTCAATTTGGCATCATAAGGAAGAATCAAGGAGTTTTCATCAAGATTTGGTAGCCACAAGTCTGATTTTGGGAGCCAAGAACCGCTTGGAAATTGCCCCGATTTTGGCCATGAACTGATCAAAATGATGCGGAAACTTCTTGGCAAAAAAATCGGCAGATTCAAAGGTTTTTAGGGCTGATTCGATGGCCCGGAGGCCATATCCGGCATTGCAGGCCGAAGTTAAATCCCGTTATCATATTAGGTTTAGGTTAAAAAAAAGTAAAGATGTTACCAATTAACTAGTTATTAGTAAGTAGGTAATAAATAAGGTTAAAGGTTAAAGCTAAGGTTAGAGTTAAATTAAAATATTAAGGCTAGTTGGAACAAAGAGTTGGGCTTGTGAATTATCAAAGATTGAGGCCTAAGTTAGGAGGGTTAATGCTAATGGTTAAGTTATTTATAATTACGACATGAGTGGTCTAAACAAGCTAGCAAGTTATAATTTAAAGCCTTTGGAATTAGTTAAATTAAGAGGTAAAATGCAAGGCACAAGTGTTGTATATCACGAATTGGTAATGGAAGGTCATGATAATTATAACGTTAGGATTAAACCATTATTAAAATCCTAAAATATAGCCGTAACCTTGTGGTTGGGAATAATTGGAAGATGGTAGATGTTTTATCTTTTATGTAATGGTGATAGCTGCATCTTGCATTATTGAGGTTATTATAATTACTGAGTTATGATTTGGCTTTCGCTTGCTATATGAAGTGTGTATTAGGGAATTACTTGATGTGAGCTTGTTAAGGCATGTGTATGATGATAGTGGTTGTAAGTGATTATCCGTGATGTAATTCTTTGATATAGACCTGCGGGGCGGAGTCTAGGTGCGATGGTCTAGACTCGCGGTATTTACATGATGCTATGTAAATGGTATTATTTGAACATCGGGCGTTGGTACCATATGGTACAACGTCATGCCTGATTAAGTGGTCCTCCAATCTTTGGGCCTTGCTGTGGATGGGTGTGTACACACATTAGTTACCCAGCCTCTATATCCTTTGGGCCCGATCGGTAAAGTTGACCTTGCTCGAGACCAGGAGGAATATTGGTTGCAATGTTGATGCTTTGGTTGCTTGGCTAATGTATATGTGGTTTTAATGTTGAATCAAATTGCGATGGCTATGCTTGGTATAATTATGCATTGTGGTTATGCTTGTTGGATTAATTACTTGGATTGCAGGGGCGAGGTTACGGTAAGGCTACGTTATTATTCTAAGTTAATGCTTTGTGATTATTAATGCTAGATATGACCTAGATCCCGACCCCCACTTAGTCCTCGCGTGACTAACCCCGGTTAATGGTGTAAAGCAGGTGCGAGATGCTCGGGAAAGTAGCCAAGCTTGAGGAAAGGCGAGAGTAGAGTGTGTGGATTGCTAGACAATATATTTTATTAATCTTACCATTATTATTATGGATCGGCTTAAAAACTATAATTATTTTCATAAACCTTGGTTGTTGTGTGAGGTTTTTTTTGCGGAGTAATGGCAATAGAATAGAATAGAATAGTTTTTAACGTCCACGGAATCAATAGGTCATGGGACCCATACAATGGGCTAAAATGCAGTCAAGTATAGTATTTTTGGGACCTTAGAGCATGTATAAAGATTAAATTCTTTACCTAAGTATGCATGTATCAATTTCACAGTTCCAAGAGTAAATAGATCCAACGGTGAGAGATCGATGGGATCTCCGATTCTTAGAAAGGTTAGCGGCGGGCCCACCCAGATCATCAATGATCAAAAGTTTTGGACTGAGTCCTTTCATACCATAAAGTAGAACACTTATTATGCATAACAAGAAGGTCCTCAGTGGACCGTAAGGAACAAACATAAGAACACATCATGACTCCTAAAGTGAGCCATCAGAAAACTGCAGATGCCGCTGTATGCACTAAACATCTGCAGGATTACAGTACATCAATACTCAAGACAATCATATAAAGTTGTGGTTGAAGGGATCCGGACCACCCCCTTATGTAAAAGAGAAAATGAAAAATGAGGGAATCCTATAATGCCTAAGGCTTGCAAGTCGTCGCGGCATAAGGAATGGTAATGCTCCTATTATAGCCATAGAGGGTTGCATCCTAATATGCCTAGATGCAATCCCTCCTCCCCCTCCGGTCCTATGAAGCGTCTACCCCAACCCCCCTGCATGATCCCTGTCGGATCCACTGCACAACTACATAGCATTGGAGTCGGAGTCGATAGCATCATGGATTGTCTGACCCTGGCATTGCCACATAAAGTCGGGGTAAGCCTTGTCAAGGTCTTGTTTAAGGACCCAGGTGGCATCCTCAGTAGGCAAGTGTTTCCACTTAACCAAATACTGCAATATCTGGGTTGTTCTCGTTTGCTTATATGCTCTGTCGAGAAGAGCTTCTGGAACAATTTCCAACTGCTCGTCTGTCATTTCCAGAAGTGTTGGTGTATCCAGAATCTCATGAGTATCTGGGGTGTGTTTCTTTAGAAGGCTCACGTAGAAGACTTTGTGGACCTTGAGATTCATGAGCAGGCAAATTCAACTTCTAGGCTTGAGGCCTTGATAAGGTCTCACATGTGGGTTCCATGGTATCTAAAAGAGGTAACATAGGAAGCATAACCATTCTAGCTGCAGCTCATGAACACATAGCATGCCCACAGTACTAATTCTCTTGGAAACAACAATAGTAGACAAGAAGACAAAGAATTATGTTTCACAAAGCTATAAAATATGTGTAAATCCACACTCTTGCAAGCTATTCTACCTTAGAATAAAAAAAATTTCGCGGTTCCTCTACATTCCACTTTCAGACTAAATTACTTAGAAACAGTTTAGGCGTTCCTTGTCCTTGCGCATTTCTATAACTTGATTACACAAAATAGTGCCATGCTATCATAGTTAATGTTATGATCCAAGTAACTTAAAACTATCCTCCAGATTTTCATGTTTCTACAAAAGGAATGCCATTGCTGCATTTTAGAGTTTAAACAGGCCCCACAATGATGTTATTGATGGGAATAAATATAAGCTTCACAAAAAAGCCTATGAACCCCATCACTACAAATCCAATTGCTGTCCTAAAGGCAACCTTTGAATACTCGGAATAAGTACATGCAGCAAAAATACAAAACAGTAAGTACAGATCACAAAACAAAAAAGAAACTACATGCAAAAGAATGAAGGAAAATTTTAGAGGGTAGAGTAGAAATCAAGGATTGCTCTTTTCCTTAGAATAAATTGTTGCTCATGAATAACAACTTAAAATTTGGCTGCAACGAAACAAGACATGAACTAAGATTTCGGGCTTGCGGAATGTAGATCTGAGAAAATTTAAATTGGCACCAAGAAATGCCTGCAATTTACAGGTCCAAAATTAATGCACAAAATGAGTTTTTCAAGTTGCAAATCTGCGGATCTGTGTCGAATTGGTTGGTTCAGGATCTATTTACTAGAAGATCTACTAATTCGGGAAAAAAAATAAGAGAGAGAGAGAAGAGATGGGTCTGAACATTTTTGATCAGGTTTATGACAGCGCTTAACCAAATGGACGCTATCTTTTGCAAACTCCTTGACTGGCTTCACCACAGAATCTACTGCCTCCATAGCACCCGGAGCTCAGAATGAGGAAGGTCTGTATAGGGTGGGGTTGCTATGTTCCGCGCACTTAAGAGGCGTGAATCGGTTAAATTGTCAAAAATTGGTCCAATTGGTTCAATTCAGGTGTCATTGGATACCTAATCAGACATATGTTTGTCAAGAAATTGCCCTTAAATAATCTATGGTTAAAAAGTTATGGGGCTCCAAAGTGAAGGGGGTGTAAGTGCCCCCATTGCCATACACCTTGCCTCTCACGCCATGGTTGTCGCCTATTTTCGCGACCCTAAAGGCCTCCTCTCACTACCTAGGGTAGCCGGTGCTCGCTACTGCATGTTCCAGCCTTCGCTATTATGGAAACCTAGTACCACAACGTGCGTAACCCTATTTTGCTGCCCAAGGCTCCGCCTCACGTCCTTTCACCTATTGGCATCGCGGTGGTACCTCACTCAACAGCCTCACGCCTTGCCCATGGTCATCGTCCAAATGGCCATCATGGCCCAAGCGGTCCAAACGATGGTGCAGGGGACCATCATTAAGCTACCATTTTCGCCCCTTTTTCGAAGCTTTTTTTGCCAAACAATTCTCTCCTCTAGGCGATCGATCCACCCCCAACAGGGACTTCTCTGCAGGATTTGGGAGGTTTATAGATTCCAGTGCCTTGCACAAATCGGCAGAGCCCCCATCATGCCAATTCTGGCTATAAAAAGTGGTGCGCTTTCTTTCAATTGACATCCCAGCACCTCGTTAAAACTGCACTTATCTCCCAAGATTCTCGCATCCGGAGCAACTCAGGCTCAAGGGGTAATGTTTGCTCTTCGAAGAGACTGTGGTTGTAGGGTTTAGTTTATCTACTTCATCTCCTTTTGGACTGCAGCACCATGGAAGGGTAATGGAGGCGTGGCCAAGGCATTACAAGAGGTAGGTACCGCAAGCTGCCTATGACGCCCTCTCCTTCGAAGAAGAGGGAATGCCATTATTCAGATGCCTCTGTGCAGACAGAGCAGTTTGGCTCCTTCACATTGAAGACCTGCCTTGTTAATCGGGAGGAAATCTCCACTGCCGTCGGATCCAACCTCGATGTGGTGGTCACACCCGAGATCTCTGATCAGATTCGCATGCAAAGGGTGAGCATGACCTGATGCACTGCAGGGTGACAGTGGCTGAGGGGAACAATGTAAAGTTTGAAAGTCCTGTCAATCCGGAGACCTGAGCTATGCTGGTGATGCTTGGCCAAATGGACGACCCTTTGAAACCTGCCATACTTTTATATGCCCTTCTACATGCCTTTTCATATGCCCATATCGTATCTACTTCCTTTTGAGTGTTTATTTATATTATGTTGTATTTTGAAAGAGTGGCATTTTGCAAGAGTATTTTTTAAAGGCATTTTATGGAGTCAACGATGTAGTTTCCCGAGAGGCACTTTGAATGAAATATGTTATTGCATTACAAAATTTGATAACACAAACATTTTTGTGGCTTCTTTCTATCGTGGCTTCTTTGGCCATTAAGTATATCTTCTACTCTTCTACTGTCTTGTCCGAGTCATAATCATCCTGCATGAATTGATAAGATTTAATAATAAAGCACACAGTTCTGTCCATTCTAAATCACAGTGCAACAGATGGCATACCTTATCTGCAACATTCGTGTTCAAAGAGATGGCTGATGTAGCCTCTTGGACCTGCATAGGCAGAGGTGTTACCAAATGCTATATTGAATGAATTGTATAATAAAAGGTTTATACCTCTGCCATGTCTGCTCTCCAAATCCTAAAGAAACCCTCGTCCATGCCACGTGCTATTGCAAGGGCTTGGGCATCTACACCTATTTCAACCATCTCCCTAATGTGCCTGGCTTCGTCAATTGCAGGCACACCTTCATTTCCAGGCCCTATGTTGGCTGCAGCATAGTTAATCCAATCTTGTATGTCCATCCTCAAGGAGCATGCAAGAGGGCTGAATTGTTTTTGACTACTGGCAAGATCCCATCTCTTCAAGGGGCTTCTAATGTTGCTTACCTTGTTTGCTGTAGGTCTGACCAAAGGAATACACCCTTCTATGCTGATTGACTGGGGGTTGACCTCGTCTCCCTCACATAAGTGAGTGTTTTCGAGACTGTACTCCGTATCTTGTGTCTCTAGTAGGTTGTTTGGTTGGCTGCTCGGAACATAGGCCTCAGAATTATCCTCATCCACATTAGGTCTAGGTGCACTGCAATGAATAGGACTCTTACCCTGTCTGCCCTTCAGCCTGAGCCTAACAGCCAGCCTCCTTTGCTTTGCAGCCTCGTTCAACGGTCTCTGGCAACCAAATACAACCTGAACTCTTGATTGACCATAGTAGGGCAAAATGTATGCCCATCTCTTTGGCAGCAAGGATGACATCCAGTTCCACATTGCTACCATGGCCATCCAGCAATATGAGATGAGGTCGATCAGGTGACACCCCTCTAGGGACTCTAGACTGAAAATGATATAGCCATGACTTGAACAATTCAGTGGTCATCCAAGCTGATTGTTGCACTGCCCGAATTGCTTCACAACTTGCTATGTTGTCTTGCCTCATCCGTGTACCCTTGAAAATATAAAGATTAGGCAGCCCGAATCCTTCTGCATTGATAGTTACCGATTCCCTTGTATTCATCACTAGCTCGCTAATCCTATTCTCCCCTTTCCTGGCAATTATCTTCAAACCCTTTACTTTCCCAGCTTGGATCCCTGTTTCGCCTGCATTCCAAATTCTTGAGGGGGGGGGAAGCTAAACTCATCATACACTTCTTTCAGCCCTGTGTAGAAGCCATCTAAGTTGGCTTTGATTCATTGCCCGGCCACGTGAAGTCTCCAATGTTTCGGCACTCCTAAGGGATATCTCAGGGTGTCTTTGCTTGAAAAGCTTCCACCATTTGCTCCCTGGCACACCATCAAAGGTCGAATTACCCTCCCTTGCCATCTCGGCCGCATGCTCCTTTATAGCCCATTCCCCTTTCATACTGTCTATTGCCCAATCAACCAATTCCTTTTCTTGGGCTGGTGTTAGGATCTGGGGATGCCTTGCATTCTTCTTAGAAAGCCGCCCATACAGCCAATCCCTGATGGACGAGTCCGGTATGCCTGACTGTGCCTCTCTAATTGAAATTCCATTTTCACTTACCTCATCAAGTGTGGTCGACATCTCTTCCTCCGTCCATTGCCCTCGCTTTGTTGGTCTCCTTGGCATTGCAGGTGCAGATCCGTTAACCGCTGCCCCTTTCTTCTTGGCTTTGGGCGCACAAACCCGTTTTGCTGCATCGCTGCTATTAGTGCCACCGCCGAAGCCTGTGACATCGATCTGTGGTCGGGCCCTAGTCGACACCATCGCTCCAGTGTGCAGCGAAAACATGGGACATGCTTGATTCTTGGCCAGATTGAGGAATGTTTGATGGAATTGCTCGAGCCAGCTGGGTAATCTTGATAATCCATCTCGTTCAAGGCGATTATGGCTGGAATTAACCCGCCAATTCCAGCCCCCAGCATTGAATCATGCCTCGGGATGGCTACGATGGAGGGTATTCTGGTGCGCGAAGGATGGGTCCCTGGTACGGGCCACCATGGGTTCAGGTATGACGAACGAGCGACACTTGCCACACGTTGGGAGGGGGAATGGGACATCGAGGAAAGGGATCACAGGTACCACAGGTTATGGTCTTTCTGCGAATCCTATACCATGAAATGAAAATATAAAGGCAAAATTTAGGGAAAAGGGCAACGACCCCTTTCGATCTGCTGTTCAATGATTTTCTTGGATTTTTAATTTTCCTGGCCGTTGAATGCAAAATTTAGAAGATCCACGGTTTGAGATGGAATTAAGCTGATGTGGCAGGACATGTGGCATAGCTAGAATTCCAGCAAAGTGTGCACCTGGGGTTAGGCAACCCTACTAAAAACAAACATTGATATATATAAAAGGGAGGCAAAAAGAAAAAAAAAAAGAAAAACTCGATCACAATTACAAAATGACATTGTATCCCAAGCAACCTGTTTCAAAATAATTAAAGCTGAAATCAAACATGTACTAAACCAACAAATTACATGGTGGCTATAACATAATGTAAGATAATTTCACGATGGGTCCTAGGTCACTCTCTTATCTTATCTTATCTTATCTTATCTTATCTAACAATAGGCGCCTTTGAAGACAACTTTCAAAGGATGACAACAAAAACCTTGCCAAAGTCTTTTGGTATTCTTTCTGTTAGTGCCTTGTTTTTCTTTTAAATCTCTAGTATTACCTCTCCGATCTTACAAAATGTTGATGAGGTGAGGACACCAACACCTTGCAGTATAATGGAGCCTGCTTTAGTAATTCCACTTCTTGCACTATTTTACGTTTTCCAGAGTTCAGAGAGGTTTTCTGCATGGACATGACGACCTTGGGATTCAGCTAGCGTGCAAGGCATTTTTTTCCCTTCTGCCTTTAGGTTTATCCCAGGTTGGGGGCATATTCTTTCATTTTGATTTATATAAAGGGCATATTTTTGTACATCCGCTATAGTCGTTTTAGGTTTTTTAATTTAGTTGTCATGGATCATTTGGTCCTAGGAATATCCTGGGTGCCTACGGTATAGATCTAGTGACAAAGTGATTTGGCAATGAATATTTTGAACGTGTATACTGATATCCACCTATGAACTTATAAGAGTCCACAGTGCATATAATACTTGAATTTGATGTGAAGTAAAAAATATATATATTCATTATCGGTATATGTCTTGGCTCATTTCTCAAAAATTTATGGCTAGAAAGTATACATCAGATGAAAAGGTGACTCTAGCATACTTTACAAAGATAGGTTCCACAATGGTTGCTACATACAGGTCAGAACTTTCTAAGAGCATTGAATGATGGCTCCCATGTCTCCCCTTCCTCGTCAAACATTACCACAATCTCCTTATGTTGGCTCTAAGCTAAGAATATTTTGTATTTATGTCTACATTTTCATTGAAGAGTTCTCATCTAGTTTACTTTAAATTTCCTAATTTGCAAAAAATGGAGCATAACTTAGATAGTTATATTCTTCGTGTGTCGATTATGAATATGAAAATGTAGAAAAGTTTTAGAGTGAGGGAAATTGTTTAGTGGTGATGGAAACACATCACCACTTGATTTAAGTGAGGAAAATTTATGTTATTTATGGCTATCTTTTCATTGAAGAGTCATCTAAAACCCAAGGTCTGAGATGGTTGGTTTTTTTTAGCATTGATTACGAATACAAAAAGCTAGAAGAGGTTTTAGTGGCGAGGAAAAAACATTACCACCTTGATTTATGTGAGGAAGATTATAGTGGTGAGAATAGAATAGAATAGAATAGAATAGAATAGAATAGAATAGAATAGAATAGAATAGGATTTTTATCGTCCATAAAGACCAATTGGCCTATGGGACCCAAACAAGAGGCGCAACAAGCGTATTACTGTCCGGGTTAAAAAACCCCCATCTGCCCTAAAGGGTTGTTTGGGGGAAAAACCGTGACAGGAATAGGTTTGCTGTCAAAATGTACAAATACAAATATAGACAGAAATATGTACATATATCAAGTAAGTGCCTGAGGACCGAGCTGATCTCGGCGTTCCATGATCTCTTGAATATATGAGCCCAACCTCCGAACCGAGCTCGTGCTCAGCATCTCATGCAGGGATGGACCAGCTCAGCATAGCGTATCCGAATGTCATCATATGCCAGACAACTTTGAAGGGTGTGGCATTCGTCTTCCACAGCTCCAACCTGGCAGCGTTGGCAAAGCCTCTCTTGACACAGCTCCCCAACCCATCTCCCTGTCTCAATCCGGAGATGGCGTGCACGTGTGCGGAGAGCATGGGATAATATCACCAAGCTTTGTGTTAAGTCCTTTGTCTTCTTTGGTTTACATTGCATGCAAAGGTTATTGCTCAAGAAGTTGTTATTATTTTATCATCTTGTCATGTCTGGCACCTTATAGGACTCTTATGTGTAAAGTGAGTCCGATAACTTGTTTATCAGTACTGTGCATACTAGTAACTAGTTATCAATACTGACATCTTCATATCAGCTTGGTCTTTGCCTCGACTAATAACAAAAAGTGTGAGGCCTCGATTGTAGGCAATTATCAGTCATCGCCTCGATTGATAACAAAAAATGTGGGGCCTCGATTGTACATCCTGGTATTTGGCATCCGAGGCCTACTAGCTACTAGCCGTAGAGCATGCAAAAATGCATCTCAAGCCCGAGCATGTGCAAAATATATGGCCTAGGACCTATAGCCTCGACCATATATTCCTCGACCAGACCGATAAATTTAACTTATTGGACTCTTACGTGTAAAGTGAAAGTCAATGCAATATTGATAATTAGTTATTAGTACTGGTAGATTGAAAATTAGTTATTAGTAGTGGTGTATCAATACTATTCCACCTACCACCTACATAAACCCAATAAAGTGGTTATCAATATTTACCTCGACTGTAACCAAACATGCATGGCCCAGTTATACGTCGCAGGGCCAAATATTTGACACGTAAGGACTCGACCTACCCTTCGGCCTTAACAGGCCTCGGCCCAATTATGTACCAAATATCTGGCCTCAGACCTACATCGGTCCCATTGGTTATCTGTCTTGACCGAACTGATAACCTTTACCTTATTAAACCTTAACCTTATTATGGGTGCATCCCACATAATTGAAACCATAGTATGCACTCTGTCCCTTATACTTGATTCGCAAAAAATCTAGAAACATGACAAGGAAAAACAGAACAAGATTTGACCAAGACATTTTATCAATTATGATGTTTGTTGTCTTCTAATAGCATCCACTTCTTTACCCTCCCCAATACAATCCCTCACCTCACCACATCCTTCTGATGCTACTGTAACAATATGTTCTGTACTACTTAAATAAGTTTCCTTGTCCTCAACACTATCCATATCACCTTCCAATATGTCATGCTCAAGTGTACTCTGGTTCTCGAGCTCAAAAGATTGTGTAGCCACAACATGAGCCACAATTACGGTAATATCATCCAATTTTCCTCCTGCATTTAGGACACCATATAATAGTGAGTTTTCCTTGATTACCTAATATGAGTCAACTCATTACACTAACGTTACCTGTCAATTTCATTCCAATTAACTTCTTCCAAAAAGGAGGTTCAAATCCCTGGTTTGGACAAATGGATCAGATTCACAACATCAATTGAAAAACTTAAATATCTAACCTGATTAATGGCTTCTCGACTGTAAGGAGATTCGTACTTTGGATCCTTGGAATTCTTGCTGGCCAAGACTGCTAAAGCTGTAGCTGTTAGGTAGAGCTTACCTGGTTTAGTTCTCTATACTTATCCATAGAGTTCACATTTTAAAATCCACATACCTGTACGATTTGCAGCATCTTGATCCTTACCGCCACCCAACAAGTTCACTACAGTGACTATTTCATGGTCATACACATTATCAAAGAGCCCGTCCGAACCAGCCACAATGGTATCTCCTTCCATAACCTCCAAGTCATAAACCTTTGAGACACAATTATTACACAAGTTATCATCTATACCAATAATAAGCCATTCTTTTCTCTCTCAGTTCCTCTTATTTTATAGCTATCTGCCAGAAATGTGCAAAACAGAGAATTGATTACAGCATATAATATTCCTTGAGCAGACAAATACAAGTGCTCAAAATCGAAATAGAACTTGAACTTCAAGAACTTACAAGAGCATCATCTGCAGTTTGCCCATTAATTTCGGAAGAGAACTGAAAGGGGCAGTCAAAAAAATGAGCCTGAGGTTTAGTTGCAAACACAATCTGTCCTGCAAAATAATGGGTAATGCAAGTGTGAATGCATGTTTTCACCTACCTTCGGTAATAAAATAATGTCTGCAATGTTTACCATTGCGAATAATGCGGAGACCACAATCACCAAGACTACCCACATGGAGAATTCCTCGTCTTTCCAAAAGCGCCAAAATGCTGGGTTCACAAGCACAAACTATTGCTTCTTACATTAGACACAAAAGTAACAACCTTGAACATCCACTTCACATGTTCATATATATACATCTTCAAAAAAACTTTTGCAGATTACTTGTATGTTTATTGTCAACTAAATAGAAAGAACTGCAAATTTGATGAAAATAAAAAATGAATGAATTTGGCAGCATCCAGAACTCACACTGTTGCAGCACCCTTAGATTGCGTAGCTGCGTGGGCTTTCCCAAGTAGCAAACGCAGATCAGTTTCAGGCTGCAAAATTTCAAAGACCACCATACCAGATCAATTTCTAGTTAAAGTGTAGACAAAAAGTGGAACTAGCTGCATCATACCTCCTTGTCTTGTAGAGCCTCTCCCATATGCCCTATTATCTCTTTTGAGAATAATGCTGGATCTACGCCCTCATCTGCCCAGCTGTTATAGAAGATTTAGAAGATTTAAACTAATAGCAGTAGTAGTTGTGCCATCTCTAAATTGTCAAGAAAAGAGTTGAACTTTGAGTATCAAGGCACCTCGCATCTAAAATGCATAGCAAATAGTATTTCTTGCACGCTCACTTGCATTCCATGTATTTCTACCCCGTCTCTAGAGTTTCATTAAATACACGTGCATGTGTTTTTCCCTAAACCACAAGTCGTTCTTTTGAAGACCATAAAACTTATGCAATTATATGTTCCTGCATACTCAAATTTAACAAAGATAAAAATTGCTCAATTAAGATATTTAACGCGATTTCCAATTCCATATCAGCTCACAGAGATATTCTTACCCGGAAACTCCATCAGCAATGGCAAGAAACCCTCCATTATAATTACTTGTAATATATGCATCTTCTCCACCTTTCAAAACCTGTATAACAAACTCAACTACAGAATGACAATTCCAGAATTTAAAACTAAAGAAGTACCTTTTCTGGATGCGGGATAGCCATTGCACCCATAGCCAAAGACAATTGGGGTCTATTGAAATGAGATGAAATCTCAGGCCAAAGGCTTACTCAATTGACTGCAAAATTTGGAATAGAGACTTGCCTGTGAGAATTATCAGCAACAAGATGTTTCTGGGTAGAAGCTGCAAGCTCGCACCTGGATTTCGCAGGTCCGGCAAGACGGTTCGACATGTAAATGGCAGGCTGAAAAGAAGGCATGGAAGCCATGGCGCTAGCCATTCTTAGGATGCAGCAACGTGTCAAATGAAATTTTATCGTACTTTTTTCCGGTGCCGGATTTGTTTGTTAGATTTTCATTCTGTGTCCGGAATTTTTGCTCGCAATTACTAAATTAGTAGGTTGCCTTTAACCTTGGTCGAAGCATATGATGCGTATTATACTACTTGTCCTAGCGCCCTCCTAGCGCCCTCCCCAACTAAGCGCCCCCCACTCCCCTTGCATAGACCCCCTTGATTTGCCCCTTTCTGGCTTTCTCTCTCTAGGGTTTACAATCTCTCTCTAGACCCAAAACCCCCAAACCCCCAAAAGGTGCTCTGCCTGCCTTTTTGAGTCCCCAAATTGGATTCTAAGCACCCTTTAGGCGGCCAGAGACCCTTAAACTTTGGCACCCCCAAAACCCCAAACCCCAAAAGGTGCTCGGCCTTTTTCGAGTCCCCAAATTGGATTCTAAGCACCCTTTAAGCGACGAGACCCTCAAACTTTGGAACCCCAAAACCCCCACACCCCCAAAAGGTGCTTTCATGTTTTTGAGTCCCCAAATTGGATTCTAAGCACCCTTTCCGCGACCCCGAGAGACCCTTCAAACTTTGAAAGTCATGGCCCACGAAGATGGGCGGCTGGAAACCCAAGGCGAGGGCCGCCACGCACAAACGGTCCCGACAGCCATCATGGACAGGGAGAGTCATCCTTCATGAAGAAGGAGGCCAGCTAAGGCTAAGGCCCCCTCGGGCCAGCCTTACCGGAAGGGATTGATTGCCGCACTATATAGGAACTCCCGCCTCTGGGCAGAGAATTGAGCCGCGTCAAAGCCGGGAGTGGAGGCTAACAAAGGCCGTATTGAGGCTAACAAGTCTTCGCCTGGCCGGGTATGACAAGGAGATGGAGTCCCTGCATCCCATGTGCTCAAAAGGCAAATGGTGGTCGAAGAACCGCATCACAGTCCGAGACCCGATGTCGCATGTGGAAGATGGCCTTGGCCCGCACACTTCGAAATCGCAACAAAGCCGTGCAGAGGTCACCGCCGACAAGGGCCCCGCCAGACTCGTGTTCATCACTGGGAGCACGCAATGCGTGAGACGATGGTCACTGCATCTGGCCGCCGAGGTGGAGGCACCACCACCATGGCACGGAAGCGCCAGGCGCTTCGCGCATGTACTCGCATTAACACGATCTTCAATAAGATCTGAATAAAGAAGTCTCGCCCCTCGCTTCATGTGCCGGGCTCGGAGACGCACGCCTCGCTACTCGTAGGCCCGGAGCTCCGGCTGCGCAACCATCCATAGACACGTACTGTGGTCTCCTACCGAAATTCATAGTCATACCAAAGCGGCCGGTCTGAGATGGCCATAGGCCGGGCAAAGAAAGCAGAGCTGTGCTCCCGGGCTTCCACCCGCGAACGCAGCCTCGGGCCATGCAGCGCCCACGGCCTCCCGCAGCCAGGCAGCCGGGCACGCCCGCCCCTCCAGCCACTCCACGCCATCCCGGCCACCACCACCACCCCGGCACTGGACCCGGCCCTCGCCCACCTTTGACCCGGGCAGTCGGAACTCCGGAGCGCAGCGAGAGGCCACAATCCGGTAGTTCGAGGCATGCGAGCGGTGGGGGGAGAGTCTGCGCCCTGACATCCGAACGCGACATTCTCGACGGATGACATTCGGGGCCAGTTCACATTTCTCGGCGGCGATCATGGGGCTCGGCCCCGTCGTGGACAGCATTGTCATATTCGCGGTTGCGGATGCGCAGTGCGTGATGCCATATGCGCCGGGGGCGGATCTTTGAAGGGGACATGCACATGCGTGGGCCGGGACCTCACACCTCGCGTACCTGCCGAGGCACGCAGAGGCGGGAGCTTGTCGAGGGGGAGGCATTCGCCACCCGGGGTGCCCAAAGATTGGACCCGGCGGGATGCACATTTTTCGACGACCTACCATTGCTGAACCAGACCCCCCTAGCCCTTAACCGCGTGGCCACCGCCGCTTCTCCTACCCTACGACCCCCTTCTCCCCGCTCCTACTCCGCTCCCTCACGACCCATGCCCTCTCGACCACATCGCCTCGCTCCATCTACTTCTCACTCGGCCCTCGCTTCCCGAGTCCTCCCCCACACTTCGGTACGTGCATACCATCCCCTAGTGACAAATAGGAATTGTGCCTCGGGTGGTCTCATGGAATTGTCGAGGGCTCCCTTGGCGAGAAGGGGGCCCGGTCCCCGAACTCCCAGTGGCGGCCGATATGGATCTCATTTTTCTCATGGAGACATGGGAGCATCTTTGGCCTGAGCTACCCGATCTGGCGGGTTACCAACATTTCGGTCTTCAATATCAGACAGACAAAGGGGTCATGGTGGAGTGGCTTGCTACTACCTGGACAACCTTGGCACATCTTCGGTTACCCTTGACATTTCGCGCATTACCAAAAGCGGTAATTGTGGGTTCGTGCATAATACCGGTGGAAACCCTCTTTTCGTCACTGTTATTTCCCCTCACGCAGAGAGCACCTTCTATCGCAGAGCCACCCCGTCGCGGATAGGATGGACCCTTATGTCGATCTATATGATGACATCACAATGACGTGCTTGGGTAGGGTCACCTTCTGGAGATTTCAATGCACCTGACAGAGTAGAGGCGGCCCATGCGACTTAACCCCTACGGCCGACGATATCCCGCCTTCATATGCAACCCGCCAATGAGGATCGGATGACGCCAGTCACTTCCGCTTTGGCGACGGTTGCTCTCGCTATGTGGTATTTTTGACTTGATAATTTGCAATGGCCCGTCCACGCGGCCCGATTCTCTAGCAAGTGCAATGCGCATGGGACAATCGGGAGGGTCTAGTGTGGTGGACTATGTGCTCAGTAGTTGCGCAAGATATGCATCTCATCCCGCCAAGCGTTTCATGGGCAATGTACATTCGGGATGAGGAGGTCGACTCGCATCACCTCCCACTTTATTTGGACCTGGTTTGGCAAGCCGCCCGAACCCCCTATATGCCCCCTCTAGGGCCCTCGGTTGAGACTAGATTATGAGCAGTGCAGAGGACTACGCCGGATGCTCATGGACGCCCCTCCCATAATTCTGCAAGGACCTCCACACTAGAGCGGCCATGCACCCAGCCGACTTCGCTATTACGGGATGCGGCCCGGGCGGAGTGCTGGCGCCCCCCTCAAAATGCCGTATCGCTAACATTCAGCGTAACCGATGGTTTGATCTGGAGTGTAAGCATAGCGGCGGCTTCCGCCACATTCGGATCCAGTGCACCGCGGGCTTCCACGCGATGCAGCGCCCATCCGAAGGGAGACAAAGTGGCGGTACCTTGCCGCACGGGGAAGATGTTCCGCCTGCCGGACACTCATCCTCAACCTTTTGGCCTTGAGAGTGCCCGAAGGCCAGCCCAGCCTACAGGGGACATCACACCCGGCGGTGTGGAAACAATACTTGCAAAGCAGACTCTATGACCGCCGGGGGGACGCCAGACGCCTGGCTACCCCACAGATGGCCCCCCACACGTGGGAGGAGGATGTTCGTGAGGGCCTCGCAACGGGCCGGCTAATGGGAAGGCAGGCGACCCTCGATGGCATGCGTGCCGAAAGCCAAATGGGCGGTGGCGGCCGGCAGCCGATCCTCACTACATTCAACACAAGATTGCGGAAGGTCTCCCAAACAATGGACCACAAGCGGGGTTGTTCCCATTCACAAGGCGGGTGACCCTGCTGTCCGATAACAATTACCCGGGCGATCATGGTCAGCCCGGTATTTGCCAAACTATTGGTCGCATTCTCGGCGGCGATTGACCCTACCAGGCGGGGAGGCAGCGGATGTGCGAAGCCCTCACAGGCGGGCTTTGACCCCGCCACTCAACAATTGACCATATCTTTACACCGGCCTTTGATTGAAGACATCCCAATCATCGGCGGGACTTGTATTCTTTGCTTTGTGGACTTCATGAAGGCTTTTGATCTGAGTTCCCGAAAAAGTCGTAGGCTAGATCACAATGGGGCTCCCGCTGCACGTGCGTAATGCCATATCTGAGGTTGTATGAGAGTTGTTTTAGCGGGATCGACCCGACGGGCCAAGCATTCACCCGATAGTATCGGGGTCCGTGGGGTTGCCCCCTCTCGCCAACACTTTTGGCCTCTACATGGATCGAGTTAGAGCCACGGCTTACTAAGCATGGGGGATGGCATCTGACTTTTGCACTGTGTCATCCGCCCCACTCATCTATCTTGGACGATGTTGGCTTCTTGGCCCACACCCCGTATACGGGGCCTCACCGGATGCCCTAGACACATTTTGTCGCTACGTGGACATGCTGGCGTGTGAATCACGCCAAGACCGTGGTGGTTCTCATATCCTCTTCACGTCACCCCATGCCTCCCCGTGACTTTCAGATATTTGGGACAACCTGTGGACGCCACCCACCTACAAGTACCTAGGGGTGGAGTTCCCCTCCTCGGCTGGAGGGGCGTCTTATCCGCTCTGGTGACAAAGCAGTCCGGAAAAGCTTTATGCCATGCGGAACAATTGATCCACCGTGCGTAGCTCTATGATTGGGGCCATCGGCCACATCTGTTTTGGGCCTTTGGTCGAACCCGCCCTTCAGACGAGGGTCGGTTTGGGGCCCTGTCTCTTTGGCGACTGGAATGACTTGGAGCAGTGCGTAGGCATTTTGGCACGCGCACTTGGGGTGAAACCTTCGATCTCCTATCGATATACTGCCGGGAAATCGGATTCTTACGCCGGGCCGGGCAAAATTTTGATAGACACACTGTCTATTTTTCGTAAAGTGGTTACTATGGGTGATGCTCGGCTCCCGTGACCTCGGGCTTAATACACCGTGGTAATGGGTCCGGGCAATGCTTAGGGGCCTGTTGGAGGGGTAAGAGAGATCGGTGGTTCGCCTGGATGGAACGTCGGTAGAGCACGACAAGGGCGTCAGGGTGGACATAGCGCCGATCGCGGATGACCAAGGGAGTACCTAGGCACGCTTTTTTTTTGGGTAAAGCTCTCAACCCCGGCGCTTTAGAGCATGTCAAAAGCGGCCATTACAAGGAGCACATCAACCCCCAGTGTTAGTCTCGGGGCCCACAGCTCTACCTGCTTCCTACCGCCCAAAAGCCGCCAGACTCGTACCTCCATTCGCGACAGGTGCCCACCATCTTCGAGATCGAGGCGAGGCGGTGGATTGGGAGCCCCGCCGGGAGACTGGGCTGCTCGCTTTGTCAAACGGGTGCCATTGAGGATGAGTCTCACACTTTCGAGTTGCCCAACGTTGGTCGAGATCCGGGCGAATCACGCTCCCTTAGTACAGTAGGACTTGCCCTTACATTTGCCGATGAACACACCATCGCGATGCGTGCCACGTCATTACATTCAGAGGTATTGGACTGCGAGGTCACCTTTGCCCCCGCCTGGCTGCTTCGTGATTAGGCACTTCTGGTCGGCATGATGGCTGTATATATTTGGGTGTTTTACGCATTTTATATGTTAGACGGTTTGTCGGTTTAGGCCGATTGTCGCCATGGTTTTTTCCTCGAAACCCCTCTTCTGGCGGGGTTTTAATCCGGGCAAGAATCCGCTTCTTTGCATTTTTGTATCGGGTCCCATAGACCGATTGGTCTCCGTGGACGATAAAAGTACCTTCCTTCCTTCCTTCCTTCCGCAGTGCGGAATACTAGAGTTGTCTACAAAGCATTACTAAATTACTAAACGTGTGCCTGCGTTTTGCTGCGTTCATACTAGAGTTGTCTGTGGAACTTGTTTGGGTCTTGCAATCCCTTCTCTATATTAGGGACTAGTTCTCTATGATACTTGCGAGATTTAAATATAAACACTTGAATTATAAAATTAACTCGAAGTTATACTACCATATTCAATAGCAAAATAAAATTCTTCACAAGTTTAGCAAAATTGCACCTTCAAATACATCCAATGGTTTCAATAATAATATGATATGACCTCATCATGATACTCGGCATGGAATACAAATTTCAAGATAACATTAGTATCCCATGAATATAGACTATAAATACTACTCATCTTCCAAGTTTCATGTGATTTCTTAAAAATTTGAGGTAGCTATAACCAAATCAAAAATTCAATCCTTGAGAGACCCAGTTGGGTCCCTAAAGAATTTCTAGAAAACAGACATTCAAGAACCATTTCATGTCCATGATATTCATAATAGAATAAGAATGTTAAAGTACTAGTATTTTTCAATAGAAATAGATACTAAATACTATTTGCCTTTTTAAATGCAATTGATTTCTTCAAAATGGACCTAACTGGGTCCATAAATGACTTCTAAACTTCAAACTTTTAGGAATTATTTCTCGAAAATTCTACCATGGTTTTTCCTAAAACCTTTTGTGATAGATTGATCATCTTATAGTTTACAAGATTGAAGAGTTAGAATTCCTAGAAACATATTTGCAAAATAATGTGATGGACACTTTGAGAATAAATTTGACCCCTCTATATTTGAATCTACATTGTGCTTGGTAATGGAAGCTTTTTATATTTTATATATTTTTTTCCTTATGTGTACACTCATAGACAACAATATAGTCCGAGCATATAGATAAATTCTTCATGTTGAATCTATAATAGAATTTTGGGTTCATCAAGGAACAACTCTAATGTTAACGGCTTGGCTTCTGTTCTTGCTTGGTCTTTCATGTCCATGTATGCAACTTCCGACAACATTACACATTGATGCTTGCATGAGTGGATATGATTTGCTTTTCTACTTATTTTTGTTGTTGAATTGCCAGAAAAAAATCAAGCGTTCATTGGCCGCTGTCGAGCTAGATGTGCAAGGGTTATAGAGGAGAGATATTTTGTTGGTCGTTGCTTGAGCTAAATGGGCATTGCTACTAGAGTGCTCTCAAGAAGAAGTGCAAGGGTTTAGCAAAAGTTTTATTCTACCCTTGCAATGTTTATGCATATGATGCCTAAGTTGACTTCATTGCATTCACAGGAGCATTTATAAGTAGTAGTTAAAGAAATCCCTATGCGAGTTTACAGTTTATAGTTGTGAGGAATTTCGGATTTGCAAATAGAAGGAATTATTCCATCCTGCTCAAGTGCAAATCATTGATAATTTCTAAATGCGAGCTTGATAGTGCCATATTCTTGGAACTCTATCGAGAGATGCTCGGTGTTGCTCAATGCCTAGGAAAGTTTCATTGCCTAAATGTAATATGACAACTATTTTTATATGACAAAAAATAAGCTTGTTGGTTAAGTTGGTTAAGAGAAATACCGCGTTGTTATAAGCATGGATAGGAGATAATGTTGAAACAAGTACAGTTAGCTTGTATACATTTCAAAGCCCTTTTATGCAAAGTTGATGTTGCATTTATGCAGTTGCTTCTTTAGGATATGCATAGTAATCTATTCTATTCTATTCTATTTTAGTGCAGGAGAATATTGCCACCCATGGTTTCTAGGCAGTTTTCCTTCCTAAATGGCAATGATCATTAGAGGCACTTCACATATGCCCTTGAGCATCATGAGTGGAGTGTCATCCAAGAAAAATGGCTGGCCATTATACACGACCATGATCACTTTTCTATAGGCTCGATAAGACAAGACATGGCACCGTCGTGAATGCTGGTGCATGTAAATGCCCCCAAATGGCATCAATGAATATGCCTTAAAAATGATCTAATTGGTTATATATATAATTATCTAGAAATAGTTTTTTTCTTTCCTGATAGAATATTTCAGATTTGCTAATCACTTTCACCCTTGTTTTCTGTAATAGATCTGGCCACTTGATGGGCCAGTATATATACTTATGTATGTATGTACATATGCATGGCATGTTGCAGCATGAGTCGGGAGTTTTATCTCTTTGGAGAAAGGATTGTTGTAAAGCATGAAGGCAGGGAGCAATTCTGGGCAGTTTTGGAGCCCGAACTTTGGAGCATCATATCTCAGCAACCCGAGATCCTTTTTAGATGATTTTTCTTTTGCTGAAAAGACTTTTGAGTAAGTTTTCCGGATTGAGTCTGATCAGGCCGAAACTCATCTGTATGAGATAGTTAACATAGAAATTGTTATGCTGAGTGCACTGTGTATGTTCTTCTGCTGTTTGATTCTTGGAACTAGAAGGCGATCTTTTGAGGCGCAAGCAATGGGAAAGGGTCCAGAGTCTATGCATCATGAAATTCTCAAGTGGGGTTTTGCTATTAATCAATTGAGATGCTACGAGCTGCCGTGATTAGTTTGTACATAATTTTTGGATTTGAATATGATAAATTATGAATGTTGGAGACTGGCTACGGAAGGTAACCAGTGAGTGGAAACGTCTTTGAAAGGCTAAATATTATCCGATAAGCACCAATTCAGCATGGAAATTCAGAAGAGGCAGAATTGAATTGAATCTGGTCGGCACCGAGTTTTCCAATGCCATTTTATGTTCATGTTATGTTTTTGTCATTTTGTCACCTTATGGACATAATTAAGGAGTCTGCAAAGTGCCTCTGCTTCCAGTGTAAGCATCCCACATTCTGCTAACATCATATCATTGGGACTTTGCATTTTTCTTCCAAGTTCAGACCGAAAGAATTACTTTTGAACTTTCTCAACTACAAAACTACGGATTGGACTAGTGTTATATAAAGCATTCTTTTCAAGCTAAAGTTCCATATCCCTGCTTTGGCACATCTATGTTGCATTGCATACAGTGCTTTGAGGCCACCATATACTTTTTGCTCTACTGCTTGGTTCCAATTTGGACTCTTATCCACTAATATCCTAAGGTACTTGTACTTATTGGTAATTTTTACAAGTTCACCTTGATAATAGAACTTTAAATGATCAGTGTTATTTACCCCAAACACAATCACTTTGGTCTTACCCATATTAACTTGCATGCCTTTTGCATCACAAAATAATGAAAGCACATCCAAATGCTGTTGCGACCCATGTATGCTCCTAGATACCAATACCACATCATCAGCATATAAAAGTAGCATAAGAACATACCCATTTATAGGCGTTCCATCTCCACCATGGTCCTACATCCAGCATTCATGTTGGTCTATAAAAGGACCAAATAATGTAGGCGATAGAGGACACATTGTTTTACTCCCACATTGCTCTCCACTAAATCATTACAAGAATTTACATATGGAACAGACAATTGAACCAGTACCTTTTCATATATAGCTTTCCAACTGCTTGTCTGTATTCAACAGGAATGCTTAAATCTTCCATTCTTTTGCATAGATTTTTTCTGTTCACCACATCAAAAGAATTGGAGAAGTCAACGAAGGCAGCATATAGGGGTTTCTTTTTCCCAACAACTGAATCTATCATTGCACACATAGTGACCAAATGGTCAATAGTGGTAGTTCATCTAATATGTCTTTAGGTAAGAATATGTTAATGCTCTCCTCTTCATACTTGAACTCACTAACTCCCATCAAGAACTTTAGATTTTGGATATTGGTATCTCTTGCTTGCATAATTTCTACAAGGAAACAAGTAATCGTCATTGGAGGAAGTTCAAAGAAGCTCACCAAATTTGTTACATGTATCTCAAACTTTATCCAGATGTTCTGATACACAGGACAGGGTAGAATAATGTGTGCCTTATCCTCCATTTCATTTGATCCACATACCTTTTAACGCCTCAATTCATGTGGTATATTTGCCCAAAAGCCCAACCTTTACTCCCAAGTGGTTTATAAAGCGGGGCCCCATCCTACGCTTATCATATGTCTCGAAAAGCTTCAGCGACAGCCCCTCCCCTCCCCCCTTCCATTTCCTAATCATAATAAAATATCGCATACCAACCTTGTTCCCGGTGTTTCATAAAGGCCGGTGGAGAGATGCTGGACTGTTTTGTGTGAGCTTGTATCTTGTGCAAATATACCAGTAGCCTGTATAAGGTCTCTAGTTCTAGGTAGCATCCACATTCAACTAGCATCATACCATAAAGTGTCTGCATTTTAGTTCCTAGCTCTACATGAAAGAATTTCTTTTTTGCCTTTTCGATCTTTTTCTAGCTGTCCATGGAGAGGTCTGGCTCCCAAACTTCACATCCATAGAGCACTATTATCTATACTAGCACAACATAGAGCATTCTTCTTAAGCTGAAGTCGCATATTTTTGCTTGATGACACTTCCTCTGCATAGCATACAAAGCTTTTAGCCCCCCATTGAGCCTTTGCTCTACTGCTCGATTCTAGCTTGGACATTTATCCACTATCAAACCCATATATTTATAATTATCCACAATGCCAATTTTTTCCCCTTTGTAGAGAAAATAATATTTGTCTACCTTATTAGCACCAAACACTATAACCTTCATCTTGATCATGTTACTCTTGAGTGGCAGGTGTTGGCCTGGGCTCTTATTTTATGGAATTCAGTCAAATAAGGACGTGTATTGCCATAATGGTGTAGCCGCCCATCGAGCCACTGCACTTCAGGAGGGGAGATGCAACCCTCCTACCTCATCGGGCCAGAGAGATGCAACATGGAGTAGTCTTGTTGGTTGATACCATGAGATTGCGTTCCCAGCATGCTATAATCACAAAAGAACATGATTTAACCTATCTGCAAAGTATGCATAGGAGGGGTGGACGGAGTGGTCAACTTTAACCATTGTCTATTGCTACCCAAGTCATTGCCATAATGCTTTGTTCTATTTAAAGACCCCAATCATCAGTCGACTCCCCTTTGAGTCTGAGCCCCCAGATAGGAAACTCTATTTGACGCATCTGAGGTACATGATATTTATTATATCGTGATGGATGGATGATCACCACCCTTCAAGTTTTTGTTATTGTTATTACTAAGCGCTTACATTGTTATGCTGCTTTCGCTGATGTAGGGGCCTATAGGTGATGGGCCGGAATGACACCTCCGTCTCCTCTACTCGTTGTCTGGCCATCCCAGACGCGAGTTAGACAGAGCGCCCATGCAACATATGTTGTTAGATGAGAAGGTCCTTCAATATATATGATGGGCTGTCGCATATAGCACAATGAGCATTGCAGAAACCTTCTCCAAATAAAGGAAGCAAAATCAGCATGTCTACAATTTGAACTTTAGTGAAACAAAAGAATCAAAGTTGGCAAACCTTAGCTCAGCCACAAATTAGCCTACACTGTGAACAAACTGCATATGTGAGAAAGCAGGTATGCTGCTATCTGGCTAGAGATGAGCATATTGGGCACGTGAAACCAAATTGAATAATGGCTCTGTTACCATGAAATACCATGCAACAATTGTTCCACCTCCACAGCAATAGTAAAAGAAATACCATCCGATAATCTCTGAGATTGATGTAAAATTTTGGAGACCATGCTTTACGGCCACAACAAATATCATGAATCAATCATGCAACAAACTGATGTATTTTCAGGTGACCAAGAAGAAAGCTTCTAGTTCAAGGATTGAACCCCTTGCCCAATAGGCAACACCAATGAGGCTACTTTACGAGCAAGAATTTGCACCAGATAGTAGTCTATTTCATGCATAATGCAACCACCGATATAAAAGAATCAAAATTAGTGCCTCTTCAGCCAAGGTAACCACAAGAATGAAGAATTGTTAGCCGTGCATATACAAGAACAAGGAAGAACATCAAGTAAGAATCACTTTGTTTTACAAAGAATCAACCCTGCATCTTCACGGTTAAAGCTTAATAGTTGCACCATGTTGAAAAAATTGTGGCCAACAAATAGAGAAACAACCCAGAATAATAATTCTAGCAAAAACAACAAATATGCCAACAAATCTGTGGTTGCAGCTAATTGATCTGCTCTATCCTTGAGATTCTTGCACCATCGACAATCTTCTTCATTCTAGATGACTTAATAAAATTTACCCTTTACCATAAATTTATTCGTATTAATATCGACGCCCTTTAAAATAAAGCCCATATACTTGCAAATCGGCATCTAGAGCAGAACGATTCAACCCGGTTATCTCCCTCACAAAAATCAGATTCCACAGTCTATTGTCAGCTTTCTACATATAAATATACAAATACCTACCCAAAACCATTGGAAATCTTAAGTTATTAAATACTATTTCCACAACTCTTAAATCTTACAAGAAATTTATCGTGACGGTCCATTTTTTTTATTCGATTTGATGCAAAAGATACTCTATCTGGAAGATGTTTGTAAACAATATAAAAAACGAACCTAACGAGGCAAAATTTTATATTGCTCCATCTGTAATAACTCTAGGGAAAATTTCAGTTAAGCTACAATCTGGACATATAGGTCTGTTAATAAACTCCTATTGATTGTCTAAATGAACACCTGTTGGTACAGTTTGCCAAATTGCCTTCAAGAAAAGCAGCAAGAAATTTTAAGTTAACCTCATAAAGGTTTTAAAGCTCCTTTCAAATAGGAATGTTCCATTGTATTTGAATAACGTAATTCAATTCATGCTCAGAAGCACTATGGCACATAAAAAGGTAAGCTATTATCAATCCTATGGGACCCAATGAAGGAATAGAATAGAAGGGAGCATCAGACTTATTACTGTCCGGGTTAAAAAACCCCCGCTCCGAAGGGTTTTTGAGGAAGTATAAATAGTATGAAAGTTTAACAATGAACCATGTTTAAAATAAACATTTTCCAAGGCTATATATGAATAATATGAAATATACAAGCTCATTCATAAAAAAACAAAGTACACAAAAATATACATGCTTAACATCATTAAAAAATAATTCTGGCACTGGTTAATAAGTTCATTATGTAAAATATTTGATAATACAAGGTTCTAAAAGAGAATATCTGAACAATGAAATGCCATAATAAGACTCATATAGTTAAAAATAATATCCAAGTTCACATATTAAATTAATGATTAAATACAAGCAAAGATCATTAATATTTTTGTATTTTAGATTCTAAATGTTGTCTTGCAATACGTGAATGTATACGTCTACCTTGATACCCAAAATTAATAGCCAACAACATCGTTGCAGCATTTGCCATCCTAACCTCACTGCTTGCTTTACTATCGCTACAATCTGGTACAGGAACGTAGACTCAGTCTCAGATCCAGGAGCTGACCCGGCATTTTCTCTAGGGGCTCAATGTTCACAAGCATAATAAAAAGACCTCTGAACATTATTGGATGATGGTTCCCATCTTTCCCGTAAAAAGCCACTTTTAAAATTGTGTTGCAAATACTCTTGCATATTTCGAAAGTCACATGCATCTCGTAAACATGGCAATGTGGTGTTGATCAAGAATATATCATCCTTGTCTCCTGAATATCGAAAAGGATGCAATACTACATGATCTGGATTTTGAAATGACTTGCGATAATCATCATCAACTAGAATAGTGTTGTGGACATTGTATTCTAGATATCTTCTTCACACTTTATTGAGATCTTTAATAAAAAGGGGTTTTTGATGCATAAGATTATCATGCCCTAAATTTATACATATTGTTTGACTCCACAGAAATTTGAAAACTTTAGGCGTCGGTACAATCTTTTCTAAGCATGCCATCATGCTACTCTCATTCATTATTTGTCTATATTGCAACTTCTGCAAAGCTTAACAAGTGTTCGATAAATATAAGGCAGTTCAGTCTAACAATAATTTCATATTTATCCTTCATATGTGCACATTTTAATAAGACTCCATTCATATAAAAAATAATCAGATTTCTCCTGCTCTTTTGATGTGCTTCCATATCTAGAAATCCATCGACAATAATTGTACATTAGTTACCAAAAAGAAGTAGAAGAGAAATGACTACACATGATAAACGCACAAACAAAACAACAAGTTTTTTATAAGTTTTGAGTACGAAAGTGCAATATCATGATAGATTTCGGGTGGTTCTTTCATTTTCATAATGGCTGAAGAGTGTCATGTTCATCCATGTCATATTCCTACATATACACAAGAAAAACTACATTAAAAATGAACTATATTCATCAAAATTAAGACCTTTTTGCGGTATTTCTAACTTCTTGCCATATAGTAGGCCTATAAGCTCTAAAAAATGAATGCTTCTTTGTAAAATGAAAAGAGTAAAGCTTTTCATCTTTATTCTCCTCTGTATATTTCTCTTGCAATACAACTTCAACTGCATCTCTCAAAGCTTGTTTGCCATGCATTGGTTCTTCTACCACAACCTTGTTCCTATCATCGTCATTAACTTGTTCGTCATCTACTGGTTCCATAAGCATGTCTTATCCATCTTCTACAACTTTTTTTGTATCATCCACAATATCTTCTAGTTGGTTTTTCCTGGTAGCTTTGTCCTTAACCATCATTGTTTTTTTTTTTTTTTTTTTTTTTTTTTTGAAGGAAAGATAAATTTATATTCGATAGGAAGAATTACATCGGAAAGATCCCACATGAGGATCAAATAATCTTGAAGTCTGAGGGATCCCTATGGATCAAATATAATATCTCAAACTTGGTACTCATAATTTTTTTTCTCAACCTCTTCATCCGCTAGCTAGTACTACGGGATCGGAATCAACATCTTCCCAAATGCAGAGGAATACTACGGGGAGACAAATATAAATTTTCCTCAAGCTACAAATATACCTTGAATGTTCTATGAACCACCTCTTGCAAGAATAGAGATGAACGAGAAAAAGGCATGAAGAAATCATGAGCAATCTCCCCGCATTGCCCGGAGAAGCTAACACGACTCCAAATAACCCATTCGCAGATTGATCAACACCAATGTACCCGGGAAAGATCTTTTGCATTGTCGAGAATGTAACCATCGATATATCTTTGCATTGTTCTGGATGTGAATCGATCGGTCGATACTAGACCCAAAAGCCCGGCTACTAGACTCCTCCCTAAAGTCCTACTCAAGATATATAAGCTTCATCCTTTCCGGGAATTCCCTAGCTCGGCATCTCAAATAGTCCAATCCCTAGCTCGGCAATCTAAACCCGGTTCTTATCTCATCAAAAATCAAGGGTCGGGCTAATCTTTTCTTCTTCTTTTCCAAGAATCAACTCTACACCTTTCCGCTAGTAGGAAAGAGCAAGAGGAAGGAAAGGCTTCTAGCATAACAGACCTGATTAAGAATCAAAAGCGCTTAACCGGAAATTTGAAACATCTTCTCTCAAAGCCACGCATCTTTTTTACTCTACCTTATAGGCAATCTGCCCATTTGATTGTGCATCCATAAAGAAAGAATGATTTATGGAAAATCACGGTGCTTACCAGAAACCCAAGCATCGAGTAGATCCACGTTAGTGGATAATTAGAGAGGGCTGGAGAGGCCGCCATGAAGAGGCTTCAAGAAACCGAAAAAAAGCAAAACCACATTGAAGCGTAATCTGAAAACACTAGATCACCAAAACCCTTACGCTTAGCGGTAGATCCCTAATTTGAGGAAGAAGTAAACCACCGCAGTGCGAAAGCAAGGATTAGCGGCCCTTTCCCGCCACCGCCCTAGCCATTGGAAGGCGCCAAGAAGCGTTAACGGCCATCCTCCCAATTCCTCCTTCTTCCCTTAACCATCATTGTCTCTGGTTCTAACACTCTAGATGACGTCAAAGACAAAGTGCATCATGTTGTTTGAAAGTCAGTCTTTGGAGACAACGGTCCCTGCGATTGCGAACTGAGGACTGCCTTCTTTAATATATCAATGAGATCCATTCTAGAAAACATGGACATAATGGACTGAATGGCAGTCTTTTGTACATTGTTCTCTGTTAAGGCAACTGCTTGCCTCCCAAGCAGCAATGCTTCACGTGCAATGTTACCTCAATAATTAACTTCCAATACTATTTGACTTGGACGTGAGAATGCTATATTGCATATTACTGGATTTTTCCCAATCGGGCCACCATTCAAACCATCAACTATAGAATAGCTCAATGGATTGCAATAGAGATCCAACTCTTTAGAATCTTCAATATTAATTACAGGATCAAAGCTCAATGGTAGCTCATCCCTATGAAAAAAAGGCAACCCCTTCAACTTTTTGTATACAAGATCTTTAAGTGATGCGTTTCTAGTGATGCTTTAAGTGATGCAAGAATGACATATATTTCTAATGAAACAATGTCCTCGTCTTCTGAAATGTTTGGCTCCTGGTAGCCATAATATAGCTCAACTTTTTCTTCAATAGCTCATAGGATTTCTTCACAATAAGGGATCTCATGTAGCCGCAAAAAAAAAAACATAAGAGTAAGAACTCTGTAAAAATCAATGCAAATGAAATAGTTAGAATTTGAAGTTTAGGTAAGATGAAATTAAAATACGATGTACCTCTTTATTTATATCAGCCGTTAAATTGATAAGGTCCTTAAAACCATCCTTTTTTCAACCACCCTGTGTATGAGCAACGATTAAATCTATTGATCTGTCTCTCTCAGAAATACAAACATCTCATGTTTTTGAGATGCCTAAACCAATATTGTATACTGCAACAACAATATAATTTGATCTCATACAGCTATGATCCATGTCCCACATCGCTTCAAGATGGCTTGTGGCAAGGCTCGGCATATCAGCATTAGTAGCACTCTTATTGAGCTCACCTTGGCACCATTTTAGACAATATCCTCTTATCTGTTCCCATGACTTAACTATAGTTGGGCCCTCCTAAAACAACTTAGACAAAGTGAGATTCTGTTCACAAATATACCTTCTCATATGGGCTACAATCCCACATTTTAGGACCCGTGTTTCTTTGACCTTATGTACATAGTCTTGCACAAAAGGTAGACCTATTTCTTCTAACCCACCTTTATTCCAAGAAGCCCTTCCATCCAACAATGCACATGCTACTTCGTTCAACTGTTTTGTCTCCAATTGCTGGGTGCAGCGGAAGGAAGAAAGATGAAATGTCTTTTCCACTTCGAGGCTTACCTTCATCACCTTTTGAATCTCTCCATTGTTCGATGCTTTTCCAAATGTCACCTTTGCAATTTGTTCAAACTCCTAAGGTAAAGAAAAAAATATTATATTTATTAATTAATAAGCATAAGCATCCTGTTAGAATAAAGAATATTGGAAGCAAAGGTAAAATTAGATTACCTTAAACTCTTTGCTTGTTCATTTACCTTGGATAGTTTTCGGAGGAGATCCCAAAATCTCCCATTGGGCTCTAGCTTGTTGCAACATGTCCAGAAATGATGATACAAACCTATTTTTCTCATTCTTTTTATTAGCTTCAGATGATATCTCCATCAATTTTAACATTGGGATATCATGAGCTATGATTCTTGCTGCTCTCATTCCCCACCCTTCTTTAAATTTTGGACTTCCATTAGAGAGCATTTGCATAGCCAGCATAGAATGTTGTCCTACAATAACAACAAACCTTCGATTTTCATTCTTAACTTCTTCCAAACTAGCAATGCGTATAAGTTGCATTGTTTTAGGATTTATTGGCAAAAGGTCTGCACTCTCTGGCATGACTGATGGACGCTTAATCATCTCATTTTTCAACCATTATAGATGGGTTGGATTAAGGCGACGATAATTCCACTTTGTGAACTCCATAGTATGTCTTGAATCTGGAATAATACAATTGTATGTACTTATCATGATTGGGAGTGGGTCACCAAATACAAAAAAGCCAGACACCTCCATCAACGTAGCCTGGTTGTAAGCTTCTTCCTTTTCCTCTTTGGACTATCAGATTCCACATCAAGTACAATGGAACCATGATTATCTACGATCTGTTCGTCCTTTATAATAAGCTTTTCAACCGCATGAGAAGCAACCACTATCATTTGATTTTCAATTTATGTGCCCTTCTTGCTTTCAATTGCATCTGATTTGGATCTCTTCTTATTCTTTCTTTTACTCCCCACTACCGTATCATCTTCTCCTTTTCCTACTTTTTTTTTTCTATCTTTATATCATCTTCTCCTTTTCCTTTCTCTTTCAATTTCTTTACTTTCATGGATGTCTTCTTCGCCTTTATGATTTTGCTACACTGTTGTGGACCATTCGGGATCTTCGTAGCAAACTTTGAATAAATCATTGATCCCATTTCTTCTCTGGCTTATCTAGCACATACAATGTGCAAACCGCTTATCCAATCTTCACGCGTCTCAATACTAAAGTTTTTCAAGCTGTCATAACTTCCAGCCATATCGTTGGCAACTAATCATATCACCAGTTTTTATCCTTTTTCTCACATCAAAGTTATCGAGCCTCAAAGTAAAAGCTTTGATTTTATCTTCCTCTTTTTGATCCTCCACAATACCTTGCAGAATACAATTTCCATCATCACCAAGGGTTTCCTCAAATTTTAAGAGTATGCCATATATTTGCCACTCCTCATCCAACAAGCAGACCTCGTTATGTTTTGTATATTCAGGAACAACTTCAAACAACCACTTTTTATCAATAAGATCATCAGAAATGTCATAACATGTGAACTCAAGATCTTCCAGTGTACTTGCTCGAAGGCCCGCACTAGTACTTGTGCACCCATTTGCCCATGAAGAAACGTAGACTCATAACTTCCATTCGCACAGGTGCACATAGTCTAGCGCTGTAATGCATATCATATGAATTAGACATGGAACAAACCTCTAGCATGTGCCGGAAGCTGGGAATTAAGATGACATCAATTTTACGGAACCAAACCTCCAACATATATTGGAAGCTTGTATGTAGAATAACAAACTCATTAGCTATGTTCAATGAAGTCCTTGCTTATATTCCAGAGCCATATATCCAACACATGTTGGAAGTGGCAGCACAAACTACAAGAACTAGAAGATAATATAGATGACATTTGGTTAAGTATGAAGCAAACCTCCAATGTATGTTGGAAACTAGGAGTTAAGATGACGCCAATTGGATAGAACCAAAATCTCCAACATAACCCATTAGGTATACGTTATGGAAAAAAAAACATGTAACACGTGTTGGAGGAGCCAAGATCTAAGTCCAACACTTGTGTTTGAAAGTGGATGCACTATAAAGCTCCACCATATGTTGTATCACCTTTAAAAGCCTCCAACATATGTTGGAGGTCATATTGTAAATTAGAGGACATGATTAACAACAAGGTTCTTGGAAACCATCCAAGACAAGCTCGAAGGATTTCAAAGATCTAATTATCTGTAATGTAGATGACTTGAATTGGGCATGAGGTAAACCTCCAGCAGATGTTGGAAGCTAGGAATTAAGATGATACTAGCTTGATAGAACAAAACCTCTAACTCATGTTGGAAGCTTGTCATTTAGATAACAAACTCATTAGATATAGCACATCTACAAAACATCCAACACATGTTGGAAGTGGCAACACAAACTACACAACCAAGTAGGTAATGTGAATGACATTTAATTAGACATAAAGAAAACCTCCAACATATGTTGGAACCTAGGAGTTAAGATGACATCAATTGGATAGAACCAAACCTCCAACATAAACCATTAGGTAAGGTTTATGATCAAAAACATTTAAATGTATTGGAAGAGCCAGGTTCTGAGTCCGACACTTGTGTTTGGAAGTGGATGCTCTGCGAACCTCCACCATATGTTGTATCACCATAAAGAACCTCCAACATATGGTGGAGGTCATGATGCTCGAAGGATTTCCTGGGTCTAATTGTGTGTGTAATGTAGATGACATGAATTGGACATGAGATAAACCTCCAACATATGTTGGAAGCTAGGAATTAAGATGATATTAGCTTGATAAAACGAAACCTCCAACTCATCATGTGTAACAAGATAACATATGTAAACCTCCAACATATGTTGGAAGCTAGGAATAAAGATGATATCAGTTTGATAGAACGAAACCTCCAACATATGTTGGAAGCTTGTCATTTAGATAACAAACTCATTACCTATAGTATATCTACGTTCTGACTGTTGCATCCTTTTTCTAGACATATTGTTGGTGCCTTGTGTGTCATCCTTGTTATTCTTGCTCTTATGTCTATCTTCTCTGTCATTACTTAATAGTTCATGGAACATCATGATTGCTGATATGACCTTCAAGGACTTCTCAAGGAGGCATTTGAACTTTTTGAGCAAATGCCGCGACAGAATGTGTGGTGTCATGGACAACCATGATTGGCGCATTATGTCAAATGGTTATGTAAAGAAGGCCATGGAACTTTTAAAGAGATGCCCGAACGAAACGTGGTGGTATCGTGGAATGCAATTATTGCGGAGTATGCCCAATCAGGGTGTATGGAAGAAGCTCTTAAACTTTTGAGCAAATGCCCGAACGTGATATAATTTCATGGAATGCAATGATCTCGTGGTTATGCCGCACAAGGAATTTTGACATTGCCTTTAACTTTTTTTTCAAACAGATGCCCGAGCATGATATAGTTTAGAGTGGAATGCCATGGTTGCGGTTTATGCCGCAGCAAGGAATGCTCAAAGAAGCCTTTGGTCTTCCCGCAAAAATGCGAGAACCTAACATTGTGACATGGAATACCCTTCTTGTAACTCATGCCAACATGGGCGCTTCGGACAAGCATTTGAAATTTTGAACAAATGCCTCAAAGGGATGTTATTTCCGGAATGCCATGATTACAAATTTTTATGCTCAGGAAGGATATTTCATGGATGCCCTTGAAGTTTTTTTGAGAAAATGCCCCAAAAGGAATATGATCTCTTGGAACTCTATCCTTGTAGTCTATGCCCAAGAGGGAATGTTTGATGAGGCTCTTAAAATTTTCAAACAATGCCTCGACAGGACATTGTGTCATGGAATACCATGATTTCAACATATGTCCAGAAGGAAACTTGAAGGAAGCCTTTTACCTCTTTAAACAAATGCCTCTAAACGAATGTAGTTTCATGGAACATCATGGTTGCCGTGATATGCACATCATGAATATCTCAAGGATGCCTTTGAGCTCTTTAAACAAATGCCTCAAAGGAACACATTTTAAGTGGAATGTCATATTTATGCTATCGCGACCATGGATTATCTGAAAAAGGCCATTCAGGTTCTTCAATGAAATGCCCGACAGGGAATATCATTTCTTGGACAATAATGATCAGCGGCATCCTAGGCAAGGCAACTTCAATAAAGCCTCCCAACTTTTGAGGAAATGCCTTGGAAGGATGTTGTTTCATGGTCTTCCATGGTAGCTGCATATCGCGCAAACATGGTAATGGTAAGGGTGCGGTTAAGATTTTGCATAAGATGGTGCAAGAAGGGGATCGCACCAGATCAAAGTGACTTTGGATGAGATTATCTTTGTGTGCCATGATGGTATGGTTGATGAAGGTAGCTATTGCTTCATTTCTATCGCCAAAGACTTATTGTCTTTCACCTACAATGGAGCATTACACCGCATGGTTGATCTCCTTGGAAGGGCAGGATGCCCGATAATGCAGGCATTAATGAACAAATACCCTTTCAACCCAAAGGCTAGTATGTGGACAACATTTCTGGATCTTGTAGAACTCATGATGCTTTTGGACAAAGAAAACGCCGCAGCTAGACATGCTCTTAGTTTGGATACCTCGGTTAGGCCTAACCTATGTACTTCTGTCTAATCTTCACGCCAGGATGTTGGTCAATTTAATAATTGTTTGCCAATATTGAGACGTTTTGTTTTAGCCATATCAAGGACCCAAACCTTTGTTCTTTGCTTTGGATTGATGGGGTAAGTTTTTTTGGGGGTTTATTGCACACGAGGGGCATCAACAAATGGCTTTGCATTCTATATGACTTTTATGCGATTAGGAAGAGGAAACTGTCAACAACAAACTGGTTGGTATTTTCTTCATGTAGCCAATGTCGTGTTTAAACCACGGCTGATGGCATATCTATTTAGTGGCTGATAACTGAGAAATAAGAAAATAAGAAATATAAGAAATAAATGGGATGTATCTTGTTTTGTGGACCCTCGATCTGGGAAATATTCACAGATCACGCGCCCCTAATTTTTTGTACGTGAACCCTATGGAAGTTCCAATGGTGCCAATGGTTGGTGCCACAGAAATAAAAAAAAAATGCAAAAAAACTCTATCAATGGTCCATCCGAATACACAGACCAGCTATGGATCAAGTGGAATGGATGCTTCGATGCTCACGCTAACAACTTGGCTATCTCTTGAAAAAGAAAACCACAGCGCTCATCCGTTGTCCATTAACTGCCAACAAAGATGAGTGAAAGAAAGCCGAAGGATTCGAACCTCCAGGCCCCAATGGCCTCACCAGAGCTTTCAACAAGCGTATACTTGATTTCGGGCATATCGGATTGCCTTTGTACTTTGCTATCATGGTTGCCCATGCTCGCACGATCCGGCCCAAAGATCATCGAAATGTAAGCACGACGATAGAAGGATTTTTATGCAGTAACCTATATCAAATTTGAATTTTTTCTTTTTTTTTTTCAGCACATTCAAAAAGAAAGCACGAATTGTGTCAGCAGTCTCACTTTATCCTGAACGCTTGCCATGGTCAAGAGATAGTCAAGATTTCTCAAGTACAATGTGTGTAAGCTTATCAAACAATATTATTTACTCTTAAAATTGTAATATATTAATGTCTTCTTCAAGATATATTTAGTATGTCAAGCAAGAAATACAACCTATACTAACCGATGAGGCGTAATGTTATCATAAGATATTACCGATTCAAGTACAGAAATCCTCCGTGGATAATGCTGGTCTGCCCATTTGTGTATCTTAGCAATTCCAGCTTGTACTTTCCTATCCATCTTACATCCCTTAATGTTTCAGATCCTTCTGCGGAAAAGAACAAAGCCCTATAAGGTTTGCTCAAAGGTGGAGTCTATGTCCGAAACTCTTTTGTATCATAATATTTATTGACATTCTTTTCTTCATACAGCTCATGCAAGATTAATGTACAGAATATGTTATGCGCATGGATGCAATAGCAGCTATTGTTTGTAGAATCTTCCATGATGACTTCCACTATTCTTGATAATATTGGAAATGCACTTCATTCTACATTTTCGGAGGATCCTGATGTGGAGTGTATCCATTGTAATAATAAACGTTGGACTTGGTTGTATAGTTTAATATTTTTCGTTTTTCCCTAACTTATCCAAAGATGTTAAACAAGAGCAGGTAATTATGGAGAAGCTAAACATACTCAATCCCCAAGCAGTTGGAAGCTCCCATGCTTCAATTGTTAAAACTTCCAAATCTTTTGTCAGATCAGAAAATGATGCAGCTGAAAACGTTGAGACAGCCCCACTTACAATAAATGTTTTGAAGCCTTGCAGAACAAGAAAGGATACTCACGTTTGAACTTAGTAAAAGCAATACAAATGTTTTGAAAATAAAATTTATCTTTTGAAGTAGGGAGAGGATGGTCCTCGATTTATGCATTTTTCTTGAGTATGTGTATAGCATGATATTTTAATACTAATAATAAAGTCTTCTATTCTAAATGTAATATGTGTATGAGATTAGCACTCTTTTGTCTAGGTGAAAATGATTATCCAAATTCATATTGAGTAGGAATGTCTGTCCGCATGCTCTTGAGTATATGCACACAAGGTTTAAAGGCAAGTGTTATGGTTCAACTCGGGTGGTCTATCCATATTGACATAGTATAATAATCTGGTTTTTCACCGTATTATGATAGTGAATGTTCCCCAGCAGCCATTATTCGTTGTCCTTGTTGTCTAATGAGGGACATCATCTCTTGTAACTGGTTGGAGCTTGCAGATCGATCCACTTTTCTTCAACTGTGGGGCCAATTTTTGGGTGGAGGCAACTCATGACGTGGAGGGGGAACTGATGTATGAAAGGCCTAGATTTATTTAGGGATCATATGCCATGATATTAAAGGGATGGATGGATGGCACAGGCTGAGATAGAGGATGTTCCGATGAATCTGTCTTGTACACATGCAATGCTTAGATTTATTTAGGGAATAGTTTGTCATGGAATATCCTCAAGGAATGGATGCCATACATGGCTTTAGATGTGACAAATAGAGGGTGCAGATTGATAGATGTAAGATGGAAATAGATAATTGCATTTTGGTGAAGGGTTACCTTAGGGACCGGATGGAGATAACCGTTCACCAAAATGTACCGGATCTTTTGCCGCCTGTATAAAATATGTACAAGATATACCCTTTAACATGATATAAATATACTAGATTTTATTAAATTATGTTTTTTCCATTGGAATTCTGGTGAAGGCGAGCAAAGAGCAAGCAAGGGCATCAACAAGCCTGCAGGTACGTCGGGTGCAAAGGGAAAGCTCGAGAAGAAGCTCGCTAAGGAAGGTGCTGCTGCATTGAAAACTACAAGAGTTACATCTTCAAGGTCATCAAGCAGCATATCGGGGTGTCAATTTGAGAATCTTTCCCTTGATCAGTGGTTTCAAGGTCCCTACCTTGAGTGCTGAAGGGTAAACAATCCGTAGAAATGCATAGTCACCTTTTTTGAAGGTTAACTCTCTACGATGTTTATTGGCACTGACCCTGGCTCGATCTTGAGCCTTCTTCAGGTTTGCCCTGCGCTGATATAATATGGCTTGCATATCTTCCAACATATGGATAGCCACATCAGTTTTCAAGGCTTGATTTGTCCCAGTATATGATCTTGGGTTCCTACCCATCATTGACATAAAAGGACTCATTTTGGTACCTGTGTGGTACGCGTTGTTATAAGCGAATTTCGCACAGGGCAAGTATTCTTCTCACTTAGACTATTTCTCAAACACAAAACTTCTTAACATATCCTCCAGGATCATGTCAATTCATTCTGTTTGTCCATCAGTTTGAGGATGATTTCCATACTCTTACTGAGACTCACTCCCAGTCCCTTCATGAAATCCGGCTTATAATGTTTCGTGGCAGACCAAAAGTAGGGTACACAACCAGTAGGTATTCTCTTGCCACATCTTGTCCTGTAGCATCACCCTGTAATGATAGAAACTTTGCATATTTTGTTAAGTAGTCGACCATCACAAACACTTGTGTGTGTTGCCGACTTGTTCGTGGGAGTGCAACTATAAAGTCCATACTTATGCACTCCTACCTAACTAAAAGTATGGGTAATGGCTAAAAGGCATTGTGCTACATGAGATTTTACGTCATGCTTTATACCAGACCAAAAGAATTGTCTTTTAATCAATTCACATGTCTTCCATTCCCCCCTGTGCCCTGCTTGCAGGGTGTTGTGGAACTTGTAAAGAATCTCCTTCCTAAGATTCTCTACTAAGGGTACATAAATCCATCCCTCATAAAACCATAGATTATCATTTTGAGTCTAAAGAGCACCCTCTCTTTTGGTGGGATCTTGATCCTTTTTATATGAATCCCTAATTTGTTGAAAGCAATCCCATTCCAAAGATGCCATCCCATTGATATACTTTATTCGGGAAAGGGCATCTGCAACCGGGTTATTCTTTCCTAGGGTATGTTGAATTTTATGTAAGAAATCGAACCAGCATGCTTGTTTGGGACTTATTTCTGCTTGAAATTGCAGAAATTTCAATGGCTTGTGGTCTATAAACACTATAAACTTGCATGGTTTTTTATTGATTCCAAATCTCAAGTAATGCCGCCGTGTCTTTAGGGCATGAACTATGGCCAACAACTCTTGTTCGTAAGTGGCATAGTTCCTTTCTATCAGATTTAATTTATGGGTTTCATAAGCCACCACATGCCCTTATTGCATAAGAATTGCTCCCAGAGCCTGTCCATATGCGTCAGTGTAAACTTCAAAGGGTAAATTTAAATCCGGAATTTTTAGAACTGGTTCACTTGAGAGCAAGATCTTAATTCATCCAGAGGCTCTCTTCTGCTCTTTCCCCATAGGAACTTTTGTCTCTGTTTAAGCAAATCGGTGAGAGGGGCAGTCGCCTTTGAAAATGTTGGGACAAACTTTCTATAGTAAGTGGCTAAGCCTAGAAAGCTCTTACATTCGAGACATCTATTGGTTGCGGCGGCTCGAACTTTGTCTGGATCTGGAGCTATTCCTGTTCCAGAGACAATGTGTCCCAGATAAGCCACTTGTTCCTTTAGGAACTCACACTCAGAAAGTTTAGCAAACAGTTTGCGCTCCCTGAGCAATGCTAGCACCCTTTCCAAATGCTCCATGTGTTCCTCTCTACTCCTTGAGTAGATCAAGATATCATCCAAAAAATTTGGATGAACTTATCTTGATACCCATGAAATACATTATTCATGAGCCGCATAAATGTGCTTGTGCACATACTGCCATCCTTTTTCTTTACAAGGATCACAAGTGCCCCAAATGGTGATTTGCTAAGTTTTATGAAACCCTTTTGGAGCAATGCCTTAATTTGTTTCGTAACTTCTTTTTTTTTTTTTTTTTTGAAGAACTGTGTCATCAATATATTAAAAGAATGGTAATGTTACAAAGCAAGTGAGGAGGAAGGAGAACTGCCCCAAAGAGACAGCGATACCTCGACACTCCACAACAAACTCCCAAAAAAACTGCAACTCTACTGCTGTACAAACCGACCATCACCATCTACAACACCCAAAAGTCCCGCCAAATGGCAAACTTCCGCTCTACTAATCCTGGAAACACCAGAAAGCTTTGAAATAGCTTGTACTTGAGTCGAGGAATCAGAAAGGCTGCAGGCTGCTGAATCCCCTGAAAAATCCACAACCGCCGTCGCTTCCAAATCAACCACACCAATCAAGCCACGCACAGATGCAAGGCTTGCTGCCGCAAAATCGGCCAAGCACCAGGATACACATAAAGCAGCAACTGCTGGCTAGTCAATCTCACCTGAAATAGAGCCCTGACCCAATCCCAGGCAGCCTGCAAGTGAGGGCATAAAACCAGACAATGCTCCACAGTCTCACGATGAAGGCCACAACAAGGGCAAAGAGGGCTCACACCCCGCCAAACCGACTCACAAAGACATTCACCCCGATACAACATGCACCACCTGCCATTGTAAGCACCCTAACCTTCGGTGGGGAAGTGAGCTCCATGTCCACGATCCAAACCGAAGCCATCGAACCCTAAGCTGCAGAGACCACTTGCCCGGCGGTCGCGAATAGCCAACACCCGTAACAAGATCGCACAAAACAAGAAGACACAACATCCTGATGAACCTTCCAAACCTGCACCACCACATCATCCTCGAGGACTATAGGTATGTGTAGCGGAATACTCCCCCCGCCAATTGCCTCCCGAATAGCTTTTGGCCACCGCCCTTCAAGGCTGAAAGTGAGCTCGAAGAACTCCCACGAAGCTTAGCCGACCACCCCAATACCAATCCTCCAAAGGTGAGCACGAGCCTAACCGCCTCAACCTGCTGCTTGTCCCAGCATGCACGCGGGCGACCAAGGGCAGTCTGCCAGAGGGGTAGAGGAACCCACAAGAAAGGAGAAGAGTGGTGATAAAGGCGGCATAATCTAGTTGCAAGAGCACACGCACATGGTCCCAAGCCCGCAACACCCCCGTGAGAAAAGGGGATGCATGTGGGAAGGCCGAGACCATACAACAAAGCCCGGGGCAACTCCACATGCAATGCCCGGCTTCCCAAACGCCACACAATGGCTAAGAGACTGCAACAACAACGCCGTACCGGGAGAAGATGCTCCATCTGCGCAGGCGCTCCAAACAAACTTGGAGACCAACACCTTACTATGCAAAGCTAAAATCCAGAATGGCCAAGCCCCCATCCTCCCAGGCTTGGACACTTCCACCAAGCCACTTTAACAACCGCCCCTTCATCATCCCGCCCCACACAAAATTTCAAACAATCTTATCCAAAGCCCATATCTTACCCTCGAGCTAACATCGCAGACATCTTTGTATACACATGAGTGCTACAAAGCACCGACTTGGCAATAGTGATCCCACCGCCATGGACAACTTGCTACCCTTCTACCAATTGAGGTGTTTACGCAACCCCCGCAAAATCTCATCCCACACCCCCCCCCATGGAAACATCCCTCCAAAGGGAATACCCAAATGTTTTAGTACACACATTACAGGAAGCACCTTCCAAGGGAATAGAGCCAAACAAGGGGAGGCGGAGTCACCGGGCCCATAATGCGGAGCATTTACCCCAATTCGTAAGAATGCCTGAGGCCAAGGAGAAAGTATCCAAAGAAACCCTTCACATTCCGCAAATTCCTCTCTTACGCCACCAAGAAGAGGAAAGTGTCATCGGCGAATCGGTTAATAACTGCGGCTACCATCCCCGCATCCCAAGCCCATCCACCACCCCTCAATCGGGCAAGGCCTCCGCCACAATCAGAAACAAAAGCGGCGCCAAAGGGCACCCCTCGACGCACCCTCTCGCCCTAGGAGAAAAAGGCGGAGGGTTCACCCGGCACACCACCGTAGAAGTTCGCGGCTTGACCTATCTTGACTTCATGATCTCTCTGTAAAGCGTGGACCACAGCTCAACGCTAACATCATGGCGGAACAAGAACTCCCCACCGACACTATCGTAAGCTTTGGCAAAGTCAAGCTTATCCAAGGGACTAAGCCTATACAGCACCCTAGCACCCAAGGTTCCAATTCTATTTCATGTGATATTTCTCGTAAAGATACCCCCTCTGGGAGTTCCTCTGGGAACACATCCTGATATTTGTCTAGCGAACTCTCAAGCTTGTTCCCTTTATCAATGGCATTTATTTTTACGGAATCTAAAGGAGAGTCAAGGACATAGACAAGATATTTCTCATTAATATTATGATGGAAACAATGCTTGGCTTGCATAGCCATTATTAAGTTAGGGGAAGCTATATAAAGAGTTCCCTGAAGGGTGATCTCCTTACCTCCCTTAGGGCTAACTATCAAATGTTTTCCCAATCAATAGGAGGATTAACCATTTGAAGCCATTTGATACCCAGTATCACATCAAATCTTGTAAGTTTTGCCAAATCAAAACTCATTGTTTCCTCATAATTTCCAATGGTCAAGTGCACCCTAGCCACCTCGTGGCTCCATTGCTGAATCTGCTTCCCATCTTCATCTGAACCATTTCCATCTTTAATTCTTGAGCTAGTCTACAGAAATGAAATTGTCAGCACTCCCTGAGTCAACAAGAACATTAACATTTCTATCTTTTATCCTTGCAAGTAAACGGATAACTTGCCCAGCAAAGTTACCTTCCTTACTTACCGAATTGAGCTCTCCCCGAGCTATGGCCGAGAGTTGTTTTGTTCCTCCCTCCGCTTGCTTGGTAGTGGCGGCCACCGTCTTTTTTTCCTTGTGGGATTTTGGGCAATCCCTGGTCGTATGCCCCTTTGCACCACAATTGTAACAAGCAAATGGTAGACTTCTTCCCTGAAGAGGTCTCACCCTTGCCCTTATCATTATTGGGAGGGTTGCTTGAATTGCTTTGAGCAGTTCGGGGACGTTTATTTGAAGCCCCATTCTTATTCTCAATCTTCCTTTGTTTCCATTCTTGGAAACGACGAGATCCAGATTGAGACTTCTTAGTCTCATCATCCCCCAATTCCTCTTTAGGTGAACTTGCCAATGTCCTTACCAAGGACACGCGGACTCGAAGTCCCCATGACCTATCTGTCTGATATGTGCTTTAAGAATACGGTCTTTGAGACCATTTTCAAAATAGCTCACTTGCATGCAGGCTGGCATCTCTTTGATTCTTGCAATTCCCCTTAGGGTGTTAATATATTGTTGCAAGGTACCTGTTTGCCTGATGCTCTTGAGTTGAATCAAGGCATGGTGCTCATCATGATGCGGGGCATATTCTTGCTTATAGGAGTGCATCCTGTGTTCCATGTGAGCCAACTCAAGAAGGCAATATTGTCCATGGACAACGTTATAGCTCCTGCGACAATACCCCTAACCCTTAGCTCAGAGGTAACTCTTGAGGTGATTCTAGACACTCGCATTCGGAAGTTGCGCAATCAGAATATTGCAAAGTACTTGATCTTGTGGCGAGATCAACCACTCTCCGAGGCCACGTGGGAGAGTGAAGAGTATGTGCAGCAAAATCCTCACCTGACCAAAAATCCGTGGAGGGCACGGAAAGATTAGTGGAGTCAAATGAGGTCCCTAAGAAAATGAAATTAGAGACTGGCATCAGGGATGGCAAGTAGGACATCCTTAAATAATGAACTACGAAACCATGATCATAGGGTGATCCCGGGAACGGGTTTCCAAGGGCTAGATGATGAAACCATGGCCACAAGGTGACCAAGGAAAAGGGTTTCAAAGTATACATACTCCCATAATCCTTGGGGACCAAGGATTTAAAGGGGGGAGGTATGTTACAACATTTAAATGGGGCAAGATAAAAATATCTAAGGGTATGTTAACCTTACAAATAAGCCACGTGGCACCACCTGATTGGGTAGGTTTTCTCTCTGAAACTCGAAACTTGAAGCAGCCTTCAAGTGCAGAGATGGAAGTCGGAAGGGTTTAGGCAGATCGAATCATCTAATTAAGGGCCTGAATCGACCCAGAACATACCAATTTAGCAGTTTTGGTCCTTGAGCTCCAGGAAGAGCCAATCGGCCTGTGATTTGGAGCCCTATTTAACACGCCGAGAATCCCATGAACAGGCGTGCTAGGAGCAGTTGGAGGCTTTAGACTTCTCTAAAGCAATCTTGGGTGATTCGCAGGCATCAAATTGGAGTCTGGGACTCTGTAGCATCATGGGGGAATCATGGATTCTGGGAATAGAGGCGGTAGATGCAATTTGATGCGTTTGGTAGCTCCGGTTCAGCCAAGATACATAACATTCATGCACTGCGTAATAGGTGCCTTCACCAAAGTAGAGTGTGGACAAAAAAGTCATCCATATTGACAAAATAAAACAAATACTTTTAAAAAATTGATGAAGGAACAAAGAAATCATCAACAAGCTTCTTGCTTTTCCAAAGATTCGGCAAAACAAAAATATCTTGCATGTTCTGGCACAAATTGATCACTACAAGCAAAGAAAATTCCAATCAAGTAAATAATTTTTTTTTTTTTTTTGAAGGACTTGAGCCTTTATTATCCAAAGAAAGTTACAAAGTACAATGGGGACTAAAACTAGCCCTTCTCAAGAGCCATCAATTGTTGAGACATTCGAGTAATTTGATAAAATCTAGCAGAATCATTTATTTAAAACATCAGTGAACACATGTTTTTTGAAAAAGACCAGGTGTCAGCTGCAAGATTTGGGCACAACTCCCGAAAGGCCACGTGTGGACTATATTGAATTAGTCACAAAGAAAATAGTTGAGAAGAGAAAGCAAATTGCTTTAAAAGATAAAGATAAATATAACCATATAATATAAAGATAGACTAGAAACGTGTGCCCGGCGATGCCGGGCATTAGTCGTAGACATATAGAATGAGTAGAAGTGATGGAGTTTGTAGAGGAATAATAAGCTATAAATGTAGTCGTGTTTATAGAAGTTATGCATGTAGATTCCAAGTGTAAAGGGCTTAATGGATCCATTGCATTGGCCATATGCATATGGAATGAGTACTAACATTCTGTTGAATAGAATGGGTAAACGTAATGGAATATATGGAGTATAGGGTATTGTTTGGTGCTTGTGAAAGAATATTGTTATATAAAATACCATGGATCAAATGTGTAGTCAACACAATTGGGTTTGGATGGAGGGGAAAGGTGTATGTGGGTATATTTGTGTGTGTAACTTCATAGTATCTCATAGTAAGGGTGTCCGGCAATGCTGGCAATTGTCTGCAGTGACAAACATTGATGTTGTGAGGGAGTATGGATGGTCAACGTCCAATTCTTGCTTTGAAGTAAAAGTAGAATATGAAAATGCATCTATTACAACATATAGATAAGGTGCCATTTTTGTTAAACTTTGTAAGACATTAAGTGCAGACGTATAAAACATATTTCATATCTCATAAAGCTTACATTGAAAGGTGCTTCTGTCTTAGCAATATTTACGTGTTGTCGGCCACTATGAAACTCTAAACATGCGTCTCCACGCAGGCAAACGCACCCGTAACCTAACGTTAAATATGTATCGAGGCTTTAGTGGAACCCACAACCCTCCTCCAAACAATATCATAGCTAATGTATAAATGAAATATATGAGGAAGTCATTTATTCGAACTACCAAAGCATAACTACAACTATCAATTACATGAGACAACTCATCCGACAATAGTCTCGTATGATAAAAAGATAATATCCATCATGTAGGAACCAATCAAAGACATTGAAATGGACGCCATCACACATGGTCAAATGTGGACAATATTGTTCTATCAAATAGACATCATAAGGCATCGAGCTTTAATTTGTGTTTGCTTTAGTTTGTCTTCTGGTTAACTGGTTAACGACAGAAGTTCTCTTTTATGTTGTACATGGAAAGTTTTTTTTTGTTGTGTGTTTTGATTTGGATGGCATTACACTAATTGTAGTGATGTGTGTATTTACTCGAGATTAGTTATTAGCTAGTTCTTGGATTTCTGTCTCCTTAAATTCTGAATTTAATTCTGAAAGAGACCTCTTAAAATTATATCAATGATCATCATATTGTAATAGCCAAAATTGTACAGCAATATAAGACATGCGCAGCCATATGTCATCAACAAAATTGTCATAAAGACAACTTCAGCAACTTAGGAAGGGACATATAAATATGTCACCATTGACCTGTATTGACAACACGTGTATATGTTGAGAAATCCCAAATAACTTGAGAAGACCCATAAACCATCTTAAACTATGTTTATTATGAGCAGGACATAGATATGCGTACAGAATCTATGAGTCATGTGACAGGGCAAAATGTCTTGATAAACCCTAAACCTGGTCAAACAACCCAGTAAATAGTTTAATCAAGCAAACTTGGAAACTCTAGAGACATGCAAAAATATTGACTTCTGCTTTTTGAACTACTACTTTTTGCTACACATGCATTGCAGTAATGCACACCTTTTGTTTGCTAGTTGTTGAAAGAGATGAACTTCTACAGTTCCAATCTAACTGGTGCCCCAAATAATGTAATACTTCTGCAGCAAGTTGAATTAAAGTGCCTTGTGATGTCATGCCGCATGTAATTCAAAATTGTCTTGCATAACCTGAATAAATTTTAAGCAAAAGACATGCACATTTCACTACTTAAAGCTATTTGGAGCATATGCTAATGTGCAACAAATCATTAGGAAATCTAGTTCAAGTAAGATTTTCATGACTTAAACATTCCAAGCTAAAAATATTGAACAAAAAATGTAGAAGATGAAGATCTGGTAGTGTTTGCAATATTAAGAAACTCTACATATTAATAACAAACTTCACTTATTGCTCCATTGTTTTTTTGAAGTCCAAATTGAATAGAACCTAAATGGTAATGCACGTGCGGATGATCTCACAAAAAAAAAACAAAGCACGTATTTTATTGAAAGTTTCAGGTGCTGAGAAACTCATTTTTTGATGGCCTTAAAGTCTGTTTCTGGCAGCCCTAATTTAGTGGCTACTGCATGCTTTTGGTTGACATCTACAGCTGCAAAACTGTTTAATCCTTCGACGTTGGAGATGATTCTGCTACTTAGGACTTTCCCATATGATCACACTAACAGATTCTTCAGCATAAGAGGCTAAAATGTAGATGTTTTTTCATCTCAAGCCCTTTGATTTTCTTTCATCCATCATGGCCTGCAGCCGATCCATGTATTATGAAGTCGTTGAAGGCTACATCCAAATTTTCAGGTAGTGTATTCTTTGCATATTTTCTAGTTCAGTCTAAAAAATACATATTTTTAACGTTTTTTATGGTGTGAAAAAAACGAAAATACGTATGTTGTTACCTAGGATGTTATTAAAGTGGAATCCACATAAGCACTCCATCTTCATTACGCAACAATCATGATACTGTGTGCAGCAGAAGATACAATATAGAGCTTACGATTTTTAACAGTAAAAAGTTTTGTAAAACTATTATTCTTCTGGCTGGAAATATGTGCTTCAAGAAGACCCTAACTTCTGGATATGGTGCTAGAAATACAGGAAGCCAGGATAATCATAATGTCTATGGAGAAACACAACAACAATCTGTTGCAGGCATCTAAGGATCGCTACATATCTCCTGGGATAAGGCAGCAGAAGACAAAAAAGCAAAGAAAAGGTATTCCAATAGCAGGAGTAAGCTTGTCTAGATGGGCATCTTCAATTTATAAAAAAGGAACAAATATTTTTTACTGATACACTTGCAACAAAGGAAAAAATGAAAGTCAAAACATTGAAATTGCCTCATGTTTGGAGACATACAAATAGACATACCTCAATTCTTGTTGGCTAGAAACCAATATTAGAAGCGAATGCTGATGAAGAGTTGCTCACAAAGAACATCTACTGCAAACAATGGCATGCATATGGGTAAACTTGAGATACACATAATAGCAAATTGCAAAAATGAAAATGGATTCCTTCTTGCAGCTCATGCCCAATTGGCATTAGATCTATGTCAGCACATGCATGTAACAAAAGATAATAGCACCACTTCTGTCTCCAATGGCATTCATAATTGGTTTTTGATAAAAGGATAAATTCACATTGTGCAACATGCATCTTCTACCATACTGATTGAATGTGCCTGGGCATTGTGAGAATGGAAACTCCAAAGTAGCACCAGAGAAAGGAAAGATGACAGTACATGTACAAACAATGGCAAACTTATGACAAAGCATAAAATGGCAGTCTCCACAAATGGCATCCTTCAACCACATCAACAATTTAACAAAGACTTACTATCATTACCAAAGTTAATTACAGTCAGAAGCCATAGATTTCTCACTAAACTACAAAAGAACTTGGATATGTAATTGAAGGCTATAGCATACCTTGTGGAGAATAGGAAGATGGACTAATAGACTGCCTCCGTCTCTCTCCATCCGATCCAATGCCAATCCTGACATTTAAAAAGAATCATCATGTAGAACCAGTATAAAAACTTTGACTTTAAATATAGTTAACATCTAAGAACATTATCAGATCTAATACATGCATCGCATGCAAATTCAGGTGTGTAAGAACATCACAAAATTTAAGGCAACGAACCTACTAAGCTATTCTTTGATTACAAAGATGGAATACAGAGATTCCATTCCCCTAACTATACCATTGACCCTAATCCACTTAACTTCCAGGGGGTTAGACTATGCTAAAGGAAGGATTAGAGAACTAATGGGACAGGTTGTAGAAACCAAAATTGAGCATGCGCATATTAACAAGTTACTCAGGGAACTGCAAATTCAATTAGCCACGCAAGCCAAAGAGGCTGCTGAGAGAGAGAGAAATCTGTTTGACACTATCAAGCATTTGTTAACAAGGAACCCAAGGGGTGTCCATGTTACTAGTGTGCAAGAAGGCCACAATAACCGGACTCAAGGAGTTCGAAATTTGAGCCAAACCAGCCAAGCTCAGGGAGCTAGAATGGCAGTTACACCCCTACCAAATCCAATCCAAGAGGCTGGAGTTCAGGAAACTCTATCCATAGAAGAAGTTAGGGGTTTGGAAAAAATGGATCATCCCATTCATTGGCTAAATTAACTAGAAACATATTTTCGTGCAACCAAGAAAGGGGATGTGGCTAGGGAATTGCATGCTGCACTGCTCTAACTCATATGTTGTCTCGTTGATCCTTCTGAACACCTTGAAGGGTCCAGCATATCGGGGTGTCAATTTGAGAATCTTTCCCTTGATCAGTGGTTTCAAGGTCCCTACCTTGAGTGCTGAAGGGTAAACAATCCGTAGAAATGCATAGTCACCTTTCTTGAAGGTTAACTCTCTACGATGTTTATTGGCACTGACCCTGGCTCAATCTTGAGCCTTCTTCAGGTTTGCCCTGCGTTGATATAATATGGCTTGCATATCTTCCAACATATGGATAGCCACATCAGTTTTCAAGGCTTGATTTGTCCCAATGATCTTGGGTTCCTACCCATCATTGCCATAAAAGGACTCATTTTGGTACCTGTGTGGTACGCGTTGTTATAAGCAAGTATTCTTCCCACTTGGACTATTTCTCAAACACAAAACTTCTTAACATATCCTCCAGGATCATGTCAATTCATTCTGTTTGTCCATCAGTTTGAGGATGATTTCCATACTCGTACTGAGACTCACTTCCAGTCCCTTCATGAAATCCTTTTAGAAGTGTCTCGTGAACTTAGAATCTCTATGGCTTATAATTTTTCGTGGCAGACCAAAAGTAGGTTACACAACCAGTAGGTATTCTCTTGCCACATCTTGTCCTATAGCATCACCCTGTAATGATAGAAACTTTGCATATTTTGTTAAGTAGTCGACCATCACAAACACTTGTGTGTGTTGCCGACTTGTTCGTGGAAGTGCAACTATAAAGTCCATACTTTGCACTCCTACCTAACTAAAAGTACGGGTAATGGCTAAAGGGCATTGTGCTACATGAGATTTTACGTCATGCTTTATAGCAGGCCAAAAGAATTGTCTTTTAATCAATTCACATGTCTTCCATTCCCCCCTGTGCCCTGCTTGTAGGGTGTTGTGGAACTCGTAAAGAATCTCCTTCCTAAGATTCTCTACTAAGGGTACATAAATCCATCCCTCATAAAACCATAGATTATCATTTTGAGTCCAAAGAGCACCCTCTCTTTTGGTGGGATCTTGATCCTTTTTATATGAATCCCTAATTTGTTGAAAGCAATCCCATTCCAAAGATGCCATCCCATTGATATACTTTATTCGGGAAAGGGCATCTGCAACCGGGTTATTCTTTCCTAGGGTATGTTGAATTTTATGTAAGAAATCCAACCAGCATGCTTGTCTGGGACTTATTTCTACTTAAAATTGCAGAAATTTCAATGGCTTGTGGTCTATAAACACTATAAACTTGCATGGTTTTTATTGATTCCAAATCTCAAGTAAGCCACCAAGTCTTTAGGGCATGAACTATGGCCAACAACTCTTGTTCGTAAGTGGCATAGTTCCTTTCTATCAGATATTTTTATGGGTTTCATAAGCCACCACATGCCCTTATTGCATAAGAACTGCTCCCAGAGCCTGTCCATATGCGTCAATGTAAACTTCAAAGGGTAAACTTCAATCCGGAATTTTTAGAACTGGTTCACTTGAGAGCAAGATCTTAATTTGTGCAAAGGTCTTCTGCTCTTTCCCCATAGGAACTTTTGTCTGTTTTTAAGCAAATCGGTGAGAGGGGCAGTCGCCTTTGAAAATGTTGGGATAAACTTTCTATAGTAAGTGGCTAAGCCTAGAAAGCTCTTACATTCGAGACATCTATTGGTTGCGGCCATTCCCTTATGGTTCGAACTTTGTCTGGATCTGGAGCTATTCCTGTTCCAAAGACAGTGTGTCCCAGATAAGCCACTTGTTCCTTTAGGAACTCACACTCAGAAAGTTTAGCAAACAGTTTGCGCTCCCTGAGCAATGCTAGCACCCTTTCCAAATGCTCCATGTGTTCCTCTCTACTCCTTGAGTAGATCAAGATATCATCCAAAAAATTTGGATGAACTTATCTTGATACCCATGAAATACCCATGAAATTTGCATGACGGTAAATTCGTAGTGCCCTTGATTGGTTCGAAAAGTTGTCTTGGGCTCATGCTGATTTCATGATATCCACTCCTAGGATCAATTTTAGAGAAGTATTTTGCCTCCACTAAACGGTCCATGATATCATCAATTCTAGGGTATCGATCCTAGATCGTGGCTTTGTTTAAAGCCCTATAATCAATGCACATGCGCATACTGCCATCCTTTTTCTTTACAGGGATCACAGGTGCCCCAAATGGTGATTTGCTAAGTCTTATGAAACCCTTTTGGAGCAACGCCTTAATTTGTTTCGTAACTTCTTCTTGCTCCAAGGGACTAAGCCTATAGGGCACCCTAGCCACTGGCTTAGTTTCTGGTTCAATTCTATTTCATGTGATATTTCTCGTAAAGATACCCCCTCTGGGAGTTCCTCTGGGAACACATCCTGATATTTGTCTAGCGAACTCTCAAGTTTGTTCCCTTTATCAATGGCATTTATTTTTACGGAATCTAAAGGAGAGTCAAGGACATAGACAAGATATTTCTCATTAATATTATGATGGAAACAATGCTTGGCTTGCATAGCCGTTATTAAGTTAGGGGAAGCTATATAAAGAGTTCCCTGAAGGGTGATCTCCTTATCTCCCTTAGGGCTAACTATCAAATGTTTTCCAATCAATAGAAGGATTAACCATTTGAAGCCATTTGATACCCAGTATCACATCAAATCTTGTAAGTTTTGCCAAATCAAAACTCATTGTTTCCTCATAATTTCCAATGGTCAAGTGCACCCCAGCCACCTCGTGGCTCCATTGCTGAATCTGCTTCCCATCTTCATCTGAACCATTTCCATCTTTAATTCTTGAGCTAGTCTGCAGAAATGAAATTGTCAGCACTCCCTGAGTCAACAAGAACATTAACATTTCTATCTTTTATCCTTGCAAGTAAACGGATAACTTGCCCGCCCCGTTAAAGTTCCTTACTTACGAATTGAGCTCTCCCAGAGCTATGGCCGAGAATTGTTTTGTTCCTCCCTCCGCTTGCTTGGTAGTGGCGGCCACCGTCTTTTTTTCCTTGTGGGATTTTGGGCAATCCCTGGTCGTATGCCCCTTTGCACCACAATTGTAACAAGCAAATGGTAGACTTCTTCCCTGAAGAGGTCTCACCCTTGCCCTTATCATTATTGGGAGGGTTGCTTGAATTGCTTTGAGCAGTTCGGGGACGTTTATTTGAAGCCCCATTCTTATTCTCAATCTTCCTTTTGTTTCCATTCTTAAAAGCAGCCGAGATCCAGTTGAGACTTCTTAGTCTCATCATCCCCAATTCCTCTTTTAGGTGAACTTGCCAATGTCCTTTTCAAGGACACGACTCGAAGTCCCCATGACCTATCTGTCGATATGTGCTTTAAGAATACGGTCTTTGAGACCATTTTCAAAATAGCTCACTTGCATGCAGGCTGGCATCTCTTTGATTCTTGCAATTCCCCTTAGGGTGTTAATATATTGTTGCAAGGTACCTGTTTGCCTGATGCTCTTGAGTTGAATCAAGGCATGGTGCTCATCATGATGCGGGGCATATTCTTGATTATAGGAGTGCATCCTGTGTTCCATGTGAGCCAACTCAAGAAGGCAATATTGTCCATGGACAACGTTATAGCTCCTGCGACAACACCCCTAACCCTTAGCTCAGAGGTAACTCTTGAGGTGATTCTAGACACTCGCATTCGGAAGTTGCGCAATCAGAATATTGCAAAGTACTTGACCTTGTGGCGAGGTCAACCACTCTCCGAGGCCACGTGGGAGAGTGAAGAGTATGTGCAGCGAAATCCTCACCTGACCAAAAATCCGTGGAGGGCACGAAAAGATTAGTGGAGTCAAGTGAGGTCCCTAAGAAAATGAAATTAGAGACTGGCATCAGGGATGGCAAGTAGGACATCCTTAAATAATGAACTACGAAACCATGATCATAGGGTGATCCCAGGAACGGGTTTCCAAGGGCTAGATGATGAAACCATGGCCACAAGGTGACCAAGGAAAAGAATTTCAAAGTATACATACTTCCATAATCCTTGGGGACCAAGGATTTAAAGGGGGAAGGTAGGTTACAACATTTAAATGGGGCAAGATAAAAATATCTAAGGGTATGTTAACCTTACAAATAAGCCACGTGGCACCACCCGATTGGGTAGGTTTTCTCTCTGAAACTCGAAACTTGAACAGCCTTCAAGTGCAGAGATGGAAGTCGGAAGGGTTTAGGCAGATCGAATCATCTAATTAAGGGCCTGAATCGACCTAGAACATACCAATTTAGCAGTTTTGGTCCTTGAGCTCCAGGAAGAGCCAATCGGCCTGTGATTTGGAGCCCTATTTAACACGCCGAGAATTCCATGAACAGGCATGCTAGGAGCAGTTGGAGGGTTTAGACTTCTCTAAAGCAATCTTGGGTGATTCGCATGCATCAAATTGGAGTCTGGGACTCTGTAGCATCGTGGGGGAATCATGGATTCTGGGAATAGAGGCGGTAGATGCAATTTGATGCGCTTGGTAGCTCCAGTTCAGCCAAGATACATAACATTCATGCACTGTTAGTTTGAGTTCTTGGCATGCATCCTGCAGCAGCAGTCTATGACTACCGGATGCTACAAGGCTGCCATGCTCATGATCACAAAACAAGAACAAGACAAAGAAAAATGTACAAAGAATGAAGGGAACGTGGCTAAGTGAGGCTCTCCAAATTTGAGATAAAACCTGAGTACAAATGAAGAGGCTCCGGTCTAATATAGTGTAGACCGCAAATCTGAGCCGTACATCTAACTAAATCTAATCCCTACACTTATGTTAACCTAATCATGCCACGTGTCAGTCTGCCACCACTGACACCTAACATGTGTACAATGTTAACCACTAGATGGTTAACATGCAGTGCGTAATAGTAGAGTGTGGACAAAAAAGTCATCCATATTGACAAACTAAAACAAATACTTTTAAAAAATTGATGAAGGAACAAAGAAATCATCAATAAGCTTCTTGCTTTTCCAAAGATTCGGCAAAACAAAAATATCTTGCATGTTCTGGCACAAATTGATCACTGCAAGCAAAGAAAATTCCAATCAAGTAAATAATTTTTTTTTTTTTGGAAGGACTTGAGCCTTTATTATCAAAGAAAGTTACAAAGTACAATGGGGACTAAAACTAGCCCTTCTCAAGAGCCATCAATTGTTGAGACATTCGAGTAATTTGATAAAATCTAGCATCAGTGAACACATGTTTTTTGAAAAAGACCAGGTGTCAGCTGCAAGATTTGGGCACAACTCCCGAAAGGCCACGTGTGGGCTATATTGAATTAGTCACAAAGAAAATAGTTGAGAACAGAAAGCAAATTGCTTTAAAAAGGAAGGATAACCATATATAATATAAAGATAGATAGATAGATAAGCTTAATAAAAAGGCCTAGTTCTCATGATCTCCATTCATTAGATCTCTCCTTCTTTGATGGAATCGCTAATGCTGATAACTTTAGCAATTGCACTTTTTTTTGACATAGGTAGCTGCCAAATTAGGTATCTTTTTAATTCCCACTTTCAAAATGTGTTCATGATATGTGTTGTTGACAAACCACCCTCCTTTTGAAACTTGCAACAAATGAAAGACACAAGCATGTTTGGTGCCATTGGTATATGAAGTAGAAGAATGCATCTCAATGCAGTGTATGATGTAAACATTATTGACAAGTTAGAATACAAGTCAGTCTAAGCTTCTACCCTTCAACTGTTGCTTGAGCATACCTAACCTTGTTTTTAGGGCCCTATGGTGCGCTTCGATGGCTCTTGAAGCAATTTTTCAAATGAGGAGATTAGGCGGCCAGAAGGTTTGCTGTAGATGTTTATAAGATTTTGGCCAAAGGTTGGGTTGGGTGATTATCTCTTTTTCTTACTGTTTGTGTTTTTATTAGGTGTAAGTTCGAAGGTTTATTTTTAGAGAGTCACATGGGCTTCCTTTGCATCCGTCAGACCCAAGTGCCCAAGGATTCTCTAATCCCGCATCCTTCAGACCCAAACTTGCCAAGGATTCTCTAATCCCGGCTACCTCTGGCAAGAGCGGTGTTGTGGCAAGTCTAGGTTTTTGGCTGCCCTTTGAGCTCCGTTAAAGCCGTGAACAACAGGTCGCTTCAACAATTTGGGTCGCAAATGGTTGAAATGGTCGAAAGCGATTTGTTAAAGTTTTTGCCGTCTGCGCGGGGTTTTACTTTGCCTTTGTTTGTGATTCAAAAGTCGGAGCTTTTGAATAAAGATGCTTGTGCATGTGTAGCCGGATGCTATCTCTCGCTTCGTGCCCTTGTTTGTGCTTAAAACCTTCTTGCTGCGGCCGAACAAAAGAATCGATCATTCAAGTTTCACTCCTCTTCCATTTCGTTTCATCCTTGAAACTTGCATGCATCCACTTCATTGTTGTCGCCTTTGGTTGTAGCCGCCAGCGATATGATTTAGTCTGGCGTGCTTCGTTAACACGGAGCTCATCGAGTTCATGCTCCGCTTCATCGGACCACCGAGTTGTGCATGTATTCACACATTTTGGTGTATTCCATTGTTTATATATGACAATTCAATGGTTTTATCAATGGTTACAATTTTAAAAAATACAAAAGGTTACACTTAGCGATAAAGAAGAAGGTAACGAATCGAGGGTCGAATCGAGGGTGTAATGCATGGTTCAAAAATCGGGGCGTTCGGCCCCGAAGAATCCGGCCATCCTTAAAATTGCCGGTGAGATAAAGAAATTCCGCCGATTTCCGGGCTATATTTGGAGCGGGATTTTTTCTAGTTGAGCGGGCCGCTAAATTCGAGTTCTGGAAGCAAAAGAATAGAGCAGCATCACACTAGGACTATTTTCAGCCATAGGTCAACTGGCTACCGCGATCTTGGCCATCTATTGAGCCATTCGCGTCGGAGAATCCCGTCCGTTCAGATCTTTGATTCTAGGGCTACGATTCATGAAGAAGTGGATAGGAGGAAGTCGGCCAGAACGTGCAGATAGATTATCCAGCCAGGTTATGGCTGTGTTGTGTTGTCGGAGAAGAATCTGCCGTCAATTTGTGGCGCAACACGACAAATTTTTGCCGCTGCATCTCCCACTTGCACGTAAGTCATTTCCCACCTATTTCTACATTAGATCCTGAGCTGTTTCTGGTTCCGGCAGCCCATTCATCCTCTCTAAAATTCGTCGCTCTCCCTTTTCAAATCTAAATCTTGTTTTGATCTTGTTTCGATCGGATCTTCTCTTTTTCCGCAGCGAATCCCCTTAGTTTTGCCTTGTTCTGCTGCATATTGTCCCGATCCGCGCTTTCTTGAGCCGTACTTGGGATTGTTTTGCTCGTTCTTGATTTAGGGCAAATATGGCGGCCATAGCTGTGAAAAAGCCTAGCCGAAGTGATGAGGTTGCAAGCGCAGATGAGCAGATTAGAATTGCTCAAGAAATACAACGACATTTTGATTCTGTAGCACCTAAAAGGGCTCGAAAACCAGGAAGAAGTGAGCCTGGCTCTTTGGAGGATGATTCTGCATATGCAATTGGTGACATACCAGAAGTTCAAAGATTCAAAGAGTTGGAGGCTTGCTCTGAGGTAAATACGAATTATAGTTCTGATCCAGAAAGGATCAGCAGTACCAGTTCTCCAAATTAATTGAAGCCTCTGTTTTGCTCTGTTTTTCCAGCCTCTGAAATTAAACGGTGGGGTTGTAAATAGTGATGATCACTGTGCCACAGATTATTACAGGAGTGTGACTGCAGTTAAAGAAGGCCCTCATTATACTGTAAGAGCTGTATATAGTTAGAATTTAGGTAGTATTGCTTAAGAGCAGGCTTGTTGATCAAACGTAGCTCATCCCATCTCTTGTTAATATTCCCTTGTATAAAGTGAGAGCTCAGGCCTGGCATAACTGATCTCGATATAGATTGGGTTTTTAACAGACCGGATCTGGGTTTATTAAGATTGAAAGCAGCGTAGAAGATTCGCTAAACTTTTCCAATAAATCTGCAAGGGCATCAGACATTCGATTCAAATGTAATCCAGCTACAAATGAATGGGAGCCTGCTCTTGAACAGGTAAGAAGAATAACTGCATTTGAACTTGGATTTTAAATGTAAAATTTAAAAGGCCTAAATTCTTTTGTGAATTGTTTACCTGTTAGGTGCTTCTTGATACTCGCAAACCTGCAAGGAGCGACCCCTGAGCATTCTGAAATTTGTAAATGTGAGCAGGGCTATGCTAATTGTAAGCAATGACTGATCACGGCTCGAAATTGGAGGTTTTCCTCCGAAGAGTTTTGGGTCTAAGTTGGAAACATCCAGTTTCTCAATGTATGCCGAAACATTTCGCACAAAAGAAACTTTGTAGAAAGTAGGGAAAATTTTAAAAATGCCTTTATATTTTCGTGTATTTGCCAAAATGCCCTTGTATTTTTTATATTTATCAAAATGCCCTATTTTTTCATACGCTTCATGATTCTTGGAGACGTACACAGGTCCGGTAGATGAATCGTCTCGGCCTCCTATGACAGAAAGTTTCTGATGGGGTCTTGAACTAGAGGAATTCCATAATTCTATAGACGTCTCTCTCGCCGGACCTAGTTGGAGGCCTTATTTCTTCGTCTAGAAGTCACCGGCAAAGATTTAGCGAAAATGTCACAAATTTAGGGGATCTTGATTGAGCCGATTATTAATACGAAGCCTAGGTTTGAACAATTTATTCTAGATTTGAGACAAAAAGTTACATTTGCTTATTTCTATGGAAGGGTGCTTTTTTATTGACTACTCAAAAATCATGTCGCCGACATTGGTCTTTGTAAGGTGCCGATAATTCGCCATAAAAATTTTTTTCGACCGCCCTTCACGTTTTCGTCAAGCACTTCACCCGCCATAGCCAGCCTTGAGCGGAGTCAAGATCCATCATTCCCGCTATTTTTTTGGCCAAGTCATCGATCCCGAATTTTAGTTTCCAATCTCCAATTCAATTGGAATTTCCCTTAAATCAAATCTTTGCGACCTTCGTAATTATGTTTGTTTCGCGTTTCTTGAAGCACCAATATGGTTCTTAAGTTGAGAGATGAATTCGCTTCGCGGTGTCCGGGCATTGTCGCGCAATTTGATGCCCGGGAATGGCCGGGCATGCAAGAGTTCAACAATTCCAAGCGATTTACGAGTGTCGTTCACAATTTGCGTAAAAATTACCTTGAAGAATCACCTACTCAAATCAAGCCGGTACTCACATTGAAACAATTGGATTTCACAAGGAATGAAGAAACTACATATGAAGTCGAAAATTCAGATCAAGAATTTCATCATGAAGATGAAAGACAAGGTAGTCCTTGTTAAATGCTTCGCTATTAAATTGCTGAATTTTTTGTTCTAAATTGCCGACCGATGCAATGTAATCGCTTTCAATTAAACGTAATTCATTCAATGGTGCTGAATTTATGGACTTTGAACATGATTTCAACATGTCGGTATGCAATTTAAATTTGTTACTTGGTTTATAAAAACTAAACCGACATGCTAAAATTACGAGGAGAATATGGTGGAATATCAAAATGAGGATGCTTTGAAGTTATGGATGTTGGCAATGCCGTAGAGGTTGGATCTGACCGGCATAATATCTGTACTTGCTATAATAGAGGTATTTGCATTGATAAATTTCGATCCGACCAGTTAGAATTGCGGTTAACTTTGCAAAAACCAAGAGAATTATGAAGCCGCTTTCAAAAAAGACAGTATAAATCGAGGATTCAAAGACGTAAAAAAGAGAAGTGGATGTCGCAATCGGGCAACTTAGGTGCAGTTGCAAATGATGCTACCGTTGGTAAGAAAGGTTCATTCAGCGTTGGAAGAAAAGAAAGTTGTCAAAAGAATTAGGCAAGCTTGTGAACTAAATGCTACATCTGAAGAAAGAGTGGAAATTCTAGGGGGTGCTAGAAAGTGGATACCTGAACTAGATCTCTCAAACAACAAAGAATTAAACACAATGAAAACAATCATTAACAATTTGAGGGAGTCTTTTGCAGCTCATAAGTATTCAAAAAATACAGATGTGTGGAGAGCAAGAAATGCTGCAATGACTTTTACAGTCAATGGTGAAACTAACAAGTCTGCTTTGGCAAATGAATCTGAATAGGAAGATTGTGTCAGTTGCAGTAAATAGAAGATTGGCTGCAGAGCATGGTAGTGGACCATGGTCCATGTTCAAGAAGAATACTAGATTTGTCAGACTCTCTTATGATGAGAGGAAACTAATAGTTGACTTTTGGAGAGATAACACACGAGTGTCTCCATGCAAGAAACATGTTATAAGGATTAGAGTGGCTGAAGGATTCAAGATCATGCATCCATTACACTTCATGGAGGATACTCATGTTAGTTTGATTGCACATGCTGGATGTTGTTACAATTGCTGTAATTGCTGTAATTCTGCTGTAATTGCTCTAATTGCTGTAATTCTTGTGTACCGCTTTTTGCGTTTCATTTTACCAAATTGGAAGGGAGTATCCTAAGTTTGAGGTTTCTTTCTCAGTTTTTCATGCCTTGAAACCCCTTTATGTCGGAAAGTAAAAAGACAGAGAGACATCTTTGCATTGTGTGTGTATTATATGAGAGCAGATTTTATTCGACTTGCAATGAACAAAGTAAGACATGATGAAAAAATTCATGGTCCAAATTGTAAATGCACGTGTGAAGTTTGTGGTCCTGGACCAACATGCATGGCAAGGAAGAGCACCTATGCTTCAACAAGGGAACTTTGGAGGTCTCTTGTTTGTCCAAGAGATGAAAGTGAAGAATGGTATGCACATGACTGCCTAACTCTCAAGTGCAATAATTGTGGACCTAGCAAGCTGCCAACATGTCCAAAGAAGTGAATTTCAAAAATGGTGTGCAGGTGGAGTGGAAGACATATGACAAGGTACTAAGATTGTTGCTATTTTTTATGCTTCATTATGGTGTAGCTTTATTTTTTATTTCTGTATTTGTTGTAGATATATGAATCTGTAGAAGAACCTGATGGCAAAGGAGGTTATAAGCTGGGGAAAAAACCAGTCACTAAACTGGTTTACAAGACCACAAGTGCTGCTGATATTTTCCAGAATGCCAAAACAGTGCTGAAAGAATTCATTCCACACAACTATGAGGCTAGATGGCAGGCCAGGCAATTCAAGGAGTGTTTGGAAACATTTCCAAAGGATGCAATAGTTTCAGTGATTGATTTTGCTGAAAATTCAGCAAGAAATTCAAAGTCTGCATTAGAGGAATGATCAGTGCACAATTTTAGTGCATATATCATATAGACATGCCACCAAAAGTGATGACCCTAAATTGGATGAAGATGAGAGAAGAATCATCAAAGAAACTCACTTCTACATTTCAGATGACAGGGAACATGACACTTTGTTTATGCAACATTGTTTGAACAGTCATGCAGCATTTTTGTCCAGCAAACAAATCAAGTACAACAGACACATTGTTTGGTCTGATGGATGTTCTAGCCAGTGGAAAGGAAGTAGAACATTTTACTTTCTAGGAAGAAATTATCAAACTAGTGGCATCCCAATAACTTGGAATTATTTTGCTTCTTATCATGGGAAAGGTAACTTTCATTTTCAAGCACCTAGAGTTAATGTTCATTTCCAGCACTAATCTGATAGAGAAACAGGTGAACATGATGGTCTTTGAGCTGTCATTAAGAGAGCCCTAACTCATGAGATGTTAAAACGAAATTGATTGCCACTTAGAAATGCACATGATGTAGTGGTTTTTGCAAAAACATTTCGTGACAACATAACAATGGAAGGCAAGGACAGATCTGGTGTCTTTGTTGAACTACTGGATTTTTATATATTCTAATTTGCTGAGCTTGTGAATGCTTGTGTTTGACAGATACTTTTGGGAAGTTGGCATAGGAGATGTTGATAGAAGTGAAAGGTATGATTGTGCAACTCTATCCGCTCTAGCAAATTTCATTCCATCGGGCCTACTCAAAGAACTGACCCGACTCAAGTGGCACATATGAACTTCACTTGTTTCTGTCATAACTGCTGGTTAGGGAAATATGCAAAGTGTCCCTACATTGCTAGAATAGGCACGTGGTCATACTCTGAATTAAAACCTATGGGTGCTGACTATGTTGAGGAAGTTGTTGAAGGCCCTGCTATTTTTGAAGGAGATCATGAGTGGAAATCAGATATCATTCTTTGTTGGAGATAACTTTCTTTGTCAATGCTGAGCCTAACAACAAAGAAAAAGTAGACTTTTATATTTTAAAATGCACTAGAACAAAGCATGTTATAGAGAAAGCATACAAAGATCCCTGGGGGCAAAAGTTTGGTAGGAATGAAGTAGTTGTTACTGGAAAATATTACAAGTTGATTAATGGTAACTTGTATGAATTGCTAGAACATGAGCCAGAGTGCAGTGTATACAGCCATTTGGTTTTGGTACAGTTAATTTTGATATGACCAGATTGAGGAACAACCTGTTTCAGCTCCCTGACATTGTGGAAGATCAAATTATGGATAGCTTGCATCAAAGCACATCCATTTATGCTCAAGAAGTTTTAGAGTCTAAAGGAAATGATCTGAAAGGAAAGAAGAAATCAAAAGCAAAAGTAGCAAAAGGCAAAGATGCTTTGTGATTCAAACTGTAAACCCTAGACCAATTTGTAAATTGTGAAACATATTGTAAATTGTAAATCATATTGTAAATTTGTAGTCATATTGAAGTTGTCATAATTCATATGTTGTCAAATATGTTGTCATAGTTCATATGTAATCAAATTGGTTGTCAATCATAACCATAAACATATATGTAAACAATCATAAGGGTTGTCAATCATAAACAATCATAAACAAATATGTAACCATAAACAATCATATGTAAACAATCATATTGCTAGATCTAGCAATATGATTGTTTACATATGATTGTTTATGGTTACAATCAGTAGCTATCAATCATAAACTTGGAATGTAAACTAGCTATCAATCATAAACAATCATTACTTGGAATGTAAACCTTCATACTTGGAATGTAAACCTTATATTCATGTACACCTTATATTCATGTGTACACCTTATATTCATGTACACCTTATATTCATGTGTACACCTTATATTCATGGAATGTAAACCTTAAATTCATATGTAAACATTGTTATATCAATCATAAACCTTGCTGGGGTTATACATATGTAAACCTTGCTATTCATTGCTCATAATATTTTAAAAAGAAAACATCCTCATAATATCCTCCTGGTAGATGCTGATAAGATGCCTGGTAGATGCTGAAAGACTGCTAAATTCCAGAAAGTCTTGCCTTCTTAAAAGCAAGATAATTTTCCTCCAGTGTACCACCTGGAAGGAATTCTTCTTCAGAGTCTGCTCCTTTATCCTGTGATAAATCTGCTCCTTTATCCTGTGATAAATCTGCTCCTTTATCCTCTTCAGCATCATTGTTCTTTACATCTCCAACATCTTGATCTTCTATAGGCTCCAACCTTGCATCTTCAGCAGCAGCTTTCACAGCAATTCAATATTAACTACAACTAAATTGAACATGGACTACTATTCAAATTTTTAGCTTAGACTTACCATTTTTCTTGATGCTCCAGGGCTTGTTTCTTGCAAGGGTCTTCTTGTCTGCGAGTTGTCCGTCTTTGCCGCCAGGGTCTTCTTGTCTCCAAGATTAATTTAAAATTAATGTAACTTAAAGAGAAGTTAGAATACTAAAACTAAATGTGTACCTTTTATGGGAGATATGTGAGCAAATTTAACAGACTCGACTTTGTCAATATCTATAACTGCTCAAATAGAATTGAAGTTAGCACAAAACAAAAAACATTACAAGATACATTGAACAAGAATACTTACTTGCAAATGGTTTGAGTCTTTCTTTGTCTTGGCCCTTGTCTTCCTTTTCTTAATTTTTGCGGTCCTTTCTGCTTTAAATTCAAAGACTTGCGTTTTATTGTACAAAGTGATGCCGCTATCAACTTCATCCTTCTACGCTTCTTATCTTCATCACGCTTTGCATTTTCAGTTTCTTCTTCATCCTCATAGTTAGAGTCCTCTTCAATCACAACATCGAACTCTTTGAATCCCGTTTCCTTTTAAAATATTGCTTGGGACTTCCTCTCCACAACGAGGGAACCACACGATTGCATAGTTTTCAAAGACGTTTGAAAAGCAAAACACATGGTACTTATGTCCACATTGGTTTATTTTAACAAACAGGTCATATTCTTGAGGAAAACAAAGGCCACATGCCTGACATACATCAGTAGTTAGCAAAGGCAAAGAATACACACCCATACCCAACTCCATCCGAAGTTTTGGTGCTTTTACTATCTTCTAACATGGCTGAAATATGCTTAGCCTTTGCATGCCACTTAGCCATTGATTCCTCAAAGGTATCTATTTCATCCTTCAGCAAAGAAATTTCTTTACGAATGTGTTCTTCCCCTTTAGAATCTATTTTCAGAAGTGCTGACTCCAAAAGCTCTCACATAACTACTTCATCATTCTTTAGTTTTGCAATAGCATCAACTTCTTACGGAAAATCAATGTTCAAGGTCTTCTCGACTTCGCTTGGCCTCTATATTTTCATATATAGCTTTGCAAGCTATGTCCGCTCCAAAGAATAAAGACCTTCTTTCCTCAACAAAGACTCTTGTTTTGATAATAGCAACTCCTCTCGCATCTCTCTTCATCTCACAGAAGCTTACCCAAGTGATCCAAAACAGCGTTGCTATTCAAACAAGAGGCTGCTGGTCTCTCCCTTTAGAAATGGCTGGGCGGGGATGTTCGATAAGCTTCCGCAAAGAAAACTAGCCCGTTCACTTTTGAATTGCCTGGGTTTGACAAAGCTCGTTGGGTATTACTCCAAGCAAAGCTCGAGCAAAGGTTACCCTAACCTCATTGTTGGTGGGCTTGCTTTTCTCGATAAATCCTTTCCAGATCATGCAAAGACAAGCGAAACGGGGCCTAACAAATTTTAAATTTATCTTTCCTTTCCCGGTGGGCACTTTGCCGGACTTCAAGAAAATCACGGTCGAAAACATCCTTCGCCTTCAAATCCTTTGGCTTCTTCCTTCATTACACAAACCTCTCATTGTGTGAAATTCATACTCAGTTCTTGCAAAAAGCGGTTCGATAACATCAAACAAGTGTTTTTAGTTCAATATCGATAGATAAAGAAAAAGCATGGGAAATAGAGGGATTTTACCTCATGGGACTTCAAATGCCATAGCTAGATGCTGAAATTCCTAAGAGTAGCAGAATGAACCCGAACTTCCCAACCCAATTACACTTTCAATCAAGCTTCAAAATCAAAATGATCACGATTCAAAAATCCCTAGTCGCACCTAATCAATCACTGCGAAAACTTTTTACCAGCAGCCCCCGCACACCCTCGCAAAAATGATGAAGGGCGTCCTTCAAAAATGATGAAGGGCGCCCTTCACGCCAATGAAAAAAAGCTGAAAATAGGTCTTGAGCGGTCTTTGAGCGTCGGGGAAATTGGGTAGGTCAATAAAAAAAGCACCCGGAAATAAAATACTGAAGTGAGCCACATTCTGGGTGATATTTTCTGGATCAAGAATGTCATAAGTGCTTATCTTCTGCACCCAAATTATATCTGTTTTCTCTTTCTAGATATGGAGGCTCTGGATTGTGTATTATTTGTGCATAGAATACCACGCCTCTATGTCAAAGATATATATCCTTCGATTGTGCGCATGGCAGCAGATAAGGTGATGTCGATTCCCAGAATAAAACTTAGTTCCAACGATTATAGTTGTTCCATCTTTAGCGGATCTGTACAAGGCAACCAATCAATTACAAATAGCCATATACAGAAGATCTACAAACAGTAAATCTTTCAAACCAGAGAGAAGAATCAGTCATGAATCTGTGCACTCTAAAATGTAGGGCAAGCATTAGGTCATAAATGCTTTTACAAGGATGATCAGCAGGAGGAAATTTGGCAGGAAGATGAGCTTGCTATGGCCAAAAACAGAAGGCTGTGAAAGTTTTTGAACTAAGGGCATTTTGGTGAATTAGGGGCATTTTGATAAATATTAGAAAATACGAGGGCGTTTTTAAAATTTTCCCTAAAAAGTAAAATCTTGCAGATTTCTTAAAAACTAGGTAATTCTAAAAGAACGACATTTTTGCTGGTTAACAAAGTTGCATATTAGATAGGAGTGTTGTTGCATATTCCCTTAAAAAACACACTATGCTCATGGCTTGACCTTTTTCGGGTGAAGTTGGGAATTTTTATCTAAACATATATAATTCTTATCGGACGATGCCTTTTGGCATATTCGGTTGATTCCCGCCACGTATTTCCGGGGGGAAAAAATAGGGGCTTAAAAAAAAGATGAAAAATGAAGGGCCTTTGACGACCAACTACTCGTTTTGTTCACGAGCATTGGCTATGGCGGCTAGTGGGCTTACTTTGGTGGTCTGGCGTTTGGGCCATGGCGTGATTAACAAAAATAAAGAGTTCGAGCTTATTTCTGGGGCGCCGAAGAAGAACTTCCCATCCGAAGATAAATCATGGCGGAGCATAAACCTCCGGCCAGATTGGGCTTAAAGGGGCATTTGGAAACAAATGGCAAACCACCAGACAGACAGGGCATTCTCATCGATTCGACCCGGATCTTAGCTTCCAAGCCCTCCGCCGTGAAGCTCCCATCTGAATTTGATGCACCGTTGCATGTAATTGACTGGACGATGTGTTCAAAAAAATTATCGGGTCTGTAGTTTCTTGTGATCCAAGCAAATGGGCAATGCTAAGTTATGGTCGGCATCCATTCTTGCATAGTTTTCCTTCAACATCCGGAAGGAAAATCGAAGTTGGAAGATTGTGAGCTATTCGATTCATAGAGTTATGAATCAAGGACAAGGTTTTTTTGTAGAGATTCTCGAGATTTTTCAATTGCAGCTTCAAAGATTGCGAGCTATGGAGCTTGTAGCCGCCTGAGATTGCAGCTATGGAGATTTGCCGGAGTAGCTTCACCAAAAAAGGGATTGTCGTAACATATCCCCCGCAAGAAGCTTCTCCTTCTTTTTTCAGAACATATGTTACACTATCCGAGATGGATTTGGAAGAGCCGCCGCGTAGATTGGGCCTTTTCTTGAATAGTCCGTGGGCGTGGAGCCCTTGATGAGCGTAATGACGCCTACAAGAAATTCCCACGAATTTTGCTGTGATGCTTCTCGATTCTACCCGGAAGGTCACCTCCCTCTTACCAATGCTCTCGGAGGTACTTTCGGCTCGAAGATAAGGGCAATGCAAAATGGGTTATGTTCCCGAATTGGTGGAGGAGGACAGCTCTTAGAGGACTGACTCTTAGAGTGGGGTTGATGTCCCAGAATTTGAGGGCGACCAAAAATTTGAGGGTTAAAATGTAGGGTTTCATATTCTTTGGGATCTAAATGACTATAATTCATCTAATCTGAGAGAATCTGAAAGCAATGGAACCATGTACATTTTGGATTTTGGATTTGGTCTCCATTTGTGGTATAGGTTGGGGTCCCGATCTTGGTCTTGAACCAATTCGTTTTTCTAGGCTTTGGTCATTGGCATTGACTTTAGTGTTGGCGTGATCTTGATTGGAGTTGGAATTGAACTTCTTTAAGTGGTTTCGCCCCTTCTCTTTGATAATAAGTTCCATTCTATATTGAAGACAAAATATGTGCCTTGATTGTATCTCCCGTTAGATCTTTTAATTAGTAAATTTGCTTCCACTAATAAGGGAGTTGATTGAGTGTTTAGACCATTTTGGGGACAGTATTCCTACATGGTAAAATTCATATATAAGTATTAGTGGCTCAACCTTCATGATAAAATTCATATATAAGTATTAGTGGCTCAACCTTTTGCAGAGCACGTGGTTCCTGCAGTGTAATGAAAGTCCTACATCATTTTTATATAAGCCTTAAGGAATGCAATTGTAGCAGGTTGATAAGAGTTGCCTGATCATGTGGGATTGGATGCTCTATTTTCGCCATTATGAGAGGATAATACCCTGGAACGAGGGTGCTATGCCCTATTATAACAAACGAGGGCCAGAAATGTTGAATCTCATTGGGTACCATGATCTTAATTTGTCGGTATAAGTGGTCATGTACAAACAAAATCTCGGGACTATAGTTGTCACTTTGAAATCTACTTACTATTTGTCTCATCTCTACATATAGGCAGTTTGTAATATTCCATTATTTGTAGGGTGTATTATCATTTCGCGTGTTCTAAATTTTTTCGAGGTCATTAGATTGCAGTAGTTTATGGGGAATATTCTATGTTGGGCTCTAGACCATTCCTCGCAAAGAATATGGGGTTAAATGCATGTCTTGACTTACCTCACGGTATGTGAACTGCAATCAACATACATCTCTATAGTCACATCTGAAGGATGTCCGCACTGAGATATATTCGACTTAGCACAAAACTTCTTTTCTTGCAAAATGGTTGGAAAAAGAGAAATGTTCATGGGTAAACCAACCGATAAATTTCTTGTAAAGATTTAACATTGTTTTTTTTGTTGGATTTTGATTGACAATAAGAGTAGTAGTGTTTTTTTCTTTTTTTGGTAAAAGAACATCAATATACAAGAATTTGGTGCTCCTGGGCCCGAGGTTGTTAGCTCTCTATATATGGATGTGCCATGTGCATTACTAGGGTCCAAAAAAACCTCTTCGTCTAAGAAAACCCCATATGATACGTTCTATTGTTTCCAACTTTTGTCTATCACATATCGTATTTATATAATATTTTTTTGTAGTACCAATAATCCGTCTCGTATAAATACAAAATGCATCTTAACATATGACATACTCATTTGCAAACGAATTGTGGATAATCGATTAAAGTGAAGTAAAAAGTTAAAGAATGATTTGTTCAGTATGAGTATGTATTGAAAAGGTTTTCATGATCCTAAGTTAACATATAACTCAAAGACTTTTATAGGTAAACTATGAATCTATCATGTTCCAAGACCCACTCCTTCCTAGCTAGAAATTAGAAGATTAACCTATCTTGTGCCATATGAGAAGTTCTATCTCGACAACAACGAGCCCTAGTCATACGGATATGCATTCAAAACCAAATAACCTTATTTTACTCGTACGTATACGATCCGTTGGACAACAAAAAAAACCCCTTATCATCCATGCACATGATACATACGACTTACATTGGTGATACCCCCAGGCCCCTGAAATGTCGAACCCAAGTGTGACCTTCGGTGCGGCGCCCATGGTGTAGAGTGAGCATCGATCTCCGAGGGGATCAGTGTACCATCTACACCTTGGGCATGAGATCGAGTGTGTGTGTGTGTGTGTGTGTGTGTGTGTGTGTGTGTGTGTGTGTGTGTGTGTGTGTGTGTGTGTGTGTGTGTGTGTGTGTGTGTGTGTGTGTGTGTGTGTGTGTGTGTGTGTGTGTGTGTGTGTGTGTGTGTGTGTGTGTGTGTGTGTGTGTGTTTTTTTTGGGGGGGGAGGAGGAGGCACGACCTTGCTTATGGAAGTAGCTCTTTGTAGATGACATTTGTTATAGTCTTGTTTGTATTTGACTCATCAAGAAGGATCAGAACGTCTTCTTTTCTTCGCACGAATGTGAGCACTGTGTATAGTTGTACGTGTGTGAAGACTTCAGTTCGCAAATCGAGGACTATTTTATCGAGGGCGAGTCCCAAGCAACTGTGAAATGTTGTTGAGTAGGCGGGTCGTAGTGGGAGTTGTCGTCTGTAGATCGTCTAAGGCTAGTTGTCGGTTTGGTGAAAAAAGTCAACTCAAGATATGGGGTATATGTTTCCGACGTGTTGTGGTTGACCTGTTATAACTTTCATGGTTAGGAATTTGGCATGCATTGAGCATACCATGACTCTGGCATTTTTTACGAGTCCTCTATCTTTGTCTCGTGTTTTTACGATGTGGCATATAGGTATTGGGTTTTAGTTGGAGTTCGTGTTTGTGGAAGTGCTGGATGTTTGTAGCCGTTGAGGAAGTCTGTCGTTGCCATTGGATGGTGCTCGATGGTCTGATCATTTTCTGTGAGTCTGTCGACGCTAAAGTAACTTCTGGGATTGCTAGGATCATTCGTATGGTTTCGTTGTTGAAGCCGGGGATGTTTTTTGGAGATAGGAATGCTCTCTTTTCACATACGATAGGTGTTAGTAGTATGTATGCATTATATAAGAAGTTGACAGCATCCTCATTCTTGTTTATTGTCTTGAACAGTGTCAATGGAATGTCATTGAGTAGACGGCCTTCTTCGATGTCGTCAGCAAATTGTATGAGTCTGGATCGATTGCATTTCGTATTGGCTCGTTGAGCTCTAGGACCTTGAAGTGCTTTCATAAGTGGGAGGATATGATGGACGGGGGGCGATTTGTCTAAAATCTCTAGTTGCTATGAATAGTTTTCCTTCGAATGGGCTATTTATGCATGTTATATTTTGCAAGAGGATATCAAATGTTTCTATGACTGTCCTGTTTGCCATGGGGAACTCATCCCATATGATTGATGTTGCAATGTTAATCAATGCAGCCCTTGGAGAATGTGGATCAAGTAAGGAATGAATTCCAATATTGTTTTCGACAACAGTATTTGAAATAGGGAGTGCACAGTCCTTCCGGTAGGGCATATGCTTGGTTTGTATGTAGTAGAGGTGTATTGTTCATTGTACTCGATGTAGGTAACATGATCAAATTTGGGGTCAAGCGATCGTCAAAAGTACCTGTCTAATAGGGAGATTCCGGAGTCTGTAAATGCATTTCTAAAACAATGTCTATTGTGTCCTTCTAAATGTAGGGAAGACATTTCACGAAAGGATGTTTTTCTGTCATGTGATAAGACATGATTCTCCATGTGGCTTCCATGGATGATAGATATCGGCGGAGATAAAGTCTTTGATTTCATTCTCGTGTGATTTTGATTATTGTTGTTTGCTTGGCAGATTGTTTCGAAATATTTATGGTCGGTGTTTGCTTTGCAGAGTCAATGTGGAAGTGAGTCAGGTCAAAGCCCTTGTATATGTAGCCATAAAGATATGCAACTATATGTACAGTCAATGAAATGTCCATGTAAATATGGCAATCCATTTCTCTCAATAGAAAATGGAATGTATGGAACGACATTCACATCTGCTTCCGTTCGTCTTCTGTACTGTACGTATACTTTTTCCACTACAAGAGGATAGGGTTTTTGCGTCAACCCCTGCGTCACTATCTTTTAAGGTTTGTGAGATTTGTGTCAGAATCTTGAAAGTGACACAAATTGATTTGATTGCGTCAGAACTTGTGTCAATACAGTTGTGTCAATAGCAACGTCATCCTTATAACACATCTGTGTCAAAATTTTGGAATTTTTTCGTTAGCTTTTATAATGATGATTATATCGTTTATTGCAACAAGATTGTGACATAAGTTAAGTCAAGTATAGCAATAGGTTTGTTTCCACTATAACATCGCCAGTTCTAAAGTTTTTGGTCAATCTTGTTACACATTTGTGTCACATTTTGTGATAGCTTCTTGTCACCTTTTGTGAAATATTTGTGTCATTTTGTAGTGTCAAATATAACGGCAATTTTACGTTAATTTTTTGTTATAGATTGTGGCACTAGTCCTTAAAAACCTTATAGACATCTTATCGACCCAGCTTGACTGGAGAGAACTACACGAAGCAGAATAAAAGGAAGAAATGTTAATCTTATGCAGGTAGGAAACATGTAAGCTGTAAGTTCTCTTATGTCCTCTTATGTTCTCTTCTGTGTGGCCTAATTTCAGAGCTTAGAGAACCTGTTGTAAATGCTATGCCTGCACACTCTGAATTTGATGCACATGATGAAAAGGACGAAGAGAACGAGTTGAAGCTAGCTGAAATACGGCTGAAAGAGGGCTTGACTCCAAGATGAGAAGCAAAGTTCTGATCAACCACATGCATATGGCTAAGAAATAAGGCATACAATGCATATCAATAAGCAAAGTAAATACTTTGAGGAAATCAGCAAGGAATTTTGAATGCTTATGATATTTTGATTTTTTAAGTTCTTTTGCATGGCAAAATGAGCATAGTTTGAGAATTGACTAACTTCTTCTCTTTTTTGAATAGGTCAGTGAAGACGAAGAACGCAATGACCCAAATGATAAAGGTCCATCTCTTACCAATGGCGATAATCTAGAATGAAAGAAATGCATGATAGAAAGTATACCAAACTCAGACTATTGGATTTATTTTGTTAAATGTTAAAAGTTCTTTAGATGTAAAATGATGCTCGTTTGAACTTAATGTTCTTTATTTTGTAACTAATTTGATCATGAGTAAGCTTTGTATCATTACTGGTGCAATTACTTCTTTTTCATTTTTTCTTCCTTGTTATTATGAATGATGAAACTGTAGACTCAAATGGAACCAAATTTGTATGAACACAAAAAGAGCTTCTAAAATACAAATTTGTCCTGTAAAAAAAAAACCTATTGATACACAAAAATAATAAAAATTGAAGGTAGAATTGCCACAAACAAGACTTGTGATTTGGACGCAAATTTGACAATGGCTTCATACGTGCTCATAAAATTGACATATGGATGTCACAAAAAAAACATAAATATTGACACAATTTTGTTACTCAAATATTACAAAAAGGAAACTAGCTTAATGTCACAATCATGTTCTAAAAATAAAATAGGCTCGTTATAAATTACTTAATAAAAGATATACAATAGTTACAAATATGATATAAAGGACATCAAACAATACAACATAAAAATGTCAACATGGTGTAACGATTCAGTTGCACAGTGAGACTAATATGCTATAAATATGACGCAATTATTGACAATACGGAAATAAGCTCTGACACAAATGTGCCATGCAATTGCCACAAATGTGATCGCAAAGTTAAAGTTAATATGATAGAAAATATCACACAATTTTTGATTAACTTAGACTTAAGCTCCACACAAACATAGCATGCAATTGCCACAAATGTAGTCATTGTGTCGACACTAATAGGATTGAAAATATGATGCAATTATTGAGTAATGTGGATAGCAGAAGTTGACGTCCATGCGACATCAAAGTATAGCACTTTTAGCGTCAACCTTGTGACATTCAGTGGGCCTTTTAGAACACACATAGCGTCACTTTATTTGACGCTATACTCGACGAAAAACACCATATTATGTTTGTAGTGTTCATCGATGTATTCTGTTGGATTCAATGGTTTTGAGTACTTGTGGTAGCATTTGTTGTTTTCTTTGAGGCAACATTTTGTGTGTCTATGGATCATGTACTTCTCCACTTGTGCTCTCAGTGTGGGATCTTCTGGTAGCTCTGCAGAAATTAGATTATCGATCATGTCTATGGGATTTCATGCTTTGTCTTCAGGACGATGTGTCCATGAGGTAATCCACGCTTTTAGAAGTCAATGACATGCATCGTGTATGATATAGGACCGAGGTACTTTCAAATAATGTCCTTTGTATACTGGACTTTTCCATGGCATGCTCGAACAAGAATTGTAGGATTAACGGACGCATTTTGGCCAGGATGCAATTTCTATTTTATCTCTAACCATGCTAGATTTGTTGTGATAATTATGAAGAAGCTCAGTTTGTGTAACGGTTCTGGCCACATGATGAGTCAATATACGTATTTATGTATGTATATACATATTTATGGCATGTATACAGCATGAGATCGGGGTTTTGTCTCTTTCAAGAAAGGATTGTCTGATTTTAACTCTGAACTAAATATCCACATGTCTAAGCAAGCAAGGCATTGCGATGCATGCACAATGCTATGGTTCTTACATTAAGTGAGCAGTCACAATGTTACATTATGGTAGACAACTATCTAAATACAGGAAGTACAAAGGATCTGCAGTTTCTGACAACCCTATTACCGCTGATTGCAACAATGTTTCACATGCTTTGATTTGCTTAATGTCTACTGTTGCATTTTCTTGAGCACATCCAGCCGGATAAAAGAATTCAATACTAGGTAGTGATCTTTTAAATTCAGATGAGATGTTGGTTGTACAATATCCTGGAGGTATGTTGTTGAGGTAGCTGGTATAGACTTTTTATATTATAGTGATCAATACAAGGGACTATGTGAATTTTGATGCAAGTTGCATCTATAGGTCCTTTTTACTGCTTTGTCCTCATTGTGCAAGTTAGTTTGGAGATGTTGCTTTGAGTCTGGAAGCCTGTGGGATAGGGTTTGTATTATCTAGAACAAGATGTTAAAGTTTACAGTCAATTTTTGTAAGTTAAATCCACAATCTAGCCATCAGACTAGAAAAAACTCCTACATGTCCTTTAAGACGAAAGCTATTACTTTTCCTTTGGAATGCCTCAGGTGGATTTTGAACAACTATGACAGCATGACATATGGCCTCATGGAATGCCATCATTAACTGCCATTGTCATTGCAAATTTTTGACACTCATGCCACGAGGATTTTGAACAACTATGGCAGCATGACATATGGCCTCATGGAATGCCATCATTAACTACCATCATCATTGCAGATTTTCGACTCTCATGCCACGACATGAAATATGAAATAGTTTATGTTAAAGAAAACAAAAGAAATATTCCATCTTCTTTGAAAGAAGTTTCCACAACTATAATGCATTTACTGAATGGCACTTGCATGTTTTTGTATCTAATCCGAGTTGTTATGCATTTTGTTAGATGGCAATTACATACACAAGAGCTCTATCCTCAGATCCAAGGTGCAGTGTTTGCAATGGAATATTGAGGTTTACACATCCGAGGTGCAAAACTACGTTTTCTTTTCTATAGGATCTTTTGTTTCGGCCAGATGGACTTCGCATAATCTGTCATCCTGTAAACTGCTTATGGAACTTGCCAATAGCTTCTCATAGAATATCACAAGCAGATTCGATCTTCAGCAAAATAGCTGCCTTCATCTTCAACCCAAGCTATGAAGCTAAAATTTCATGAACATGGTGGTCCAAGTGTGCATATTGTTCCTATGGTACCAACCTGCCGATATTTCTGCTACGTAGAAGATAACTTGGAAACAACCTGGCAGTAGAAGAGTGATTCATTTACTGAATGCAAATTTCATATAGCACAGAATACTAAAAGAGTTGGTACAAGTTGGACTTCCATATTCTCAAATGCAGCATGTTCTTAAACCCTATATTCAAATACAAGTTTAATCTCCATTGGAATTGTGCATTGCTTTGCTAGGAATCTGCAAATTTCTTAGACTGGTTAGTTCAAAGAGAGGGACAAGATTAGAAGCAAGGACATCACGAAATATGAGCCAAAGTTTTATTGAACAATGTAATATCCAGCTCCAATTCATCCATTATCCATTCTCCTGATTTTGGTGCATAGCAGAATTTGGTCACCTCAAATTCTTAAGTAAAGGAACAAGTGGATATATCTTATGCTAGCTTGACATAGCTTTGTAAATGCCTCCACTTTATGGTTTTGAAGGTCCTCAAGTTTATCATATTCATATCATGGAACCCTTCACATTATATTAGCAGCAGTGAACTATGTCCATTATTTACTTCGTCACTATTCCAAATAGCCCTTACATTTAACTTAGGAATTAACGGTCCTCAACTCTACAATACCATTCTTTCCTCACCTTCAATCTGTACTTATCTATGGCTTTTAAATGTTAAAGACTATGAGAATCACTTGAAATAGGATGAATTTCAACCACATCTCCTATTGCAAACTTATTGACAGGGTTATCTGCTCTTAACTTTGTAACCAGAACCACATGTTGACAAGGTAATTTTCTAGAGCAGTCTCTCTTTCCTTTGATTGATCAAACCTGTTTTGTAACTATATTTCTTTCTTCTTTTACTCCTTTAATCGAATGTCAAGACCTCTTGCTTTGTCACCAGCATGAAAGTGTGCTCTCACGAATATACATGTATGTATTCTGGTTATGTTTACTTGGTAGCTTGCCGCTCTTCTAAAAGCTAAACATTTTGCAGAGAAAGTTGCCCTACGCCATTGATAAGACATTTCATCTGAAACAAAAAATAAGGAAGTTGATAGATGGTACACTGTTTAGGCAGACAGGACTGTTAGACATGTTGCAGAACATGAAAGTAGGGAGCAATTCTGGGCTATTTTGGAGCCTGAAATTTGAAGCATCATACCCGAGATCCTTTTCAGATGATTTTTCTTTTTTTCAAAAGATCTTCAAGTAAGCTTTTCGAAATGGGTCTGATAAAGCCGAAACACGTCCGTATACGAAACTTATGACAGAAATTGTGATGTTGAGTCAGAATTGACTGCACTATGTATGTTCTTCTGCAGTTTGATTCTTGGAGCTTGAAGGCGATCTTTTGAGGCGCAAGCAATTGCAAGGGGGTCCAGAGGATCTATGCATGAAGAAATTCTCAGGTGGGGTTTTGCTTTTGATCAATTGAGGTGCTATGAGCTGCTGTGATTAGTCTGTACATGAGTTTTGCATGTGCATATGATAAATATGAAATTGTTGGAGACTCATAAGGCTATGGAAGGTAACCAGTCCTTTGGAAACATATCTGGAAGGGCTAATTCTAAGTCAAAAAGGTCTTAAATTACTTGAGAAGTGCCGAGATAGCTTGAATCCACAGAATTGGCATGTCTTGGACCTTCTTTGCTCGACATCTACAAGTTTTGAAACTAACCAATCACGTTTATTTTTCTGTTGTTTATATTTGTTTGGTTGAGTTGTCTCTATATTTTCTTGGTTTAGTATTTTGTTGCTAACCTGAAGAGTTAATTAAAGAATAAACTTTTTGAATGGGGCTCAGTTGCCTTGCATGTGGATGGAATCAGTGAAGACTGCCACAGATTGCTCAGCATAGTCACAAGAATTATAACAGTAAGGAAATGCATTACTTTGAGTGATTGTAATATAATTAAATTAGTATGAAATATAAGGATTGATAACTCTAAAATGGTAAAAAACCTGACAGATTGACTTCTGAGATGGCTCTTAAGTAGATCCTCCTTGATAGAAGTAAAGAAGAATATGAGCATCTGGTTAGCTAATCGGTAAGTTGAGCATGAAGCTCAAGAATTGTGCCATCTATGTTGTTTTGGCTCTTAAAGATGGAGCTATGATTAAGGATATTGCGGCAAGGATTATATGCAGTTGGGTCATCATGGCAAGACGACAGGCGAGGTCCAGCATCCATCTGGAAGTCATAAACCCCCGTGTGAATATGCACCCAAACCAAAGGGGGTTTCAGGGGGATTTTAATGTAAATGGTTAAATGCAATGGTTTGTGTTAATTAATATTAATGGTAGTTATGTGTTCTTTGTTATATGAAATTTTTTTTTGGGCCCTTCGGGGACTAACAAAGCAAACTCCCCAAGAATCAAGCCTGGGCTAATCCAAAGAGCAATGCACATTCAGCGTCTTAGAAAAGGTATTGCATATAAACATGCCATTTAAATTATAATGATACTATAAGAGAAATTTAAAAATGAGCATATAATTGGTAGTGAGCTTATAATATGGGATTGGAACCCATTATGTCTGCCCATCTATATCTTTGCAAGCGTGTAAGATTGCAACATAAAGTACCACATGAATATATACTTCCAAAATAGATTTCTTCAAAATGCCTTTGAAGAATGTTAAATCTTATTTCATACTACACTACCATAACAAGTGTGCAAAGTAAACATTACCAACCATTGGAATATGAAGCACAAAAAAGGCAAGCAATGCAATAGTTTCACTAGATTTTACATTGCATACTAAGTTGATAGGTGGCCTTGTACCATGTTAGAAATGTCTGTTGCATCACCTAACTCCGTATGAGATGCATAACGATTTGCTAGCGATAGGTATGGAGAAGCATTGCATCATATAACTCCGTACCAGATGCATAAAAATTTGCTGGCAATACATATGAAGAAGCATTGCAATACATATGGAGAAGCATTGCCTGGATGTAATTAAGATTGAGAGACAAACTCTGCAACACGTGCTGCTTCCTCTAGATGAACATGAATTCTGCACTTTTTTTTGCAGGGTTTCCCATGACGTAATATTAAGTTCAAAAGGCATGTTTGAAAAAAAAAAGGGCATTTGCTTTATCCAACCATATATCCTGTATGAGAAGATCAATTATGCAGTTGCAGTGCTCCAGTACTGGAATTATTCCATGATCTTCCCACATGGTTATGAGATTTTAATATCCTTCATCCTAAAGCATGCAAAAATCAGTCTAACACAGAAAGCATCCTAAGCCTTTATCACATCGCAATCATTGTTGTCCAAGAAACCAAGTCATGCTGGTGAATGTTCTTAAAAGGTATAATAGCATCCTCTACACTTCCAGATCTGGCATACATACTGATCAGTGCAAAACAAAACAACCCAGGGAACTCTAAAAGAAATGTCAATTTTGAAAAGCATACAACATTGAAGTTTTCACCATTGGAAAGGGCAATGGAGCACAATGATCTCTGTATGAAAACAGACAACACACAGGCCAATCTCTGCAGCAAATCTTATTACTGCACTGCAATGTCTGAAATCTCATCATTTTTCTGCTGAGCTTTATCAATATCGACACTACATTACTTTATAATATCATTATGCATTCTGCTATGTATGTGCACTGATGCAGACAATTGAAGACCTCAAATAGATGAATGTGGCCTCAAATACATGAATGCGGGTGAACAACTCTTCAAATTATTGGAGCTTTGTAACTAATATAGTGGAGACTTCACAATCCTGCGTGGAAGTTAGCTGCTTCTCATTCATAAAATTTGAAGAGGTAGATAATAATATAATGAAGAGGAAACCCCTGTTTCGAGCAAGCCTTGCAGAAAGATGGCAGATCCTTTCCATTTAAGCCAGATCATGGGAGTCTAAATACTTGCCCAAGATGCAAACCACTTTTCTGCTGCTTTTAAGGAGGCAGTACTTCAAATCCCTCAAATGGGCGTTTTTTCATCAGTTTTCTTCATGCAAAAGGCCTGTTGCAACACAAATAAGAGATGCATAATTGAAGTTAATACTTTGATGGACATAAACTAGTTAGGAAAACAAGATGGAAAAACCCTATCAAAGAATAGATGACCTGGCTAATAACTCCAGCGATGGTGTCTGCCCTTTTGCTATTTCAACTACTCTTCAGCACATACTCAGTGGCCACTAAAAGATGTGAAGTCTTTTTGGATCTATCTCTGATACTACTTCTGAAACCAGGCCCAACTTGCCTTCCACCTATAATGAGGATCTAGTGGCTCTAAATGCATGACATGTAACAGGCTTCAAATAAAATTTATACTTTCCATAAGAATTTGGATCAAGTATTCCCCCCTGTCCAACTCCCGAAGAAGATATATAATCTGTTTCAAACCACAATGCTTCTAATGCATCTATGAAGACATGGAAGAATAAACATAAGCGTTTGCATACTTGGATAGTCTTCTTACCTGTAGCTTGTTTGTAGATGCTTCAGAGTCATTAGCTACTCAATACAGATCTATCAGTTAAACCATATTCTATTCTTGTAACAGGGCCAAATACTTTATGCTATTATAGTCTTTAATGATGCACACGATGCTGTTGATGATGAGTTTCTAATGGAGACTGATCTTTTTCACAAATCTGGCTTCATGATGGTAAGAATATTCTGGAATACCTAGAAGCTCAAATCGCCCTTGATAATAAACAGTTAAAAACCGCCTGCAACTGCTTGATTTGAGGCCGGTTAACACTAGAGTAGTCAGGGGATGGACCAGAAATGGTCAATTTGAAGTGTTCACTTCAAAATTCACATAAAATCAATGGTACAAAATCTATTTGAAGCCTTCCTAGGAGTTCATATATGGCAGTCATAGTCCACTAAAAAAATACCTAAAAATATATATACTTCCATTCTTGTAAGTTATGCTCTAGTAAACTCAGGGGGGTCAAGTACCAAAAGCTTCATGTTTACATAAAGTCAAACTGTCTCGACAAAACGGTTTTTTCAAATTTTTTGATTACCATGATATTTTTCTACATGAGATAGGAAAAATGACACAAAAAACCACATATCAATCCAAAGTCTGTGAAGAAAGATAGGGCCATTCAAACATGACTGGGTCAAAACTGCTTTCTGCCTCCTCAGAACCAATTATGGTTCCCAGAAGGCAGTTGTAGTTTAAATACAACAACTTTTACAGGGAAATGCATTTTGAGCTAATGTTTGAAGTATTTGCAATTGACAAGTTCCTCCATCCCATAAAAATATTGGCTGGCCTTGAATTTGATGTTTGGACTTTCACATTTGATCTCAATTTTAGGTAACTTGTAATCATGATTAATATTTCCCCATATAGAGCAAAACTTACTCTATGATGTCGTCCAAAAAATCATACTATGAAAGTTCAAAATGATATGAAGCCAAGCAAAAACAAGCTCATAAAAAACGCAAAAGACATGGTCACAAAAAATCAAGAAAGGTTTCTGTACCTGTTTCTGTACCTGAGCCCATTACTGGTCCATAGATGCATTTAAAATCAATATCTTCCTTACGTTAATTGATCTCAAGTTGAATTTTGGGATATAAATAGCTTCTGATTTACTTTAGTAATGAAAATATTTGTTGATCATAACCTTGAGTTTTGTATCAAACTTTATAGCATCAAATTCAAATATGTCTTCTATGTTTATTCTAGATTTATGCCTCGAGATGTGACTTTGAAAAATTCACATTCTCAAAATCAATACAAAAAAATCAAAGAAAAATATGGAAGTTTATGACTATAAAAAGTCAAGTTAGACTGCTATGTGCAGTTCTACTTGCAGACCATTATTGGTCCACATGACTAAAAGTTTAAAAATTAATAGAGGCAACATCTCAATCAATTTTGATCTCAGCTTTAGAATATAGTTTATGCCTACAATTATCTATAGGATAAAATTAATTGGCTAGACGAGCTTGCATAATTTGAGGGCAATGTTTAAGCACAAACAACTATGAATTTATGGGGTACTTATTTGCCAATTGAATCTACATGGACTTCCACTCACACCTTTCAAAAATTATGTTATTAAAGGTAAGAAACGATGATATCATTATGGGGATAGAAGGATAGGGCTAGTGAGAGATATATGCTCTACACAATTGGTTTAGTTATGGACCATAAATAGTTCATGCTTAATTATATTCGTATCTTTCAAATAATACGTTATTTCAATATGAAAATAGAGAGTTATATTGCAAAGGAAAGCCCACATTCATGAAAAGCGTGGTCCTGGCTACAAGGTTTGTTTAACAGTACATTGGACTGTCGATGCATCCTTTTGGCATCCTATCCCAACGCATGGCCTCCAGCTAAACAAAGGGCATTTCATCTTGGTTCCGGTTGGCTCCTATGGTCGATATGGGGCGTCGCGGTTCCACCACATCTTTCGGGCATTTATTCATCTCCGCACCACGGTGTTATTACGGTGGGCCCGAAAAAGATATTGACGACCTTCACGAGTGTTCTTCCCTTGATTCAGAACTGGTGGAACGCATCTGGATTCAGTATCTTCGAATTCATTCTTATCATTAGTCTCCTATTCCGGAGTAAATACATTGTGCTCCAGGCTCGTGCTCCTGTGGCATCTCTGTGTGCTTACACAGTTAGATGAGACATGTAAATTTTGTACTTTTTCTCTGATTAATAAACTTTTTTCCTTAAAAAAAAAAAAAAAAAAAAAGTGTATATGAAAGATGACCTACTTGTAACATTATCCTACTAAAACTCTAATGCTTTGTTGCAGCAATGGATGTACCAGCTTTATACTAGTAAAAAATAACAATGTTTCTCCGTATGTTTTTGCAAGAAAGCTACACAACCTACATAGGGGACCTATATATATGTCCCTTGTCATATTTTGAACCATTTGGAAGGCTTATTTGGAATAATGTAGCGTGTTCTCTATAAAACTGAGAAAGACGCATCAAAGGTCATATGGTTTAATTTTTTATTCTTATACTTAAACTTCACGATCTTCACTTTCATTCATCAATAAACATCATTAGCTAGTAAATGATGAGTTTTTAGCCTATAATTTTGAAACTAACTCAAAATTTTAACCTCTAATGTGTTAATCCAATGGCTGCACATCATCTTTAAATCTAATGGTTAAACCCTAATTACACTATATGCAAATTGATAGAGTAATTTTCTATGTGGATATAAGAAGAACGCATCATTCATTACTCGCGGATACTTACAGGTGCTGATTTTGGAGCATTTTAACATATAATTTTGTCCTGAATTTTGTATAGGAAATTCTCTATTAGATTTTGAAGTTGATATACCTTATGAACACTCCAAAAAAACATAAGATTGTACTTTATATAGTTAAGAAACTATGGCCACAAGAACTAAGCCAAAACTTGTAATAATAAGAGAAAAATAATTCCTAAACCGCAAGCAGCGTTTTTGAACAAAATAGGGTTTGCCGGCTTCCACGGATGTTAAATGATAGAAACCAAAGTTGAAAAGATACATAAACTAGTTATGGATGCCCGGCGTTGCCGGGCTTTAGCACCAACTTGAAGAGCCTTTTCAAACCAAAATGGTCTTGGAGAGCAAGGAGCAACGTGTGTCAAACATATGGACCAACAACATGAACACCCTACGCTTATCAAAATGGGCATTGGAGGGAAAGTGCAATTTGTGTCAAGTATATGGTGACATAGTGATGAGATATAGAACTTTTACTCCATAAATAGTTTGATGAGGAGCTTTTGGTTGGAAAGTTCTTGCATGCATTGTATCTATGAAGGGTATATGTCATCAAATGAATCCCTTTTTTTTTTTAGAATAGTAGTTGTTATGCACAATATTATATGTTAAAGTGCTCGGCGTTGCCAGGCTTAGTAACAATTAGAAGAGCTAGTTGTTTCATTATTTTTTAGAATGGACAATGTAGCTTGGAGGGGGCAAGGGTAATATAGAGGAACTTTTTAAGATTCATTGATAGAGATAAAATACCATTTGTAGGAATAAATGTAATTCGGGTTAAGAAATAGAAATTCAATTATAAGCACCACAACCCCTCCAGTTGCCAGATGGTGGCACCTACATGTTCCACAGCCCACTTTGTGTCGTACATGGCGATGGCTTTGGGATAGGTTGATCCTCACATATCTGGCAAAGATGCCCGCCTCGCCTCTCGGACGTTGAGACTCTTGAGCATTGTCTCTTTGATTGTCCTGAGGTTCAACCAGCGTGGTCCAAGCTACAAGGTTTGTTTATTGATACATTGGACTGCCGATGCATCCTTTTGGCGCCCTATCCCAACGCATGGCCTCCAAATAAACAAAGGGCATTTCATCTTGGTTCCTGTTGGCTCCTATGGTCGATATGGGATGCGTCGCATAGTTTCACACATCTTTCGGGGCATTTATTCATCTGCACCACGGTGTTATTAAAGCCCGTGAAAAAGATATTGACAGACCCTACGAGTGTTCTTCCCTTGACTTCAAGGCGGTGGAACGACGGATTGAAACTTGTCTTGAATTGATTCTTATCATTAGTCTCCTATTCGGAGTAAGTACATTGTGCTCGGTGCTCGTGCTTCTCAATGGCATCTCTGTGTGCTTACACAGTTAGATGAGACATGTAAATTTTGTACTTTTTCTCTGATTAATAAACTTTTTGGCTTTCGTTCTTAAAAATAAAAATAAAAATTCAATTATAAGTAAAATTAAAATGAAACCAAGTGTCTCGTGGTTGAAAAATGATGAGCCTAAAATAGCTTTAGATTTTGTTAATCTACCTTGTGACTACATTAAAAAAGGTCTATGAAATGTTTGGCAGAATGATATCTAACATGGGAAGTTAAAACTCTTGAGCTTCATTATTTGATGAGTAGAATTACTCGTAATTGTGAAATATGTGCCCACTTTCCAAGTCAAGTTGCGATATTATATTGGAATTTTGTACTACTCATTTATTACACATGAAAATTTGTATTCAATTGCTGTTTATCTAGTTATCCACTTATCTATCAAGAATTGTTGAAAGGATAAAAGAGTGCAGTGGCTAACTAGATGGAATGTCCAGGAGCACATGTGCATCCGTAGAAACAGAGGCGGTCGTGACAGCCCGAGATAGTACCTTGATGCTTGTTTCTCCAAAGAAGCTTTGGGATTCCAGGGCTCGAGCAAGTCAAAACAAAGACATTACAAGCGCAAAGACATAAATCCCACATTAGAACCAGGGCCCACGGGCCATACCTACGTTCACATCTGCCCATGAAAAAGCGGGCAGCATATCGCCTCCATTCGCATTTTGGTGCCCACCATCTCCGGATTGAGACAGTCGATGGATTGGGGAGCCACGCCAGGATAGGGTTTGTCATTGCCCAGACGGGAGCTGTTGAGGATGAGTGTCACACTTTCCGAGGAGCGCCCGAATATGATCCCGGTTTCGACACGCTTATGCCGGTTGATTAGATTTGATGAGCCGCTACACATGATATGGCACGACTTCGGTGCGCTCACTGGATCATACATTCAAGAAGTAATCGACTTGAGGGCTCGATATGCCCCATATCAACCATTTAATTAATGTCGGCTTGTCTTATTCTTGCCCCTGGTTTTTCCCGTGTCTAAACCTTCCTGGGAGGGGTTAATCCGCAATAATGTGATTAAAATTGCTTTTGAATATTGGGTCCCATAGGCCGATTGGTCTCAGGGACGATAAAAACAATTCTATTCTATTCTATTCTATCTTAATAGTGCAATGATATCTTAATAGTTCAATGGTGGTTGTCTATACTTGGGCCGGAGATAGATTGCATTTGTGAAGGCAAAAGAGATGCTCATATAGAATGCTCCAAGCATGCTTGTATAGAATGCCCCATATTCAAGAGAGATTTTTAAAAGAATATTTTCATGATCGGGGTAGAATTAGAGGTGAAACTTGCTAGAGTGAAATAAACTTATATTCTACTACGAACACCAACCTACATTCTCTGAATGGGTTGTTTGGGTACTGACTCGTTGATAAGACATATTTTTGCAAAAGCACAACAAATAAGAGCACAGATTTTAAGCAATGATCTAATGCATGAGCAATAAATTTGAAACAAAGTGTTGCAAAGAATTGCTTACAAAGGTGTAAAGGCAGAAGCTCCAGCTCAAATTGCTGTTGGATTGCACAATTCATGGTCTAAGGCTCCTTGCAGAATTGAGTAATTACACAAATACTATTTGGATCTTTGCAAATATGCTGACCTTATAGAACATAGAAGTCTGTGCAATTACAAAAAATAGATAAAGAATTAAGAAGAAATTTAATTCCTTCTTTTCAACAATAAATAAGCAGGTCATTCAAGAGCTTTCAACATCTTCTGGTATGTAGATATTGAAAGGACTAATAGCTAGCATTCTATGTGGTATCAACAGAGTGCATGTGGCTCTAAAAATAGAAATTCATGTTTGGTAAGGAAACCTTAAGATTTTTTCAAATCCAATTCAAGTCAATGATTTCTTGCACTATAATGCAACCAGATCCATAGAAAGATGAGACCATTTTTCATCAAAAAGCACATGCATTTCAGAGCATGAAATCCATGAAATATTGGATGCCTTCGGGAGTGTACTATAACATGCTATAGTTTTAATCTCTATAACAAATAATCTGATGCAAGCTGAAAACATTAACCACATCATTTGGAATATCATTTACCAAGTAGAGCATACAGAAACGAAAAATGTACAGCTAGTATTTGAGCATATAAGGTTTAGAATCATTTACCAGCATCTTTGAGCCCTCATGTCTGATATGTGGTCAGGTCTTGCTCGATTCCACCATCTATCGTGAAGAATTCCTATATCCAAGCAATTTGCAACCAAAGTTAGATAAAATAAAACAAAGACAAAGATCTTTAAAGGTCTACCATGGGCCATGGTGCCATAATGCATAATGCATTGTAATGTAATGTAACTACTTTATTTTTTATGAAAGGCAATGGGAGATGGTTGCATACTTGTATGGTTGAGCTCTGCAATGGCATCATCTGATTTCCCTTAGTTTGTCCAATGGCATCATCTGATTTCAAAGTGCTCAGCGCCCAATATTACATTCTTTGAGAAGGATTTAGCAGTTATTAGGTCTCCAACTAATCCTGCAATTGCAATTGCAAGTAATAATGAAAAAAGACTACCATCACAGCAAAAAGTAATCTGCATCTACCATTTATACCTCTGCCATTTTGCCCAAACGTATACAGCTTAAATTCCATATCCTATATGCATTTATCACTGGAAAAATGCTTCAGGTGCGAACATATAGACATAGATATTGTCTTTTACATATGTTTTGCCTACCCAATTATTTGGCTTGCATAATGAATTTGTAACATCGGATTTGCATCTGCTGTAATCTGTGGCATTTCAACCATGAAGATGAGCCATAGTAATCCACATATGGACATGGCAAACAAAGAACCTATTTGTGACGATAAGAAAAGCACAGATTTATGGCAAAAAAATGAGGTAGAAATGCATGTATACAGGAAAAATGATAAAGATTAGCAAGTTATTTTGTTCTTAACTGGCTCTGCCTCAAAACAAAAGACAATAAACAAAGCCCTAAATCCACAGACCTTCCCTAAGATTAGCATACATTTTACAGGTTGTATCAGAGTTCAAAACAGCTGCTTTCCTCACGTCAAAGAAACAATAAAACTTTGGAGCAAACACCATGAAATAAAGAAAAATTCGCATCAGCTAGAAGTTTGAAAACAAATATCAAGTTTCTCGATGATTCCAGCAAATGAAACGAAATGGTGAAGAAAATGAGATTCGTAGTTGTACTTTGAACCAAAGAAGAGATAGAATCGGAAATTATAGTCTTCTATTTCTTCCCTCAAACTTTGCTAGAAGAACTAAAGCAAAAAAGCTTAAGAGTACCTGCAGATATAAGTATTGGAGATCTGACTATGGCTTTTATTCCGACCGACCTCTCTTTCAGAGATCTTTTTGAGTATACCTATAGAGTAGGCATTTATGAACAACAAAGAAACCATAACAAAATTAGGCAGTTGTACCTTGCATAACCACATCCGGTATGGGGAAATAGATGCACCGTGGCTTTTAACCATCGATATCCAAATCCGAATTCTCAAATCATAGGGAAAACACATGCCCGATTTTTGGAATGCCGGGAATGTTTTTCAGTTGATAAAAGCCCCAAAAATCCCCAAAAATCTTAGGAAATCGAGTTGGACAAAATTCCAAAAAAGTTTTTGGACAGACCTGAAAATCCCAAATTAACAAGATTGATAGACAAATACTTCCAATTTTGGCAAGATTTAGACTTGTTTATACTAAGAAAACCCAAGAATGCAGTTCTGGACTGTTGCAAAAACTGTCAAATTCTCTAATATTTGAACAATCACTACAACATATATGGGAGTTTATTGGTCTTGAAATTCTTGAAACTCATTAAGAATCAAGTAAGGATTGATATGGTGGCGATATATCGCGAAATTGACATTTCTGTTCTCAGATATATTGGTTTAAGTGGCAGTGGATCAACTGGACCAATTCTGGTCCATGGACCAGGAATGGTCCCTGGGACCACTCTAGTGTAAAGACTGGAATGGAGCACCAACCCACAATTCGAGATGACCAAATGACTTGCAGGTAGGTCGAAATGATGATTCAGCCTCTAGAAGAGCCACTATGTTTGAGATCAGCCACACACACCCAAAGTGGAATCCGGATTACGAAAGAAGAACTTTGGCGAACTCGAAACTTGGAAAACCCTAAACTGAATGACCTAACCCTAAACTGAAGGGCCTCGAGCACTGCATGGTCAAATAAATTAAAAAAATAGTTCCATAATTGAAATATAAAAATGAAGCAAGATAAAAAATGGATAAACATGTACACAACCACACGATCTCTCTCTTGTTCTTTTAATCAACGATCAAAAAAAGGGCGCACTCTAGAAGTACTATTTAGTACACGCACATGAATACGGCGACCAAATCATAGCAAAACTATTGAAAAAAAAGTATAAAAACATAAAAAAACCCCCCCCTGTTATTATGCTAGATATTAAAACAATAGCTAATGATTGAATTATAACTATTGAGATGGGATGGAACCCGCGTAAGCAAAGTTTCGCTTACGCAAAAAAAAATTTAGTTCGCGTAAGAGAAATAGAGGCGCCGTTGCCTTTTTCTTAGTTTTAGGCCAAATTTAGTTAGTTTTTTTTTGTTGTTTCTTTATTGTAGGTCTAGGGTTCTTCCATAGTGAGGCCCTTGCCTGTTGCCCCCCTCCATCGCGGGGCGTGACGATGGTGAGCGTCTTGTTCTATGGACGAATCAAGACTTATTTTCGTAGATAGTTGAGATTATGCAAATAACCAAAAAATAAAAATAAAAAATTAAGAATTAGAAGTTTTGTTGCCTACCCTTTTTATCGACAACAGTAGCAATGTTAGGGAGTTGAAGAGAGATTAGGTTTTAGTGTTTTGACAATTCCTTGGCTGAGGCAGTTATCCCTTGCCTGGTGTGCCACATTGAATTGTGTCATGCCGAGGGTGGGTGTCATTGCTGATGCCGAGGATTGCTAGGGTCAACCTTCTTTCGAGGTGTTTTTTTTTTCCCCAGACTTTTAGGTATTGTTGTTGCTTTGCTACTGTTGGCATATTGCTAGCTACACAGTTTCTTCTAAAACTGCCATGAATCCACAAGAGTTAGAAGGACTTAGACTAGAAGCAGAGCCTCACATGAACCCAAAAGCCGAGTCCTCTACTCAGATGCAGAGGAAAAGATCAAGACCCCAATAGCCATGGTCTTCCTTAAGACCCGCTTTGATGAATTGGCTCACGTGGAGCGAATATGTCTTGCCGCCACCCCATCCGGAAAGTTAGAGTTGATTACTACAAATGTATTTTAAGGATGGCTAGACTTCCACTCAACTCTCATTAAAGATGCTGAGAGAGCTTTTGGGTGAAAAGATTGATTCTGAAAGGTATGCTTGGATAGATGGCAATGTATCTCGCACAACTGGATATATAATTCATGCTGTAGCAAATTTAACTAGTCCGGAGAGAGGCTCTAAAAGGTAAGGCTGTTGAATAGAATACATCTTGGATGAATCGAAAGCTTAGAAAGGAAACCCATCAACCCCCCATCTAGTTAAGAAAGTGTTGGCACAAACTATTAGAGCCAAACGTCCCCGTGAGACCGATAAAGAGTGGGAAAAAGAAAAAGGGCGGATGCTAAGACTATATGGTTTCAATGGTAGATTCCTCTCGGATAATCAACAGGACTAGAATTGGTTCGGGAACATATGGAATCCAAGGTGTACAAATGCAATATCTTGGGTTCTAGTTTTCTTAAAGATCGAATCCTATTGTGTTAAATTTCTAATGATGATGTGCGGTTAGGGTAATCGTTGTGAGGCCCGATGTGATAGTAAAGGCCATGATGAAAAAAACAAGAGGGAGTCGCAAATGCAAAAAGTTAGACATGGCTCTAGCATACCGCATTAGTCGCGTACAAGTGGATTGGAAAGAACAGTTGATATTCCCTATTGAATGGGGGTTCTTGTGCATCTCTTTTTGTGCATCATGGAGATTAATGAGTTTGCGAGGCATGCATTTAAAAGATTAGGGTATAAGCCTAGTGTGGAGGTCGACATCCATAGCAACGGAGGAAGCAAGAGTTATATGTTGCTCGAAGAGTGGGTGATCTAACTATGTCGTTTTTAAGCGGCTTGCTTAAGCTTCATAAAGAGCACCATTTACACATGGACTTGCACCCGGGCAATGTCTTGCTTCATTTTGACTTTGGGAAAGAGAAAGGACGCACGGACCCTCAGGCTATTTATATTGGTATCTGTGATTGGGGAGAAGAAAGGCTAATAGGTGAGCCAGTGGAAGTGAAGCGGTGGGCATACAAAGGCATGGATGGTGCTGGCAAAAAGGCCATTGAGAATGAAAGACTTGCCTATCCATACATGCACAATGATTTGTATTGGGTCCCAAAAGAGATGGAACTAAGATGATGGCTGCAAGGGTCGACTTCGACCTCTTAGGGGCAGTCTACTTTATCTATTACCTTGCTAATTTTGCACGCAAGCATTCTTTCTTGGAGGCTATGGGCCCGGGGGATGGACTTATACAAAAGAGGGTATGCCATGTAAAAAGTCAGTCTAGAGGGTGACCAAAACACCCTCAGATATACGGTTTTTGAAAGGCAAATTTGACCCCTTCCATACAAAATTACTCCAAGTAGTGGTCAAAAACCCCTAACTCCGGCCAGTATACGTGTGTGGAAATGGGTCCAAAACCCCCCCCTACAAGTCACTCAGGCACATTGTATGGCACCCAAAAGTGAACCCCCCTTGGCTATGGGTACTACTTTGAACAAAGCCATAGATTTCAAAAACATGTGTGATTATTTGAAGTAATCGCGGTCGAATCCCAATCTTGAGATAAGGCACGCAAGTTTGATCTCCAACTTCATTTCACGAACACCATGTGGAGCACTTGGAATTGCTCTCGAACACATTGCACAAGACCCCAAATAGAATCAGATTGGATTTCCCAAGTTATGTTAGGAAGTGCATTTATGAGCGATCTTGACGAAATTTGGACCAAGTCACTTTAGCCATTTATGAGCTCTCTCATTATGTATAAACAAATTTTATTGATTGAACAATTGCTTTAGACATATTTAATAAAACATCTTTGGCATTTTATGTATTTATTTTTGTTGCACTTGATTTCTTTTATAATTTATAACTCACATTGAGTTGTTTTTGGATTGCCCCTGTTAAGGGGGCAATTCGTTAGGGGGAGGGTTGGTTTTGGCATATTCTGGCATATCAGGGGTATATCTCGATAATCACTACCGCCATTCACGATTGTTTTTCCGGCGGTGAAATTTTTTTTGGTTTTTTTGCGTATGAATATACGCTAAGGTTTTCCGTGTTTTGGACGCCAAATTATTTTTCCGGCGATCGGAAACTCGTTTTTTTTTGTGAAAAACTATTGGTTTTTTTAACCTTTGGGCTAGAGATTCCTTTTTTTAGAATTTATCTTTGGGTTTTTTATTTTTAAAACAAACTATTTTTTTATTGGAATGTATTTATAGAAAAAGATTTGTGATTTTTTTCAGCATAATCTGCCATTTTCTTTTGCGTTTTACAGAGCATGAATCAATCGCTCTTGATAGAGCTAGTCCACGAAGAATTTGGTTAGACAATGATGCATTTTTCTAATCAATCTGTGACAGATTAAGGGTAAATCGTGTAGATATTTGTGCTTTCAGCAAGTTATATGGTTTTTTGGGCTTGAATCCGCCATAGATTACAACATACATTTGCTGTATTAGCATCATCCCATAGATTTGAGGAATTGTGCAGGTTATATGATTTCTTGGGCTTAAATACAGCAATCAATTGCTACATTGGCAAATTTGGGTTTGGATTTTAAAAAATGGCGTCTCCGACATCCTCAATATCGATTACAAGCACCACAAGGTCCTTCAGAAATCTAGCGAGTCCTAGAAATCTGAATAGTCCAAGGATGATAATGAGCCCAAGGTTTTTAGCTTCAAATACTTCCTCGCCAACGGCAAGCACAGGAAGAAGAGCTTCAATCGGCCAATATGTAGCTATGCCAAGGGATGATGACGATCCGGCAGGGGAGGTAAACTCAAAAATCAAATATCTAGTGCAAATGCCTGCAACCCCAGCAAATTACACAGTTCAAATCCCTCCCACTCCAGACGTCGCATTGAGGAACTCAGTGGATGGAAGCACAAATAATACAGCCTCTGTTGTTGTGGATCCGGCAGTTGCAGCGAAAAGTCAGAGCAACAATTTGTGTCCAACACTATATTCACTGGAGGATTCAACAGCCTTACCCGAGGGCATGTTCTGGATAAAATGATAGAATCCGAAGCGGCCCATCCACAAATGGCTTGTGCTAGAGGGAATGCCTCTGCAATTTATGGATGTGATGGAAAGGCCATGAGGGATGAAAGGGGCGAGGATGTTCTTCCTTGTGAATGCGCCTTCAAAATCTGCCGGGATTGCTACTTTGATGCCATCAATAATGGGGGAAAATGCCCTGGATGCAAGGAAACTTTCAAGATTCTTGATCCTGATGGCCCCAATGCTGAAACTCTTCCTTTGCCAGCGCCTAAGCCAGATCGACGCATATTGAGCAGAAAGTACTCCGAATTTGATCATACTAGATGGTTGTATGAAACTAAGGGTACCTACGGCTATGGCAATGCAGTATGGCCTAAGGATGATGCTTATCTCGGAGCTGGCGGTCCTCCTAGCTTTAAAGAGAAATCTTGCAGGCCATTTTCGCGAAAGACAAAAATTTCTGCTGCAATTCTCAGCCCATACAGGCTTTTGGTTCTGGTAAGACTAGCAGCTCTTGTTCTGTTTCTGATGTGGCGGATAAAGCATCCTAATAGGAAAGCAATGTGGTTATGGGGATTGTCTGTCGTTTGTGAACTATGGTTTGCCTTCTCTTGGATTTTGGACCAGCTTCCTAAGCTTTGCCCTTGCAATAGAATGATAGATTTGAATGTTCTAAAAGAGAGGTTTGAGACACGAAGCCCAGAGAATCCCTTGGGTAAATCTGACCTGCCAGGAGTAGATGTCTTTGTTTCTACAGCAGATCCAGAAAAGGAGCCTCCCTTGGTGACCGCCAATACTATACTATCTATCCTTGCAGCTGAGTACCCTGTTGATAAGCTATGCTGCTATTTATCTGACGATGGTGGAGCTCTCCTCTCATTTGAAGCTTTAGCAGAGGCAGCCAGCTTTGCAAGGATTTGGGTGCCTTTTTGCCGGAAGCACAACATTGAACCTAGGAATCCAGAGACCTATTTCTTGCTTAAGGTGTTTGAATTCAATAGATATGTGGGATATTACATTCTGTTTAGCTTTAGGATTAGCGCTATGCTCTGGGCAAAATTGCATGACGACCACGGCATAAAGAAGGTTGTCCCTATTCAGATCATAATTTGTTTCAGTGGTATACAAACTTTTTTATGCAATGATCAAATTTGTACACAATGAGCTCAATACGATCAGAATTTGTTATAGATGTTACACAAACTCGTGGTAATAGATTATAAAATAGGCTACAGATGGATTCTCCTTCCATTGTGAAACTATATTTTCAAGTGTCTCATTTAAGTCCGAAGTTACTGACTATGGCAAAGTTGTTGCATTCCCACCTTGATATTAAAAATAACTTGAATTTATAAGCCACCACAAACATTCCATCTTTTCCCTTTCGACTTTCTCCACAAATTCCCATCCAACCCCCTTGCCCACACCAAACCACAAAGCAAAGTAGCAAATTAGAGTTAAATTTAAACTTTTCCACAATTCTACCAAATTTGAAGAGTACAAGATAATAGAAGACAATTTATTACTTAAGGAGAAGCCCAATTCGTTTCGAAAGCAATAGAGTTTGTTTGAAACATTTTACCTTACCTAGCTTGAGAACCCCAATTGACATGGAAGACATGGACACGATGTACGTGGTTGATTGACAAAAGCTCGGTTGTCAATAATCCTTCTTTTCATTTCTTCATTGGGTCGTCCTTTTCTTTTAGAATTGGCAACACACTCATGGCCTCACTTCAAAAGACTATGTTACAACACCGAGGAAATGCAAAGCTCGCTATTTGTTCGATTCTCTTGAATCAAGTATCGGATGAAGTATGTGGTGGTCATGTTGAAATAGGGCTGCGAACCAACACAAATTGGTAAGGAAGACAATGCACCGCAGAACATAGAGTAGGTAACACGAACTTGTCACCCTAGAAACTAACATTGTAAAACCTCCATCGGACCTTTATATTAGTTTGGAGCTTCACTTGATGAAAATGGTCGTTGTCCACACCAAACCACACCCATAAAAGCTTGATCTAGAGCAATTTTAAACTTTTTCCACAATTCCGCCTAAATCTCCAAAGAGTACGGATAATAATAGTACAATTTATTGTGAAGTCGAGAACCCCAATTCATGTTCTCAAACAATAGAGTTTGTTTGAAACATTTTACCTTACCTAGCTTGGAGAACCCTCAATTCACAGTTCAGCCTATGGAAGACATGGACACCCACTCACGTGAGGACTTCAACAACCCTTCATATGTCCGATCGAGATCGGACCGTGTCCAGAGGTGAATCTAAGTTGCCTTATTATCAATTGCAACGCTTAATGAAGGATTGCCCATCCGAATTAGAAAATATTGAAGTTATGAAGGAACGCCATCTACCATATCATTATTTTCCTTCACCAACTGATTCTGATAAGCTATAGAGCGATTTTGGGCATTATGATCATCAATATACTTTTTCGACAATCTTATTCCTTATGAGTCATTTTTCTTTCCACGGAGGAATAAGGTTTTAGAACGTAATAGTATTAACTTGTTAACACTCCTAACATCTATCCGCTTAAACCGAATTGACCATTCCATATGCTCATGCTCAAAATGTAGTGGCTAAACGGAGGCATCGATCTTTGCAGAATCTTATGAGGTCAATGCTGGCTCATCGGCGTTAACCTCAAGTTTTGGAGAAGCATTACAAAAATGAAGATATGTGGCAAATCGAGCTCCTACAAGAAATACTAAATAACATGAGACCTTACCAAGCATTTTTTAGGAACCAAACCCAGTTATTTAGCATATGTTGCTATTCCTATGGAAAAATTGAAGAAAGCAAGAAAAATTGTCTAATAGGCCTATGAAATGCATGTTCATTGGATATCCCATGAACAACAAAAGGCCGATGTAGATTCTATTTCTCATCACATGTGACTATACTGATTCACACTTTACATTCACCGCTTTTTTCTACACGCTAATGGGAGATTCCTAAAGGTGCCATGCATCTTATTCTCACGACGCTGGTTCTCTTAGAGAAAGATGATCGTCGTTGGATTTGAAGTGCAAAGAACTCAGGGTGCCCATCTCATGTTAGGAAATGCAAGAATTGGGATGAGGGGAGGTGTTCGCAGCAAAGAACCGGGTTTATGCAAGTGGGAATATTGATGCTTGCGGTATTTGTGATGGAACAAACAAGTAAGGAAAACGACCTTGTGGATTCAAATTTCCTTTGCACAATATTATCTCGAACATAATTTGCGTGCCATAGATAAGGGAAAAGGAGTAATATTTGTTCTCTTAGTCGAAGAAATTATCGTTGTCCAATAATACTTGCATAATAAAATATATATTTAATGAGGTTATGTGTATTATTTTTTTTTATTACATCGTCATTTTTTTAAATGATGTATTTGTTTTGTTCCATTTTGCAGCTTTCACAAAGTAGGTATGTCACATTGCAAACTAGACAATAAGAGTAATTTGGAGAATTACCAACACGCATCACCCTTAACAAAACAAAAAAAAATACACATGAATTGTCAACACGGGATCGATTGAGAAAAACAACATCTTCGTGATATTGACCACTTACCTCTTTGCCTTGCAAAAACAAAGACATATGCAACGAAATGATTCATCCATGTTCCTATACTACTTTCAAAATAATTAAATAATTTAAATAATAGATAGATAGATAGTATTTTAACGCCACACCACTAGGCAAAGATCCAACCGGACATGTGACCACACTACATTGCTTTGTTGGGCCCCCGCCTTCAACCACTTTTACATTATGCCCTGTGGGTTTTGACACCCAACAGTTCAAAGTGCAATTGGGCGGTCTCAAACTTCGAGACCTATAGTTGCCTAGACCTAGTGTATTACCACTAGACTAAACGACCGGTGACGCATGAAGATACATTTATAAAGCTTTATTCATAATAGCATTTTGGGGGCAATCCACGCTGCTTTGCATCTTTTTATTTTGTGCGATTAACATAAAAGCGATCCGTAAGAAATTGAACAAACAACTTACTTTAGTGCCAAATAAAAGTATGTCTCAACAACCGAAGTTCGTCTCATCCGCAAGATACTATTTCGCCACCGAGAGAAGGGGCGATGAAATCGGGCAAGGGGGCAACTTCTCCTTCCCTGGCCCACTTTGAGAACTCCGGATGGCTTTGTATTCCCTTCTCTACCTACATTATCTGAGGTTAGGGCTACAACAGCTCTGAGAGCAGAGGAACATGCTAGAACAAATGAAGCTGCGGCAAAAAGAGTCAAGTGAGGTCGAGGGCAATGGGCGTGGCCAAGAAAAAAAAAGGTTCCTAATCTGAGAGGTGCATGGAGTTGCATGTGACATGGCCTGTGTTGTTGCTCAAGTAGGGAGCGATTATGAGGATATGTGGAGGCTAATATAGACGCCTTAATGGTTTGACGTAGAACGCTGCGGGAAGCAAATATAAAGCATAAGGCTGCAAGATCCATGAAGTCCGAACTAAAGCTTTGGAGAGGTGGGTCCAAGTGAAAGGAACGATGATAAAAAACCATGAATTCAAAGAAGACGCTTAAGCCAAGCAAAGTGTATTATGAGATTGTGAAAGGAGCCTGTAAATTATGCTAGTAGAAATGGAAACAAGGGAAGCGGGTAGTGGTAGTTGCTTAGAGAGTGAAGCTCATGAACGATTCTGAAAGCGCCCTTGGTGATGAACCCGTAGCTATAACTTATTTGCTTCTAGATGCTATAAAACTTTTAGAAGTGGCGGGGGTTGCGGCACCAGGTGCAGTGGCAGAAGAGGTAGATCTGAAGGCTCAGCTAGAAAATGAATGTGACGTTCTGGGAAAATATACACTATAAATATGTATATTTCTGGGTCCGTCACTATACAAGTCTACTTCATAGCCTTGTATACCTTAGGAAGTGGCATGGGTGCATATCTAAGTTAAGTATATAACTTAGATAACCTTAGGATAAGGCCCATTTTCCACATGGCCTTATCCTATTGGGAAACCGCCACATGGCCATGTCCCATTGGAGCCATGTGTCATCCCATGTGGACCCTAATCTATATTAACCTAAACCCTAATCCTAGACCTCTTTTCTTGGTCCAATATCCCGGACCTTCAGACTTAACCTACTTCGAAACTCCGCTTGCTATGGCATAGCCTAGTGCAGCAGCCCCCAGAGTGCGTGCACGATCTTGGAGTGAGAACTACTTCGACCACTTCGAGGATCATGGAGACGCCAGGAATAGAAGGGAGCGCTTCGAAAGCAGGTATTTGGAGTAGTGTTCTTAGTAGTTCGTCTGGGAGTTAGCACTCCAGATGAGTTAGTATTTCGTATCTAGAGTAGAGCCATCCTAGAACCCTTATTCAACATCTTGAACCCTAATCAAGGAACCCTAACTGTAAGTTAGATATGTATGATTAGGTTAGATGTTATTCTGATGATTATCATGATATGAAGTTGTGTGATGTTGGTTGATCATGTTTGCTCCTCTTGTATTGGGAAGGGGGGTAGAGACCTAGTAGCCATCACGTAGGGATGCTCCTAGTTTAGACCCTTTAGTTCCTATTATTATTGCGGCCTGTGCATTTGAACCCTCCAGGCATGGGGGCTATGATATGACTCAACACTACATAACGGGGCTAGAGGAGATACGGAGGGAGGGTCCCTGCTGAGCATGGCTATTGGGGACCCCATAGCGGGCTAGGCTTATGGCCAGTCACTTTGTGTGGGCCGGGCATGGGTCCGACACCTCCTGGGGCAATAGTGTTGCCCTGCCTCTCAAGAGATGTAGGTGTTGGCCTGGCTCCTGTCGCCATGATTCTCTAGCTGCTCGTGGAACCTCTAGACCCCGGAAAAGGGGAGATGCAACCCTTCCTGCCTCGACGGACCGGGGAGATGCAACCCGGAGTAGTCTTGATGGGTGATGCCATGAGATTGCGTATTCGGAAGGTTAGAGTCATGCCAGAGCCCAATTTAGCCCATCTACAAAGTATGCACAAGAGGGGCGGATGGAGTGGTCAACCCTAGCCATTGTCTATAGCCAGCCCCGCCATTGTTATGACTCGGCCTGCTCTATCTTGAGGCCTAGCCGTCAGTCTACCTCCCCATGAGTCTGAGCCTTGGGTAGGGGCTCTCATGTTTTATGGCATATGTATATCTCTGTTGTGGTTATGGATATGTGGATGCGCTACCCTTCGAGGTAGTATGATGTATTGTTATTGTTAGTTCTGACGTTGTGTATGCTTCCGCTATGATAGGAGCCCATAGGGGAAGGGTGCGCGAGACACCTTCGTGTCCCCTTCCCGCACTAGGGATACCCTGGAGCGCGGGATAGACGAAGGGCCCGTGCAGTCGAAGGACCGGATGGAGGATTTTCTACGGAGTGTACGGCCGGGCGCTGTATATTTTATAGGGAGCGTCACAATGGTATCAGAGCGATGTTCTTGGTTGACCAAGAACTAGCACTGATCATGTCCCTAGTAAGTAGTCTAACATGCCTAATAGGGTGTGGAATGAAAATTCCCACCATGGAACCTCGAAAATAGGGGAAAAATTTTCTCCTAGGTAGTGGGTCCGTAAAAATAGGCTAAGTTGTTAGATGGGGGGAAAAGAATGAGTCAAATTGATATTCTAGTAAAATTGGAGTGAAAATTATGCACCAGCATCAGATTTCACCCAGAATGGGTCGAAGAATCATTTCGATCCGAGATCTGGGTGAAAAATGACACAAATTCATAATTGACACTTCAAACCATTAGGAAACTTCGAATTTCATAGTATAATACAGCATCAACCATATATTAATAAGTATGTATAGTGTGGTAATTAATAAGGGAGGCTAATTAGTAGGGCTATTAATGGTAGGAGAATATTCCCTAGAGCATCTTTCCTTTTAAATATCTTCTTGCCACCCCATTTCTCCCTAACCTTGTCAAAACCTCCTTCCTTGATAACCGCCTTTAACTTAATCGGTTTGTTCCACCCGTGAATATGGCGCGCGACCAAATGCAATCTTGAGGTAGCACAGCCCCCGCACACACCCTGCGAAAAAGGCGGGAGGGAGGAAAACAAGTACCGAAAGCACCTTCGCCAGGGAGGGAGGAGCCGCTCGGCCCACGCATCGGTAGCTTTCCACGGGAGCCTGCAGCAGCCCCTCTCCCACAAATGACGATGAGACCGGCCCCACTCCCACTGTCAATTCAAAGATGAGCAGCAAACAGAGCAGCATAAACTCCTCTGTGAGAGCAAAGAGGAGGAGCAAATAGCAGCTAGCTAGGAGGAGCAGCAAAAAGAACAACAACAAAGACAACAAAGAAGATGGCACCAAGAAGCAGCCAGGAGCAAAGAAGAAGGAGGGGAGTTGGCCCATCCAGAAGAGGAAGGCAAGGAGAAGGCTGCGTAATGCCCGAGGAGAGGGCCGAAAGCGGAAGAAGAGGGAGAGGGAGAGGGAGAAGGGAGTAAGGAGGAGGGAGAAGGGGGTCCAAGGGACTGTGACCGCCTCTAGGGGACTATCCACATTGAGAACTGGCCTGGATCCCACCGACGCAGGAGGAGGAGGGAAGAAGAGAGCAAAGAAGCGGGCAGATCGGGGAGGGAGCCCGAGCAAGACGCTGGGAGTTATCGTACCCCAACGCCCGCCCACCATACCCCAAATGGCCTGGCCACCCAAGGTGGTGAAGAAGCAGGGTGAGCGGGAGTTCACGCCAAGCAAGACCGCGAATTCCAAAATAGGGTAAGAAGGTACTGTGAGTGAGTACCTCCCGATGGAAGAGGTACAATGATTGGTAACGGCAAGCAGAACATACGTAAGATCGCTAAAGGCGGCGCGACCAAAGAACCAGTCCAAGCCGCCGCCACCCACGACGGAGTGCCGGCAGAAGAAGGTCCATCATGGACCTAATTCAAGGCACGCCTGGTTCTTTAGGGAGATTAGGCACTTCCAACAAAGGCACTAATCTCCTTATCGTCCGAAGGCGCCACCTCGAGCCGCTCCTCCGGGAGATCATGCAGGAGTTCCGGATGAACTATAGGGTGACACCCCTAATGATCCGAGCCCTGCAGGAGGCAGCAGAGGCGGAGCTGATCCAACTTTTTTAAGAAGGCAACCTCTGCGCGATCTATGCCAAACGGATGACAGTCATGCTCGAAGACCTCCACCTGGCGAGGAGAATTCGCAAGGAGAAGCCGTGAAGAGCTCCAGTTTTGTAAACTATATAAATATAAGTTTTCCCTGTATATTTTACTCATTATCTATTTAAAAGTCATTTTCTCTGTAAATTAATCTCCTCTTTGATATGATAGTATTCTTGTATAAATTAAATGATAATAGAATCTTTTGTATCACAACTAGAATGCTCATAATTGTTTAATTAGCATAAGTCTCCATTCTCATGCTTGATAGATTGGATGGGAAGACAAGTTTATGAAGGACAACCAAGTCACCATTCTGTCACCTGTCATACTCATATTGTGTTGTTGTTGCTACATGCAAGTGGTAATGGCTTGCCAAACATGAGGGACTTTCTGCAGTTGATTTGTGAGTGGAGGCTTCTGAGAAGTTGCAATTGCAGAAGGTCTAACACAGACACATGTGCTCATGGTAGAAAGCCTATAAATATTGTAATAGCCAGTGCAGGATACAAACTGTTGTACCTGAGCTATATCTACATATCTTGATGGGTAAAGAAAGGATACATTATACGGGACCAATGTCTGCAGCCAAATGCACATGCAGTGAAAGATAAAAGTGATTTGGCTTTCGTTGAGTCGTTATACTTTAATAGCTTTCATCTGCTTTTGTGTAGGAATGACAAACGTAACTGAAATTTTCTTATAAACCAACCACCCCCACTGTCATGTTTTATATATCAGAGTAAATGTGGGGATAGATAAACATCCATAGGAGATGAAATCTTTTGAAAGCATCCGATTCACTAAGGCCGGGTTCCAAGTAAGGTATTTTTTCCGATAATCAAATATTATTGTGCCCCCACAACTAGATCTTTTGTTAAAGTGAATATATCATTATTACCAGATAGTGAATCTGCCTACGTTATAATTTACATGGTTGGAGCTCCTTTGCCGATTTTACAGTTTTGTGTTCAAACCATGATGTGCATAAATCCTTACCTATTGCACATGAATTCAGTTTCTCTAATGTCTAATTGTTTGCAGCCAGACATATCGACAACTTAAAGATCAAGACACCCATATTTCTCAAGCGATTGGGTGGATAATGGCCTTCATTGTGTTGTTTATGTGCTGGAAATTCTGGAAAGAAACACTTGTGTAATGGTAGTGCATAAGTAGTGGAAATCCCATATTGAAAATGAGGGCATCTTCCTATGTTGTTGGTCATGGATTTTCTCCTCACATTGCTTAACATCCAGATGTTCCACGGGTCTTTCACTTGAAATGACGAACTATTACTAGTAAAACAGGAAATGAGAGGTTTCCAAACAATGGTTGACCTAATGTGTTTTATATGCCTCTCCACAAGAAAAAAAGGTGAGCATTGGTGTTGGAGGCTCCATCTCATATATGATATAATCTGCAAACTAGTATTCAAGTTAAAATTTTAGATCATTGGAGGAACTTACCGAGGCTTGACTATTACATTGTCTAACATTTAGCACAATGTGTACAAAATTAGATGGAACATTTAAATTCTAAATTGGCATATGCTTTTCAAATTTGTCTTCATAAGAATGTGCTTACGGGCCATGTATTGCTTCTTTTGTCTAGAAAAATATTGCAATGCAAGTAGAAAATGGGTTGTCCAACATTTTCATTAAAACTTACTCTTCTTGGCTCGTCAAATCCTAGAAAGGGGAAGTTCCCATTGTGCAGGAAAAACATTGCGAGAATCTTCAAGCTATAAAGCAAAAACAAGAAACTAATTGCATACAGAAAACACGACTAGATCCATTTCACAATGAAATAAGCTTATACCAAACAAGAAGTCTTCAATGTATCATAAATTAATGGCTGCATGTGCATCTACGAAGTGCTCAAACTTCATTCAATTAATATAGGAACATGTTGCACGTAACATGTGCTTTTGCTTCCTTTTGAACATTTTATTTATTTTCATTTGTATCATTGACAATTTGTTCCACAAGGTAGAGTCTTCTATGTTTGATAATGCATGTAGCATACACCAAAACTTGAGCACTTTTCTTGAATGCTATGATTATTGTGTGTGCCATGTTGAACAAAAACCATTTTTAAAATCAAAGGCAAAATTCATCATGGAGCATGTGTTGGTACTTAGAACTTTACCAGAAGGCATGAAAATCTATTCCCATAAGGATTTATTTGTGAACTATGCACAAATTTCACACAATAAAATGCATGTCGTATCCATTCTTCCTTTGCCTCAAGCCTGCTCTACTGCTAGTAAAGTTTTATTGTAATGTTGGATCCAACCCTAAATCAGACGGTTTAGGTCGTTCGACTAAATCGGACGGCTCATATTGCTCGATGCATAGATTCGAGGCAGTTTAGGGTTTTGTCTTTTCGTTACCTCTTTCCTGCTGGAGGTCGTTCGATCCTAGCTATGGTTGGAAGAGCCGCATATGGTGCTATTGACGTTGCTTTAGTCTGTGGTTGCAACATGCTTTCTCTGATAAAGAAGAGCGGGGACAAACGAACAAACTTCTTAGGCTGTAAACCATTTTTTATGATGCAAGTTAACCCTGCCTGCAACCAGTGAATCGATTCAGAGTAATATTCTGACAATTTTTGTAAGCTGTTTTCTCTAGATGTGCTGCTTGATGTTTTGGTCTTTGTCTTGTTTTCTCCCATGGAAAATCGGTCATGACATGGCTCAAATCTAGAGAAGAAATTTATTCACTTTGTTTTTGGTCTTTCCAACCTTGCCCTCAGTATTCTCACAAATGTGTTTCTTTGTTTGCTTCTCTTCACAACTCCTCTCTTTTGCAGCATTGCACTGTTCCTTTGTTTGCTCCTCTTCACAAATGTATGTTTTTTGTTTGCCAAGATCGTAGGGTTTTGTTTTTAGAAAATCTGAGCACTTGGTTGCTGGTGGAAAATATTAGAAGAAACAGAATGGGCTTGATTCTGCTGCGAGTAAAAGGATATGGTGGCGAAGTTTTCTCGACTTTCCATGATTGATTGGGCTAAATCGGTGGAGCTTGAATATTGATTGAAAGCGCAGGAGCAAGTTGATCCATCATCACAAGCATCAGGAATTGCTGGAGCAGGTTGAAACCCAACACCCTAAATCATACGCAACGTCTCTGGTTTTAAAATATACAAAAACTCCAAGCTTAAGGAATCAAGATTTTGATTTTCTTATCCATTTTGTTGCCTTTTTCAGAAGCTTCAAGATTTGTATGTGCTTGGCAAAGAGGTTAAGACTCCATCAATTGGGTCATTCATTGGAGCAGAGTAGTCGCAGCAGATAAGTATACTAAGATGAGGCTCTTAGAACAATAATTGTGGCTTTTGAAATTGATTTATGAAGAAATCAGTGGATAGGAGCATTGTGTTAGAGTTCCAGAAGAAAAGAGGTTTTAAAAACTTGCGAGTCGTCGGTTTAGTGAAGTGGTTCTTTTTGCACTTTGTAGGAGCAAAATCAGAAGGGTTTCTTTCTGTATTTATGCTTTTCCTTCCTTGACAGTGTAAAGGGAAGTCTGTATACCATGAATTTGACCCTGATTTTTTATTGTGTAGCCCATGTTTATTTCATGATGATGATCCTAAAATTTGGTGCAGAGATATTCATTCTGGGGGAGCAAGTCGATTTCCAGAAGCTCAGAAGGTTTTCTTCTATATTTTTGTTGATCTCCAGCAATCATCCAAATCCAATACTGAAGTCGTTTGGTGTTGTCTTTCTATGGAACCATAATTGAATAATTCAATTATGGGACGTGCAGCCATGATGCTAAGGTTTAGCTATATCAGGATCACTATCAAACAAAGCAATTGAATATATAGATTTGTATGGTCATTTGCTGGAAAAAATAGTTTGGCATTGTAGTGCGCAATAGAGAATGTCCTAATGTTCGCAAACATTAAAGTTCTCTTGATATAGCCCATTTGGAGATGTTGCACTTCTTCCTAATTCAATTATGGGACGTGCAGCCATGATGCTAAGGTACTATCTGACAAAGCAATTGAATATATAGGTTTGTATGGTCATTTGCTGGAAAAAATAGTCCGACAATGCAGTGCGCATTGGAGGATGTTGTAACGTTTGCAAATATTAAAGTCCTCTTGGGATAGCCCATTTGGAGATGTTGCACTTCTTGCTGTATTAATAGGTAGAATCCATGCGCGTTTTATGGATGTCAGCTTGCAATGTTAATGTTGATATTCCTAACAAATTGTCAAGTCTAGAGTATACTGCCTCATTTTAATTTCAATTTTAAATTTGCAGATATCCCAAATAAGAACAAAAGTAGACGAACAAATTGGGATTCAAGTGAGAAGCTCTGAAACAATTTCAGGTAAGTACATTAGTTGTTGCAAATCTATATACTTATAAAAACAAATTGTCAAGTTTTAATTTCCTATTGATATGTTTGCCAAAGATTGTTGTATATTGGCATGTTTGTCGTGAATATTTTCTATGCAAACATTATATCTGCAACCATTTGTTTTTCAAATATTGTAACTCTTAAGTATTTAAGAAGGCAGCAATTCTTGTAGTTCTATCAGAAGCCCAAATCTATGGAAATGGGATATGATCTGTAGTACTATATAGACAAAAATGTTGAAGCCAGGCTTTGTTTTGGTCAAGAATATGCCTTTGTGTGATGGTACATTCTTTTAAATAAATGTCTTGTTTTTTGCTTCGTTTAATCTTTAGGGTATGTCTGGTGCATGTTATGTTATGAAGCCATGTGGGTCTCTTGGTCAAAACTTTAGCGTGTTGTTCAAAGATACGATTACACAGTTGTGTGTTCAAGAAACTGGATAAAGATGGATTTTGTGATAAGAGTACAGGATTGATTTCTGAATTTAAAGTAACCAGCTAATAGTGCATATATTACAGGATTTGTAGTGCAATTATAGAACTTGTTTTAATTTCTCATCTCGATCTCGAGCATTCATTTCATATTGCGCACATGCTATCTATGCAGGGCCTAAGTCAATAAATCAAAGTGAAATCAAGGACAAAGTGCAAATGTCAAGACTCTCTCAAGCTTCCCTTTGATCTCCAAGATTCCTCTGATTCCATCTTCCCTTAAATACCCTCAAGATTTTCCTTAGAAAATATTATAAGCATTAAGAAATTAGAAAAGTTAAAAGAAGTTTGTAACTCAAAATGAATACGGGTTCCTTCAATATGCCTTGCCCTTTTCCACTTGAGTGAAAACTCACCATCCATTGGCTTCAAAAATACTCATTTCGCATTTCATACATGTTGTTTAATCCTATATTATAAAGTTTTATTGTAAGTGTTGGATCCAGCCCTAAATCAGACGGTTTAGGTCGTGCGACTAAATCGGCCGGCTCATATTGCTCGATGCATAGATCCGAGGGCAGTTTAGGGTCTTTTCTTTTCGTTACCTCTTTCCTGCTGGAGGTCGTTCGATCCTAGCTATGGCTGGAAGAGCCGCATATGATGCTATTGACGTTGCTTTAGTCTGTGGCTGCAACATGCTTTCTCTGATAAAGAAGAGCAGGGACAAACGAACAAACTTCTTAGGCTGTAAACCATTTTCTGTGATGCAAGTTAACCCTGCCTGCAACCCATGAATCGATTCAGAGTAATACTCAGACCATTTTTGTAAGCTCTTTTCTCTAGATGTGTTGCTTGATGTTTTGGTCTTCGTCTTGTTTTCTCCCATGGAAAATTGGTCATGACATGGCTCAAATCTAGAGAAGGAATTTATTCACTTTGTTTTCAGTCTTTCCAACCTTGCCCTCAGTATTCTCACAAATGAGTTTCTTTGTTTTCTTCTCTTCACAACTCCTCTCTTTTTTTTTTTTTTTTTTTGAAGAACGTGTTACTTCATATTATACACTCAAAATATTACAAAGTACTTCCAGAAGTAAGAAATATCCCTGAAGCATCAATCAACTCCTCTCTTTTGCAGCCTTGCAGTGTTCATTTGTTTGCTCCTCTTCACAAATGTATGTTTTTTATTTGCCAGGATCGTAGGGTTTTGTTTTTAGAAAATCTGAGCACTTGGTTGCTGATGGAAAATATCAGAAGAAACAGAATGGGCTTGATTCTGCTGCGAGTAAAAGGATATGGTGGCGAAGTTTTCTAGACTTTCCATGATTGATTGGGCTAAATTGGCGGAGCTTGAATATTGATTGAAAGCACAGGAGCAAGTTGATCCATCATCACAAGCATCAGGAATTGCTGGAGCAGGTTGAAACCCAACACCCTAAATCATCGCATAACGTCTACGGTTTTTAAAATATATAAAAACTCCAAGCTTAAGGAATCAAGATTTTGATTTTCTTATCCATTTTGTTGCCTTTTTCAGAAGCTTCAAGATTTGTATGTGCTTGGCAAAGAGGTTAAGCCTCCATCAATTGGGTCATTCATTGGAGCAGAGTAGTCGCAGCAGATAAGTATACTAAGATGAGGCTCTTAGAACAATAATTGTGGCTTTTGAAATTGATTTATGAAGAAATCGATGGATAGGAGCATTGTGTTAGAGTTCCGAAGAAAAGAGGTTTTAAAAACTTCATGAAGTCGTCGGTTTAGTGAAGTGGTTCTTTTGCACTTTGTAGAGCAAAATCGGAAGGGTTTCTTTACGTATTTGTGCTTTTTCTTCCTTGGAGCAGTGTAAAGGGAAGTCTGTATACCATGAATTTGACCCCCGATTTTTTATTGTGTAGCCCATGTTTATTTCATGATGATGATCCTAAAATTTGATGCAGAGATATTCATTCTGGGGGAGCAAGTCGGTTTCCAGAAGCTCAGAAGGTTTTCTTCTATATTTTTGTTGATCTCCAGCAATCATCCAAATCAAATACTGAAGTCGTTTGGTGTTGTCTTTCTATGGAACCATAATTGAATAATTCAATTATGGGACGTGCAGCCATGATGCTAAGGTTTAGCTATATCAGGATCACTATCAAACAAAGCAATTGAATATATAGATTTGAATGGTCATTTCTTTGGAAAAATAGTTTGGCATTGTAGTGCGCATTAGAATGTCCCCATGTTTGCAAACATTAAAGTTCTCTTGATATAGCCCATTTGGAGATGTTGCACTTCTTCCTAATTCAATTATGGGACGTGCAGCCATGATGCTAAGGTTAGCTATATCAGGATCACTATCTGACAAAGCAATTGAATATATAGGTTTGTATGGTCATTTGCTGGAAAAAATAGTCCGGCAATGCAGTGCACATTGGAAGGTGTTGTAACGTTTGCAAATATTAAAGTCCTCTTGGGATAGCCCATTTGGAGATGTTGCACTTCTTGCTGTATTAATAGGTAGAATCCATGCGCGTTTTATGGATGTCATCTTGCAATGTTAATGTTGATATTCCTAACAAATTGTCAAGTCTTTAGTATACTGCCTCATTTTAATTTCAATTTTAAATTTGCAGATATCCCAAATAAGAACAAAAGTAGACGAACAAATTGGGATTCAAGTGAGAAGCTCTGAAATAATTTCAGGTAAGTACATTAGTTGTTGCAAATCTGTCAAGTTTTAATTTCCTATTTATATGTTTGCCAAAGATTGTTGTATATTGGCAGGTTTTGTCGTGAATATTTTCTATGCAAACTTTGAGAGGCTTGATCAACATCGAGCAATCCAGGCCCATTGCAATAAATAATCCTGGTGGGGCGCAAGAGATTTTCTTACGGAGCAAACTTTGAGAGACCATAACTTTGGCGTTCGGAGTCAGAATTCAGTGTTCTTTACACCGTTGCAAAGCTCTTTTCGAGCCCTTTCCATTGGTATATTATATGAATGCTTTTACAGAATATTACTGGTGCAAGTCAAGAGTCTTTTCAGTTTCGGCCATACATGTCTTGCCTGAAATCCTCCCTCGAGGATTGGAGGTAGTAGCAGGGTTGATTAGGCTCAGCGGAGCAACCTGCACTATTCTCTTGGGCGGATCTCTGTTTCTTAGGGGCTCTGTTGCAGCAGGGGTTTTACCGCAACAGGGCGTGGCGTAGGTTTTGGTGAAGGGGTTTTCACTTCAGATGTCTCAATGTCTGAATCTTCTATCAAGGATAATGTTCGGTGGAAGGATTTAGCACGAAAGTCTGACTTTCGGTCTATGAGTCAAATGGAGAAGGCTGGTGGGTTTCCAGAAAATTTTTGCTCTTATACTCCTTTAGGCTCAAGCCATGCAGGTGAAGTAGCAAAGATGCATACGCAGGTAAATACATCAACTGTTTCAATTGCAAAGGCATTGCAACCCTTGAAATCTTTGTTTACAGTGACTGAGGAAGTAACTAAAATGACAAATGATAAAATAGTGGGCAAAACAAGTATGGAGGTACTAGCCAATGTTTAGAGGATTTGCAGTCTTTGAGGAGCTTTACAATGGTAAAAGGAGATATGGGTGAGGCACCTAAAGCTACCAAGTAATAATGGTGGGTTTGCATTTGCGGTCTAATCTGCTCGCCAAGATCCTCCAAATGCTTGGAGATCAAACGACACGCTTAATTGATTGAGGAATGCTCATTTTAGTTCTTGGATGCGTAAAGATCTTGCTCATAATTATCGGGAGTTCACGTGCGAGGCGCTTACTTTCTTGGATCGGGGTAATAAGCGGATTTTTTGAAGTGTTGAAAGAGGAAAGGGGAGTTTTATTCTTACGTTGTGTGGAGGACTTTGTTCAAGGCATTAATGGTTCTCATTGTTGAAACAAAGTTTATGGCGTTACCAGATTATAGAAGTGGATCAATTTGGAGCATCGAAAGTGTGTGGCTAAACTGGTGGCACATTCTGTAATTGGGTACTTTGCTAAACATTATTTTAATTCTACTAAAATTACTAGATGGATTGGTTCTATGCTCAGAAGGATGTCTATTGCACCTTTTAATTGTTTCAAAGTGTTAGGCAATAATTTCTTTTTGCTGGGGTTTGAAGATGAAGCGCCTGTTAATAGATTGACTTCAAGAGGTGTTTTCTCAATAGGAGGCTCATGTGTCATTTTTCAGCATTATTCACCAGGCTTTTCTGCTCACGATAATCCTTATAAAGCAATGTTGCCTTGTTGGTTTCAAATTCATGGTTTGCCACCGGATCTATTGCTTCCAAAGTTCCTTATCTCTATTGCTAATGGTATTGGTAAGCATATATCTCATTCAATTCTCAGAGGTGCTCATGTTTGTGTAGCATTACCAATGGATCGTAGTCTTCCTAAGGAGGTAATAGTGAAGAGTGGGGGAATTTTCTCACGCTTTAACTTAGAGCTTTTGAATGGCAGTGAGTTAAAGTGTTGGTTTCCTTCTTTGAAGATATTGGATGTAGATGTGCGAAGGAATATCCCATTGGTGATAAGCGGCAAAATATGGATATGTCCCAAACCCTACGGGTTGCTCCAAGAGAACTGGATGAAAAGAAGGTATCGTCTTCGCAAGAATGTGGAAAAGATATAGTAGCAGTTCAATGGTGGTTGGTGAGGATGTTCATGATTCATCACCGATGAAGAGATGGTAAAATGTTCCAATGATGAGTTGGCATGGCAAAGTCCTAAAAAAGCGTAAAAGTAAAGCAAGGGTGAAGCATAACACGGATAATGGTGATATCATAGAGTCGAGGTCGGTGACGATTCATCCGAGGAGGACGATAGGCACAAGGATACCGGTGATATTAGTGAGCATAACATGGACCAGGCCTTGGTATTATATATAAACCACAGGCCCGAGGTAAAAGTGGGAAAAGCCTCATCAAAAAAGGAGGAAGAAGAAATCCAAAATACCTCATGCTTAAGATCATGTCTTGGAATGTGAGAGGGAGCACATTCATCTCCTAAAAAAACGGCAGAGGTTGGCTAATTTAATTAAACACATTAATCCGGATATTTTATGTATTCAATAGCATAAATGTGATAGAGGCGGGTTGTTCCAATGATGAATTTGTTTGGGAAGCAAACTTACGCTATAATAAGTACTTGAGGCAAGGCTCTAGGGTGGTACAATGATAGCTTTGAGTATGGATGTTCATGTCACATTTACAAAAAAAGATAAATTTGGAAGGTGGGCAAATCATTAAATAAAAGCAAGAACTTCAAGAATGTGGTATCATTAATGTATATGCATCTAATATTCACGGAAAAAGAGCAACTTTTTATGGGCTTCTTTATGTAATAAAATACCAAAATGGGGAGAAAATATGGCTTGGCTTTTAGTAGGGGATTTCAATATGGTCAATCGGCCACAAAGACCAGTTAGGTGGTGGACGATGTAAGCGGCTTTGAACGGCCAGCGGGCGTGAGGTTACTCTTTCAACATGGGTTTATGGAAGTTGATGGAGATTCATCTTTTACTTGACTAATAATTGGGTTGGCCTGTATTGTCCTGAGCTTCGTCATGATCGAATGTATGCAAATAGTGTGCTTTGTGATATATGTCCTGATTATGGAGGCTTAATTATTGCTTTCATGAGTCTCGGACCATAATCCTCAAATTCTTGCACTACAAGAGAATGAGGTTTTTTTGTCAGAAAAAGCGTCAGATGGTCTTCATAAAACGTACAACCTGACCGACACCTTTTGCGACGATTTACAGTAAACTTATTGACGGCTAAAGCGTCGAAACATCGTCGGACAAATCGTCGATTTTCCTGACGATAGATGTAAAAAAGCGTCGAAATAAGCGTCACCAAAATCGTCAAAAAGCGTCAAAAAAGGCGTCGAAATAAGCGTCGAAAATAGCTGTCGAAATAGCATCAAAAATAGCGTCAAAAAAAGCGTCAGAAATAGCGTTGAATTTTTCGTCAGATTATTGTTACACCTTTTGTTGCTATTTTGAGATGGGTGGTTAAAGCCATTAAAGATGAAATTTATATTCGCAATTAGGGAGGGTGCACCAAATTGGAAGCTTTAAAGCTAAGTCCCACATTCATTGCAATGAACCAAATCTTGAATGAATGAAAGAATGGGCATTTTATTAATATGATAAAATTATAAGAATAATGTATACGATGCAGCTAGAGACTTTTATATTGTATATAAATATATACACCGTTTTCTGTGATAAACCGGACTTAGGGCTGCCAAAAAATCTCTTGCTCCTTTCTTAGAAATTGATGGAGACTTGTGGAATCCTGCATGCATGTGGGGATGGGGTCACCCAACCGCTGCCTTTCTTCGACAACTCTGACCTGCAAGATGGAAAGAATTTCAAAAAACTTTCACCTTGATTTAAAACCCACTAAGCCATTTCACTTTTTTACCTTAATTCTCATGTTTGATAACTTATGTTCCATTGCTTGGGCCAGAAAGACATCGTCTTCTCTCCTATGGCGAGCAAGACTGGCTGCCTATTTCAAATCAATTATAAGAACAAATACCGCCTTAGACAATATTTTCTAGAATAAAATGTGAGTCAACTGTAAAGGCTGGCGAATTTAGAAGCATGGAATTTTGTGTTTGACATGTTGAGCCAAAGGTGCTCTCAGCTTTACATGGTGCACTACTTCCTGGCCTAATGATTGACATAAGAACCAAACCAAGAGATGTCGCTAAAAGCATGGAACATATATAATATGATAAGGCCCATGTGAGCAGCCTTCCAACTCTGCAACATGATACATTTATAGTGGTCAATATAGGAGATTTACATTAAGAAAGAAAAGAACAATAGATATGTATAAGATTCAATTTCCTAGACTAGATCATGTAAGCCAATTCATCATTCATCTGCACTCGGTTATTAGCACGTCTCCCATGAAAAAACCATAGCAAATGCGACCAAACAATACAACCCAACTGATGAAATAGTATTTATGTGGATCTCCAAGGAAGCTTTTATGCTTACTAACCTCATTAAGGAGTTCTTGCAAAGTCTAACATTGTTTGTGTAGTGTATTTGCTTCAGATAATGCTAAGCCTGCACGACCCTTTTCTATCATAAACTGTAGCAAAACCAATAAGAAGATCATTCCATACAAATAAATTACTTAGTGAAAACAACTACAAAATTACATCAGCTCTCACTCTAGATATAGATATTGCTGATGTATTGTCATCATTTATTTCTTGACATTCTCGTTGTAGCCGTGCGATCATGGCAGAAGTAGTACATAAGCCCTTGGCTATGCAAATCTAGTTCTATCAATATATGGAAAAGGTCAAAAGAGCCTTTCAAGATTCCAGATGCTAGTATTCAGATACAACCATAGCATAATTTGTTCTATGCATAAAGTCCACAATGGCATAATCGATTATCATAGCATAAAATTTAAAATAATAGCTCGGTTTTAGTTCTATTACTTGTCATGCAATAGTAAAGGAAGCCTCATCAGCTATTTCTTATGCCGCTTAAAATTATTCCATTATGCTATTAAAATAGTTACTTTGTAACAAAGGCAGAATAGTATGATAGCCAAGAGAGTCTAGTGCTAATAGAATTATCAAATATTTTAGTTCAAACCTGAATAGAAGCATCTGATACCATAGTAATTTGTTGTGCTTCCACGGCTTTGTCTTCCAGCCAAAAGTGCAGCATATGCCTAAGAATATCGCCCTAGCATTACATCTATAGCCATAGAGCAAAACTGCCAGCTCTAACAACCATTTAGTGCAAGTAGATTTTTATTCAGATCTGTAAACCCTTGCACAAGATTACTTGATAAATAATTTTGAAATATTACTCTAAGCAGAATAAATTGGTTCAGTACCATGTTTTCTGTTCTGTCTGTTTAGCATCATGGAATCCTGCTACAAGGAAACTCTTTAGAATCCCAACCTCAGATCAGAATGACCAGTTCCAACACATCTGGCATGCAAATTTTTGGCATCCCAACAGATTTGACATGCCTATTTTTGCAAGGCATCAAACATCAGCACAAATTACAGCAAAAATAGGAATCCGATCTGTATTCTTGGGTGCTACCAGCAAGACCGGATGGTCGGCCGTTTTGGCTCCAGAGCCCTCCGGCCACGTTATGTAAGCCCTAAATCGATTTAAAAAAAATGTAAAATGTTAAAGCTTTGCAATATTTAAAAAAACATACCTTAGAAAATTCAAAATGAGACTCACGTTTCATAAAGCGCATGAGCCCTTCTTGTGAAACAATAAGTTAACATGCAAAAGTGGGATGTAGGCCTCACATGTCCAACATGCAAGTGGAACAATAAGTGGCACACATGCACCACAAGTGGCCACGATAATTCATCCAATGAAAATTTTTACAAAGGGAAAATATGAGCCCTTGAAGAATAGAATAGAATAGAATAGAATTATTTTCAATGTTGTAGTATGGGTGGATAAGGTAGGCCCGAATGCTTTAAGAAAAGTCCCCAAACGTGTGTTGGGCAAAGCCTATGCATATGGATTTGGTAAAAGCAATTAACAAAATACTGTCTACTTTAGAAATATTTGGCAATTTTCCAATTTTGCCACTTTTGTTTTAGAAATCCGTTGACGCATTTTGCCACATGACTTTTCTACTTAGTTTATTTGACACCACATAAATTGGCTCAAGTATATTTACTATGTCCTTATCATATTCCAAAGGGTGTCTAGGTTCCCCTACAAGGGAAACCAAATTTTTAACCAATTAACAAAAATTTGAATGCTCATATTGCCTGTATTTGGCCAAGGCTCATTGTTACAAATTGGCCTAATGGTCATCAGAAATAGCCTCATAAATTGCACTAGGCATATTGCATTTCATCATAACTACTTATCTTTGTCACCATTTTGTGACCTTGACATTTGTGGTGTTTGTTAATGACTGGAGCCATTAAAACCATAGGCTACAAAGTTTTCAAGACAAATGACAGTGCCCATGAATTACAGACACCCAATCATATCTGAAAGAATTAGGGGCATGTGCGGTTCTAGAGCTGTGTGTGGCTCAATGGAAAGTATGGAAGCTATGCAAGGAGCTCCAGATACTGTATAGCTCTAGTAATTTGAGTGTATGCAGTGGGAGTTCTAGACCTCTCAAATGGATTGAAGCTTCCACACATGCCGCGGTTCTAGCTCTTGTATTTCCGATCCAAAAATAAGTCTACTTGTTAGATTCTTAAGCGTCCCATAAACTAAAATATGGGATGCGCACATTAGCTCAAACCTACAATACTAGCTAGGGATAGAACTTAATCAAGCTTGGTGAAATAATACATCATTAGATAGATCGAGGAGATACCTTTGCAAAACATCAAATTCCATCTAAAACACTCGTGAATAAAATGTTATGACCAAATTTGTAATAATGCCTGGAAAAATATTTTCCGACGCCATTCCCCGACGATTTTCGGCGATAAACCCACGCATTTTTGACGATACACCGACGAAATTTCGACGCATAGTCCGACGATACGATCCGCTGTATATTCCCGACGATTTATGTGACGATTTTTCGGACGAAAAATTCCGACGCTTATTGTGACGAAAAACCGGACGCAAGATCGCCGTAAATAGCGCCGAGAAAAAAAGCGTCGACACTGGTCGCCTTTACGCCGACATAAATCTCTAGACAAATCCGACGCTTTTTTCTCTCGACAAAACCCTCATTCTCTTTGTAGTGTTGAAAATCGTGAACTTACTCATAGTTAGACAAAAAGAGAAAAAACGGTATTTAAATTGAATACTAGATTGTCGAGGTTTGGCAAAAGGCTTCATCTCAACAACATGGTATGCTAAGAATTGTTGAGGCTTTGGCAAATGTCAAGATTTTTTCTAAAAAGGTGGGGAGCGCAACGAGTTCGGTGGAAGAAAAAGAGACATTAAGTAAGTTATATGTCAATTAGAGGAGCTTAAGAAAGTGGGTACCTTACTCTTTTAGATTGCAACAGGTTATTGATGCTATTCGTGGTCTTGAAGTGGCCAAATTCAATCAAAGACGAAGTTAAACGGATTAACCCGGCCGAGATGGAGATCGTTGTAATAAGTCGTTTTTAGAGCTTCAAAGCGTAAGAGGTATGTAGCTACTATGCACTCTTTATCTCCGCCGGATGGGAGGGTAATGACAGATCCAAATGAGATTAAGCAGTCCCTTACTCAATACTTTGAAACTTTTTAAGGTCAAACACTTGCCTCATGAAGACGAATGCGGGATATTGTGCTTTCTAAGGTTCATGCAATTCTTTCACAAGAGGAATCTCAATTGTTAGAGGCCCCACTTTCCATGTGCTGAATTGCGGCGGCAAAGAACATTTGAGTTGGCTTCAGGATAAATGTCCGTGTATGGATGGTATCCCCAGAGAATTTTTAAAAGGTATTGGGAATGGACGCCAAGAAGCATTATGGAGGCCCACAAAGATTTGTGTACTTCACATCAATTTGATAGGATTTTTGAATACGGGTTTGATTTCTCTTATTCCTAAAGTGAAAGAACCTGTGAGCATTCATGATTGGCGCCCAATAACTCTTCTATCTACTATCTATAAAATTATTGCAAAAGCCTATGCAGAAAGACTTAAACAGGTTTTGGGATTGAGAATAGATGCTTTCCGGTCGGGGCTTTCTTCCAAATTTCGGCAAATTTTTCATAATATAGTGGCAAGATATGAAGGAGTTCATTGGGCCCAATGTTCAGGTCAAAATCTTCTATATTTAAAATTGGATTTTGCTAAAGCTTATGATAGTGTGAAGTGGACTTTCTTGGATGCCATGCTTTTGAAATTGGGATTTGGGTCTGGTTTTCGATCTATGATGCAAAAAATGTTGATTTCTGCTAAGGGGGTAGTATCAGATCATGGAGACCCATTGGTGCTTTTTCCAATTGAACGTGGAATAAGGCAAGGTTGCCCTTTTAGCTCCTTTTTGTTTACTATAGTGGCGTATGGACTTTTCGCGAATTATTGCATGAGGCTGAAAATGATGGTTTGGTAAAGGGATGATTATTGGAGGAAGGTGAAACGTTTTGGTTAATCGGTTATGTGACGATACCTTCTTGCTAGTGGATGGTGAAGAGAATAATGTGCGTATAATCAAAAAGATTTTTGATATATTTTCAATTGCATCCGGGTCTCTCCTTAATTGGGCTAAGTGTAGTGCTTTATGGGTGGGGAAGGAAGGGTTCAAGATTTTTTATATGAGTATGCCCGAAGGTTGTTGTACCATCCGCAAAAGACAAAGCTTCTAGGAGTCCCCTTTGGTTTAGATATTGACATGAATGAAGCATGGGATGAAATTATCTTAAATTTACAAAGGCAACCGATTTGGTGGAGAGGTTCAAAGTTATCCTTGGCGGTGTAGAATTCAAGTAGCTAAGTCAAGATTGAATAATACGATATTTATTTGGTTTCGCCTCTATTGGCTCCAGCTTCTAAGTTTGCAGAGATAAAAAAGATTGTAAGAGATTTTGTCCGGTATACCGATCAAGGAGGCAATCGTGAAGGTGGCGCGGAAGAAATGTATGTTGTTTAAAACAACAAGGAGGACTTGGTATGTTGGATCTTTCTTTACGTGGTAAGGTCTTAGCTTCTAAGCTATTGTTCGCTTTGTTGAAAGATGATTGTGCATCACCAGTATGAAGTTACTTAAACAATCAAGAAAAGAAGTGTATGGTTTTTCATAAGCGAGGTGTGAGAATTGAGCTCCCTTGGGCATTGTTATATCCATTGAAAGCTTCTTCACATGCCTCTCCAAGATCGAAAGGCTTGCTTCGGGCCCGGAAGGTAGTCCAAAGAAGTGATTACATTTGATTGGGAAGCTTGTCTCCGTGCATCTTCCCCTTTCTCGTGGTTTGCCTTTGTATACTCATGGGACAACTACACCCGTTGTAGAATTTATGCATCGCATTCCCAAGGAGGTGGAGGAGAGGTATTATTTCTATTGAATAGCTGGTATTTTGGTATTGACATTGCTCCTTGGCAATGGCTTCGAGAGACATATGGGTTGTTGGATAAAGATATCGGTAGATATGGGCTTATGTAGCAAGTGCTCTTCCTCTACTAAGAAGGTGGGTAACAAGAGATGCCGGAACTTTGTTCAAGGTATTAAAGAAGGCAAGAAGCTAGTAAGTTCATGCTACAGATTGCTTACCTCCTCAAATACTTTATCACCTTCTCGAAAATGGCACTTACGGACTTTTGCCTTCTCAATGGCAATCCATCCGAACCTTGTTTGGTCTAAATATAATCCTCCAAAGGTAAATGTTCTACTTTGGCGGTGTGATTCATCGCTTTTTGAGTTAATGAGATGGTTCATTGCTTTAAGCCGGAGTAAGCCCACTTTGCCCAATGTGTGAGGTGCATTGAAACATTGGAGCACTTGTTTATATTTGTTGTGCAAAGTTTGAGTAGTCTTAGGTCCCAGGGTGCATTCTCTTTTGGAGTATCTTTGGATAGTCAAAGACTTTCTTTTGGGTATTTATCCAAATCGCTGGACTTTGCTTCTAAAAGGATTGCATTTCACATGGCAAAGTCTTGGCTAATATGGAGTGTATGGAAACTTGAAGAAAGGTCTTTTATGATAAAGCGTATTTCTTCTCGGTGGTGCTTCAAGAAATTGTAAGAAGTTGTATAATTGCTTTAAGATCTCCAATTGGCCTTGATCATATTAAAATTCCAATATGAAGTGATCATCTAAAAGTGATTGATGCTTCAGGGACATTTCTTACTTCTGGAAGTACTTTGTAATATTTTGAGTGTATAATATGAAGTAAAACACGTTCTTCAAAAAAAAAAAAAAATTCTATGCAAACATTATATCTGCAACCATTTGTTTTTCAAATATTGTAACTCTTAAGTATTTAAGAAGGCAGCAATTCTTGTAGTTCTATCAGAAGCCCAAATCTATGGAAATGGGATATGATCTGTAGTACTATATAGACAAAAATGTTGAAGCCAGGCTTTGTTTTGGTCAAGAATATGCCTTTGTGTGATGGTACATTCTTTTAAATAAATGTTTTGTTTTTTGCTCGTTTAATCTTTAGGGTATGTCTGGTGCATGTTATGTTATGAAGCCATGTGGGTCTCTTGGTCAAAACTTTAGCGTGTTGTTCAAAGATACGATTACACAGTTGTGTGTTCAAGAAACTGGATAAAGACGGATTTTGTGATAAGAGTACAGGATTGATTTCTGAATTTAAAGTAGCCAGCTAATAGTGCATATATTACAGGATTTGTAGTGCAATTATAGAACTTGTTTTAATTTCTCATCTCGATCTCGAGCATTCATTTCATATTGTGCACATGCTATCTATGCAGGGCCTAAGTCAATAAATCAAGGTGAAATCAAGGACAAAGTGCAAATGTCAAGACTCTCTCAAGCTTCCCTTTGATCTCCAAGATTCCTCTGATTCCATCTTCCCTTAAATACCCTCAAGATTTCCCTTAGAAAATATTATAACCATTAAGAAATTAGAAAAGTTAAAAGAAGTTTGTAACTCAAAATGAATACAGGTTTCCATTTGAGTGAAAACTCACCATCCATTGGCTCCCTTTGTTAATCTCAATCTCAGAGACTCATTTCGCATTTCATACATGTTGTTTAATCCTATATTATAAAGTTTTATTGTAAGTGTTGGATCCAGCCCTAAATCAGACGGTTTAGGTTGTGCAATTAAATTGGTCGGCTCATATTGCTCGATGCATAGATCCGAGGGCAGTTTAGGGTCTTCTCTTTTCGTTACCTCTTTCCTGCTGGAGGTCGTTCCATCCTAGCTATGGCTGGAAGAGCCCGATATGATGCTATTGACGTTGCTTTTAGTCTCGTGGCTGCAACATGCTTTCTCGATAAAGAAAGAGGGGACAAACGAACAAACTTCTTTAGGTCAAAACCATTTTACGTGATGCAAGTTAACCACCGCAACCCCCGAATCGATTCGAGTAATACTGCACCATTTTTGTAAGCTCTTTTCTCTAGATGTGTTGCTTGATGTTTTGGTCTTCGTCTTGTTTTCTCCCAGCATGGAAAATCGGTCATGACATGGCTCAAATCTAGAGAAGGAATTTATTCACTTTGTTTTCGGTCTTTCCAACCTTACCCTCAGTATTCTCACAAATGAGTTTCTTTGTTTTCTTCTCTTCACAACTCCTCTCTTTTGCAGCCTGGCATTGTTCATTTGTTTGCTCCTCTTCACCAATGTATGTTTTTTGTTTGCCAGGATCGTAGGGTTTTGTTTTTAGAAAATCTGAGCACTTGGTTCTTTGGTGGAAAATATCGAGAAAAGCGAGAATGGGCTTGATTCTGTTGCGAGTAAAAGGATATGGTGGCAAAGTTTTCTAGACTTTCCATGATTGATTGGGCTAAATCGGTGGAGCTTGAATATTGAGGCAAAGGCCAGGAGCAAGTTGATCCATCATCACAAGCATCGAATCGGCCGGGCAGGCGGTGAAACCAACACCCTAAATCATGTAATACGCCTCGGTTTTTAAATATATACAAAACTCAAGCTTAAGGAATCAAGATTTCGATTTTCTTATCCATTTTGTTTGCCTTTTTCAGAAGCTTCAAGATTTGTATGTGCTTGGCAAAGAGGTTAAGACTCCATCAATTGGGATTGATCATTGGAGCAGAGTAGTCACACCGGTCCAGTATACTAAGATGAGGCTCTCTTAGAATAATAATTGTGGCTTTTGAAATTAATTTATGATGAAATCAGTGGATAGAAGCATTGTGTTAGAGTTCCAGAAGAAAACAGGTTTTAAAAAGTTGCGATGTCGGTTTAGTGAAGTGGTTCTTTTTGCACTTTGTAGGAGCCCTTAATCGAAGGGTTTTCTTTACTCATTTGTGTGCTTTTCCTTGCTTGACAGTGTTTAGGGAAGTCTGTATACCATGAATTTGACCCTGATTTTTTTATTGTGTAGCCCATGTTTATTTCATGATGATGATCCTAAAATTTGGTGCAGAGATATTCATTCTGGGGGAGCAAATCGGTTTCCAGAAGCTCAGAAGGTTTTCTTCTATATTTTTGTTGATCTCCAGCAATCATCCAAATCCAATACTGAAGTCGTTTGGTGTTGTCTTTCTATGGAACCATAATTGAATAATTCAATTATGGGACGTGCAGCCATGATGCTAAGGTTTAGCTATATCAGGATCACTATCAAACAAAGCAATTGAATATATAGGTTTGTATGGTCATTTGCTGGAAAAAATAGTCTGGCAATGCAGTGCACATTGGAGGGTGTTGTAACGTTTGCAAATATTAGAGTCCTCTTGGGATAGCCCATTTGGAGATGTTGCACTTCTTGCTGTATTAATAGGTAGAATCCATGCGCGTTTTATGGATGTCAGCTTGCAATGTTAATGTTGATATTCCTAACAAATTGTCAAGTCTTTAGTATACTGCCTCATTTTAATTTCAATTTTAAATTTGCAGATATCCCAAATAAGAACAAAAGTAGACGAACAAATTGGGATTCAAGTGAGAAGCTCTGAAACAATTTCAGGTAAGTACATTAGTTGTTGCAAATCTATCTATCTACTTATAAAAAAAATTGTCAAGTTTTAGTTTCCTATTTGTAAAAGATTCTTGTATATTGGCAGATCTGTTGTACATATCCTCTATGCAAACATGAGATAGGCAACCATTTGTTTTTCAATATTGTAACTATTAAATGCTTAAGAAGGTAACATATCTTGCAGTTCTATCAGAAGCCAAATCCATTCGTTCCATGCATGCATGTTTTTATATGATTTGCCATCATTTGAAGAATATTCAGTATTTGCTATTCACAATACTGGCATAAAAAAATATTGTGCAATACCTTGAACTGCTTTGAAGAACACTGTGAATTTAGCATAATTGACAACCGAGTGGGGTCATCTTATTGAGCATATTATGAGCATTTGACGGTTCAACTCCCTAGATGTGCAAGCATCATAGTTAGATTATGATATCCAAAAATAACCGTTCTGCATGAACAATATGGCATAGAACTTAGATGCACATTTGATAATTCCATGAATCTTCTATGGCATGTAGACTTTATCAAAGAGCATATCACATGCTTTAGGAAAGTAAAGAGCTTGATGTTTGAAAGAATCCACTTAGTACGAAGCAATCTTGAGATTGAGACATTTTATTTTAATGAGATCATGCAGTTGGTATCATTGTTTTTTGGGGTCTTGAATATGTATGAGCTTGAATGTGACATCCACGATCGGGAGAAATCTTCAGCAACATAATAGTAAATTACACGGTACCTTGAATTCGTAGGAAGGAACCATTATCGTTATCTTGAGTTTACAATCGATGACCTTATGCAGGCAGAGATCGATATGTCCTAAAAGCCAACTACAGGACTTTTTATACAAAACAGTCCAAAACAGTCTGATACTATCCTTTTCTTTTATTAGTTCTTCTATTTAAAGTTTATATTATATAATTTTGCAATACTCAAGGAGTCTGCCTATGAGGTTTTTCTTCAATAGTAACTACACACTCCTATGTTATAAAGGAGGGGTACTACTATATCATACTAGTTATTACTACATAGCTAGCCTAATGTATTTCATGTTTTAATGAATACAAAAAATCTGCCGGTTCTTCAAAAAAGGGAACAACTAGCATAGGCAACAACCAACTAGCGGTCCAAGCTACATCGGTCAATCCCTCGGTAGCCTTATCATTACATACAGTGTCGGCGGACTAAAAGATTAGCATCAAATCTGTGGTCCAAAGTCTATTGACTTTAAATCCCTTAAGGTCATTTTTCCATGGAAAACTACCTTCATTTTTCTCACAAGTCTATAGTCAAAAATCTATTGCCAGAATACTTATACACATGCATATGTTCAGAATCATATAACGTAGACCTTCTGAATATTTTATCTTTAAGAACATTGTGCAAATCTAACACATGTTCTCATTTTCTTTGCAGCTATATTTGTTTCACTGTCCGTGATGCATAACTCGTTTTTCTAGTTACTAAGAGTTGCACACCTATCCACGTTTTTTGGAATTCATTGAATCACAAAGATGCATCTTTTTCTTTAAAAGAAACCAGTGTCGTTTCCAGTTATCCAATGATCTAAGAAATCTGCTATATGCACTTAAATATACCAGTCAAAGCTCATATACATTATATCATGCATATTGACAATCTGTAATAGAAAACTATTGTATTACATATTTATGAAGTCAGCTTACATCTTTTCATATACTTTGCAGTCAAAGCACATCGCAAAATTTAATGTACAGACCTGGATGCAATGCTTTCCTTTTGCATTTGGTATTTTCAGTTACCAAACCATATCTAATGCTTGAAAGTAGCAGACATCATAACAACTTTGTCTTTGCCCTAGTAATTTGCAACTCAAAGTCTTGGAAAACTTGTGATCAACTAGCCCGGTGATTGGCGTTACATCCACGAAGCTTTTTCTTTATCCAACATCCGTTTTAGCTAGAACACACCATAACGACAAAAGGAGCACAATGGGAGAAGAAATACCGCGTTACTGCTGACCAACCATGCAAACATTAGCGATAATCTCTATAATGATGCAAGGGCCAAAAGGTACTTTGGGTATTTCTTGGCTTTTCGCCCCTCACCCATTGTACCTTTTGCCCTTGATTAGTAACAGCTTAATAAGAATGAATGAATAAAAGAAAAAAAGCAAACCAGAACATTTCACATCTGTTAACCTTTTTTAGATGTGTGCTTTGGCATCATTAAGGTCTATTTATTCACTGAAAAGTCTGCCTTACTGCTTAAAAACATGTCAAACAGACTATTTTGTATCATATACAACCTTGAGAGTTAGGTAACTCTTATCAAGACTCTTATTTTAACTCACTTGTACTCTGTTTATATCATCAGAGATGCTAGATGCATATACATCATGGTATAAATATAGGCATCAAAAATAACTTAATGCCAGCATGTAGTAAGAGGCTTTTTCTAAGCTCATGTATCATGTATTAATCTGCAACTAGAAACACAAAGAAATACCTGAAGTTTCCCTTCATCGGCAATCAAGTGTCCATCTAAATGTGTCTTGGACAAACTGTCTAGAAGAAGCTATTAAACGCATGCTACATTCTTCCTCAGCTATGTTTCTTTAAAGCATAAAATCACGCTTTTAGCTCAAAACTTTTGCTAGAACTTGTGGCTAATATTTCCAGAAACTCTGCACCTGGATAGATATTTTGAAACCACCATAGTTCTTTTAATCTGCATCCCATTCCATCATTCCGGCTTTGCCACTGTGGCAGATTGTGGCAGATTGGCTGCTACCTCTGGAATGCTTCCTCTTTTTCTCAGTACGTGCTGTGGCAACAAGGATCTTGCCGAAACTGTCTCCAAGCGCATCTCTGGGCGCATGCATAGGCCGCAGGCAGCCATAAATATGAAAAAACGTAACCCAAAAACGAATTTTGCCCATATTTTTGTTAACCTAACATTTAGAGCATTATTATTGATGGCTCTATTTTTTATTTTGTCTATGTATTACCATATTTAAGTGGTCTTTCTCTTTTGACATATTTTGCCTTATCTTAAAGGCTTTTCCACTATATTGACCAAGTTTTCTGCCATTCTTTCCAAACAGATTGAAAATGCCTTATGCAGGCACTTGCAGAAGCCCAAGGTTCAAGTTGTTTTTCAAACTATTGGCTAACTCAACAAGCAGCATGGGCAAGCCCTATGCTTTGTTACAAAGCCAGGCATCTGTTTACCATTTCTTAACTCATAGGCATATAGTGCCCTGCTAAATTGATTTGAAGATCATTCCCAATAAGTTGGATTTGCTTCATGCAGGTTATTCAAGGCACATTTCTGTTCTGCACTTTTTAACACTCGTTAATACATGCACAAGTACTAACATAAAAAAAACCCTACCTCCAACCGTAGGATTATTTTAGACCCCTATTTTTCTTTCTTAAGAAAAATTGTCTGTTTACTGTAACTATAGGGTGGCGCCCCCCTACTTGTTACAGTGGGGGATCTGCCATAACCCTATAGTTTCTTTTTAAGCCAAAATCATATATGTACTACAATATTTCAGAGATTTGAGATCGTACCTTTAGTATTCAGTTTCAACATAGGATAGCATGGTCAAATGGCATGCTATCATAATTTTTCGGATTCTCATAGCATAGCATGGTCAAATGGCATGCCAGCATAATTTATTTGTAGTGACTTTCAATTTTGAAAAGTTCACACTATAATCATCGATTATCTCCTTCTATTTGTAATCAATTCAGCATAGAATAGAATACATATACCAAATAGCACTTGTCATGCAAAATGTATTTTTTATACCTTTTGCACAAGTCTGTCATGCAATTTTGTTGGCACCACATCTAATTGGACCAAGATCCTTGTTCCAGATAGGTGGCAAAAACTCCAGGTTGTACTCGACTTGAGCATCATCATTATCCTGAAATCATATCATCATTATCATGAAATCTTAGGATCATTCCCATTAATCTTTTCCCAAAGTGTCAAGTTTTGCTCAATTTACTACCAACAGATAAGATGCATCACTGGTAAGACCAATGAAATGAAATTTCTAAAAAAAACCCGGGAACAACTAGCATAGGCAACAACCAACTAGCAGTCCAAGCTACATCGGTCAATCCCTCAGTAGCCTTATCATTCTGTACAATTAATCGAGCAGACTAAAAGACAGTGCATCAAACTGTGGTCCAAAGTCTATTGACTTTAAATCCCTTAAGGTCATTTTTCCATGGAAAACTACCTTCATTTTTCTCACAAGTCTATAGTCAAAAATCTATTGCCAGAATACTTATACACATGCATATGTTCAGAATCATATAACGTAGACCTTCTGAATATTTTATCTTTAAGAACATTGTGCAAATCTAACACATGTTCTCATTTTCTTTGGTGCCTATATTTGTTTCCTCGTCCGTGATGCCATAAACTTCGTTTTTCCAGTTACTAAGAGTTGCACACCTATCCACGTTTTTGGAATTCATTGAATCACAAACATGATGCATCTTTTTTCTTTAAAAGAAACCATATAAAGATGCATCTTTTCTTTAAAAGTTTCCAGTTATCCAATGATCTAAGAAATCTGCTATATGCACTTAAATATACCAGTCAAAGCTCATATACATTATATCATGCATATTGACAATCTGTAATAGAAAACTATTGTATTACATATTTATGAAGTCAGCTTACATCTTTTCATATACTTTGCAGTCAAAGCACATCGCAAAATTTAATGTACAGACCTGGATGCAATACTTTCCTTTTGCATTTGGTATTTTCGCCATACAAACCATATCTAATGCTTGAAAGTAGCAAAGATCATAACAAATTAGTCTTTGCCCTAGTAATTTGCAACTCAAAGTCTTGGAAAACTTGTGATCAACTAGCCAGTATTGGCAGTTACATCCACGAGCTTTTTTCTTTATCCAACATCCGTTTTAGCTAGAACACACCATAACAGCAAAAGGAGCACAATGGGAGAAGAAATACCACGTACCTGCAGCCAACCATGCAAACATTAGCGATAGTCTCGGTAATGATGCAAGGGCCAAAAGGTACTTTGGGTATTTCTTGGCTTTTCGCCCCTCACCCATTGTACCTTTTGCCCTTGATTAGTAACAGCTTAATAAGAATGAATGAATAAAAGAAAAAAAGCAAACCAGAACATTTCACATCTGTTAACCTTTTTTAGATGTGTGCTTTGGCATCATTAAGGTCTATTTATTCACTGAAAAGTCTGCCTTACTGCTTAAAAACATGTCAAACAGACTATTTCGTATCATATACAACCTTGAGAGTTAGGTAACTCTTATCAAGACCCTTATTTTAACTCACTTGTACTCTGTTTATATCATCAGAGATGCTAGATGCATATACATCATGGTATAAATATAGGCATCAAAAATAACTTAATGCCAAAGATGTAGTAAGAGGCTTTTTTCTAAGCTCATGTATCATGTATTAATCTGCAACTAGAAACACAAAAGAAATACACTCAAGTTTCCCTTCATCGCAATCAAGTGTCCATCTAAATGTGTCTTGGACAAACCGTCTAGAAGAAGCTATTAAACGCAGCTACATTCTTCCTCAGCTATGTTTCTTTAAAGCATAAAATCACGCTTTTAGCTCAAAACTTTTGCTAGAACTTGTGGCTAATATTTCCGTAAAACTCGCGACCCGATAGATATTTTGAAACCACCATAGTTCTTTTAATCCGCATCCCATTCCATCATTCCCGCTTTGCCATCGGTGGGCGATTGTGGCAGATTGGTCTACCACCTCGAATGCTTCCTCTTTTTCAAGACGCGTCGCTGTGGCAACAAGGATCTTGTCGAAACCGCCTCCAAAGCGCATCTCTCGGGCGATGCATATCGCATGCAGTATAAATATGAAAAACGTAACCAAAAACGAATTTTGCCCATATTTTTTTGTTAACCTAACATTTAGAGCATTATTATTGATGGCTCTATTTTTATTTTGTCTATGTATTACCATATTTAAGTGGTCTTTCTCTTTTTGACATATTTTTGCCTTAGAGCAACAGAGCCCGGCCGATGTTGCGATGTGCTTAGGATCAAGCAGAGAGATGCTTTGGGATAAACCCCCATGACGGACCTCCGTGAACACAACCTTCCCCACGTAATCAATGGTTTGATGCGAGTGCAAGGAACACAAACGCCGGCTCCGCCAAGTCACGAACCCCCGCTTTTACGCCCACATGTCAGACAAGATTGCGCGTCTTCCTTAAAGCTAAGAAAGCCGGTACATTGCGGCACATCAAAGGGAAATGTTTTATCTCCCTGGAACGTCATCTCCCGTGACCTTCGGGCTAAGGGTTCTTAGAAAGCCATTGCAGCCCACGGAACATCACTCCCGGCGCAAAGGAGGCAATACTTGCAACATGCCTATAACCCTCGTGGTGCACATGCAAAGATTACCCCGCAAGAAGGCCCAAGTCGAAATCACAGATTCGTGACGCGGAACAAGGCTTACCGCCTTGCCAATGGGAAAGCCCCGACCTGGATGGCATGCAGCAGTAATTGCTTAAGTGGTCATTCCATAATACGATCGACCGCCTTGTTCAACAAGGCATTACGCACTAACAGCAAAGTTGTTCCCATCTATAAGGCGGTGACCCGCGACGCCTGTAGCCCACCACCAACAATCATGGTCAGTTCGGTGTTTGCAAAATTGCTTGGCCGGATTCTCGGCGGCAGCTTGATCTGGCCGGGCAGAGTAAAGCGAGATACCCGCCCTCACCCGTGCGGATTCGCACTGACACTCAACCATTGACCACATCTTCACATTGCGAAGCTCGATTGAAGACGGCGGGGAACCACCGTCGGGATCTATATTGTTGCTTCGCGGATTTTGCAAAGGCATTTGACATCGTGGCTCGAAAAACTATGGGCAAGATTGCGGTACCGGGGTTCCTGTAGATTTGCGAGAATCACAAAGGTGTGCTTTATGAAAGATGCTCGGCGGTTGGCAAACAAGCCAACCATTTGATAGTAGTATCCCGGGTTCGCCAGGATGCCCTCTCCCAACATTGTTTGGGCTTTACATTGATCAATTGGAGAGCTGGCTTGCCGATAATGGGGCTTACGGGGCTCACCTTCTCTACCGCATCATCAAGCGCTTAATATATGCGATGATGTGGACCTCCTAGCACACACCAGCAGCATGCAACGACATCTCGATGCCCTCGACACATTTTGCCAAGCGATCGATATGCGCGTCAACTTGGCCAAGACTAAGGTGGTTTTCATATCATCTTCACGACAACCGGGATCCCTCCTTCCATTACCGAGGGCGTAATGTGGAAGTAGCATCCACATACAAATATTTGGGAGTGGAGTTTCCGTCTACTATGCACCGACACATCCATACGGGCTACGAAGTTACGGTTTGGCTGGAAAGCACTATATGCAATGCAAAACAATAGTCATAGAGAGCGGAGTTGTATGATTGGACCCATCAGTCACACCTGTTCAAAGTCTTAGTGGAGCCCGTCCTTTTATACGGGGTTGAAGTATGGGGCCCAGTAGTATCCCTCGCTACTTGGAATGACTTGAGCAGGTCACAGAAAGCCTTCTTGGTAATGAGCACTAGGGGTGAAGTCCACAGTCCCATATCAAATTCCTACCGCAGAAACAGGATTCTTGCTTATCTTCGTAGGGCGGCCCTTGATCGCCATACATTGTCTATTTTCAAAAGGTGGTCAACATGGACGATGCTCGCCTCCCAAAACTAGCTTATATCATGGCAATGGGGCCACAACGCCTCAAGGCCCCGGGCCGAGGGAAAAGAGAGCTCAATGGATGGCTAGATGGAATGTGCGAGGAGCACGAGGTGCATACATGTGCAAACAGAGGCAGATCGCCATAGCTTGAGGCAATACTTTACGCTTGCTTCATCGCCAGCTTTGGGATGCCAAACCCTTTGAACGTGTCAAGACAAGACACTACCAAATGCCACATAAATCCCACATTGGAACGAGGCCCACAATGCTACCCGCGCACCCACTTGCCCATGAAAAGACGCACTCATTGCCTCCATTCGCGAGACAAAGGGCACATCATCTTCGGTCTGAGACAGGCGGATGGATTGGTGAGCCACGTCAGATGTGCTCTGTCAATCTTTGCCAAAATGGGAGTCATTGAGGATGAATCTCATACCCTTCAAAGTTGCCCAAAGATATGATCAAATCCGGACGCGCTTATGCTTTGAGTTGGTCAGGCCCGGCCACCGCTACATGACATTGAGCACGGCATCCCATGGATGCTAGGATCATACCTTCAGAGGTCATGGACATGCGAGATCAGCTATGTCCTCAGCACGCCTTGACATGTACACACATTTATTTCATGATGATGTATACTTGTGCGCTTTGACAAAGATTCTTATTATCGCCACGGTTTTTTCCTCGAAAACCCTTCGGGCGGGGTTTTTAACCCTACAAGAATAAGTTTGTCCTGGCTCATCGGGTCCCATAAGCCGATTGGTCTCAAAGGGACGATAAAAAAACTATTCTATTCTATTCTATTCTATTCTATTCTATTCTATTCTATTCTTATCTTAAAGGCTTTTCCACTATATTGACCAAGTTTTCTGCCTTAGGCCATTCATAGATTCTTTCCAAACAGTTGAAAAATGCCTTATGCGTGCACTTCCTGCGCCCAAGGTTCAAGTTGTTTTCAAACTATTGGCTAACTCAACAAGCAAAGATGGGCAAGCCCTATGCTTTGTTACAAAGCCGAACATCCGCTTACCATTTCTTAACTCATAGGGCATATAGTGCCCTCGCTAAATTGATTTGAAGATCATTCCCAATAAGTTGGATTTGCTTCATGCAGGTTATTCAAGGCACATTTCTGTTCTGCACTTTTTAACACTCGTTAATACATGCACAAGTACTAACATAAAAAAAAAAAAAAAAAAAGTTTACAAATGCCCGCAGTACAGAAGAATTAACATCATATCAAGTGCAAATCACGAGCTATGCAATATCACAAGGCCCCCAAAATTGAACCAATATGATTAAATTCATAAGTCAGTACATGTTAGTGGGTTCAAAAGTTTACAAACCATGTCTAGTTATCTAAGATGGTTCATCAACATACTTTTTTAAAGTATTAAGCCAACATTGTTTTGTGACATGGTATTGCAACATGGCAATTTTAATTAATCTATTTAACAACTTAAACTATATAATATATACTATTGTTTAGTATATCAAGTTTAGTAGACTGGTATTTGATCACATCTATCTCCTTCGATATATTAACATGATAATTTTAAGTGAATAATTATCATGATGCTTTATAGTGATTAATCACCAATACATAATTATCATGATGGTGATTAATCACCAATACACAACGTGGTAAACAATCTTGGTTTAAATATGCCAATGACTTTTTTTACCTTATTTTTCTCCATGGTACTAAAACATAATTATTTCACTTGGTTCTTCTAACAACTCAAAATGTTTGATACAAACTAATGCTTAGTGTATTTCAAGTTTAAAAGAATGATATTTGATCACGTCTATCTTCCTCGATATAATGACTTGGTAACTTATTCAGATATTTCGTAGCAATTAATAAACATATAACGTGGCAACTACTGTTGTTTTTTGTACAATAAGACATATTTTTTTCTATTGTAGTTTTCTAGAAACAATGCATTAGATGCAAACAAAAGCCTTTTGGGAATCGAACCCAAACAAGTCCATTCAAGCACCATTCAATATCCTCTATTAGATCCACAGCCATTAATGTCTCTGTAAGTTCTACTATCGCATTGGGGTTCCGGCAAGACATAGCTCAATCACTATACACAGCTCAATGGATATAAAAAGTTTCAACTCATCATTATACTTCATCAATGCTCGTAATATGCCCATCAGCTATTTTCATGGCTGGAAGGATTTGCCCAAGAAGAACATTGTCTCTAGTTTCACGAGGCCCTTTAAATCTGAAGCAAATGGTGCATAGTGATGTGGGTAAAACCTGCAAATGGTACACAAGTTCATTGACAATATAGACAAGCTCTAAGTATAGAAATGGCATGCCAAATATTTGAGTCAAGTCTTGTGACATTGTTATACTCGCCACACAAATAATACCAGGCTGTGCTCATCATGTCTCTCTACAGTAGATGAAACCCCTTCTAAATAATGACAAGATTAAAGTGTAGAACTAGTACAAATCATAACACATAGCCAATCTGTTTAATTCTACCAACAACAATTAATGGAGAACTTACCAATGCATGAACATACACCTTCATAATAATAACGTAAAACTCAGCATAAGCCTTCAATGTATCTAAGTACCTGAAATCGGATAAATTCCACATAATAAGAAACAATAATACATGAGATTTGGAAATGCAAGCACCCATCAAGAATCAAGGAACATCAAGCTAAAGCATTTTAAGCCTAAAACTCTCTATGTGCAAACGTGGTATTATAATAAAACTTCATAAAATATGTGAATTGTAGCCACTTTCAATGCATAATCAGCAAACATGGGAAGCTTATACATACAACAAAAATATAAATGCTCCCGATATGTCTGTTCAAGTTCCTCCCAGAAATCAGTCCAAATTTATCCAGATAGTACCTTTCTTTTTCTCGGGCTTCATAGTACCTTTCTTTTTCGCCTTTGGCTCACCAAGGAGTGGGCAAGTAAAGCCTACTACGCACATGGTCAAAAGCACACAGGACCCAAAACACTGCTTGTGTCAATATTCACCGAAAGCGATGATAGGACAACAAATGTACCAAGATAACATGCTTGGAAAAACGGAGAAGAGATATCTTAGCAAAGTTCGTGGATGGGATGCCATGATCCGAGAATTGAAAAGGACAGTGGGAGAAAAAAGACAAACAGACGTACTCATGTATGCAGAATCCGTGATGTATGGAAGTAGAGGACCCAAAGCCACATGCTTAATGAATGTCCAACATACATAGACATCAGGGAAAAGTACAGGAGAATAAGATGGGGACAATCAGTACATGCCATAATGGCAAGGACGAGAAACAATGGGAGATCCGCGGATGCAATACAAGAGATCTTTGAGCATTAACGAAGCACACCTAACAAAAAGGGCTTACGATATGAGTTGCTCAAGAGGCAAATCAAAAGTAGGGTCTGCCTATTAATAGAGAAAAAGTGAGCCTTCAAAAGGCTACAACAAAACAGAGTGATGAGCTAGTAGCCCCCATCAGGGAGCTCGCCCATGCTACACAAGTCCGAGGCCCTCAGGGCACAAGGGACAATAATGTATTCTATTCTATTCTATTCTATTCTATTATTTAACAATAAAGCGTGAGGAATCACACCCCATGGGCATCCAAACTTGAACATCCAACATTTTCAAATATCACATCCGATGGAGTGTCCCGGCAATTGACTTTGCTTCTTTATTTTACCATTCTCGCAAGTGCATTAACTATTCCCAAGAGAAACATTTTGTAAAAGCAACAATTGATTTATGAAATACCAGTCCGCCAGACAGGGCTCTGAAGGCTACAACCACAATTTCTATTCTCAACATTGCTAGCAATGCATAGTTTACCTTTTCTCCAAAAAAAAGAAAAAAAGAAAAAAAAAAAACAATGCATAGTTTAACCGGAATAAATTTAAGGTCCTATTTTGTGAAACGTAAACATGTTCCATTTGCTGGCTTAGCATATATATTGTTTTCAGCTATAACCCAAAAAATTGGCATAACCTGATGTCGAAGTACTTTGTTTCACACAGACTTCAATTCTTGTGCTCCTAGCTAAAACTACAATGAGAATCAAGGTGTAAGAATTGAATAGACATGGTGCAATGACAATCAAGGTGTAAGAATCCACGCTAGAATATCACGGAATAACAGGTTGTATTCACCTATTCAACACCTTCCAACGTTGAACTTCCTCTCGATGTATTGCACCGTAAAACATTCATGGTAAAGCACATCCGAACAACTATCCTGTACCGACAATAATGTTTGCATGATTAGCTCAAGCAATAAAGAGTCCCCATGCCAACATCCATTATTTGCTTTTCTTTAGACAAAATATTAGATACAACTCTTGTTTGATAGAATATAAAAAGTTGCTAGGTTATGCCAAACCTTTCTTGGACTTAATAGAATTGTAAAATTTTGTCAAATTACCATAAACTTTAATTGCATTATGCAAAAGGAAAATTTATCTTTGTGAGTTCAATTACCTTATTCATTGTAATACAAAAATCCCAATGATTATTCAATCCAAAGAAAAGACGAAGAAAGAAAAATAGGATATCTCAAAAGAATTTCTTTTCACAAATCACCGATCCGAAAAGAATAACATTGTGCAAATCATCATCACCCTAAAAAAAAATGCTCGATTGAAATTTTGCAAAGGATTAGTGAAGATAGTAAAGCTTGAACTTGAACCTTGAATTAATCATGAGCTTATCTTTGGCCCCAAGAAAAATACAACGCCATGGTGGATAAGGAGCGTGCACATGTTTGCCAAAATGCAACTAAACTTTGAAAACCTAAGGAGTCAGAAAATAAAAATTATGAAAATAATAAAACATAAGATAAAGGCTAAGCATACTTGATAGTTAAGTACTATTAAAAATGGCCCTTAACTCTTGGGCCTAAGATTTCCACGTCGGTCCTTGGGGATAATCGGGGTTCTGCTTTTCACAGTCGGTATTACTTGGCGGTGGGGATGGGGCGGGCTTACTTGGCATCCACATGGGCGTATTTTCATGGGGATGCTGCGCTTTTATTGCAACCATTTTAATGGCCACGTGTTACCGAGTCGGCAGCCCAAAATAATGGTGACTTTGGCCTAGCCCTCTTGTCGTGATCCTGCCAACTCCTTATCAAATTTTGGCGCCAAACTTACAACATCACTCAAGGCTCGTGCATTGCATCCTCTCACCTTCACTCCTCATGCAATCCATGTCTCACCTAATTTACGGCCATTCTTGCCCCATTTAAGAACTCCCAAGGTCAAGAGTGGGAGGTTTGTCTCAATAGGTTCGTGGGTGGTATGCTGCCATCGAGGCGAGCATAGGGGTTAGCGACAAAAGCGTCGGGGCGTGCGGACACATTGGATGGGTAGGATAAAAGAGTTCAAGTTGAATTCTAAGCGGTAGGAAAGTGGAAAGTATAACAATCGACATGCATATACCCTTACGATATGGCCAAAGGCTAATCTCCACCAAAAACAACTTCCCAAAATTGCGCAAATGGTAACCACCTTAAGCGGATCACTGACCTTGAAGCTAATTTGTGACTACTTAGCTGCGTGAGAGATGGTTTCGGCGTCGTGTGATCTTCTTATCTTTTCATTTCTTTCGTTGACACGTGTTTACAAACAAATTTATTGTGCGGGGTTTATGTTTATCGGGGCGTCGTGGATGTCATTCCGGCGAAAAGTATTAGTAGTGTACCAATCGTGTATCACATAGACACCAGATTGTCCTTTTCAAGGTATGGATCGCATGTGACCTTGCGGGGAGTATAGGCATGCGGTTTCTGGACATGATTATAGCGTAAGGTCAGGAAACCGGAGCTTGAGGCCGGTTGAATTGCCCCCCTTTAAGTGAACTTTGTAAACCCATAGACTAATGAGAACAATGTAATTGCAATGAAGAAATGCATGGCTGACGAGGTGCAAGCGGGAATGTCCCAAAATGGGCGTGAGGATGAGTTTCAAAATCTTCACCGTTTGAGGTATTTAACATATTCCGGATGGGCGCAGGGAAGTTGAAAAAGCTCAAAGACATATCGTGCTTTCTCCCCCTGCCGATTTTGTGGATGGCTTATTTTTGGTTCCGGCCTGGGATGTTCGATTCCGAATCATCCGGTCAACCTAACGAGAGGTCCAGCGTAGTTAAGTCCTCCTTTAAGTTCAGATACTTTCTTCCAAAACAATATTTATCGTTAATTGTCAACTAGAGCGAAGGAAAAGAAAAGAGGCTGCACAACTTTTTTGGGGCCGTTTGAGGACCATACTTGGACACTCCGTCTGGGTGGATATTCGGTATGGAGGGAGGAAGTCATTTATCACGGCCACCATGGAAGCGAATGGCCGTTATCGAGGAGCTAAAGTGCTAATGGAGACGGAGGAGATTCTTTGGCGACTTCCATTATTTTATTGATGGCATTAGGGTTGGTTCGGGCAAAGAGGAAATGTAAAGTTTAGTGAGTTCGCGATCAACAAGAAATTGTCTGCTCGGCTAAGCGCTTTGAATCTCGGTTTTATTTGTGTTTTTATCGATGTTTTTTAGGGTTCCATATTTTGTCCAGATATTTTTTTAGGGTTAAAGTACAATTATTTAAAATTTACCATCATATTTTACTTTTAACCACATTTTTACTATTTATCTCTTGCAGGTTGTCTATTTTTGTCGGTGTTCGTAGTATAAAGCGCCATCATTTGAGAAGCCATGGCAAGAACTAAAGCAAGCGCAAGGATCCATCCGGTGGTGTAAGGCCGGTGATTACATTAGTCCGCCTTCTTCATTTGAATCACGAAGTCTCCCCGATAGAGAATTCTCCTCCTCCCGACCATGCCTAACGGAAGACGGAAAAAAAATCCGCATAGCCAGACCAATTGGGAGGGCTTGACTCACGGGAGTAAGTAGGGAGGTGCACTCGGTTCGAGAGCGGAGGATGAAAATGTGAAGGCCGTGGCGAGAATATGCCGGATGGTGTGGGCAGCCGCCTCTCTTGCCTCTTCCTGCTCCTCCCTGTTCCTTCTGGAGGTGCCAGGACCTTCAAATCAAGGAGGCCCAGCGCCAGAAAAGGGAAAAGCGACCAGGAATGTGAGGAGAAGGAAGGAAGTGGTAGAGGCAGAAAAAACACTGCAAATCTTTGGGGTGAGGGAGGCGGCCCGGGAAGAGTCGGTAGAACAGCGAGCTCCAAATGCTGGGGTGGGTGAGGGTAGTGGTAGGGAGCGGAGAGGCAGAGCACAGCAGCATTAAAAAGCTAACCGGAATTAAGAAATGTCAGTAGCGAGATGGTCATTAGCGTCTCCCATTTTGCCGGACTCGTGAGAGAGATTACCAGCAAAGTGTGGTCACGATACATCATACCGATTCTGAAATTCAAGCAAGCGCCTTAAATGCTCTTCAAATGGCTTGAGCGATTGGTGTCGATGCAATTCGAGGACTCATGACTTAAACAATACATGCCAAGCGAATTGTTATCATGCCCAAGGACATCGCCTCGTCTTACGCATAAGGGATCCAGTACTATGGTCAAAATTTTATGGCTGAATACAACAAGAAGAAAGACCCCGAGGAAAAAAAGGCCGTGAAGTGCCTTTGTGTTTTCATATGTATAATATTTCTTAATGTAATGGCTTTATAAGCAATCTCTTAGTCATTTCTTTCTTAGTCCATTTTTTTTTTTTTAATGTTGTTGAGGATCACCGTTGTGACAAGCATTGTGCTTTTTGTTGCACATAGTAGTCTTCATGGTGTGATCCAACCCTAACCTAACCCTAAAATGTCACGGACAAATCTCTCCACAGCGGTACTGTCCCCTTTCCTGTCGACAGCAGCTGAGGTTCAAAAGTGGCGGCGACATATACAGCTCCCAAGCTTCTTCTTGTTTTTTGTCGTTTGCCCATGCATGGATTGTTATGTGAAGTTCACAGAATGGTATGCATCCGCCCCTCATGACAGCGAGGAAGTTCTTGCCCGTGCGATTTATCGGATTCTATTGCAAGGAGTTGGACATCATGGCAAAAGCGATGGCGAGCTTGGGCCTTCTCGAGGTTGCCTTAGCTTTCACCGGACAGCAGTCTCGGTGCCCGTCCTTTGCGGATGTCATCCACGGCTCGTGGATTCCAAAACCCAGCTCTAGAGGGCGGCTTCCATTTGCAAACGAGGGGAAGATGTTTTTCAAGAATCTTTATAGCGGGCTCCTCTGGCTGCGTCCTTGTGTAAAGAAGGTATCTTATTTCTCTTTGCCATTTGCATTTGCTAGTTATTGCGTGCTTTCATTAAACCCGAAGAGATACACTAGAAACAATGAAATCTTTAAGCCAAGGGGTCAGTTATGTGTGATGATCTTGACTATGGCGTAGAAATGGAGATAGATCTACAAGAAGAAGAGCAAGAATGTAGGAGTTTAAGCTTCGGCCTTGGCCTTAGGTGAACCCGGAGGAGGGAGATGATTACGAAGGTGATGAGGATGGGGATGAGGATGAAAAGAGTTGTCGACATAGCGCCAATTTTAGTGGAAGGCAAAGAATACTTATTGCTAAGTGATATCTTGAGGAACCGTCTTTATTCACGAATGTGTGCTAGGGAAAGCGAGCTTATCGATACCTTGGCCAGATGGGTAAACTTAGGCCTAGATTTTGAAGAGGGATTTGGACAAAGAGATGTTTGAAGTGTCTAATTATGCTAGTGGATGCTATAAAGCTTAAAGAAGCCTATGAGGAGGCTGGGTTCGATTGCTCAAGATGAGGCGAATCTACCAACGGAAGAAGAATTCCCGATCTCCCGGGCAAAAGCTATAGCAGGATCTCAAGTTTGGCGAGGCCCTTGATCAATCTCTGGCGGCATAAGCACAGTAGATGAGGATAAATGTGAAGAAGATAATCTTGAGGTTCTTATTTGTGGGAAGTAGATGATTTTTCTTGCCGACATACAGCGGGGGACAGGAAAGATTGAAGGACTCTACATTGTTACGATATATCTCAAGATTCGTTAATGGGAGATAATCGTCTTCAGCCGAGAACTTTCGGTCAAAAGGTGCGAGTTTGTCTATTACATCCGTGCATTATGCATGTTAGGGAACCATTCCCAATTGGCATCAAACCTTTGAAGGGTGATAGCAATTCGGGGGATGTTGTGTTACAATATTTTGACGACCAAGCCGGTCTGCAGGCGAGCAATATGTTAAATTTTTAGTTCTAGCTTGACTCACCCAAGGTTGGGAAAACTAGGGGTCGATAACATGGAAGTCATTGCCTTGTTGGATCGGTCGTGGGGATTGAAGAGCATGAAATTGGCAATGAAGCTTGAGAAATTGGAAGTTATATGTTTTCCAACTTGTATCGGTAAAATTATTTATGTCAGATTGTCCTTCGAAATTCCTAATAAAAATTATTTTATTTGTATTTATTCACATCACCTTGAAATACATCGGTCTGATTTTCTGTCATATCTAGGTTTTAAAAATGGGTGTGATATCTATCTCGAAGAAATGAAATATTATTGGAAAAAGACAATTAATTTATTTATTCCTCACCGCGGCCTTGACAACTCGTGCAACTCGTATTATAAATAGAAGACCGATGTCCACGGCGACCTCCGTCGCCTTCCGCCTTCGCTCATCTTCTACTTCTTCGGCTTCGCCTTCCGCATACGCTCCGATGGCATCATCATCTTCCTCTATGGCGACCACGCCAAGATAGCACTCCCCAGCCCCAGGAGCTGCCGTGGACATCACCCTTGCGGTGGTGATGAAAGTTCAAGGAGATCCATGATGAAAACAATAACCCGTCTAAATCGCCAAAAGAACAATGAGGCGGTCGACCAGTTAACCTTCCACGAGGGCTAACAGCACGGCGGGCGTTGAGCTCGTGGAAACGTTAAACCATGTACCAAGAGCTGACGAGCATGAGGGCGAAGCAGTTAAAACTGCTCACATGATTTGCGGCCTTAGAAGATATGGAAAAAGCTCAGGGCTGCGGAGGATGAGAAGCAGCGACCTTCGGCTTCAGTGCCGGGACATGAAAATCAGCTAGAGGATCCTTGAAGATCCTAACCGTTGTATCTATCTATTTTTTTGCTTCAAAGAAAAGTTTTCTCTATTTTTTGCTTCTATCTATCCTGACATTGTTCCAATGTATGTTGTTTTATTAAAATATCACCCACGGCCTTGAAATGCCTTGCTTTACAATTAGGTAGCAATCAATGGATTTAATCGTGTGATCTCCATGCCGTTCTATTTTTGCTTCAATGAGAAGTTCTATCTTTAGTTATGTATCAGTAAAATTACTTATGTATAGATTGTATCCACGAAAATTATCAATAAAATTATCACCGAGCTTTCTCTGGAAGAAAAGGCGTTAGAAGATGTGGTCCTTTTTCCTCACCCACGGCGAGAAATAGCAGGTCGATTTTCGACCCACGGCATCCCCAGGCGTCGTGTGACTCAAGCTACTACGAAATCCCTGTTATAAATAAAGACCTTCTATCTTGCCTTCGACCTCCGATCCTCTTCCATATGCCTTCGCCTTTCTCATATATCATCTTCTCCTCCTCCTTCGCCTTCCCTTCTCCTCAGATCCTCTTCCACCTTCCGGCTCATCTTCTCCCCCTTCCTCCTTCCTTCTCCTCCGATGGCATCTTCATCCCTCTCCGATAGCGGCCACCTACCGATGCCATGGACATCACCCCTTTGTGGTGATGAAGAGATTCAAAAAGAGGGTTCACGACGAAACAGCCGTCTCGTCGCCGAAGATGGAAGCGGTGGATGATAGGGTCACGAGGGGGCTGCATGAGGCGGACCTTGGCTTCAGCGGCAACATTAACCGGTCCGAGGAAGGCCAATAGCCAGGGTCAAGGTCGCGGTTTAAGCGCACACACAATATTCGCACGGCTAGAAGATATGGAGAAAAAGCTTCGGTGCGGAGGATGAGGAACGCAGCTTTATGGCTTTTTCTACGGGATCATGAAGATCCGTAGCCATTGTATATATATTTTTGTTTCAAAGAAAAAATTTGCTCTGTTTCTTGCTTCTATCATTCTCTTGTTTTGTTTTATTAAAAGATCACCACGGCCAGCGAAATGCCATTCTTGCAATTAGGTAGCAATCAATGGATTTCTCGTCAGATGATCTCTAGCAACGCACACCTCGTTGTTCATAATTTATTGATGGAAAAGTATATGTAACACAAATATCTAGCTAGATTATGTGATAACTTGCAGGTAAATGCGAATTTGCATGTGGATGACAACGTCTATTCACATACGTGGCTTGTGGATGACAACGTCATGCCAAGGACGTGGCATCTTGTTTATACAATAACATCTTTTTATGCGGCCTGCATACAGTACGGCTAGGATATGACGGATCCCATGATGCGAACATAGGCTACCGTTGCCTAATTGCATGCTATAATTTCGCCTCGTAGGATTATTACACAACTTTATCGGTACTCGCAACCGTAGATTCCAACGTATCTCTAGTTTCTATATAAAACGTCGGAGGCCTTTGTCTTCTCCTATCCGCCATCTCCTGTTCTACCACATCCGCCCTCAGCCATCTCTCCTGTTCTCCCATCACTTTCAATGGCCTCCAGCTCCAGTTCCATCCCTGCCGAGATCTTGTCTCAAGTTCTGGTCAAGGAAATTAAGAACATTCGTGCTGAAGCGGAGGAACGGATCCGCCTTCTAAAAGAAAAGAATGATGAAGACGCCGCCAAAATTTTAGTTCTTGAGGAAAAGGCCGCCTTCTGGGGAGGTGATTTTAGTGCGCGACAATCGTGGTCGCCTTTAGACCCTTGGTGCGGCGCCACGGATATAACCTCAAGAGGGCTTAGGGCCCGCAATCGGCTTCGGGAGAGGCTGCCCAGGTTCAACTTCGATGGCGGGGAAGATAAGGTTGCGAATATGAGAACGTGGTTGTGGGGCGGGCAATCATGTTGGAGGAGCGTAAAAAAAATTATCAACGCCCTCCGGGGAAGAGCTTGCCCGTGATCATAGGCATCGGGCTCCTCCTAGAGGGGCCCGTTTTTTTTGTTTTTGTAATGGTTTTATTTCTCAATGGGAAAAGTTTTGACAAATGTCTTAGAATATTCGTTTCCTATTTTTAATTTTCAATATCCGTGGTAGAGAGAATGACAAGACGAGATCACACCGCGAAGCGAAACCCTTCATAGGGTTTTAAAGCTCGTGTCTGAAATTCAGCGATGGTGTGATATCTGATTAGTTAGAATAGTTATTAATGTGTTCCAAATGACGGTACCATTAATGTGTTCTAGCGGACAACCGAAGCGATCCCGCTTTACCGCGTGCGGCGGCACAGTGTGTTTAATATGTTCAAGCGCTAATATGTATAAATTGAGGTCCTTGCATTGTGCTCCCTTCCGGTTAGAGTCTTTGCTCCTCACTTCTATAATCTTAACGTCCCTCCCATTTGTCATCTATGGCCTCCACATCCTCAACCGCTGATAAGGGAAAACGCAGAGATAGAACTCCCTTCCGACATAGTGTTGGGTGTTCTAATGAAGAGGTTGAAGGAGCAAGATGATCTTCTAAAGGAAAACGCCGTTACAATTCAGCGGAAAGAAGAAGAGAATGAATTCAACCTTCTCATGCTTGTGCCAAGAGAGGCAAATCAGGCGGTTGAATAGAAGGCTTTGGACAGGATGACATGCCCCAACAAGCGCAGAGGTGGTTATGATGGCAACGAGGATGCTAATTCAGCATAAGAACACGTTGTGCTATTGGGACGGAGGCGGGACATGTACAAAGAGATGGTGGACAGATTGGAGGAACGTTTGGATAGGGGTGATTGCTCGCTTGAGGGGAAGAGATGAAGACGAAGACGAGGGGCCGGAGCTGATGATGATGATGAAGATAATGAAGAAGAGCTCGCCTTTGGAGCAACAATGAGTCGTTGTATTTTGTTTTTCAATGTAACATCTTTCACAACTTTAATCAAAAGTAACCCTTTTTTATTATTATCTTGTAAAGCTTCACACGACGCGAAGCCACATAAATGCAAGCAATAGCGAACTCCATTATTCGCAGCCGTGATGACAAATAAGATCACACTGACCACGCCAAGCTGAGTTGTGTAAACAAGGTTGGAGGCAAGTACTTGGCGTCGTGTGAACATGCTACATTACAAGTATACTTTACCGATTCTTTTGTCTCTTAGATCTCCACTTTGTTGACATGCTGCTAGTGGGGCCCTAGAATTTTGCCAAGCAACTTTCCGTTTTCTCTTCAGCATTATGCCAATGGTGTTTACGACTTCTGGGTTGCTCCTTAAAGCGACCTTCTTGTCGTATTTAGCCATCGCCCTTCTATAAAACCACTCATCATCGTCTTAGAGGGTTGGTTCCCACATTTCCACCCCTCTTTGAGTGTTACGATGAAAGGCTATTTTAGCTTGTTTATCGACTTCTCCATGGCTTGTGCACTCCACCTTGCTAGACTTTCATACTTCCTAAAAACCAAGGTGCATGAGCCCAAAATATGTGCAAGTAGTCGCGTGACTTCACTCTCTCCCATCGTCTATGAAAGCTTTAATAAATTTGTTATTAAACACACGAACATTTCTGCATCTTCTCTTGTGAGGTCCATTCTGCGAATGTATGGGAACAATTCAGAACAATGCATCCCATGCTTTTTTTTCCTCAATGCCGAGCAGAGCGCCATCTCATGCGGTCCTGCTCCATCAACCCGACAATTTTCCAAATTCATAGACCTTTTCTCCCCATCTGGTTTCCGTTGAGCCTCTCTATGATTCTTTATGAAGCGTCGAAGCTTTCACCCCTCAATTGACACCTTCACGGGCACACTTGTTCTTCCTGCCCGTTTCTCCTTCGAGCTCTAATCTTACATTGCCACCATGCAAACCTGTTCCGATAGAACATGTTCAACTCTCATTAATTCCTTCCTCTCTTCTCTTCTTGTCTGAAATGTTCCACCCTAATCTGCAGCTCAAAATATCATCTTGTCGATGATTCTCACAAAGCCGTGCAAAGTGCGGATATGAACCCTCTCTAATGGAATGGGGAAAATGCCATGGAACTTGGGATCTTCTTCTCCTCTATTAGGAGCATTTGCTTGGTTAAGGGACAAGGTTGAAACGGTCTTCCCATGCTTGACTTCCTTGCATGATTGCAAGCTGCATAACTTTTGCATGTTCCTTGTCCTCCTCCACTTATGTTGTACATTGCTTTCTCGGTTTTTAAATCGGGCGCCAAGTGAAAAATTACTTTGTAAGATCCATAGTGATCTACTTGCAATTTTTCCCTCCCCGAATCTAGATATTAGACTCGGGATGTCGGTTTGATTGAACACCCATTTCAATACCTCGTGGGTTTCTTTCTGAACTTTAAAGAGACCTAACCACCGGTGTCATCTTGATTGACATGAGAACCATTTTTCCATGACGCTTCTTCTCCTCGTCCACACCTCTACATCTTTTTTGTTATTCTTGTTGCTCTTTGATTTAGCATGTGCAATTGCATTCTCAATTGCTCTATTCATGATGACAACGGATACCCTCTCATACTTCTCAAATTTGGTCGGTTCCATTTCATCCAATTTTATGCAAACTTCAATCTCACCATTAGTTTACTTAATTTAAGTCATAATATTTGACAAGGAATTTTAAGAGAGTAATCGTCAACCCAAAGATTATTAGTTCATTCATTCCAACTATATCACAACAATCCTTGCCATTCTTATCTTTTATGGCTGTAAGTGACCAAAGACATTCAACGTGGTGCATCTCTCCTAATATGGCATACACCATCTTTGTCCTAGTAACCCTTGTATTCTCGACAATTTGTGGACGTGGAATAATTACTTTTTGTGCCCATTCTTTTCAACGCTCGTGGAATGGCTTGAATAGAGAACGGTAACCAAGCCTCAATGATGCCTACATCATCACAAACCGGTGCATATCCGTCAACTTTCTAACTTCTTGTAGATCTCCTCTAGTACCATTTCCAATACCATCTTCTTGAGAGGAGAGTTGTAGGGCGACAAATCATGTCCACTATCTCCCTCGTTCCTCGCTAGGTTCTTCACTCACGTAACCAAGATTGCTTCTAGTTTCCCCGGATCTTAACTCGGCCTTTTGCTAGTGTTGTAAACGGACCTTGTGGCGTGACCACGTCTGAATGCACCTGATCCAAACTTCGCCTCTATCGGGTCGATAATGCTTCTTCCTTTCTCGCAGTAAGCCAAGGTGTTTTCTTCAAATTCTTTAACCTACATTGAAGCCCAAAGTTTGCTCTTCGAGCTCTTGATCTTTTCTTGCAGCTGCCCTATCACCAATTTGGACTTGTCCACTTCAGATCTCAAAGAAGTTTCCCTCCCCAAGCCGTCATTCCTTTCCTTCATCACGATGGAGTAATGAAGCGAGAGAAAAAGAGTCACTTTGTTTAAGTTATAATTCTCTTTGTGACAATCGGCGGCTCATCTCAAGGAACCGTATTCGATTCGAATGCCTTCATCCTCTCTCAATCTCTCACAATATCCCAAGAGGCCGAGTTACCGTCACCACAAAATCGGACTAAACTTGAAAACGTCCCGAAATGACGGTTTCTTGCCACTCAACGGATCCAATGGATATAAAGCGCCATCCGCCCGGATATGTCGACATCTTTTTTGAGCTCCTGCAAGGCACAACATGTCGAGGTCTAAGTTCTTAATTTTTAGACCTCCTTTTTGCGATTGAAGACCGGAGCATATTCTTCCTGGGTTGGATCCTTATCCACACATCATTTGAGCTTCCATACAGCGTGGATCGCATACGGCCAAAATGAATGTGTACAATTTGTATGCCCCAAAGACACAATTCGCTTGAGGCTCCATCGCATTTTAACCTCGTTTTGAAATTTGCAACGTGCATATGGAAATCGAAAAGTCCATTCTCCTACAATCCATGCTTTATATACAAAAGCAAATTCAAAATTTAATTGTGGGGGGGGAAGCCTCTATTGGGATGAAGTAAAGATCCCTTCTGAACTTTTAAGGCAATCGCACACAAACGAAAGTCTAATACAAAGCTTCAACCTACACATTCAAATTTTGAAATGTAGAAGGCGGGAATGGACTCTAAATGAAAATAGGGCAAGACAAGAATCGGTGATGCATGATTGGTATCGACAAACCAAGAGACACCGCTATGAGTTGCCGGTATGCTATAATGCAAGTGGCTTTTTAGAAGCGCCACGTGTTGCGCTCAATCTGTCGACAACAAGAGAATTAAATACATATGGCGCCATAGATATCGCGATTCCCCTTATTCGAGGAGAATATTCCAAGCAAATCGGACGGGGAAAAAAAAGGGCGGAAATATGACGGGAATGGTCGATAGGAGGCCATTTTAGTTCATAAAACATAATATAACTTGGAATGATAGATATTTTATATGCAAATGGGAGACTATTGAAGAGGGAATTATGTTTAATTTTAATTTGACAACAAAATAAGAAAGTGGATCACATTATGCGAATTTAGTGTTCCATTTTTGTTGCATATGTACTATTAAACTTGTGTGATCCTTGAAAAATAATATGCTCTTTGAAAGGGATAATGACTTATGTACTTAAGAGTGGTAACACATGTACAAAAAAAAAAAGTTAGGCATTCAAATGGAATTAGAAGCAAAAAACTTTTTACATTCAAAATTTTTTATGGTCAGTATGGCTTTTACATCATTTTGTAAATTTAAATGCCCGGAGGCTTCAACTATTCACAACAAAAAGCCCTGAGGCTTTGGTCATATGGTAAGAAGTCGGAGGCAAGCTCGACTAAGAACAAGGAAAAAAAATAAGAGGTGCTCGCCTAACAAATTTCATTCATCCGCTTCACCATCTCGCAAAAAAAAATAAGAAATAACCAAGTAGTTGAATGCTTAAGAAAAAGAAAGAAAATATGCATGTACCATGAACTAACGCCATGAGCTCCTCAAGTCGCCAGATTAGCCTTCAACTTCTTCATCTTCTTCATCATCTTCGGCTTCTTCTCGTCGGTAGACCACTCATTTTCTTGAAGAATCTCCTATCCAAATTTTCAAGAACACCTGTGATGAACTCCTGCTCCTGAAATTTCCTCGATTCCTCATTCTCGACGATTCCTCGTCAAAGGAATCGAGGAATCAGGTATTAAGTAAGAACCGTGGGCGGCCGGAGGGAACCGGAGGGAACACCTCTTCCAGCCGTAATAGGCCTCTTGGAGGACACCTCCTGCTCTTCCAAATCTCTTCATGGCGATGGACTAGAAATTGGAAGGAGGATCTAGCGAAGATTAAGGAGATTGAAACCAATCTAGGCTTGGAATAGATATAGGCTGGATTAGGCGTGAAAATCGTGGGAATGATTCGTATTCAGTCCTACCAACCATCATTACATGCCATTATGTGCATATCTCGAAATTTGAGCCATATCTAATATCTTCCTTTTTAACCTTATACCTAAATATCCAATATCTTCCTTTTTAACCTTATTCCTAAATATCCAATATCTTCCTTTTTTAACCTTATTCCTAAACCTATATGATTTGAGTTTAACCCGAAAATGAACAACCCATATAATTCAATTTAACATACTATTTAATACCAAGATGCTACGTCACACTATGTGTCGATAATTGGGATTTAAAAAAAACACTCAAAACCCTCCTCGAGAAAACCACGTAAAGTGCCGACCTCACTTGTGTTTAAGTTTAATTTGACAACAAGCAACTTCCATACTGTGTAGATCGCACGGCGCGAAATCAAGGTGTGTGGTATTTTTTATGCCCCAACACAATTCGCCGTGTGAGCCGAACGTCCGCATTTCTAACTTCGTTTTTGAAATTTGCAAACGCGTGCATATGGAAATCGAAAAGTCCATTCTCCTACAATCCATGCTTTTATACATTAAGCAAATTCAAATTTCAATTGTGGGGGCGGAAGCCCTATTAGGATGAAGTGAAGATCGGTTAAAGGCTACCAAGAAATACTCGAAATGAAAGTCCGATCGATACAAAGCTTCAACCTACACATTCAAATTTTGAAATGTAGAAGGCTATGACGCCGCGACGCTTACCAAGAGACACCGCCATGAGTTGCTTGTATGCTATAATGCAAAGTGGGCATTTTAGAAGCCCGTGTTGCATCAAATCCGTCGACAACCAACGTAATTAAATACATATGGCGCCATGAATGTGCAATCCCCTTATTCCTAAGAATATTCCAAACAAATCTGTAATTATGAGAGTTTGGTATCCTAGGTGGCATGGGAAAAGGGAGCGAAATATGACGTGGAATGGCTGATAGGAGGCCATTTTCGACTAAAACCGCCCTAATGTTAACAATTGCCTAGTTAAGTATAATCTCGCATGCAACCTATGAGGTAAGGGTTGCATGCGTTGTAACCCATGATGAGATTACTACGGTGATCTCTGGGGCGTGGTGTAATGTCAATGTAGGCATGATCATGCAAGTGCTTGGAAAGTCTACTGCCCCACGGAAGTAGACCACCTCGAGAAAAGGAGGTCATTGAGGAATGCATTGATAGGAAAAGCACCTCTAGCCCCATATATGCTTTGATAGGAGGAATCGGCCTTCACGCCCCATATCGGAAGGACCTATCCTCCACTTAGCTGCAACTAAAGGTGTAGGCATGAGTGGCATATAGGCATATAGGCGCTGTCCCTCGGCCACGATGGAAGAATCATCCTCTTCCTACGCCGAGATTAGCCATGCATTCATGTAGATAGGTGGGTGGTCACCATATAACCCAAAATTTTATTTAATACTAGTAATGGTGCTCACCGTCGTTATAAGGGCTATAAGGCAATTATTGGGGTCAATGGTCGCCTTTACATTAGAACAAATAATGTAGGTCAATTTTGTCACGCATAGCTATTTCTTCCTTTTTTCTTCTACCTTTGTTTACTCAATGTGTCATTGAAAAGTGGCAGAGGTCAAAATTGGTTGTATGTTTGTTTGGGAGCCACGTGAACTAAACTTGCATGAGTTTATAGTATTGCTCATTTCGATTAGCATGCAAAAGAATGTTTACATAGTTCGATATAGGTTGGAAATGCTACTATGATAAGCATTCTTTATGTAATATTTGCAATAAAGTTGCATTATAGAAGGTGTAGAATAACATTAATGGAAATGGCCTTGTAGTGAAAAAAACAGTATTGGGATTGCATTAGTTTAAGGTGTTGAGAAGAACATACATAGTATTATAATGAGATAGCTTTATTGAGATGCACCCGTGAGAAATTTTGAGAGTGCACATAATGTTTTAAGGTTTGTCAAAACACCATAATTTGCCTATAGCTTCCATTATTGTGTATAAGACGTGAGATGGCCAATATGTGTCCAATATGTGTCCATCCAGTGTTCCCTTCTTGTTCTCTTTTTGCATGGCTATTAGACTTCTGATTTAAGGCTTGAATTCAAATTGCACAAAGAAGAAACTTTAAATTAATTCTACATGTAGAAAATGGGTAGAGAGCAAAACCATTGCTAAAGTTTATGATGGAATTGAGAAAAGGATAGTCCATGTGTTGTGCATCTTGGAGGAAAGTTCAACCTAAACCTATAAGGAACTCCAGCCCTTATCACAATCCACCCTCCTTCATGAAAATACACCCTTCATTATCATTAGATCCCGATCTAGATTTGCATCTTCTAAAATAATGCACACGTATATAGCTCTATCTACTGAACAGGGCTATAACAGAGTCAGTCGCTCGTAAACTTGTTAAAATAGTCATTTGAATTCTTAGAATATTCTATATCCATATCTTGTAAATGCATGTAGGGGAGTTCTAGAAAGTGATAAGCCTGCAAAACTGACATGGGGAAATCTTAACTTGCAGCAAAACATCTATACATACAGGATTCATGTGATCCACCATCTTGAGAATTAGGCACCAAAGATTAGGCACCAGGGCAATTGTTTGCCCAATGACCTGGATTCCCACACTTAAAACAGCTCCCAGAACTTACACCGCCAGAGATACCCCTAGTAGCCTTGCTAGCATCTTGAGCAGCCAAAAATCGTGAGCTTGCAAAAGCCGATCCATAACTTCTGTGAAGCGTTAGGGCAATCTTTTGACCACCGGCCTGCATTGCTTGCATTTGAAGCACTTTCGAGATCCGGATCCATCGCTAGCAAAGACCAAAAGATAGTGAAGCTCCCGGTCCTTTAAATGTGCAATCTTTTGACCAATGTCCTTCACCTCCACATTTATAGCATTTAGCGGCCGGATGGTGGAGGCTGGAATAATTCCCTCCAGCATGCATCTTACCATCCACCTTAGGTCCCGATTGCATCCCAATATTAGCTTCATCGCACCATTTGAAAAATCCACGGCTACCCTCACGCAAATGAAAATTTGCCATGTAGATAAAGGTTGACTCTAGAAATACTGCAAGCAAGGCACCTAGCTTCAACATACATTGCTCATATGGGCTTAGCTTTCTATGTATCTATGGTAATATATAAACCTTGCATACCTGCTGACTCTTTGGACATTTGTAGAAACGACGTCCACGAATCTTTGGGCGTTCCCAGATCAAGACAACATGAGGTCCGGCACCACAATGGCATTGCGGCTCCGGTTCAGAGGTGCCATAGAACCAAGCGGTTCCTAAATTCACGTGGTACATACTTTGAGTTCACGGCAACTTTATTGGTGATGTTGGAGCATCACACCATTCAAAGAACCGCATTGCCCTTGTATTATACGTAAGAAGGTCCTTCATAATGTCACCATTTGCAGCATCACGAAGATGGCGTGGTGCTTATGCTAAATCCTTCTCCTTAAAATCTGAATTTGCTGCAGCAGTGGGAGCTTCAAAGCATACTTTGCAGACGTGGGAGGTTCTCTCCTCATCCTGTTGATCTTTCTCCTGAAGTGACAGAATCTGCTCTCGCTCTTGTTCTCTTATCCTATCTTGTATCTTTGTCTACACAACAATTAATTCCTTCTTTAGCCCTATAACTTTTTGAATTTTTCTTCTTCTCAAATTCCAAGTAAAGCAAAGAGTGGATATAGCTTACCTTCGCTTGACATAGCTTTGTAAGTGCCTCCACGTGAAGGTTTTGAAGGTCCTCAAGTGCATCAATATCCAAATCATCTAATTCTTCGCCCTATATTAGAGGATATCAGTAAACTTATTTTCATTAATCATTGTTTCATTATTCATAAAATCCTTACCTTTAACTGAGAAATAACAGTCAACTCTGCAATTTCCTGCTTTTCCTCTTCTGAGCAATTCGGTCTTCGTTATCATCTGTGGCTTTTAAATCTTTAAGACTATCAGAATCGTTTGAAGTAGGATAAATGTCAACCACGTCTGCTTTTGCAAAGTTGTTTATAGGGTTATGTGCTTTTAACTTTGCAACCAAAACCCATATATTTGCAACGTCATTTTCGAGAGCAGTATCTCTCTCTTGATTCATCAACCCTGTTTTGTAACTCTATTTCTTTCTTTTTCTTCTCTTCCAATTGAATCTCTAAACCTTTTGCTTTCTCTTTCAGCAATTGCAAAAGGCTTGTAAGTGTGCTCTCGCTACCATAAGACACATAACCATTGCTTATTGGCTTAGAAATAGCTTGCAATGCCATTTGCTTGGCAGCTTGCAGCTCTTCTGAAAGCTGTGTTTTGCAGAGAAAGTTTCCTAGAGCTTGGCCGTTTTTCCTAAAGGAAATTGAAGCCTGAAACTAAACCGAGCATATACCTGGAAAGTTTTGTTGATCTGCTTGTGGCTTGTGCTGAGCAATTGCAAGACCACGGTTGTTGCTGGGGCTTGGACGTAGGCTCCATAGCTCACAAAGCTCCCTAAATTGCAAGCCCTGAGAGCCATAGTCGAGTGCCAGAATCCGGTGCCCATAAGCATGCATTATAAGCATGGGAAGTGCATGTTCATGCAAACGCCCGTGTTGGCACCGTAGACATAAGCCCCTTGCTTACCATGGATTTGATGAAGGAAAAAGATCTGATGGCTGCAAACCGTAATTTTACTTTGCAAAACACTCTGGTGCTGCAGATGCTTCTGCAACCATAATACGGGCATTAAACGAACAAAATGATTTCACCGGATCAATCGAGCAAACAGGAGGAGCAAGATCCGGCTTTGCAAGAATAGGGCAAATCTCAGCTCGAAGGTGCGATGGCCGCCCTCGCTAACCCTAGCAAAAAAAAAAAAACCAAGAATCTTACGTGGCATCATCTCTTCCATTGATTTCATCAAATCTGGGCCGCCCAAATTAGGGCTGGGTCCAACACTTACACAATAACATTATAATATAAGATTAATGGTACTAACGTAGTGTTGACCTGCAGGCCAATAGAGCGCTCCGGAGGGCCAGGAGGTCGAACTACGAAGGCTTGCAACACAATTTTGTTGTAATGTGTTGCGAGGAATAACGAGTACCTCGAAGAATAATTGTACATATAATAATAAAACCGAAACAATAGGAGTTACATAAGTGATAACTAGTGGATTGAATAATAATATAATAATGTTCTATAAATATTACCTTGAGGTAATCCTATTAAATGCATAACTATAGTAATAAGGATGTCCTATGCATGAGGTTGATTGCAGGTTAAGAAGATCCCAAGGTGGGGAGACCAACAATGTTGCGACAAAGATCAATTCAAGGTGGGAGAATGTGGCGTTCGATGACGATATACGGTCTCAAGGCGATACCGTCTTTGGCGATCACGCTGACATCGCCCATCCGACGGCGGTAATGCGCCGACGTGTACCCAAGCAAAGGAAGCCCTAGGGGGCAACTTGCAATGGTGCGCATTAATTAGCAATGCGCCAACCTTTAGACCTTTAACCCATTAAAGGTAGACCAAGGGTCATGGAAACCCTAAATCTAACTGATAGCCTTCATAAGGCACCAAACCCTAACATTCCCTTTTTTTGTCCATAGACCTCCCGAGCTCCGATTCGCGCACCTGAGGAGTCAATTCCAACTCCCACGATCTGTCCGTGCGCCCCAGCTTGTCAGATCATCCTTCCGACCACATCTCGAAGCAGAACAGAGTCATGGACGCCTTCGGATCAAGGGGAGTGAACCAGGGATCAGGTATTTGGTCGATTGAATAGCCTAAACCTTATTCCAGCCTTCGAACAAGTAGGTTTAGCCTATTAAATCGCCCTTAGTAGCCAAGCAGATCCTGAGATTGACTCTAACTAAAGAACCTAACTCTATGAATTAGATTAGTTCTCATTTCTTATGTTCAGATGATGGACGGATGTATTCTGTGGACTCATTGTATTGGGAAGGGGGGTAGAGACTTAAAGCTTAGTAGATGATGCTCCTAGCTAGTCCCTCTTAGTGCATTACTAGAATTCTACCCAGTAATACGGAGCCCACCCGGTTGTGGGTGAAGGGGCCGACCGGGCTTAGAATGAGGTTCGTGTTCGACCCTTGACCGATCCCTTTGGTGTGTAAGGCCCACCGGGATCGTGAGTGACTAGGTCTAATGGCTTGCCACCGAGTGTGTGTAAGGCATGGGCTCGACACCCGTGGGTGGTGTTCACCTTCCAAGGGTTAAGTCAACAAGGGCAAGTGGCCCTCTAGTCACCTTGGGTCAGCATGTAGATCTCCTCGGAGGGAGTGATCCCTACCGCCCCATCTGACTGGGAGATGTAACCCAGAATAGCCCCTCTGGCTATGCACCCGGGGCGGGCTAAGGCCAAGTCCCAACACTCTTCAACCTACTCGCAAAGTGTGCAAAATGTGAGGGGATGGAGTGGACAACCCTAAGCCATGTTCTTATGCGAGCCCAACTGTTGTCATGATTCTCGTCTGCGACCGAACTCGGAGACCCAAGCTAGTCGGGCCATCCCCTCGAGTCCGAGCCTTGGGTAGGAACTTCCTTGTATTATGCGCGATCTTTGTCTATGCAGATGTTGATGTGCCACCCTTCGAGGTGGATATATGATGTTATGTTACCGACGTGTATGTTTACGCCTCGGGCAGTTTCGTGGCCCGAGGAAGATGCGGGGTAAAATGACCCTTCACTCTTCCCATCGTGGACTCTAGACGCCACAAAGGATATGTGGAGGGCCCCGTGACGCTGTGGGGAGTCGTGCGGGATGAACTGTTAGTATACGGTGCGGGCATCGTATACGAGTAGGGGACGTCACACATTTGGCGATGACAAATGTACATGCCTTACACATTGAAACAAACATTGAAACAACAACCAAGATGCAAGCATGCATTGGCAAGTCAAGAGTTTTGGCACAACATTGCATGTTTGTGTGCTGCAAATTGTAGGCCTCACAACCCAAACGGATTGCCAACTCGTTTTCCAATGAGCTTTAATTCATTTCCAATCGAGTTTCTCAAAGATAACTCTAAATCCCAAATCCACAAGCTGAGATATTGAAATCAAATTCCTTACTAACGAAGGAGCACACAAAACATTTTTTAAGTTCATAGTTTTTCCATTTAAATCATACAATTTCAAGTATGCTTACATCTTCAATTCTTTGCATTTCTCTATTGCCATGCCAACTTGTACATGTCCTGATTTTCTTCCATTGCAATCCTTCAGCATTTTAACTGAGCGTGTCACTGATCTCTCAGCTCTACTATCTAAGATTAAAAAATCATCATCAATTTCGTTATTAGTTTGAGAAATAGACAAAGCTTGAACTCTTACCTCAGCATCATGATCTGAACCTTCTTCTTCCTCTTTCGAAATTTCTTGTATGAAGTGTACACTAGCATTCTTTCTTTTATCTGCGCCTCTTCCTCTTTGAGAAGATCCCCCACGATTTCCCTTCCTCTTCCTCTAAAGTTAGAGTACTTAGGACTAGAACAATTGTTGGACATATGTCCTTTGCCTCCACAATTATAGCAGGCTGGATCTGAGTCATTTAGCTTAGAACAATGGGCTTTAATATGACCATATGAATTGCAATTATAGCATGGGCCAATCTTTCCTTTTCCTCAACCTCTACTTGCCTTGTTGGTGTAGAGTATTTCTGCTGTTTTTTTGCTCATTTTCCTAAAGCAAGAGCTGATGCTCAATTTCTGCTCTTAAAATGTTCTCTGCCTCTTCTCTTGATTTTGTAACATTCCCGATAAATAAGGATAGTTGCCCATTGCTCCTTCTAGATCAAAAACAATAGTGTCAAAATTTTCAAAAAATGCATCCACATCATCCTTCTCACAAAACTTTAGTTTCCTTAACTCACTTTCCAATACATCAATTTGGGAGGAAGTTTTCTTCTCAAAATGCTCCAGCAAGTATTGCCACATTTCTCTTGGAGTGTTGTTCTTAAGTTTAAGCAAAATAGTAGGGCCAACTTTACTAGTGATGATGCCTTCAGCTTCTCGATTTTTTTCAGGTTGGTTCCCCCTGCATTTATTACAAATCTACCACTGCTTGGTATCCCTACTGTACCACTACTTGCAGAAGTAGCTCCTTCCTGCTCTGCACTTGCAGCTCCAGTATTCACAATAGTGAACGAGCTTGTTCCAATTCTTTCACCTGTGCTATCAACAATATTTCATAGTTCTTCTGCCACCAACACACGTTTCATTTTCTCTTTCCATATATGAAATCCAGATTCTCCTCTGAATTCATCTATGGCACTCAATTATGCTCCAAACCTAGTAAACCTGGCTCTGATACCAATTGAGAGGTTAGCTTGACAAAAATGCACGAAGAAAATTTTGATATCCCTTTAATCTAGCACATAATTGTCAAAGCTCATCTTGGAATCCCACTATTATGGATGAACTCGCTGCGTGATGGTCAGTGCTACATCAAAAGTGATCATATCATTGAGGAGGCGGTACTCTAGAAATACTGCCTGAAGATTTTTCTACTCAATTGGCTTGAGTCAAAGAGAGCTTATAAGAGAACTACATAAGGCCATTTTCAATAATCAAAAGGAAAATTTGTGGATCGTAGTTCTTTCGTGTAAAGCCGTACTGTCTAAGATTGTGACATCTAAGTGTGGGTTAAAAATGTCCTGAGAGGTTAGCGTGACAAAAATGCACTAAGAAAATTTTGATATCCCTTTAATGCATATTTTGCCATGTTCATATTCAAAGGTCACAACTCAGTATTTTAACTTGAAGATTAAAATACAAACCCTTTACCTGTCCGTCTAACTACTTGAGATAGTTAGGTTGAAGAAACTTCAATGGCTCAAGTCTGAGAGCTCAAGCTTGCACAATCCGCTTTACTTGTGACCTTGCAATGTGATTGATCAACTACTGCTTATATTTATAGTTCCCAAAGTTTTCACAGTAGGAAAATTTCCTTTCAAGCATTTTGAAGTTGGTACTCTTCCATTGAACCGAAAATGAAAAGCGGTTCATGGATAAATATAACATGTGTGCATATTTAGAATTAGGTTAACCCAATCCTAGATAATTAACTTTACACCATGCACTACTAGTATTATGACATGATAATATATGTCATTTCTTTCATCCCCCTTCATGTCATAATTTACGCTTTGTTCAATCAGTGCAATGAAAGGGACTCGATAAAATGAACAATTGTTATAACTTGCCTTTGGACCTTCACATAAACTTGTATATCAGGCATTTTTTGTTATGCAAAGATGACCGCCTTTAACCAATTACTTAACCTTTTGTACTTGAGCTATATGCACCTTCATAAAAAAAATATCAGCATAATTTTTGTTTGTTCAATCAGGTCCAGCAAACTCTGATCGAAATGTGAACAACTGTTATAACTTGCTGCACCTTTACATAAACTTTTATATCAGCATCTCTCAAGTATGCAAAGATCACCGGTCTTATACAATCATAGAACTTTTTTTTTTTTTTTTTTTTTTTTTTGAGGGTAAGATTTTTATATTAATAGTAAATGGATTACATTTATTTGAGGCTCCACAATAGGCCTGATAGGAAGAATTTTACCACAGAATCCCGAATGGATTAAGTAAGAAGAATTAGCACATTTGAAGCAATCACCATACTGGAAGCCATCGTAAGATGATGTCTTTGTACTATGGTCAAAGCAACCTTAACCTCTTCCTCTTCACAAACAGAAGGATATGTTCCTGAAGTGAAGAGTACTACAGAAGAAAGCTTATTGCATTTCCAAAGAAAATCATCATATACCTGCTTCCAACTAGATGTTGTAGCCCCTAATGATCTCTTATAGATCAGATATGGAGTTACATCCTTTGCTGTGAAAACCCAAGTGCAGGAACAGAAAATAACATAGCTCCATAAGGCCATACAAAGCAGGAAATCAAGTGACATCTGAGGACAACACCGCTGTCTGATGCTCCACCCCGAAGATACAAGATAAGAAACAAGACCAAAGGAGCTTCCTTCCGCGCGTTAACTTGGACCTTCACCCCACATGCATCAGATACTAAAAGGAGAACACCACTACTTTCCAACAGTGTACTATGTATAGGTGTCCTCACCATCTTCTCCAAAACATTGTTGTAAGGCCCTTCCCAAATGGGTGGTCCACATCCTTTGCACCTGTTTTCAGTCTCTTGCTTGAGTATCGTCCTCCTTCTAATCTACCAGCTAGTCATTGCAGACAATAGCAAGACACTTAGTCCTCCCGTACCAAGTGGCTAATAGATCTCCTAGCTTTTATGGCCTCCCTTCATTATGATTTCTCTAGATCCCACACCACCTCCTAGCTGGGATAGGAGAGGGCAACATAAAAATAGCAAATCTCCAGCAAAATCCACATGTTAGACGAAGTGTCCATTGAAGAAAGCTAGATAAAAGTATTGCAATTCCAATCACCTAAGGCTTACCACTTCGCAAAATAATGTTTCCAGACTAAGATCATCTTGCCATATGCAGTCCATAAAGTGCACCCCTTAAACTCTCTCCCGAAACTTTTTCACCACAGTGGGTCGCAACAAGAAAATCACTACAAATCCAACTTTTCCCTCACAGCCATTTGGTAGAAGCAATAACATGGAAGCACCGGATGCGGCTAAAATAAATCTAGAGCTCTTTTGTGACCACAAATACTTAGAGCCAAAGCAAATAGGTTGTATCCCCGAGACAAGACTACGTGAAGTAGCTAACCTTGAATGATTACAATGCAATACTACTGCCCTGCTCATCCACATCGAACCTAAGCACTAAGATCCGAATCTTGTAGGGATCTTTTGCTTTTTCATGTCTAAAAAACGAGGGCAATCTTTATAGGCACACATAAACCTTTCCAATCAAATACGAAAAGCCATGGTATAACAAAAACATACATACGGTGAGTGCGTAAAGATACTGATGAAGTCAGGTGGCAAGAATTCTCGAGGTTAAAAGGTAAAGCATTCCTTAGCATAACCACAGTAAGCTCTAGAATATGTTTATCTGAACGCCCATGACTCCATCCATCAGACTGAAAGCATATTATCTGCCCAGAAATCCCCTCCAAGCCCGATAGAAGCAAAGAAACACAACACGAAGCCCCAAACTATAAAAGTTGAACCGAAAGACGAATCGAAAGCTATATCTGAGCTTAGGCTAAAGAGATCATCAAATCGCATAAGCTAGAACTAGAAAATACCTTGTCTTACCCAAGTCATGACCATCCAAGAGGGCGATTCCGTAAGCGGCCATACTCCAAATATCATTCCCTGTTGCAAAAGTCTTAGAAAGAAAAAAGCATTTTAGAACTTCCATGGATTTGGCCAAAGCGATGTGACAAGATTGCTGCTCTTCCAACCGTTAGGCCGTGCCTCTTGATCACGCAAGGAGGCGCGCCATCGCGCCCTAATCTAGCGCTAGGGTTTCCATGACCGGTTCAATTTTTCTTCAGAAACCCACAATTCATCATAGAACTTTTTGTACCTCAAAGCTGTATGCAACTTCACCTTAAAAACAACTTCAGTTACACTATCATGCCTTACCAATGAGTATTGAGGGTTTTAATATTATCCTATATTTCTGTAACACCTGTACATTTCAGCAAATCCTTTAATTTCAAGAACCTATTAAAATGCAAAGCCTTTGTGAAGATGTCTGCAAGTTGATCTTCTGTTTGCACATACTCCAGCTTGATTAACTGCTTGTTTATAGTTTCCCTAATAAAATGCATTTCCAATTCAATGTGTTTGGTTCTCTTGTGCATAACAGGGTTTTTAGTCATGGATATGCAGCTCATACTGTCACAGTGCAAAATAGTTGGAATATTAGAAGGTTTGTACATCTCTCATACGATTTCCTTTGCAAGAGTTGTGGAAGCATATTCGGCCTCGGCTGTTGACATGGTAGTGGAGGTTTGTTTCTTGCATCTCCATGGAATTGGAGCTCCCCCTAATAAAATGACATATCCAGAGGTGGATTTTCTGAGATCTAAATCTCCTGCTCAATTTGCATCACAATATGCTTGCAGCTTCAAATCCTTTAAACAAAATACTAGTCCATGAGTTTTTGTTCCTTTAAGGTATCTAAGAATTCGTTTTGCAACTAGCCAATGACCCATGACAATATCTACTGAGCAAATTAACACTGTAATCAATATCAGGTCCTGTGCTATTTGCTACAAAAAGTAGACATCCAATTAATTCCCTATAGGGAATTTTCTCCATGTCACGAATTTGCTCATCAGTTTTAGGACACATTTCATTTGAGATCTTGCTGCCAGGTACAATCGGCGTATTAACTGGATTGCAATGTTGCATATATTAAATCTTTCTAATATGCCATCAATGTTTAGGGTCTGAGAAAGTGCCAGAACTTTCAATTTTCTGTCACGTTTGACTTCCACACCCAAATCACTCATTTTAAATCTGTTTTTGAAAATATCTTTGCACTTATTCATTGTCTCCACGTTACATGCTGCCATGATGCAATCATCTACGTATAAGGCCACTATATAAAATGCATCTCCCTGTTTAAGCATGTATGGATTTCCATCATTTTGTAACTTTGCAAAGCCTTGCTCTTGTAAATATGAGGTCATACACCTGTACCACTCTCGTGGAGATTGTTTTAGTCCGTAAACTGCTCTTTTGAGTCTTCATACTTTGTTATCTCCTTTGCAAAATCCTGAAGGCTATCTCATATAAATCTCTTCTTGTAACTTTGCATTTAGAAATGCTGTTTGTACATCCATATGGTGCAGCTCTAAATCAAGTGCATTTGCTAAAGCAATTAGCATCCTAACACTTGTCATTTTTACAATTGGTGAGAAGGTTATAATCAAGACCCCTTTTTTGAAAGAAACCCTGTGCCACTAATCTGGCCTTATATATTTTGGTGTTACGCCATCTGCTTCAAGTTTGATCTTATACATCCATTTGTTTCCAACTATATTTTTTTCTTGAGGACTGTCTACTACTTCGTATGTCTGAGTTCTATCAAATGCTTCCATTTCACTTTCCATAGCTTTTCTTCAACTAGCTGCATCAGAGGAACTGATTGCCTCTTCATAATTTTTTGGCACACTATAGGTTCCCACACCATCAATGCTTCTAAAATACCAATATCATCAATTTCAGTGTTCAAAGAATTACCATGATTTTTGGCCAACCGTTTACTCCTGCCTTGATCTTCTCTTCCGTATTGTGTGGTATCAATAACTGCTTCATCTCTCAATCTTTGGCCCTCACTTCTTCTTCTTCGATGTATTTCTGCATTCCTTTCTTGAACAGGTGCAGCTTGAGATATAATGCAGTCCTCATTCGATGTCGGTAGATCAATATGTGCTCCTTTATCCTCTCTTTGACTTGTCTTAACATTCTCATGATTAGAATTAGAGTTAGAAATAAGCAAATCATTATCATCTTCAACAATTTGCTGCAACATTTTTTCCTTCTTAGCTTGCATACTCATATGAGTATTAGCACTCGTAACATTGCCTACATCAACAACAGTAAATTCAGCTTTGTCAATTATTGATCTAGGTTTGTAAAGCTGCCCTTCATCAAATGTTACATCACGGCTTATGATAATCTTCTTTCTTTGTGGATCATAGAGTCTGCAACCTTTAGAGTGTCAGTCATACCCTACCAATTATGCAATCCAACATCCATCATCGAGTTTAACTCGTTGTTCCTCAGGAACAAAGGCCAAGCATCCATAAACTCTGAAATTTTCATAGCTTGGTGTGGATCCTGACCAAAGTTTCTGAGGTATGCCTCCGTTCAAGCTTGCAGATGGCAAGAGATTTTGTATATAAACAGCAGTCATGACCGCCTCCTCCCATAAATAGTTTGGAAGGCCGCTATGCTTCAACATTGCCCTAGCGGAATTTAGAATAGTTCTATTCTTCCTTTCAACCACCCCATTTTGCCGTGTCATATGACTGCACGTGTTTTGCCTTTTTATTCCTTTCTCGTTGCAATAGGCGACAAATTTACCTGACATATATTCTCCACCTCTATCCGATCTTACACATTTTATCTTTCTTCCCGTTTCACACTCAACTTCACTAGCAAACAATTTAAATGCATCAAATCAAGATCCTTAGTCCGCAAGCAATAACATCTAGTTTTTCTACTAAAATCATCAATAAATGTTATAAAATACCGTTTACCTGTGATGCCAACCACATTCAGAGGACCACACAGGTCTGTATATATCAGATCGAGCAATCCCTTTGCTCTTTTGTTTGATTTTTGAAACGGCAATCTGGTGTGTTTTCCCAATTTGCATCCAACACATATAAACGGATCTGTGACATTTTCTAAAACTGTGATCAGACCTTGTTTAGCCATAGTATTTATACATTTGTAATATTAGTATGGCCTAATCTTTCGTGCCATGTCCTAGTTGAACAAACAGTGTTCAGATTTATACTTGACAAACATTTACTGCTTTTAGAAGTGAGACGATGATGACAATGCAAACATCAGCAGGGCAAATTTATTATCCCTAATATATCCTCATGGATGCCACCAATGTGTATGACATAGAAATACTCTTTTATCTTATCTTATTATTATGTGCATATAATACAATGTATTAAAACTGAATGGAATTGAATTTTATCATCCATGAAAAGCCTATGGGACCCCATACAGATAAGTAGATGACAATGACGATGAGTAAATAGGCATACGATCTTGATGATGCGCACATCACTACGGCAATCTTATTAGTATATTCATAATACAACGTACTAGAGTGGATACACTTTTCCAGATTGTTTTTAATGATGGCCACTGCCACCACCGCCACTGCCATATCCTCCACCACTACCACCACCATATCCACCGCCACTACCGCCACCATAACCTCCACTGCTACCGCCACCATAACCATAACCATAACCATATCCTCCGCCACTACCACCACCGTGTCCACCACTTCCACTACCACCACCCGTGTCCTCCACCACTTCCGCTACCGCCACCGTGTCCTCCACCATGTCCTCCACTATGTCCACCACCGTTGCCGCTTCCTCCACCATGTCCACCACCATTCCCGCCACACCAGATCCACCTCCACCACCGCCACCATGGCCATATCCTCCACCACTACCACCACCACCACCAGATCCACCTCCACCACTACCACCATGGCCATATCCTCCACCACTACCACCACCATGTGCACTGCCACCACCATGAGCTCCACCACTACCACCAATACTACCTCCAACGCTACCGCCAATGCTACCGCCGATTCCGCCACCAATGCTACCGCCAATTCCGCCTCCAATGCTACCGCCAATGCTGCCGCCAATTCCACCTCCAATTCCACCTCCAATGCCTCCTCCAATTCCACTAAAGTGCTGAGGCTGCACCTGATTCTGCTGCTCAGATTTCTGCTCAGGTCTGGGCTGCTGATCTAGCAGCAACCGGCGCCCTTCGGTCTCCGCCGCGGCTGCTTCATGCAGCTCCCTGGCATCCAGCACTGCTGCAAATGCTAAAACTAGCAGAAACGCTGCTGCCCATGATGGCGGATCCATGCTTGGGTATGAAAAAGAAAATACTCGATGCCTCTTTTATACTAGCAGTTTGTTACAGCAGCATTTCCCAGCTTCGCTTTACTCCATCTACCCTCTTATTCCACCGACTCAGAAAGTGGTCCTCGGCACTTCTCGCCTTCAAAAGTATGGCCACCCATCCTGCCGCCAGATGCGGCCAAAGGTTCCTCCTCCCAGCTTGGCCCACTTTCGTTGCAGATTAGATCCTTACGGTCAGTTGTCAATAAATAAAAGGGCCTTTAATGGAGTATCTAAGAGCTGGAAGTTCTAGAGCTTTGCATAATGCCTAGAGCGTTCAATGCAAGATCTAAGGTCTCAATGGCTTTCAATGTATCTTAAATTACCCAACTTCTCGGTATCAACTTGAAGATCTCCAATTTGCATGCATAAACATGTAATACATTTAGTTAAACCCAAAATGCTTTGCATTGGAACAATCTTTTTAAAGCAACTTTGCAATGCTCTTTTGGACAACTTAGTCCTCTAAAGTCGCAATGCCTACAATTTGCTTTCAAAGGACTTGATATATATTGGGTTCATTTTTGCAATTTGCTTCTCCAACTTGCATGAACTAGACACTCACCTTTTCAATTCGTCAATAATTTTGGAATCCCAAGATGTTTTTGCTAAGCAAAGAAGGGACAATCAGATACCAAAACAATCCCAATGAGCTGTACATGACTGACCCTTATGGAATTCCCAATTCACCTGTATCAAGTTCCCAGCTAATTGACTAAGATATTTGTTTTGTAGTTTTGTTATTTTGGGGGCCATAGACTACAAGTTAGGATGTGACATATGAAAGGATTTCAACAAAATTTGTGCTAAAAATGAACAATGGCCTAACATGTATATTGTACACAACGCTTCTCCTATGAAGGCCATAACTCCAATAGTTGCCTCATTCCTACAAAAATCAACAATACAGACTATATTATGGATGATTTGACTAAAAATTCAAATAACTTTAATAGGCACCTCTACAAAAACAAACTATGGAATTACAACTACAATATGGAAACATGATTGCTTTTATTCCCTGGCTGCATTTTGTTATTGATACATGTCAACCCCTTACAATCCAAAATGGAAGTTAGGTCATGTTTTTTTTTTCCTTACTCATTGTTCTTATTGATTTTTTTTTTATCAGTTTTTTACTCAATGTTATTTCACTGAAACTTTAAACACATTTACACACTGAAACTTCATTTACGCACTGAAACTTTAGAAACTTTACACAAATTTACAAAGTCATTTACACTGCAATAGATCAGAGTTACAGATCATTTAAGTCACATTTAAAAGATCAAACGTATTTTAGGCAAATTACTCAGGTATGACAACTTGAAGAGATCATTCAAGACCGTATTTTACTTGAGGAATACAATCAAGATCACAACCTGAATTAAAACTAGATGCGACTGGAGTTAAAGCTGGATCACAACTGGAGTTCATACTAGAGGACAAATATATCGTTATCTGCAACAAATATTTCATCTCCTGCAACAGACAAATAAGATACAACTATAAGATACCTTCTCAAAAAAACATAATCTTCCTGTAGACCATTTTGACCGAGCTAGTGCCTGCAATTGCTTTCTTGAGTCTGGTCTAGGACCACCATTCTGCACAGTCGAGATTCCAAAGATGATTAAGGTATATCAATCCCACCCGACTTCTCATTTTCTACATATCTTGGGGTGCATAAGGGCAAGTGGGTAATCCTCTTGATGACTAATCATGGGACTCCAAAAAGATGGGCAACCTGCCAGCTTCCCACGGGGCTTGGGCAAGGTTGTAGCAGTCCTTCACATCCTGCCACGCCTCTAAAATCATGGGCATTATTGGTGAAGTGCCTAAGCCTATCTTAAAATCAATAAAATATGCTGATACACTAGAGAGGCTGGATATAAAGCTGCATGGATCCCTGAGTTGGTATGTTGATGCCTTGTGATGTGGAATGGGAAGGGGGAGGGCATTCTTGCGGTCCATGACCTGCATCGACTGGGGCGCCAACGCTCCGGATTCGCCTGGTGGGCCCTCAAAATGCCCCCGACCCCCTTCTCACTCCACGACGTCAAGGTAAGATTACCTTATTCTACAGGTTTTAGACAAGCCATTTGCCATTCTTATCTAGAATGATCCTAGATTTTGCAAGAACTCACATCCACTTACCTTGACGTATATCACCTGCTTGCATCTTATTATTGACTAGGAGTGTAAAGATGTAGGGGGCCAAGGGGCACGCTTGCCTAACCCTCTTTCTTAAGTAAAAGAGTTACTACTGACTACTCTGCTGGTAATAGTTAACTTAGCTATAGTGAGTGATTCTTTATTTCTAAAGTATATGTTTATCTGTGAAATTCAGCTAGGTGACTGAGCCCCATTTGGCTGCGACTTTGCATCCTGCATTCATTTCAAAATGGGTAGGAGATTCCATTGAGAAGACACTAATAAACACTACTTTAAGGACAAGAAGCCCACAATTGAGGGATAAAACTAAATTACCACAAACTCGTGCTTCATATGGCAGAAGTATCATTTTATCTTGCATAAGCATTGATACAAGCAGTCTATTATTCTAGAAGAAAAGTACTCAATCATAGGTGGATCATCATACTACGGGAGCACACATGTCAAAACTTCTACTACCATACATCCCACGCTCTAGATATCAAATGATGTACTCACTCCAGACATCTCAATAACCTTCAATCCAGACATCTCAATAACCTGCATAAGGACAAGTTGCAATTTTTGCTCCGTTGCCGGAAAATAGTTTCTCTAAAGGTTCGCCCATTACACTTCCATGGAACAAAGCCCAACAAACATTCTCTAGTGCAACAAGCTGCAGTATGACAGATGTCTTATATACGAGACAATCTAATTTGCTCCAAAACAAGAGTACAAATCCCTTTTACTTAAAAAAAACCAATTATCAAAAGATCCATTCAATTTACTCCATCTGTCTCCAAGGAAAAGAATAGAATGGAATAGAATAGAATAGAATCACATCAAGCTTGCATTTAATTTAAGCATTTCATGCGTTTGCATTTTTTCTCTTTTTTATTCTTTCTCTAACTTGCATTTTCTTCAGTAAGTAGGTCTTCTTAACTTCTTGCCTCTACTTCGATTTTTGATCTGTTAGGGTTCTCCAATGAGCCATTAGGGTTTAGTTGGGGCCACATCCAATGGCCAAAATGAGTCATTTACGACATGATGTGGCTTTATACCATGGCATCTGGGCCAAAGGTGGGCACCCTCCCCTAATGAACTTTCAATTCAAAGGCAATGAAATCTAGTATTAATTTGTATCATTGTAGACCCTTAATTGAAAAAATAAAAGATGGTGTGCATAGCCTTCATGGTATGACGAGCCTTTATTAAAATAATGATAAGTGTAGATGGGAAATCGGGCGCCTTATATATTGGCCACCGTCGTGATAGAAGTACGGCATGTCCATGGTATATTCGTGGCATATCCACAATATATTTTGTGCCATGTTTGAACCACAAAAAATACGTGGCATTTACTAGGAACTTAGCCCCCTGCCAGCACCACAGCGTGGTTCAATCAAGACAGTGCCTAATATTTACTAGTTTCATTTGGAAATAGGCAAATGGTGTCTCGTAGAAGAACTTGGTTACATCACAAATGTGTTAAGCTCATCAATGATGGGCACTCCCCTAGTCAAAACTACAATAAAGGCATATCATTAACAAATCTGGCATAGTCAAAACTAGAATATGCAATATTTTGTACAGAGCATACCATTCACCAATATTAAATCCACTTCAATATTCAACTAACCTATGAAGGATATTATATATAGCATAATGATATGGCACCATTATAGTCAATTTGCATATTCATCAACCTCGTCGTACAGCCATACCCAAGGTTATAGGTTCGGCACCTCGTTGTAATAATGATGGCCATGCATCTTTGTAAAGTTGAAGGGGAAAAGAACCACTTTAGCTATGTAAAGTGGCGGACCTATCTAGGTGTATTATAAATTGTCGCATAAGTTGTAGCTTCTCATGGATGTTAAATCTAACTAGCTATCTATCTTGTATATTCATCCCACATATTCATCAACCTCCTTGTTTTGTGTATCCATAGATATACGAAGCATCTATAAAATAATTTCCGTTAAGACTACAAAGTTGTTAGGCAAAGGATAACGCTCCTAGATCAATGACGAAGTATCCATAAAATAGTTTCCATAAGACTATAATTGAATCAAAGTAGTTAGGCTAACGGGCAAGGTTCCTAGATCAATTGGAAGGTATGAACCAACAAGGCAAGCTAGGGCTAAGGCTTTCGACCATTGTAAATATTGGCCAATGTTATGTTAGAATTATGGGCATATTCGTGGCATATTCTGGTCTACTTGTGGCTTATAAAAAAAGGACGCAAGTGTGTTTTTGTTGGGATATATTTTATAAGAAAAGCTATGTTTTTTTGGGGCACGCTGGGAAAAGTTTCCAGTTTCCGTGGTTCGTGGTTCTGACATGACACCCTAGGCTTCATTCAAGGTACGAGCTTATAACCCGGTAATAAACGTCACCTTGAAATTCTTGCTAAATTACGTCAATTTTATAGGCGGGGAAACCTTTTCGGGTTTTCATGAGCCGGCTTCCGCTAAGTTTCCCACCGGCAAAACTTCCATGCCCACGCTTGCGGCGCATCCCCTTTAATTCGGCACTACTCTCCGCGATTTTCGCTTCTTCAACGGTCGATTTGATTCCCACACAGCGGTCTTCAGCGGTGCGCTTTTGATTCAACGATTGCGCTTCTTCAATCCAAACGATGCTTTCTGGTTTCGTTGCCTCCCACGGATGGGGTTTCCTAGATCCGCCAATCATTCTTCTCGCCCGACCCCAAATCTTGAGACAGGCGTCTTGCTTCTTCTTTGCGTTCTTGGATTTTCCTAACCATTCGTTCCCAAGGATCTAACATCTCCGGAATTGATTCGGGCTTGCCCTATCATAAATCGCCAAGTGCTTAAACTTCGGGCTCCCGCCAAAGCTCCAACCTTCGGCATTGAAAATACTACGGCCATAGCTGAACCGAGTTTTCCTTGTCATCGCCATAGCCGTTCAACGGGATCCGCAGTTCAACAAAAACTTCCGTTCGAAATTTTTTTCCTTAACGTAATTTCATGGTAACGTTTATTACGTTTGTTAATTTCCGGCGGTCGGGGATTCCGCCGGAAAACTTTCTTGGCGGAGCCGCCAGCCTCGGCGGCGCACTCTCGCAGCTCCGCCGCTTGTCAGCCCGCCTCGGCTTTTCCGGTGGAATCCCTCCCCGCCGGAAATTATCTAATACGTAAACAATTGGCTGCGAGATACATTTCTCAAATCAAGGTGCCGGAATCCCAAATCAAGATACCGAAATTCCGGTATCCAAATCAGGGTCGAACCTGAAGCAACTGAAGCATGTCGCGCAGCAGGTTATAAGACAAAGACTGGATTTGGAAAGGTCTGGGGTGCTACTGCGAAACTTACCATTGCAAGGAGTCTGCAATGCGATCCATCATTCTGCAATGTGATCAGGTAAGGCAGTAAGTAGTACGTGATGCCAAGGGAGGGCCAGACATAAGAAAAAATGCGGTGCAAGCGAACGTGGAGGTCGGGCATTGGCAATCCCAGTTGCGGCAAAATGGGCGGTTTACGGTGGCCCATATTGTGCGGCAGAATGGGCGGTCCAGGGTGGAAATGAAGAGGACCAATTGCAGGCAAGATGGCCGACCTGTTTCAACACTGCCACTAGGCCTAGATGCCTATAAAACGAGGCAGCGACCATCTTCTTCTCGTACCCAAAAACAATGGATCAGCGATCATGGGCAGTAGCTATTCTGCTAGTTTTAGCATTTGCATCAATGCTGGATGCCAGAGAGCTCCACGAAGCAGCCATGGCCAAATCTGAGCAGCATAGCCAGCTCCAACCCCAGCACTTTGCTGGAATTGGAAGTGGTGCTGGTGTTGGAGCTGGTGTTGGAAGTGGAATTGGAGCTGGATTTGGCAAAGGCATAGGAGGAGGAGTTGGAAGTGGAATTGGAGGTGGAGTTGGAGTTGGAAGTGGAATTGGAGCTGGAATTGGCAAAGGCATTGGAGTAGGAGTTGGAAGTGGCATTGGAGCTGGAGTTGGAAGTGGTATTGGAGCTGGAGTTGGCAAAGGCATTGGTGGAGGAGTCGGAACTGGCATTGGAGCTGGAGTTGGAAGTGGAATTGGCAAAGGCATTGGAGGTGGAGTTGGAGTTGGAGTTGGAGTTGGCATTGGAGGCGGCATTGGAGGTGGTGGTAGTGGATATGGTGGTGCCTATGGCGGTGGTAATGGTGGTGGTGAAGGCAATGGTGGCGGATATGGTGGCGGTAGCACTGGTAGCTCTGGAGGTTGTGGTGGTGGTAACGTTGGAGGATGTGGTGGTGGTGGTGGTGGTAGTAATTGGAGGCTACGGTGGCAGTGGCGTGTGAGTGGTACCGGCCGGTGGTAAAAGGTGGCGGATATGGTGGTGGTAGTGGTACCGGCGGTGGTAAAGGTGGTGGATATGGTGGTGGTAGTGGTGCTGGCAGCCGGTGGTAACACTTGGCGGATGTGGCGGTGTAGCACTGGAGGATGTGGTGGTGCTAATAGTGGAGGACACCGTGGTGGTAGCGGTATGGGTGGTGGTAGCAGCGGTGCGGCAATGGTGGTAGTGGTGGTGCTAATCTTTGGTGGACATGGTGGTGGTAATATTGATTGGAGGATATGGCGGTGGTAGTGGTAGCATTGCGGAGGATCTGGAAATGGAAGTAGTGGTGGTGCTAAACAACGGTGGGCATGGTGGAGAGTGTGGTGGAGGTTGTGGGCTGCGGAAGTGGTAGCAGTGAGTAGCAAATGGTGGAGGTTGTGGTGGTGGTGCTAGCGGTCAAGGATCTAGCCATGGAGGTAGCACCGGCCGCGGAACTGGTGTCTTTGGAACTAGTGGTGCTAATACTGGTGGTAAATGCAGTAATGGTACTAGCGTTGGTGGACATAATGGTGGTAGTGGTAGTGGAATTGGCAGTGGCATTGGCACGGGAAGTGGCGCTGGTGGCGGATACGGTGGTGGAACGGGTGGGGGTATCGGAAGTGGTGTTGGTGGCGGATATGGTGGTGGTAAGGGTGGGGGTATTGGAAGTGGCATTGGTGGTGGATATGGTGGTGGAAAGGGTGGGGGGTATTGGAAGTGGAATTGGTGGTGGATATATGGCGGTGGCGATGGTTTTGGCGTGGCCGGATATGGTGGCGGTAGTGGCGGAGGTTATGGTGGTGGATCACGGTGGGGCGAGGTGGCCCGAGGGGGCGGCCGGCAGGTCATTATTGACAAGTCTATGTATCCAGTCCTTAAGTGGAAATTTATTTCTACTTCTATGTATCAATCTGTGAGCATAATAATAACTTACAAGTTGTTTGGCGTTCCCATCATTACTTTTTTGAGGCAACATATTTCTAATTTGATTAAAAAGGGGGAATTAAAGGAAAGATAGATGGATGGATGGGATTTTTAATGTCCACGATGATTTGTATATTCCAGACATGTGGCAAAACATATTGTTATAACATATAAAAAACTGGTAATCTTTAAAGGTTTCGATGTGGCAGATAATCCTATTCTCCAAGAAGCTCAACGTCACATTGCTAAGTCGTACCAATGTTCTTCAGTTGCTCCTCGTAAGAGGCGATTAATCTTTGAGGAGTATTTGGATGTGCGCTCTTATGCTTAGGCATGTTCCTTCACTCGGTGGGCCTCTGCTTATCCGCTGAGATCTTATTCCTGTCTTTGCACTTATACTTGTATTTGATTCTTTGATTAAATAAAGTCTGACGTCCTTCAACAAAAAAAAAACATTGTTTTAACATATTGTCGGTGTCGTAGATAGACATGAGCATGTAGTGACACCACACAAACTCCCCTATGAGAATGTTCTAGAAGATGCCTTTCTAAAATACTAAATGTATAATAGTACCACTAGAAGTTGTAATATGAATGCAAAATGGTCAAGCTTTTCCAAAGGACTTGAACCTAGACTTATCCATTTCACATTCAAATATTAAAAAAATGTTATAATAAAATAAAAGAATGTCCGTCTGAAGAATTGAACCTCAGTTAAATCCAATGAGACATGGGAGACTATTAGGATTGGATGATCTAGAGAGAGAATGCACCTAAATTCTGCATGTGGAGGATCAGAGAAAATCCCCCCTTGAATACACTTTTTTCGGGTAAAAAACCCCCTCACATAATGTCCCATATTGCCAAAAACATTGCATCCAAATGTCATACTTATACAAGTATTTTTGTCAGTGGCAAATATGCCCTTCCATATGTACTAATTTTTAAATGTAGTAGGCAATATATCAAGCATCCACGTACATCAAGATATCCCTTCCCATACACGTATAATGTTTTCTCCTCTTGCCAACTTGACCCTCATGAATTTATGGCATGAAATGCACAATAACCATACTTGTGTATGCCAAGTATGTACGTTTCCATAAAAAAATAATTCCTCTAGGCTAAAGCTTCACTCAATGAAGTTGTATGGCTAGTATAATATGAACCTCCCTTGGGCAAGACGTACCTTAGTTTGTACCTGGAAAGAAGTTAATAAAACCATTATGCTCACACTGCACTTGATTTCTCAAAAACTAGATAGAAACAAATTTTAGTGCTATTGCTCACCAACATTTGGAACTTAAGATAAAAAAGCACAAGTGTGTTGGTGCCACACTGCCATCGCCTCACCAACACTAGGGAACAAACAAGGCAACACCTCATACATGCTAGTATGTAGAACCAAAACAAAACATATAAAAGAAAGTTCTAGATGCTTTTGTGCATGCTAAACTAGGTGTCTATAAAATATTGCTTCTTAATCAATAACATCTCCATGATTTTGTTGCGTCTTGTATTAAAGGCCATGTGATCTACCATATCTTGAGCTTGTCAATCTACAAATTACAAAAAAATGAAAAAAATTTGCACATCCTCTGCCTCTTTCAAAAAAAGTATTTGCTACAACATGAAAACTAATTTCAAGAAGAAAAGGCAAAATCAAATTTTAGGTCATGCCACACATTTGATTTGACATATGACGTATACACCACACCAACATCGCTTTGTTGGGTCCTGCCCTAACCACCTTACATTAAATGCGACTCTCGGTGGCCTCAAACTCAACATATTTATTCTAAGACTAATGCGTTACCACTAGACCTTACATTGAATGTGACTCTAAATGGCCTTATCGAGACATATTTGTTCTAGACTAGTGTGTTACCACTCGTCTATTATCACCTTACATTGGATGTGATCCTGGATGGCCTCAAACTTGAGACATATTCATTTTAGGAGTAGTTTGCTTCCACATGTTTGCATACACATGTTTGTTGGTCGTTTTTTCATGTAATAATAAGAGATCCTGGTGCTCATTTGCACCAAGCTAAATGTCAGTGATGCCATAGCTGCTTCAACATGCTACAAGGAGCCGCTCAAGCATCTAGATGAGAATGTACTTCCTCCTAAGGCAGATGCACTCCTTCAGTGCCAGGAAAACCATTGGCCATGGAGAAGAAGCTACTGACAAAAAAAGAAATACCAACCCAAGCTAGTTACTAGGATGCACATTTACTTTGGTCAATCCCTCCATAGTCTTATCTACCCATACAAAGATCTAAGAGTCTAGGATGTACAGTCCCTAGGATGTACAGTCCCATTCCCCGTCTGATTCATGTCTTTAATCCGTTAACCATTTTAACAATATTCCAAACACATATATCATTATTATTTAAGCCTGCATTTAGACAATACACATTTCCCTATTCAATCTGATGAAAAATTGCATCCGAATGCAATCTTTATTACCTTATGAATATCTTCTTTTTTTATTTTGGGATGGGGTTGGGAACCGTGGCTGGAATGCCACATGTAATGCCGAATGTAGCGTTCCCTTCCAATTTGTGTTGCCCGTGTGGGATGTTGGATGCCGACATTCAATGGAAATTTGAACTGGCCGAAAATACTTCGAATGAAAAAAAAACTTCGATGCAAATCCCTCCTTCCTGCGATTTCTCACTGCTCTGCCATCTTGCCGCCTTTCTGGGTCGTCTATTCTTGAGCTGGGCGGATCGTTATACGGTGTGTAAAACTCAAGCTCTATAGATTATTCCAAGGAATTTCATCTGCAAGCAATACTGCCAATTTTTTTTATTATGGCATTTTATCTGCAAGCAACAAGTCTGGTAATACTTGGAGATCCGTCATCAAATTTCAAAGAATAGGCAACAAGATGGGAGGCTTCAAAGGATCAGAGCATTGCTGCAGATGAGTGCGTTGGTGTCTAGGGTTGTTGTAAATCAAAGTAGCTAGCTTCTTTTATGCAGAGCATATGGTATGATTCATGTACTATTCTCAAAGCATTATTCTCAAATAAATGCATTATTTTCAATTTGGGTTTCTTATTTTCCAGATGGACTTTCAAGACCTGTATTCATACGGCTACTACAATATCCATGGTTTTTGAAATCCAGCCATGCTGCCAATTTTTGCACTGAGAGGTAAGATAATCAAGTACTTGCTTGGATATGCACCATTTCATTAGCTTACTCCATCTTAAGAAATGGTTGTCTGATTGATTGCTACTTCAGAATACTGTTGCACATTGAAACCAAAGTGAAAGAAATGAATACAAGGTCTGATTTCTGGAATTATGACTTTTATAACCGATTATATCATGTTCTATTCTTATTTTGTCAGGCTTGCCATGATATATAAGACTTGGACATGAACATGGTTTAAGAATCACGAACAACTAATGTGCTTGCAAAATCTTAAGGCAAAAGATCTACGCTTGCAAAATCATGTCTGGTTTTTGAAATCGAGTGATGGCATCATTTTTTAATTAATTATGGAAGTAATTTTGTCTAGCTAATAGTATTTAATAAGCATGTCATTGAATACCATATTTTGCAATGTTAATCTTGAAATCCACATTTGGTGCCTAGCAATGCCTCTTTTTTATGTTTGCAGGTATGTAGAACTTCTGAGCAACCACTCTATATAGATCTTTGAAGGTGATTTTTTTTCCAGATTGCTCCTTTTTTCTGTATAGATTTGTGAGCTTGAGTTTATAATTTCGTCTTTTTTATCGGCTCTGTTAAACTTCATTTGTAAAATTGCCTTTGACCTATATTTTCCATTTTGGTAGAATTTTTGCATCTAAAAGGACTGGAACTTTCGCATCAAAGGTTATTTGGCTGACTATTAGATGGTTTTGAAGCAAGGGCAGAGAAAGATAAAACCATAATTTCTAATGCACCGTATGGTCACACTGCACTTGATTTCTCAAAAACTAGATAGAAACAAATGTTAGTGCTATTGCTCACCAACATTTGGAACTTAAGATAAAAAGCACAAGTGTGTTGGTGCCACACTGCCATCGCCTTACCAACACTAGGGACAAACAAGGCAGCACCTCATACATGCTAGTATGTAGAACCAAAACAAAACATATAAAAGAAAGTTCTAGATGCTTTTGTGCATGCTAAACTAGGTGTCTATAAAATATTGCTTCTTAATCAATAAGATCTCCACGATTTTGTTGCGTCTTGTATTAAAGGCCAGGTGATCTGCCATATCTTGAGCTTGTCAATCTACAAATTACAAAAAAATGAAAAAAAATTGCACATCCTCTGCCTCTTTCAAAAAAAGTATTTGCTACAACATGAAAACTAATTTCAAGAAGAAAAGGCAGAATCAAATATTAGGTCATGCCACACATTTGATTTGATACGACGTATACACCACACCAACATCGCTTTGTTGGTTTCGGTTCTATTGGCTCCAGCTTCTAAGTTTGCAGAGATAAAAAAGATTGTAAGAGATTTTGTCTGGTGTACTGATCAAGGAGGCACTGTGAAGGTGGCGTGGAAGAAATGTATGTTGTTTAAACAACAAGGAGGACTTGGTATGTTGGATCTTTCTTTACAGGGTAAGTTCTTAGCTTCTAAGCTATTGTTCAGTTTGTTGAAAGATGATTGTGCATCACCAGGTATGAAGTTACTTAAACAATCGTAAAGAAGTGTCTGATTTTTCATAAGCGAGGTGTGAGAATTGAGCTCCCTTGGGCATTGTTATATCCATTGAAAGCTTATTCCAATGCCTCTCCAGTACTGAAAGGCTTGCTTCGGGCTTGGAAGGTAGTCCAGCAGGTGATTACATTTGATTGGGAAGCTTGTCTCCAGGCATCTTCCCCCTTTCTGTGGTTGCCTTTGTATACTCATGGACAACTACACCCAGTTGTAGAATTTATGCATGCGCATTCCCAAGCGAGGTGGAGGAGAGCAGGTATTATTTCTATTGAACAGTGGTATTTTGGTATTGACATTGCTCCTTGGCAATGGTTTCAGGAGACATATGGGTTGTTGGATAAAGATATCAGTATATGGACTTATGTAGCAAGTGCTCTTCCTCTAATTAAGAAGGTGGGTAACAAGAGATGCTGGAACTTTGTTCAAGATATTAAAGAAGGCAAGAAGCTAGTAAGTTCATGCTACAGATTGCTTACCTCCTCAAGTACTTTATCACCTTCTCGAAAATGGCACTTACAGACTTTGCCTTCTCAATGGCAATCCATCTGGAACCTTGTTTGGTCTAAATATAATCCTCCAAAGGTAAATGTTTTACTTTGGCAGGTGATTCATCGCTCTTTGAGAGTTAATAAGATGGTTCATCGCTTTAAGCCGGGAGTAAGCCCACTTTGCCCAATGTGTGAGCGGTGCATTGAAACATTGGAGCACTGTTTATATTTGTGTGCAGAGCTGAGTAGTCTTAGGTCCTGGCTGCATTCTCTTTTTGGAGTATCTTTGGATAGTCAGCACTTTCTTTTGGGTATTTATCCAAATCAGTGGACTGCTTCTGGATTGCATTTCACATGGCAAAGTCTTGGCTAATATGGAGTGTATGGAAGCGAAGGCGAAGAAAGGTCTTTTATGATAAGCGTATTTCTTCTCAGGTGGTGCTTCAAGAAATTCGTAAGAAATTGTATAATTGCTTTCAGATCTCCAATTGGCCTGATCGTATTAAAATTCCAATATGGAGTGATCATCTAAAAGTGATTGATGCTTCAGGGACATTTTTTACTTCTGGAAGTACTTTGTAATATTTTGAGTGTATAATATGAAGTAAAACACGTTCTTCAAAAAAAAAAAAACATCGCTTTGTTGGGTCCTACACTAACCACCTTACATTAAATGCGACTCTGGGTGGCCTCAAACTCAAAATATATTTATTCTAAGACTAATGCGTTACTACTAGACCTTACATTGAATGTGACTCTAAATGGCCTTAAACTCGAGACGTATTTGTTCTAGACTAGTGTGTTACCACTCGTCTATTATCACCTTACATTGGATGTGATCCTGGATGGCCTCAAACTTGAGACATATTCATTTTAGGAGTAGTATGCTTTCACATGTTTGCATATACATGTTTGTTGGTCGTTTTTCACGTAATAATAAGAGATCCTGGTGCTCATTTGCACCAAGCTAAATGTCCGTGATGCTATAGCTGCTTCAACATGTTATGAGGAGCCGCTCAAGCATCTAGATGAGAATGTACTTCCTCCTAAGGCAGATGCATTCCTTCAGTGCCAGGAAAACCATTGGCCATGGAGAAGAAGCTACTGACAAAAAAAGAAACACCAACCCAAGCTAGTTACTAGGATGCACATTTACTTTGGTCAATCCCTCCATAGTCTTATCTACCCATACAAAGATCTAAGAGTCTAGGATGTACAGTCCCTACAGTCCCATTCCTCGTCTGATTCATGTCTTTAATCCGTTAACCATTTTAACAATATTCCAAACACATATATCATTATTATTTAAGCCTGCATTTTTAGACAATACACATTTCCCCATTTAATCTGATGCATTAGAATGCAATCTTTATTACCTTTTAAATATCTTCTTTTTTATTTTGGGATGGGTTGGAAACCGTGGCTGGAATGCCACATGTAATGCCGAATGCAGCGTTTCCTTCCAGTTTGTGTTGCCCTTGTGCGATGCTGGTTGCCAGCATTCAATGGAAATTTGAACTGACAGAAAATGCTTCGAAGGAAAAAAAAAAAATTCGATGCAAATCCCTCCTTCCTGCGATTTCTCACTGCTCTGTCATCTTGCCGCCTCACTGGGTCGTCTATTCTTGAGATGGGCGGATCGTTATACGGTGCGTAAAACTCAAGCTCTATAGATTCTTCCAAAGCGTTTCATCTGCAAGCAATACTGATAAATTTTTTTATTATGGCATTTTATCTGCAAGCAACAAGTCTGTTAATACTTGGAGATCCGTCATCAAATTTCAAAGAATAGGCAACAAGATGGAGGCTTCAAAGGATCAGAGCATTGCTGCAGATGAGTGCATTGATGTAAATCAAAGTAGCTAGCTTCTTTTATGCAGAGCATATGGTATGATTCATGTACTATTCTCAAAGCATTATTCTCAAACAAATGCATTATTTTCAATTTGGGTTTCTTATTTTCCAGATGGACTTTCAAGACCTGTATTCTTACGAGTTTTCTTCTACTACAATACCCATGGTTTTTGAAATTCAGCCATGCTGCCAATTTTTGCACTGAGAGTGGTAAGATAATCAAGTACTTGCTTGGATATGCACCATTTCATTATCTTACTCCGTCTTAAGAAATGGTTGTCTGATTGATTGCTACTTCAGAATACTGTTGCACATTGAAACCAAAGTGAAAGAAATGAATACAAGGTCTGATTTCTGGAATTGTGACTTTTATAACCGATTATATCATGTTCTATTCTTATTTTGTCAGGCTTGCCATGATATATAAGACTTGGACATGAACATGGTTTAAGAATCACGAACAACTAGTGTGCTTGCAAAATCTTGAGGCAAAAGATCTACGCTTGCAAAATCGTGTATGATTTTTGAAATCGTGTGATGGCATCATTTTTTAATTAATTATGGAAGTAATTTTGTCTAGCTAATAGTATTTAATAAGCCTAGCAATGCCTCTTTTTTATCTTTGGAGGTGATTTTTTTTCCAGGTTGCTCCTTCTTTTTGTATAGATTTGTGAGCTTGAGTTTATAATCTCATCTTTTCTCTGGCTTCTGTTAAACTTCATTTATAGAATTGCCTTTGACCTCTATTTTCCATTTTGGTAGGATTTTTGCATCTAAAAGGACTGGAACTTTCGTATCAAAGGTTTGCATCTAAAGAATGAGTGTTGTAACGTTACATTTGGTATCAGAGCTCGAGTTCGAGTCTCTATGGGGGCATGTATGACCCGAAATACTGTTGGACGGTAGGTCATGACTTGGTCTTGGACACCATGGAATGGTGTGGTCTATAGTTTGTGATGCTCGAGGACAAGCATAGTTCTAGTGGGAGAGATTATAATGGACCCATGGGAGACCGCTCGAGTGGATCTCGATGTCGCGTTCCCGAGACACTGGCATAAATGGGTAGAAGCGACTGCTCATAAACGTCTAGATGGTTTTGCCCAGTTGGTTAAGGGCATGTCTGTTAGGAATGTTACATTTGGTATTAGATCCAAGTTCCTAACTGACGTATCAAATGTAACATTCCTAACAGACATGCCCTTAACCAACTGGGCAAAACCATCTAGACATTTATGAGTAGTCGCTTCTACCCATTTATGCCGGTGTCTCTGGAATGCGACACCAAGATCCACTCGAGCAGTCTCCCATGGGTCTGATACAATCTCTCCCACTAGAACTATGCTCGTCTTCGAGCTTCCACTGTGGATATAACCACACTCTACTTCCCCTCCATGGCGAAATTATGTGTTATATGACATCCATGTCATTTATGCCCCCATAGAGACTCAAACTCAAACTCTGCTTTGATACCAAATGTAATGTTCCTAACCGACATGCCCTTAACCTACTGGGCAAAACCATCTAGATATTTATGAGCAGTCACTTCTACCCATTTAATGCTCCATAGGCACATTAGTAAGACCTCTCGAGTGGTCTATCATGGACCCGTCACAACCTCTCCCACTAGACCTATGCTCAACGAGCATCACAATACTGTCAAGGAACTTTACAAGATGGACATAGGCACACATGGCGACTCAAACTGGAGATCGAGGTCCATGTGTTCTCAAAAGTAATGTAACATTCCCTTAGATAACTAGGCAAAACCGTCTAGACGTTTATGAGTAGTCGCTTCTACCCATCTATGCCGGTGTCTCGAGAATACAACACCAAGATCCACTCGAGCGGTTGGATCCGTTACAATCTCTTCTACAAGAACTATGCTCATCCTCGAACATCACAAATTATAGACCACAACATCCCATGGTAAGTCAAGACCCACCATCCAACAGTATTTCGACATCCCATGGTAAGTCAAGACCCACCATCCAACAGTATTTCGGGTCATACTTGCCCCCATGAAGACTCGAACTCGAGCCCTGCTTTGATACCAAATGTAACGTTCCTAATCGACATGCCCTTAGCCAACTGGGCAAAACCCTCTACATGTTTATGAATAGTCGCTTCTACCCATCTATACCGGTGTCTCGGGAACACGACACCAAGATCCACCCGAGTGGTTTCCCTGGTTCCGTTATTCGTGTAAATGTTGTTTGTTGGCACGCGTGATCAGTCTTTTGCCTTTTGAGGTTTTTTGGCGTGGCACGCCTAAACAACCCCTTGCTTTTTGAGGTTTTTGTTTTCTTATGATTGTGTTTTAGTGTTGGTGATATGCAGGTACAATGGGGATATGCGACTCTGGTTTCTCCTTGCAGCGTGGAAATAGGAGCACTTTTAGTAGCCTTGCATTTGCGAAGCCCCTTGGAAGGACTTATCGCTAACGTTTTTCCACAAAACCCTGAAAGGGCAAGGTTTTTAATCCCAACGATAAGATTTCTTTTGTATTTTTCAATTTTATAGGTAGCTTGCAAATGCGCAGCTACTCAATCGAAACTATTGTAGAAAACTGTTGAGATAAATGAAAAGCCTATCTATCTTGTTGTATCTTGCGAGTCATAACACGAGAATGAGGTTACCATTGCGAGTGTACATCCAAGTGGGGAGGCAGTATTCACCTCAAACATATGCATATAACAAAGAGGTGGTACTTAGGAGCTTCTGTTAATATGTAATTGATAATTTTTGGTTGGTGAAGAGGGTTGCGAAGTGTGTGGAGATTTTACAGGGGGAATATGTATATAGGTGCTCTTAGGAGTTTGAAAGTATTGTGGAGTTTGTCCATGTGTAAATGGGAGTTTGATGAGGCAAAGGTGGTTGTGAACAATTGCGACAATGTGGTGGAGATGAGGGGCGCGAAAAAACTCTAGGTGTAGGAGGGGTGGATTGGGCGCTCGAAAGGGTCAAAATTAACTTCTCTACGTTGCTAGTGTTCAAGACGAACATCCGTTGTTGAAGAAGTTCATCCTGAGTGAAATCACAAATATATAGAGAAAATGAGAAATAAATAAGATCCGGCAGCGGCGCCAATGTTTAGAATCTAGGTCGAGTTCGAGATCACCCAGCCCTTAGTGAGGACCCTTGAATCAAACAAACAAATCCTAAGTATAGACTATCACACAAGATTTTGACAGAAGGGCTAAGAAACAATGAACAGAATGAACAAAAAAGAGAACAAGAAAAACATCAATGACAACATGAGAATTGCTTGATACGATAAAATGAGATACAAGAGCCTCACCTGAACGCAGGGACTGGAAATAAGAAAATACTAAATCTTGTCTAGGTTCTAAGTCTAAGCTTTTGATATATATTTAGGCCCATAATGGCAAAATTGCCATTAGGAGATATTCCCGAGATCTCTACTGATGCGGTGAGGAATCTCCTCAATTGATGGTGGCTGAGTGGATCTGTCACATCTTGAAGGTCAAAATTCTTGCCATGGAGTACTCACGCTTCAAGGCCATGATGTTCTCACATCGTGGGGTCCGTTTGTCTCTTCCATTGTGGCGTGGTCTTGGGAACTGAGATTGACTCGGGATGCTTCTACAGGGCCTCTTCTTATATAGAAGGAATAGTCCTGTGTCTTTGGACACAGGACTAACAAACCAACACGAAGGGCAAGCAGAGAGCCACAATACGCCTCCACAAACTAGCCCGGAAAACCAAAGAGGAATGGTCTCAACAGACAGAAGAACAAAAAATAAAGGAACGGAAAGAAAGGCAGCCACTACTAGCAGAAGAGAGATGATCATACAAGTTTAAGTTGGGTACTGTAACTCTGTAGGAGATTTGCAAGTACCAGAAGGGCCAGAGCTCGTAATCCCCAAACTATTTTCAGAGACTAGTGCCCAAGATGTAATGAAAAGACTTTGTTTTCAAAATTTAGGCCTATTAGCGCTTCAGAAGGCATCAAAAGCACATCTAACCTCCTTATTTGAGGATATCAACTTAGTGGTTATCCACGCCACCAAAGTCATCACTCATTGACTCGTCGAATTAGAGGAGATAGAACCTTCTACGTAAACTCCTTTCTTGTCGACATAAAGAATTTTGTAAATTCGGTGTATTAATTGTCTTCTCACACACGTAGTAATGTAATTATGACTGTTGACGTCGGCTGTCCATTAAGGTGATATCAGCGTATAAAAGTATATATAAACCCCGTCATTTCTTGTTCCCTCTTGACCTTCACCTCCTTCCACTGCCACAAGGAAGAGACTACCCTGTACACTCTCAATCGCCAAGCATGATACTTTGACGCCCTCCCACAATCCCTCTCGCAACCCCTGATGGTATGAATGTTGGAGATTTCCTCATGTCGACCTCTGTGATCGGCATGAGGCTGCGCGTAATATGTCATCTCCCTGTTGGCGCCTAAGGAGTGACATGGAAGCATGAACTTGTCTTGTGCCATCTTCTTTGGGGTTCTAACTGCAGAAGCGTGTATTATTTATAAATTGGATAATTTTGTCAAAATCTATGGGCATTTTAGAGTTTTTCATTTATTCTAAAAGAGGGAGCATACTATTATGGTGGCTTTACTAACTAAATGACTGCATGAATATGTCACATGCATATATATGACTAAATAAATTAGAGAACTAATCTACTAATATTCTTGCTAATTAGATACTACTCCAAATTGAGATCGTTCGCTTGGATTTGGAGTCATGCTTATTTACAAAATACATCATTTAATAACGTAATAAGGAAGAACACATTAGCCAGAGATCGCTTGCTCTCATGAAGATCTTAAACCTAATACAATATGCAACTCATCGAACTAGCGTTTATGGCTTTGTGCCAAAATAACATTTATTGTACTTGTAGAAATCTCAAGTAACATGAATGACACGTAGACTAATTCCAGCCTTTGTAGCCAATGTCATATTGCCATGTGGTGTAATTCTAATCCAAGAACAGAGACAAAATTTTGATGAACGATTTCAACTATGTTGGCAAGTGTATGAATGAGTTGTTCTTGCCATGGTTTTTATATGGTTCTGCTTGCCCTAAGGGTTGTCGAAATTATGCCCTTCACAAGATTTTTTTGTTCACTGGAGATTTTTATAATGTTCTTAGAATTTCATGCAGAATTAGCCGTTGGCGAGATTCTCACAATGACCGATGCATAATCCAGTTGCATGCTGCCACATGACATCCATTTTGAAGATAGATAGGTAGGTAGGTAGGTAGGTAGGTAGGTAGGTAGGTAGGTAGGTAGATATTTCAAAGGATAAATGGCAATATTTTTAATGTCCATTCTACTCTATCATCTTGCAATTTTTAACCACAGGTTTCCTTAGGGCCAGATTCCACATGCGGCAGTAGAATTTTGTTGTAAAAGCTCAATTTCCACTCTCAATTTTGGGTGCATAACTCCAGTGATTCCATTAAGTGGCACTGCAGTTATCAAGTCGTGTATGTGTCGTAGATATATGGCGATGACGAGGATGTGTTGGAAATTCCGTAGTAGCTAGTTAACCATTTTTAAAAGGTCGTGGGATATCCCCTGTCATTTAAATCAAGAGCTTCGAAGTGATGTAAAACGGAATGGGGGAAGACATTCTTGCTTCCCCACGACCGCGAGATCCGGGGGGCCGTGTGTATCCTCGCCGGATCGGGGAAGCAAGAATGGCTGAGCCCATTCTGTTCTATGACATCAAGGTAAGGTGCTTACCTGATTCTACAGGTTCGTTGAAGCAATTTGCAAGAAAAGGACGGAATGCTCATCCACTTACCTTGACGTGATGTGGAACGGGAAGGGGGAGGACATTCTTGCCAGCCCCTGACCTGCAGAATCCGGGAACGTCGTTGAGGCGCGACCGGATTCTGCAGGTCAGGGGCTGGCAAGAATGCCTGACCCCTTCCTGTTTCATGACGTCAAGGCAAGATGTTAACCTGATTTTATAGGTTTTTTGCATAGCAATTTGCTATTCTTGATTAGAATGGCTGCAAAAACTGCCAGAAGGCAGACCCACTTGCCTTGACGTTAAGTGGCATTCAAGAGTGTTTTGGTTTCAAAGTGAGCGTTTTGGTAATTGCCAACACCGCTTAGTGGAATGAGTGAACCCCTTATGCTGGGTTCACATGGACAGATTGCTGGTGGGACGGCTGAGTCCTTGCTGAACTTGAGCTGAGCCAGAAAAAATTCAGCCCGTTATGAGGATTCAGCTGTCGCGGGATGCTACCCGCGTGGCTGATTCAGCCGGAGGTATTTGAAGCAGCACGAAATCAGCTGCTTACATTTGCTGACCCAAAATGCTATCATGTGAACGGCCCTTTAGAATGGACAACATGCTATGATACTGTGGACATGGACAGGTCCAACATTCCACATGGCAAATCGGTAGCCCCTAAATTTCGCTGACTATACATACAGGTTGTTGCATTTAGCTTTACTAGAAAGTTGTGACGTGGATAACTTGATAAGCTGCCACGTACAAGAACAAACCCAAGAAAAACCAGCGTACCAGTAGAAGGATTTCTTTGTCCACTTAATTCTCGTGTTCACCCCATCTTCCGAAGCTTCGTTAGCAACATCAATCATGCCCACACTAGCCGCACCGCCTTACTGGGCACTCCCTTTTCACGAGAATGGAGCTCATAAGTATAATGTGCCTTGTGGAATAAGAAAACTCAGAAAAGGCCAAACAGAAGCAAAACATTCTCTTGATCTGGGTTCTTTTACTTGGCATTGGAATAAAGAAAAGCAGCAACCTGGTTTTCTTACAAGCTTTGACAGGTAGGAATTCCACGGTATCACATTTAGTATAATATGAAGTTAGTATACTATATAATTTCCAATATGCATGGTTTTGTGTTTAACTAATATGAGTACTCAAGTTTAAATTCAAATTACAATTTCAGTATGTGTTACATGAACGGTATTAGTCAGCATCGTTTCTTTCTCTGCTGTTTTGACTGATCCTAATCTTTGGTCTAGTTAGGCATGAAGAAACAGACGTATAATATGGAACTAGTTCCTATACCTTTTTCAAAATATTGATGCAATATCACTGAGATCTTCTCCTTTGTGCGTTGTTAGGGAAGCTGTGTTATGGAAGTCTATTTCACCAATGACCAGGACAAAGGTAGGATTATTTTTAGGTAAAATATTCTGGTTTGAGTATATATTAACTTCTCTATAATGCAGATTTTTGCAGAAGCAGTGCCAACCAAGAATGAGGTAACCACCTCATTTGTGCATCTGGATCCATCCCGTACATGACCCCGTGGGGAACTACCTGCTCATTTTAGAAAGCTAGTATCTCATAGCATTTCATGGAAGGTGTCCTTAGAGATCAAAATTCTCAAGGATTTATTATCCTTTTTATTAACATATTACATTTATATCAATGTTTTCTCATTGACACATATAGTACTTTCACCAATGTTAGTTTTGTATCTTCCCTTTCAGGTTCCTTCACCTAATAAGCAACAGCATGGTTTCGAAGTTTCACGCGGACAGCCATCTCCACTTGGTGTCTCAAAGCTTGAGAATGGTGTAAATTTTTCCCTCTTTTCGGAGCATGGAACATCGGTTACTCTTTGCTTGTAAGTATAGGCCTACTGAACAATCCTTGCTTCTTGTAAAACCTTACAGCTAAAGTGTTCTAGGTTAACAGATGTGTAGATCAGCGCACTACATGGGAATTCACATTGGATCCTCAAGAAAATAAGAGTGGCAACATATGGCATGTTTGCGTTGAGGTAAACCTTTTAATTAGACTGCAATTGCAGGCATCATATCTTTGCTTTGCTTGGGGCAGACTTTAACTACGTGTGGCATTTTATATTGTGCCTGGAATTTCAGCTTCTTGTCTCTTGTATCCACTTGAGTGATTCGTATGCCCCAACTGTTAAAATGAATGAATTAATTTTGAATGGCAATGAACAACAGTGCAATTTTTTCCATGTTTTACAAGACAAACTGCCTCCTTCTGTAGTTGCGGGATTGTCTTTTGTTTTAGGGAAGTGTCTGTACCACATTGCAGCCAGATCAATGAATTATTTCTGATTAGCAATGAATAACAGTGCCATGTTTAACTGCTTTTTTATGTAATTGTGGGATTGTCTTCGTTTTGGGAAAGTGTCTGCACCCATTCCAGCCAGATCAAAAGCTTAGTCATAATTGTTTAGCATCCAATAACTGTCATAACTTGCATGATTCAAGATATTCCTGGTTTATTGGTTTTTCTCTTTACTGTAGCTGCATTAAACAGCTTGCTGGAAAGGTTGATGATTTGCTTAGAACTCCTCAACTTTTATTTTTTCCACGATTCTGTTGCATTTTTACCTACTTCTATTTATACTTATCCACATATCACCTACAAGAGGGGATTTTATCATAATATGCAGAACTTGCCATTGAATGGGGTCCTTTATGGGTATAAAGTTGATGGTCCAAAGGGATGGGACCAAGGTCACCGGTATGATAAATCCAAGATATTGGTGGATCCTTATGCTAAGCTTGTGGATGGCCGTCGACATTTTGCTGATGCTCAGAGGAAACTTTCACCATTTTGGGGAACTTACAGTTTTACTAGCAACAAATTTGATTGGGGCGATGACGCAAAGCGCACACCAATACCAGAGGTATTAAAAGATTTCGTTAGCTTGGTACGTGTTCAATAAGGTATCTTATTATGCCAGTTCTCTACAGAAAGATCTGGTGATCTACGAGATGAACGTTCGGGCATTTACTGCAGACAAGTCTTCTGGATTGGATGATGGAGTTAGGGGCAGCTTTTCTGGTGTTGTAGCTAAGGTTTGCAATTTCATATTGAGAAAGTTGTGCCTATGTATTGGAACCATAACATCTTTTGAATTCAGTTAGACTTTCTAGTTGTTTATTTCTACCTATTGAAGATCAATTTGTGCCAATCTATTGAAATTGTACATCTTTAATGAGTTGGATTTAGTAGCTGTTGTTTATTTCTACAAGTTAAAGATCAGTTTTAGTGCTGATATAAATCCTTATGTCAGATCCCACATCTGCTAAAGCTTGGAATAAATGCTGTGGAACTCCTGCCCGTCTTTGAATATGACGAGTTTGAGTTTCAAAGGAGGCCAAATCCACGTGATCATATGGTGCGGATTTTAAATAATGAAATTTCAAATGACCTGGCAATTTGATATAAGGACTTATCTCTTTGCCTCGAGTCATTGACAGTTGAACACATGGGGATATTCATCTTTAAATTTTTTTGCACCAATGAGCCGATATGCAAGTAAAGGTGGTGGTCCAGTTCAAGCTTCACAGGAGTTCAAGGAGATGGTAAAAGCTTTTCATAAGTCAGGAATTGAGGTATGCCAATTTTGTTTAGTGAGTACTTTTGTTCTGTACATAAGGGTGTATTTGTATGGCCGTCAAAGATCGTCATAGAAGAGCAAAATAATTGTCAAAGCTGGTGATGTGATCTACCATCGTAGCTTCACATATCGTAATGAACCAATTCATTTTGCAGAGTGCTTCGTAATCATGATATGATTGGCTATAGGATTTATATACTAGCATTGTGATGTTAGGGTAACATGACATTGCTGTTGCATGGATTCAGCTAGCTAATTCATAACCTTTTCCACGTTTGAGAAGGTTATGAAAATATCCAATAATTGCAAAAGGGCACTTATTAGATGGTTTAGAAGGTAATTGAAGCTATTCATAATTGCACTATTCCAACAAATCACACATCAAGGACAACATGGGAGAGGTCACATTACTTCTGGGATTCTCGAAATTGAGAGCGGCTGGACTGCTACTGCAAGTCTGGAAACGATGCTATTGCAAGAGCCAGTGACCATGATGTCCAACCAAGCTGTTCAGTAGGGTTTTCTCTGCATTGGATCTGGGGATATAGATGTATCAATTTACTATTGAACTTTCTTTGCCTGTCAAGCTATTGCCCGAGTCATTTGGATGAGAATCATAAGCACTTTGTACGTTAACTTGGATACAGGGCAGACCATGGACACTAGAATGTGGAAAGTGTGGAGAAATTTAGGTTTCGCAGGAGGGTTTTCTTTGCATGAGTTCCAAGGATATAGATATAAAAATCAACTATTGAACTTTTTTTGCCTGCTAATGCATTTGCCTGTGTATTTGGACATATACTATCTATGATCATTCTCATATCCCTTAATACCTGCCAGTGGGATTATGGCAATCACATGTGGCCTTGGGTGGTCTTCAAAGTTTTGAATTATATTCAGAAGCGCAGATGAGTCATACATTTTAAACTGAATTTCTTCTTCAATTTGCCCGTATCCAAAGCCTAACGATCTTCCCTTCCAAAATAATGAACCAATTCATTTTCCAGAGTGCTTCGAAATCATGATAAGATTAGGTATAGGATTTATATACTGGCATTGTGATGTTAGGGTACCGTGACATTGCTGTTGCATGGATTCAGCTAGCCATTTCATAACCTTTTCCACGTTTGAGAAGGTTATGGAAATATCCAATAATTACAAAAGGGCACTTATTAGATGGTTTAGAAGGTAATTGAAGCTATTCATAATTGCACTATTGCAACGAATCACACATCAAAGACAACATGGGAGAGGCCATATTACCTCTGGGATTCTCGAAATTGAGAGTGGCTGGACTGCTACTGCAAGTCTGGAAACGATGCTGTTGCAAGAGCCAGTGATCACGATGTCCAACCAAGCCATTCAGGAGGGTTTTCTCTGCATTGGATATGGGGATATAGATGTATCAATTTACTATTGAACTTTCTTTGCCTGTCAAGCTATTGCCTGAGTCATTTGGATGAGAATCATAAGCACTTTGTACGTTAACTTGGATACAGGGCAGACCATGGACGCTAGAATGTGGGAAGTGTGGAGAAATTTAGGTTTCGCAGGAGGGTTTTCTTTGCATGAGTTCCAAGGATATAGATATAAAAATCAACTATTGAACTTTTTTTGCCTGCTAATGCATTTGCCTGTGTATTTGGACATATACTATCTATGATCATTCTCATATCCCTTAATACCTGCCAGTGGGATTATGCCAATCACATGCGGCCTTGGGTGGTCTTCGTTTTAGAGCCGCCCCCCACCCCCTTCGGGCGTGCATATATCTCAGCCCTTGATTTTCAGATTGGATGGTCTGGATCTGTGGCACGTCAGGTGAGGGCTGTAAAACAAAGGTGTCCCGTGGCCTTGTTTGAGCCTTTGTTAGGCTTCTTTAGCCTTTGGATACATGCCTACCATATTCAAGAAGGTTGATACCATTTTTCTGATACTGATAAACATCCCACCCAAGTACTACTGAGGGTTTTACACTGCTTCAACAACGCATAAGGATGTAGGCTGCTATGAAACGTTCAAATGTACCAATGAAGTTAAATTGAATTATGCTAATGGAACATTCAAATAAATTGATTGCATTGATTTTATCCTTCTTGAGGATCTGGCACTACTGTCTTCTTTACAAGAATTGTGGTACCACATAAGGTGTGCCGTCTTTTTAAGCTAAATGCCAGCTCAAGATCCAGGCAGACTTTCTGTTCTGTCACCTACGCAAGCTTTCATCTGAGCTTCCTAAGTTTGTTGGCAACATTCTAATGCCATGTGCCTTTTCTGTTCTTTACGTTTTTGTGCATGCTATATTTTTTACATGTGAAACTTATTCAAATGTCTCGTTGCTATTCCTTTCCTTGCTCAGGTTATACTGGATGTGGTATATAACCATACGAATGAATCTGATGATGAACACCCATACACTACATCTTTTAGAGGGATAGACAACTTGGTGCGTTCATCCGTTGACGGATTTGTTTTAGATCTGTGTTAATCATTTCAAATGTATATCAATTTATGCAGGTATATTACATGGTCGATACGAAGAGCTATGTCCAGCTTCTCAATTTTGCTGGATGTGGTATTGTCAAAAACTCCTTTGTGTATCTGTTTAAAAATATGAACATAGATATAAGGTCATATTTTTGTTTTGCATCCTATGTCCGTTAGTAATTGCATTCTTTCTGCAGGTAATACTTTTAATTGCAACCACCCTGTTGTGATGGAGCTTATTCTAGACAGCCTTAGACATTGGTATTCTTTCTTGTGCTTCAGGTGAATAAACAAAAACTACAGGCATTCTAATTACTCCAATATTTGTAGGGTTACTGAGTACCATGTTGATGGCTTCCGTTTTGATCTAGCAAGTGTTCTTTGCCGTGGTGTAAATGGTGAACCATTATCAGCTCCTCCACTGATACGGGTAAAGCACTAACGTTTGTTGTCATGTCTATGTTAACTGGAGCAGCATTCTCCTCAGATTTCAAAGCTTAAATAACTTCATTGCAGGCAATTGCAAAGGATCCTGTGCTCGCAAAATGCAAACTCATTGCAGAGCCATGGGATTGTGGTGGATTATATTTAGTTGGAAGCTTTCCAAATTGGGACAGGTACTTATTGACTTTATACCCTCGTGTTTTCAATGGTAAGAGATGGATGAAGCTGAAAATTGGATGTCAAGTACCAACAGAGACTAATTATAGGATAAAGAAGGTCAGAATCATGTTGTACTCCCTGCATTTATTTTGGTTGGTCTCCATTTCAGGCTTTGGCCCCTCAACCTTGTCCATTTGCATGGATGAACTGGGATGTCAAGTACAAATGAGAGATTAATTGTATAGTAGAGAAGGTCAGTCTCCCTGCATTGATTTTGGTTGATCAGGCATTGGCCCTCTGACCTTGTCCATTTGCACCTGTCATCACGGCCGTTTGGTCTACCAAACCGTTTAGTTTGCTACACAAAATTTTCTTTCATTACTCATTCTGCTGCTGATGGTCACAATGCGGCTGCTATGCAGCTAGGGAACTGAGTGTTTTGGAACATCCATTTTGCTGCTTCATCCCAAATCTGTGGTGGTAGTTTTTAGGGCGGCTTCACCAAGTGCTTTTAACATCATTGATATTGAGATGCAATCCAAGAAGATGAAGAAATTTGAGCTCACTTGTTTCCATGATTGATTTTCAACATGGTTGTGCAATTCTTTGGAAGCTACCACGATGAATGATTGGTTCTTTTATGATAACATCTTATCATTTTGTTTTAGGTGGGGCGAGTGGAATGGCAGGTACAGAGATGATATTCGACGGTTCATTAAGGTTTTTGTCTTTTCATTCTTAATTATGTACAGTGGTTGTTGCATGTTGCGTATAAAAATTCTGTCCTAATCTGGAAATTGAAAACAAAAAATATGCTGGGTGTTCCGTTCATTATTACCTGACAACATAGTGTGCTGTGGTCTAAGAATTAGAAATAAGAACTAACGAATACAGATAAGGAGGAATATGACCGACTCTACTAATTGCTTAATCAAGCAAAAATCAGTGACATAGCCATTAGGGCCATGTCATTGAGTGATGATGTTGCAGAATCTCACTCATGTATGATACAGGTTGTTCTCTCTCTAAGCATGTTGTGGACTCTATCCATTGTTTTAGCCATCAAATGCAGGTTAAGCTGACCTCCCGAGTCATCCATCTGAAGAAGAAAAATAACCTTGTGTGAAACTTCTGCTGAGTTTATCTTTTGAAGATAAACAGATCCCAAATGAGTTGCTTGCCAAGAGACTACGTTCGAGGCATTCTGTGGGGATCTCTTATACCCGCTCAATGATAGCATGTACATCCTGATCTGCACTAGCACTAGTCACATTTGAAGAGGAAAAGTCTCTGCTTCGCTTCATCCTCGCAATGGCTGCAACGGTCTTTAAATCATTGTACAATATTTATAAAACAACTTAGGCGGCCACTGGTGCCACTTCTGCAGGCTATGGCCTTCAGCTTGCCTTTAGCATGACACTTTCTTCTCTTGGCTTGTTCCTTTGCATTTTGACATCCACCTTGTTTCTAATTGATCAGAGATAAAACAAAATAATGAAGCTGAGTATTCTTACACTTCCTGTTCCGATCCATTCTCTTTTATTCTGAATCTCATCAAATGTGAACTTGATTCTCGAACCTCTTAACATTCTGAAATTCAAGCATGGAATCGAACGACCCATAACTTAGGAAGCCAATATCCTTACAGATTTTCCAAGGATGCAAGATTTGTGTTTTATTGCTGGCTCTCTGTTGTTTATACTTGCTGGTGCAGGACCTTTCTCTTGCAGCTGCTAGGCCATATTAATATAATCGTGCATCCGAGCAGTCCGCTTAATGTTCCATTGATTAACTGCTATCTGATAAGCTTCTACCGTCTTTAAGTGTACATGATTTTTCCAAGGTCTGAGTTATACGCCCTTAAGCCAGCATATGCCAAGCCTTCTTTAGATCTAGTGCCTTTTCATCCGTATGTGCATCAGAAGCTAATTCTGTTTTTTTTTTTGACACACTTGAAATCGAGTAGTACTAGATTTGAAGGCAGCTTCCAATCAAGTGGATGCCACATATGTGGTAGGGCAACATGCTCAGGAAGTGTAGTCTAAAATCAGTGCCCCCTAGGCAACGGTATTTACTGAAAGGCCGATATGTTCGAATATGGAAACATTGAGTTTGCAAGCTAGTATTGTGGGGTGGGAAGGGAAGTCTATACTTACGATTTACATGCTTCTGCCATTGTTTTCTGGTTGCTTGAAGGGCAAAACCTTGGGGTGTGGGTTGAGGAATTGGCATATTCCAGCATCTTCCATAAAATGCTGACTGGATGATTGATATGTGCGCTGGAGCTATGGAACTCATCAGACTGTCACAATTGGGGATTTTCTTGTGGCTATGTTGAAGAAATCTCAGATATTGTCACACACAAAAAGACCGACTGTCCTGAGCTAGAAACTCACACCTACCGCTCTCACCACAGATCCCAAATTCCCCATGGCATGACACGTAATACTAAATTGATTAATTCTTCAAACACACACACACTTTGACTCCTCGACTCCCCACGATGCACAATAATGAACCTCCCAGGTTCATTACTGCATACACACACTTTGAGTCCTCGACTCCCCACGATGCACAGTAATGAACCTCCCAGGTTCACTTCGCAGCCCTGCTACTGTAGGTTGATCCTACACCAAGCAAGACGAACGAATCCTCGGTTCAATTCCATAACATTGTCAGCACCAATAAACCGAAGAACTCGAGAACCTCTCGATGGCTTATGATCCCTAAAACCCCATCTATTGGATTGTAGTTATACTAGTGCCTAGAGCAGAGATATGACAGCCTTATGTCTTATGGATGGCTTCAACCTTGAACATAGTAACCCCGATTGCATATTCTTGAATTCTAGCTTTATCCACATAGCCACATCCCACTTTCCTTGCTCTCTTCCCTATTCTTTCATAGGGAACCTTGATCTCTTATATAAATCCTAACTCTAGTGGCACAGTCACTTTACTCTAGCACTACTAGCAGTGACCTGGACAAAGACTATGGCATATGCAATCACTGAGCTTCAGGTATGGTCTGGTCTAGCGGGTTAACCCAAGCAAGCCCAATGAGGGCAACCCATAGTGCTGCGACAGCACTTTGTTAATCTAAAGGGTTTATATCTCTATCGCTGCTCGTAATTCTATAGACAACATTGCAAATCTTGAGTGCCAATGAATCTTCCTTCTATAAAAAGAATACTAGATGTGAGTAACTTAGTATTCTAGCCTCTAGATTACAGCAAATTATTGCAAATCTTGATTCGAGAAGTCTTCAAGCAACTCCTTAAAGAAGCTTATATTGTCTGCATGCTTGTCCAAATCAAATGGTAATAGTCTTTAACGGATACAAATCGAATGCAGATTTTGGCCACTCATGTATGATAAGTTAGTTCAGCACCACTTATATGCTCTTATATAGAACTTCAACGGGAAGGCCAATTGAGCAATTTGTTAAACTATCTTGTTTTCCCCTTGACAAGCAAGCTCTAGAAGTCGTGGCAAACAGTAAACGTTAATTATCGTTAGGAATCCCTAGTCGTTGAGTTTCCCAAGTAGTCGTGGTTCAATTTATTAACGTTTCAGGATTGTGTACTACTGTGTTGTTTTTTAGCTGATGACGTTGTTGGAACTGATCACTTCTAAATCATTATCTACAGGGGGATCCTGCAATGAAGAGTGCATTTGCAACCCGTGTTGCCGGATCAGCTGATTTATATAATGTATATCATCTCTGTTCATTTATTCATAATGCTTCCTTCACTTAACATGACAGTATATTTTATGGTAGAGATGTATGTAACTTCTAATGACAGTAGCTGGACAGAATAATCAGCGGAAACCATATCACAGCGTGAATTTTGTTGTAGCTCATGATGGATTCACGTTATACGACCTTGTGGCATATAATACAAAGGTACAGGTCCTTGTTGAGTGGGAACTTATCAGGTGATTTGGAAGGGCAAAACATGACACGCACTCTACAATTTCACTTGCAGCATAATAATGCGAATGGTGAAGGTGGCAAAGATGGGAGCAATGATAATCTGAGCTGGAATTGTGGTGCTGAAGGTAGTTCTCCCTGAATGCAGTGTACTATTCAATAAATATAAAAGCTATATTTTCATATTTAAAGGTGAGACAAGTGACCCGGCAATCAATGGCTTACGAAGTCGCCAAATGAAGAATTTTCATTTGGCTTTGATGCTTTCTCAGGTATTTTTCTGCTGATAAACAGTCAACAGATTATTTAAATGTTGAATCGAGTTTTAAACGGCCATTATTATTTGCTTTTCAGGGCACACCAATGATAGTATCGGGAGATGAATATGCACATACTCGTTTTGGAAACAATAATTCATATGGGCATGACAACTTTCTAAATCATTTCCTTTGGAATGAAGTAAGATGAAACATGCGTCAGATCATGTCGCTTTATTCTGTCAAGTTTCAAAATGTATTTACAGTAGATTGTTACAGCTGGAGAAGAAAAGAGTCTCACATTTTGACTTCTTTGCAAAAGTCGTCAAGCTACGGCGTCAACATCCACTTCTTGGCCGTGATAAATTTCTAACAGATGTATAGTCTTTAATCCCTTGCTTCTAGTTTCATTAACTGTTATTGATGTCGAGCTCTATATAATGTTTGCCGTTTGCTTGTTAATCTGCCCTCAGGAGGATGTTACTTGGCATGAGGATAATTGGCACCATCCGGACAGTAAATTTTTGGCGTTCACGTGAGTACTTGAATACATTGGCTTTCTGCTAGCAATTGTGTAAGGCACATTTTAAAATGAGCCTGGACCCTTGCAGTTTACATGAAGGTAAGTTAGGCGGGGGAGACCTCTATGCAGCATTCAATACGCACGATTACTTTGTCAATGTATCATTACCACAACCACCAGCTGGAAAGCACTGGCTTCGTTTGGTAAGTTCTTAAAGGTTCTCTATATTTATAGTGAAACATATACATATTTATTATGAACTTTTCTGTGCAGATTGACACTAATCTTCCTGCACCGGATGACTTTGTCGAAGATGGAGTCTCAGGTGTTCAAGGCCAATATAATGTAGCTCCTTATGCTTCTATTCTTCTTATCGCAAAGTAACAGGCACTGTTCGAAGTGGTGGCAGTTTAGCCTTGGAACATGTATAATTAGATTCTATATATTCAATGTATAGAGTTGCCTAGGCAATTATCAACATGTTTGGATATTAACTGGTAATTTATACGTTCCTGGTTAGCACCTTGTCTTTCAGCAGGTGGTAACCATACATTATAGTCAGAATAAGAAATGCATTGGGAATGCCAAGGAAGCTGTGGCATGATTTCTTCAAGAATAAACAGCGTTTGAACAAAGTGGTAGAAGTGTGGTTGATTTTTTCCAGAAACAAGTTAAGGGAAGGTGGCCATCTTTAGTTTGCCAAAGGCCTGATCTGCCTAAATTACAGCTGCCCCAAATGCCAACGAAACATGCTGATGCCTTTTTTGTTTTCAGAATTCAATCACCTGCACCAAGGAATATCACATCAAAGCAAGACAGGTTCCTTGGTGGTGATAGCAAGGCCTTCATCGTGATAGGATTTTAGGGAGGTGCCTGCCCTTTGTGGTGCGTTGATCGACCTGTGTGCAAGTCAGGGCCATGTTGGTTTGTGAGCCAGTCACGCATGGTTAAGGGTTGGGTTTTAGCATGTCTCTTTTGGTATTTGGAAGTGAACCCTAAAAGGAGCTAAGGCACATGTATTGAGGTCTAAAAGTGATAATAACAAAAGGAGAAAGTCTGACGTATAGTCACGTTAGGTAACATATGATGACATGTCATATATATGACGTCATATAAAGTGTCATGTCTCTAACCTATATAGTCACATTAGGTCACATACAATAATATAAAGTGTCATGTCTCTAATACTCCCTTCTGAGACTGTGCAGGATGGTAGCCAGCAAATTATTAACCAGTTTGTCGATGACACTTTCCTCTTCTTGGTGGCAGAAGAGAGGAATTTGCAGAATGTGAAGGGTTTGTTGGATACTTTCTCCTTGGCCTCAGGCATTCTTCTGAATTGGGGTAAGTGCTCTGCATTATGGGCCCAGCTGACTCCGCCTCCCCCTTGTTTGGCTCTATTCCCTTGGAAGGTGCTTCCAGGTAATGTGTGTACTAAGCTGTTGGGTATTCCCTTTGGAGGGGATGTTTCCATGGGGAGGGTGTGGACTAAGGCATTGGGTATTCCCTTTGGAGGGATGTTTCCATGGGGAGGGTGTGGGATGAGATTTTGCGAGGGGATTGCGTAAACACCTCAATTGGTGGAAGGGTAGCAAGTTGTCCATGGCGGTAGGATCACTATTGCCAAGTCAAGTTTTTTGTAGCACTCATGTGTATCTGACATCTGCGATGCTAGCTCCCCGAGGGTAAGATCTGGGCTTTGGATAAGATTGTTCGAAATTTTGTGTGGGGCGGGGATGATGAAGGGGCGGTTGTTAAAGTGGCTTGGTGGAAGTGTCTCCTACCCGGGGAGGGGGGGCTTGGCCATTCGGATTTAAGCGCTACATAGTAAGGTGTTGGTCTCTAAGTTTGTTTGGAGCATTACGGGGATGGAGCATCTTCTCCCAGTGCGGCCGTTGTTGCGATCTCTTAGCCATTGTGTGGTGTTTGGGAAGCCGCCTGCATGCATGTGGAGTTGCCACAGGCCTTTGTTTGTATGGTCTCCGGCCTTTCCCACATGCATCCCCTTTTCTCACGGGAGTGTTGCGGGCTTGGGATCATGTGCGTGTGCTCTTCCAAACTAGATTATGCCTCGGTTTATCACCATTCTTCTCCTTTCTTGTGGGTTCCTTTACCCCTAGCAAGACTTGCCCTTAGGCGCCACTGTGTGCATGCTTGGGCCTTGAGCCCGTTGGAGGCCGAGATCTTTGGCTCACCTTGGAGGATTGGTATTGGGGTGGTCGGCTAGCCGTGGGAGTTCTTCGAGCTTCGCTTTTCGCTGAGGGCGTGGACGGCTATCACGGGAGCACGTGGCGGGGAGTATTCCGCTACACATACCTATAGTCCCTCGGGATGATGTGGTGGTGCGGGTTTGGAAGGTTCATCCGGATGTTGTGTCTTCTTGCTTTGTGCGGTCTTCTTATCGGGTCTTTGGCTATTCATGACACCTTGCCCCCTCCGGCAAGTGGTCTCTGCGGCTTCCCGGGTTCTCGATGGCGCTTCGGTTTGGGCGTGGACATGGAGCTCACTTCCCCAATCGAAGGTTAGGGTGCTACAATGGCGGTGGTGCCTGCAATCACTGTCGAGGTGAATGCCCTTGTGAGTCGGTTTAGGCGGGTGTGAGCCCTCTCTGCCCTTGTTGTGGCCTTCATCGTTGAGGCTGTGGAGCATTGTCCGGTTTTATGCCCTCACTTGCGGCTGCCTGGGATTGGGTTAGGGCTCTGTTTTGGTGAGATTGACTAGCCGCCAGATTCTTTGCTTCATGTGTATCCCGGTGCTTGGCGCTCTTGTGGCGGCAAGCCTTGCATCTGTCGTGGCTTGGTTGGTGTGGGCTGATTTGGGAAGGCGGCGGTTGTGGATCTTCGGGGGATTCAGCACTGCGGCCTCTCCTCGATTCCTCGACTTCGGTACAAGCTATTTCAAAGCTTTCTCGGTGTTCCCGGGAGTAGTAGAGCGGAAGTTTGCCATTTGGCGGGACTTTTTGGGTGTTGTAGATGGTGATGGTGGGTTTATACAGCCCGGGGAGTTGCGCTTTTCCGCGTGAGTTTGTTGTGGAGTGTCGAGGTATCATTTGTCTCTTTGGGGCAGATTCTCCTTCCTCCTCACTTGCTTTGTAACATTACCATTCTTTTAATATATTGATGACCGCAGTTCTTCAAAAAAAAAATTACTCCTTCTCGAAATTTATCTTTATCTTTGGAAGCATTGTGAACGTAAAAAAAAAAGAACAAAGGAAATGATCCTGCTGAACTACTATAATGGCTCAATGACTAGAGTAGTTTCATTTGCGAAATTTGGAGCCTCGCTAGTGGTTTTGTCATCCCATCACCCAATTGGCGGCGATGCTTGAAAAAAAAGAACAAAGGAAATGATCCTGTAGTAAACTATAATGGCTCAATGACTAGAGTAGTTTCATTTGCCGAAATTTGGAGCCTGCTAGTGGTTTTGTCATCCCATCACCCAATTGGCGAGTAGTAGCACAATATTCAAGTTGCAAGTTGGATTCTTCAAGCTGTTCCCTAAAAAAACAAACTTGAACATCCTAATGCTTGGTTGGTGGATGATATTGTAAGTTCTTTATGAGATCAATGGCTCCTGAATTATCCACACAAAGTTTGGCTGGCATGATTGGAACTCGAATGTTCTGGAATAAATGGAGAAGCCACATCATTTCTTGAGTGGGCAATGCCTTAAATTCTGCCTCTGTTGTATGCAGACTAACAGTAGATTGCTTTTTGGATGATCATGTGAGAACATTGTTGCCTAGCATTGAAACGAAACCAGTTGTGGATTTCCTATAGTCATAATCTGTGCCAGCATGATCTGCATTTGTATAAAAAACTGATTTACTATTTTGTTGGTTTTTAACAATAATGCCTTATTCATAGTGCCTTTGAGGTAAGCTAAAATTCTTTTGGTTGGCAACCAATGAATTTTTTGGACTGGCTTGGCCAACTGCAAATTGAATATCTGGCCTGCTGATAATAACATATATTAGAGAACCTGCCAGCTGCCTATAAAGAGTGGGGCCACATGTAGGACCATTTTTATTATAGCTCAACTTGTTGCCTGGCTCATAGGAATTAACATCTGCATTGCAGTCTATCATATAAAATTTGAACAACATATCTTTTATGTACTTTGCTTGAGTAAGCTAAATATAAGTTGGATGTTGCCAAACTTCAATCCCTAAGTAGAAGTGTATTGAGCCAAGATTACTAAGCTCAAAGGCTTTGTTGAGTCATATCTTGAGATCTGCAACGATATTAGTAGCATCCTGAGTAATAATGAGATCATCTACATATTAGGTAAGAATGCGACTACTCTGAAATATAGGTTAAGGTCCGCTCTAGACCTCTAGAAATAAGATGAAGTAGAAATGAGTTGGTCTTTGCATGCCAGCAGGGTGGTGCCTGTTTTAGGCCATAAAGGCTTTTCTTTAGCTTGCAGTCTAAATGTTCTTCTAAAGCCTCTTCTAAATCACCATTTCGAAATGCACTTTGGAAGTCCATTTGCCAAAGGGGCCAGCCTTTGCTTGTTGTTAAGTCAATGACTGCTCTAACAGTATCCATGCGAGCAACATGAGCAAATACTTTAGCATAATCATGGCCATATTTCTGATTATAGCCCTTGGCTACTAATCATAGTCTATGTTTGGCCAAGGATCCATCTGCATGGAACTTTGTTCAATAGATCCATTTATTACCCATAACATTGTGCTTGGCTGGTCTAGGAACAAGTGTCCAAGTGTCTTGCTTTTCTAACATAGAATATTCACGAGTCATGGCATCCATCCATTGTTTTTGCTTGACTATTTGGTTGAAATGCTGACTGTCCTGATGTTCAGCATATTTGGCCATGAGAGCATAGTTTGAGTACGCGGCAAACCAGCAAGTCGGAGTGACCTTCATGGAGGTAGGAGCAGCAACTGAGCTATCATGCAATTCAGGGTCTTCTGGGGCAGAAATAAAAAGGGGAGAATCATCTCCATGACCTAGCAAAGGAATTACAGAAAATTGATCATTTGGAAATTCAAATTCATCGTCTGCTATCTGTTGCTGCTGTATTGGCAATGGCCTCAGACTGATATGAGGGTGCAGAGCTAAATGCATCATATTTAGACAGTAAAGAAGCAGTAGTGGATATCCAAATATTAGCATATTCAAATAAGTCTTGAAATAAATCTTTGTCAAAAGAATACTTATCGTCATCCACTTGTGGATGTTCTGCGTCCTCTATGCATTGAACACTTCTAGAAAGAAAGACCTTCTTTGTCTTGAGACCATAAAACCTCAAGCCTTTATTGTTCAATGGATAACCAATGAAAATACATTTAAGTGCCATGTCTGCGAGCTTTCCTTAATGTTTTAGCTTTTCCATAGGGATAGCAGCGTATGCAAGACATCCAAAGACTTTAAGATTATCCACATCCGATTTTTTGGCATAAAAAGATGCATACGAAGTTATAGATTGTAAGGGAACAGTAGGTGCTCTTTTCGCTAGATAAGCATCAGCTTGAAGAGCTTCTCCCTAAAATCTGAGATTCGTATTGTTTATGTGCAAGCATGGATCTCACTAGATTTTCTAGGGCCCTATGTTTTCTTTCAGCGATCCCATTTTGGGAGTCCGTATAAGGGACAGTTAGTTGCCTGTTTATGTCATGATCATGACAAAAAGCATCAAACTCTGAATTAACATATTTTGTTCCATTGTTAGTATGAAGAGCTTTAACTTTGGTTTCCATATGAGGTTCTATAAATGTAATAAAGTTTTTGAAATAGTGAAGTACCTGATTCTTGATCTTAGAGACAAAAGTCCCAGGTATACCTTGGGAAGTCATCAACAAGTATAAAGAAATACGAAGCTTCTCCTCAGGATGTAGTTGGCATGTAACACAAATCGATGTAAGAGCTCCAAGGTTTTGTGCCTGAACCGCTAGTGATGAGGATATGGTATGTGAGTCTACTTGCCCAAGTGACCGGGCCTCACATTCAAATGCATGAGAATGTAATTTGGGTATACCATCAACCATGGATAAACGTGAGAGTTCACCAAGTCTTTGGACCAACTATGTGACCATATCGAGCATGCCATAAAGAGTCTCTTGGAATTTTCTGCTGTTGAGGAAAAGCGAGGATGTAATGGGCGAGTATCAATTGTGTAGAGTCTGTTTTATTCATATGATCGATTAAGATGAACATTAAGTTGAGAAGGAGAAAGAAAGTCAAAGGGACTTTTCTCTGTCACATACATCTTCTTATCACATTCGGCCTTGCGATCAAATTGAGAGACTAAAAGTAGATTAGCAAGAAGATTTGAGAGATAAGTAACATCCTGAATTTCCAAAATTTCAGCGAAGGAATGCAAACTAACAGTTGACATAAGTTTCCATTGTCTAATGTCTTTGGGACTGAGTTATCCTCTTGTATATTCAAAATTCCCTATGACATGCTTTGATGCTCTTGAATCCATCATTAAATTTGAAGAGATTACCTTGGATTCTTGGGGAGGTGTTGATCGTAACTTGGGTCGAGACCAAGACTTGCATTATCTGCTTGAGAGATGAAACCTTTGTGTAGATTGATGAAAGGATGAAGAAAGATACACAAAGATAGGAAAGCATGAGCACACGAGAGCTACGCTTGATAGAACTACTCTAGTGGTGAGCGTAACTATGGCTTATAGTTGAGCCATGTCATGCGACTAGCTTAATGTATCACCACATGCCTAGTCATCTAGTAATAGCTAGGATATCTAAGTCTAACATCCCCCATGAGGACTAGCATGGGGACGAAAAAATAAAACACAATGAATATAAATATATGCAATAAACATTGAAAGATACCATCCCCCGAGTTGAAGTGTGAGGTATCATTTGGAGTAATGCCTTCATTTTGGAGAATGCCTTGCCGCCAAAGTAGGTTTGTAAACCCATCCACGGCCTGATCTTGTGTTGGATAGTATGATAGAGTAAGGTAGCCATTGTATATCTGAGCTCTGATAAAGTGCATCTTGATGTCCATGATTTTGAGATGCATTTTGAAGTCTTTAACATTCTGAATTGCTCCACAGTTGTCACAGTAAAATAGTGCAGGTTTAGCATGAACTCCAAGGTCTTTATAGAGATTAAGAAGCCATTGCATTTCTTGACTTGTAAGTGAGAGCCTTGAGTTCTGCTTCTGTCGTAGTTATGCTGCTCTGTTTCTTTGAATTCCAGCTGACAGGATTTCCACCATAAAAGGAAACATAGCCAGTGAGGCTTTTCCTATGATCTACATCTGTAGATGCCATATTCGAGTCAGAGTATAGGGTCAGTTTGTGATCTGCCAATTTTCTGTAAAAAAAATGCCTTCGTCAAGTGTTGCTTTAAGGTAATTCAAGACTCGTTTTGCTGCTTTCCAGTGGGGCGCTTTTCGATGGATCCTAACGTGAGTAAGAACTCCTATGACATAGGCAATGTCTGGTTGCGTGATGGTGAGGTAGAGCAAAGCACCAACTAGTTGTTTGTAGAGTGTAGGGTCTGTGAACTCGAGATCAAACTCAAGAGTGAGTGTGATGCCTATTTCCCATGGAGTAGACAATGGCATATAGTCTGTCATGTGGAATTTGGCATGAATTTCATGTGGATGCCCATCGCTTTCTGCCAAACCTCCAACCTTAGGCAGTAATGCACGATTCCAAGATCAAGAACTATATTTGTTTGAGAGATGAGAGCTTACGACTATCAATAACTATTGTGTCATCCACATAGAGTAAGATAACAGAGATAGCTGGTCCATCAAACTTGTAGTAGAGATTTGGATCTGCTCAAGATCAGTTATATCTCGTTTGGCATAGGAAGTTGTTGATCTTTTGATGCCAGCAGCATGGAGCTTGCTTCAATCCATATATGTTCTTGTTGAGCTTGCAAACATATTCTAGATTGCTTGTCCACAAAACTAGGAGGTTGTTGTATATAGAGCTCCTCTTCCAAATTTCCCTTATGAGGAATCTTGGACTTAAAATCAAGTTGGTAGATGGCCCAACCTTTCTGAGCTGCTAGTGCTATTACAGCCCTTAAAGTATCAAGCCTGACTACCAGTGCAAAGACATCATTCTGTTCAAATCCTTCTGCTTGTGTATACCCTTTGGCCACTAGTCTAGCTTTGTGGCAAGAGAGTGTGCCATCAGCATTGTACTTGATGTGATATAGCCACTTGGCACCAATGACATTCTTTGCTAGTGGTGTCGGTACTAACTCCCATGTGTCTGCTTATAGAGCATAGCCAATTCATCATGCATTGCCTGGACCCAATGATCATGCTTGGCTGAGTATATGAAATGGGATCACTGTTTTGAATTACCTTGGCCATGAGAGCAAAGTTACATTAGTCTGGAATGGGTGAGACTTCAGATATATGAGCAGGAATAGTCAATGGGAGGCAGGCCAGCAAGTCGTTATGATCTTCGGAGTTGCGTTGAGTGAGGGATCGAGTGAGGGATTGTGACCTTCCAGCATAATATACGGTAGAAATATGTATATCATACTGCCACGTCACTCGTACATGTCGCCCTTGACGACATGTACTTGGCGACCGTAAAGGGTTGCACCCTATAAGGCAACTTGTTATGTTGGACATGCCCTTTAACATGTGCATATAACCCCATTTTGCCACGTGGCAAAGCCCCACAAGACCTTTTATACCCTGACCCTAAAGGTCATGCAAAAGAGACTGGAATCCTAAACTTTCCTTTCTCGAATTCTAGTATCCAAGAGCTTGCCTTAGCAAGTGCTTGCACCATTCCTGCCTATCAGATGCTGCGAAGCCCGCTTTGCGCAATAGGTCTCCCGAATTTGTTCATCTCCTTCTTGATCGATAGCATGGATGTCATCCATGGAGCTGGAGCAAGCCACGGATCAGGTAGGTGGTCATTTTGTTGTGCAATGCCGACTTCCAATCCGGCATGTTTAGCCTTAGAGGCCCTATAGATTCTGAGATCTCAGCCTCTAATGAAAGAACCTAACCATGTATGTTAGATAGATACATTAGATGATATTCTATTTTTCTGTTCTATGGATGATTATGAGCTCCTAAAGGCCTTAGTAGGTCATGCACCTAGTTAGCCTTCATAATTCCCAAATTATTGCAATCTGTGCATAAGAGGCCCCCTGGCTGTGGGTGGCAGGGCTAGACCGGCGTATAAAGATATGTCCCGTTACAGATTGATCCCAGGAGATCTTAACAGGCTAGGCCTAGTGGCTTGCCACTTAGTGTGGGCAAGACATAGGCTCTTGCCACTTAGTGTGGGCAAGGCATGGGCTCGACACCTCTTGGGTGATGCGCCACCTTCAATGGGGTTCAAGTCGTAGATGAACAGTGTGCTCTCTAGCTACCTGTAATGGGCATGCGTGCCTCTAGATGATCTTCTCCTGCCTCATCGGGACTAGGGAGATGCAACCCAGGAGTAGATTATGCACCCCGCAGTCAAGCCCTAAGACTTATCAGCCAAGGGCGGATGGAGCAGACTACCCAATGACCATGTTCTATACCAGCCAAATCTATTGTTATGAACTCTGTCTGCTTTGACCTCTAAAGACGTGAGCTGTCAATCGATCCCTTAAGTCTGAGCCTTGGGTAGGGAATATTCCAGCCAAATCTATTGTTATGAACTCGGCCCCGCTTTGACCTCTAAAGGCGTGAGTCATCGATCGATCCCTTTAGTCCGAGCCCTTGGGTAGGATTCCCCTTATGTTGATGATATTGATGTTGTTGATGCAGATGTTATGGTGAGCTACCCTTCGAGGTGGAACTATGTACAAATGCTATGTGCTTACATTTGTTTACACTTCCGCGACTAGGTCGATCCCGAGAGAGACAAGATGAATGACATGTCTATTCTGCCTCGTCAAGTTCTTGTTGGTTATCATTGTATTAGGGAATGCAGAATACATAGCTAGAGGAGTAAATAAAAGCAGATACGAGTGTATTAAAATTAAAAGAAGCTGATGGTACAGAAGGATTGTGGTTGCTGTGCCTTTCTTTTTACTACCAATGGACAAAAAATTCTGGCCAAGAGCAACGTACAAGGACTTGTATTTATTGCTGCGTGAATGAAGAGGAAGGTAAACGTGTCTTAGTAGTAAGTGCTGCAGTCGAGTTTAGACAACGAAACTTGTCCCTAGGCTATGATTCGAGAGAATTCTGGCTACTAAAGTATATAACTAGTTCTGCCCGAGTCTGGCCATTTGCCATGATATGGTGCTTCCAAAGGCCTGAGTCTGAGCCTCTTTGCGGTTTTCAGCAGAAGCTATCTCACCACTATAAAATATTGCAACGGCCTGGATCATGTGTTACAATCCTGTCTTTGATGAATGCTATCAGAAAATAAGAAACAAGGCAAGAGACTTCTCTACCCATAAAACATTTGATAAGCAGACAGCATCCAATTTACACTTGGTGTAATGTATGAGATGGGAAGATAAACAATGCTGAAGTTTTAAGGAAACATAAAGAGGCATCATTTTACTCATCCTAGTATGTGTCTCACAAGATCTGAAAAAAATGTTTTCTACTGCAGTTTCCAAAGCCACACACCTTGCAAATGAAGTCAGAGCTGCCTTGCAAACATTAATAAAATGATACCCCTCAGAAAACAAAATCTTATATACCACTTCATCAGAACGGACTAAACTATTCCGAAACAAGTACTTCTCAGATGACTTTGTTTCAACTTTCAAAAACTTGAAGGCTTCCAAGTCGCCATAATTGGCTTATGCTACCAACGTGCTTGCTGTAGAAGATTCACTGCAACAAAATAGTCAAATATTAGCCGACAATTAAAAAAAAAACAAAACAATTGCAGAAACTAATATAAACAAATTCCAGTCCCTAAGTTTTTCCAAAGGATTGACCATTACTTGAAAAATATTGCACAATCCGCCATGTACAGTAGCAGCATTGCTCTATAGTTAATTATGACACAAAAAGAGGAACTTACTACTTCCAGTTGGGTGGCAGCTTTTTGGTGCGTTTGTAGTATCTAGCAAGCCGATGCACACGGCTCTCAATAAGAATTAACCGAAACTTGGAATCCTTGTCCTTGCGGTTCCTCTCAAGATGCTTGCGCACTGCAACTGCCTTCTTGATGAGATGATACAGGTCTTCTGGGATCTCTGGTCCAAGGCCTAGACAATAGAAAATAAATCAAGAAGACGAATTCTAAGTCTGCCTTCCAATGTAATTTAAAAACAGAATCTATATTACCATGTCCCTTGAGGATGCGAAGTATCTTGCTTCCAGTTACGCTACTAACTTGGGTAATACCATGAGAATCTCTCAATAGGACACCAATCTGAGATGGTGTCAAACCTTTTTTGGCTAGCCTGCAAATGTTCTCCTGAACCTGCATAGCCATAAAAAGAATATTACCGACAGAAATACAAGAACACAAAGAACCCTGCAACAAACCTCTTGAGATGTGACTTTCAACCAACTTGGAGGGGTCCGTTTGTAAGGCAAAGCTGAGGATGAAATACCCTTTCTACATATCAAAAGACACTACGAATCAAACGCAGCGAAGTTGAACTTAAGCAAATCCGCTTACAAAATCCACAGTGAACAGAAAAGAGAAGAATGCAATTAAGGAGGTACTACTTACCCGGGCGTGTGCATACGACCCATGGCTGCCGACGGACCTGCTGCGCCGAGGCGGAAGAACGATTACGCCCTAATTTGAGCCGCTGCCCTAATGGTGATAAAACCCTAGGGCTCGGTATAATATACGTATATTGCTCAATATGCAGCTGCCTTTGGTATTCATACGTTGCTTTGCAACTATTACCCCCAATTTTTCTGGAAGGGGCTCCAAACACATTTTTTCCCAAAGGCTTCTTGGTCTAGAAGGTTTTGTTTTTTTTTTTTTTTTTTTGAAGGTAAGAATTTTTTGTATTGAAAATATTGGAAGAATTACAATACAAAGATCCCTCATGGATCGATATGAATAAAGTACAAAGGATCCCACATGGATCCTCAATCATGTCTGCTTGACTATAGTACTCATACGGCTCTCTCAACCTCTTCTTCTATCCAACTAATACTACAGTATGAACATCTTCTTAACTAAATAGAATACTACAGGAGTTAAATCCGCAATTTCCACAAGCTGTAGACAAATCTTGAATGCTTCAAGAACCTCTTGCAAATTTAGAAATGAAGAGAAAAGAGACAAAGGGTAACCTGAACAATCTCCCGACTTTAGAGAAGCTAATATGCTTCGAACTATGATCCAATTCTGCAGTTTTGCTACCAAATGTGAGATTGAAATGAGATGCTGCATTGTCGGGAAGTGCCAGTCGGCCAACCTGCAATAGGCTAGACACACACCCAATGCACCAAAACTCCCTAAAGTTTGGCTCATGATATCTGGTCTTGATATAGAAGCCTTCCTGGACACCAAAAGCTCCCTAGCTCGGCAATATCAAACAATCTGACATCCTGTTTTAAAACTGTAAAATTGTGACCAAGAACTTACACTGGCTCTTTCCAAGAAAACATCCCTAAATCTTCCCGCTAGCAAGAAAGAGCAAGAGGAGGGGAAGAAAACCATCTGATCGAGAGGATCCATCTAAAAAAGCCTAAGAAGACCCGAACCGCTTTCTTTCTAATTCTGCTTAAATCGCTTCACCTTATAGGCTCCACGCCCTTTCGGTGTGATTTGCTTAACAAAATCATCATTCTTGTTAAAAGATCGAAGCAAAGGCCACGTTAGTGGCTTACCAACACAAAACCGGAAAGACCGCCTTGAAGTCGCTACGGATCAAATCTGCAAATTCTTTCAAGAAAGAAACCCCATGGCCATTGGCAAACCCACTAGCATCGATTAGGGATTCGGTGCCGCAAGGATGGTCAGAAATGCTTGATTCCGGTCGGAGGAGAAAGAGGGCGCCTCCTCCCCCTTGCCGCCCTAACTAACCGCAGCGCAGCCAGATAATCTCTTTTTCTTCTTTCTTGCATCTTTTTGGAGCAACAACAATGGATCCCATCGGATTGGCCTCTAAATCTTTCATCTCGGCCATTCCAAAGCTCAATCTGGTGGGCCTTGGGCTTCCGAACGACATCGCCAAAAAATCTACACCATCCTCGCAAACCTTTTATTAACGGAAGATAGCAAGGAGCTCACCCGTTGGAAAGGTGACTTATCGAGTGGTCATTGGCATAGTTCTTCCCGACGTTGCCTTGCCATTGCTTTCACCGCAATTGGTCGATGCGGTTTCTACAATGGTGGTATTGATGTATTGTTGCGGTTGGCGTGAAACGCATTCTTGCAAAGCCTAGTCCATGAACCACATCTAATATCGTGTCAAAACACACTAGTAAATATTGCCAACTTTAAAGATAGTAGGTTGTCAAAACAACACTATCGGACATGGTAAAAATTACCCACTTCAAAGATAGTAAGTTTCAAAATAGCAACTAGTCACACATGGTAAATATTACCACTCTTGGCTCTAGCGAGACCCTAATGGAAATCCAAGAGAATCTTGGCGTTCAAATCTTCATACCTAATTTGAATTTAACCTTCCCAACATGTGAGTTTGATTACATTGACTTTGACGTTGTTTGACTTTTGCTTTAGAGTTTGATTACCACGTTTGGAGTTGATTTTGATGCGTTGGCCCATATAGTATGGTATAGACGTATGGTTTGACTGGCATACAAAGTTATGTGCCCCACGAACTGGATGATAAAGAGACCTGATAACATGCAGCATGATTGTAGAGTGTTATATATCCATGTTCTTCTAGTATATCGTTCAAAGCACTACCTCATGTATTATTATTATTATTATTATTATTATTTTTTTTTTTTTTTTTTTTTTTTTTTTTTTTTTTGGGCAAAGTTGTTTTTATATTGCATTTAGAATAGAATAGAATAGAATAGATTTTTAACGTCCACCGGAGACCAATAGGTCATGGGTCTATTATAACAGAGTTTGGCCTTTTTAATCGACCAGTCATGGATTATAGTTTCCATGATCCAAAAATAGATTAGATTTTTAACAGATATTATAGGTCTGACCCAAAAATTAATCACACACAATATCCAATTCTTCTCTTCCTTCCTACTTATGCTACATCTAAGATATCTTGTAGTGTGATATCTGGTACGTTACACTTTCCAAACATCTTCAACATCATATCCAAATCCTCAGCAGTATAGTTGGTGAAGTCAAGTAACAGGAGTACATGAGCCTGCCTCTTTTGTTGCCATTTATGGAACAAGTTTTTAAAGTATGGCTTCAGGCTATTGAACCTCCATAATTCCTTTTTTTCAGGAACTTTTTTATTGCCTTGGCATGTACCATTTCACGCCTCAACATTTTGAAAATTTTTTCCTGCTCTGCTTAGAGAGTTGGGAATCCTCTTCATCTTCTAGATTCTACTATCAACATCCAAAAAACTTAATATATTGGTTTTAGAAATAGAGCTCAGGTTTGTTTGTGTAATCCAGCTCCAACATTCAGTCACCTTTGGGCATGTGAAAACATCGTTCGAGGTTTCCCTTTCCCCACAACCTAGTGGGCATATGGTGATAGTGTACTGTCATATTTTGCTCTTCTTACATAAGCAGGAGCGATTTGATGCAAAACTAACCATCCGGAAGGTTTTGAGTTTGTTGGCAGTATAAAGTTTCCAGCTTTTGGCATTAGATTTGGCCAACCTTTCTTCATCACATTGCTAGAGAGAATTGGCCCGAGAGGGTTTGTGTACTGTGAGAGCTTGATTAATTTCCTTAACTGAATATATTTCTTTTCCATTCAATTGCCACTGATTTGAGTTAGCACTAGGTTCCTTTTGTATATCCACTTTCTTCATAATTGTGTTGAATATGATTTTGTCAATATTCGATCCCTTAGTAATCTCTGCTACTTCTTTCCATATTCTCCATCTGTTATCCACTCTTAGATCTCCAAATTTCCTAAGCCATGCTTCATACCATTGCATATACTTATGAGGGTATTTAAGGGCTAAACATCCTATATCTTCAGAGTTCATACCTGGATGCCAAAAGAAATGGATTTCATTACATCTAGCATCAATCTCAAGTGGCTTATAACATAGGCTCACTTCATTCCATGCTTCCAACATTCTCCTCATATATTATCAAAGCCATTATCACTTGGACCCCTTTAAATGGACTCTAGGATCATAATATATCCGCTATCGCTGATTAGCCACTATATACTGTAGTTTCAAATCTAAAACCAAATGTTTGGGCCATTTTTTTAATCAATCCGGCTCTATTTGAGCTCAAATCTCTTCCCAATTCGGCACTAAAGAGGCAGAAAAGCCAACCATATATCAAGCAACTTATAGGGTAGGAAGATCGATCCAACCATAGATTAAGCCACGTCGCCGACGGTTTTGTCCGGATATACCACTTTTTTGGCGAGTATCCGCATAGTCGATAAATAGATGACCGGATATGCCACTTTTTTTTTTGGGATATACCCACGATCCCGACTCCATTTATGCTCATTTGATCACTTCATATTTCCATCTATGTAGAACCTAGCAAACTTAACCAAATATGAGAATATCATACATCATCAAAAAAGGGTCCCAGAGAGATCTTTCCAATGCAACAAAAAACACTCAAAATGGAGTCCCGATTTAAAAGTTACTATAAAAACTATATTACTATCAAATCATGGCATGCACTTTTGCAAAAAGATATCCGGATTGAAAATTACAAAGAACAAGTATCTATCTTGATAGATCCGAGTCAGATCAAATACCAATGAAAAGCTCTCTACATAAGCTTTTCGAAGGAGCCCAAGATCATTAAAAAAACAATTGACATTCTCTCTCGGGCTCTTCTTTATCTATTTTAATGGCTTAAATATTACATACAATGGTTTGATAAAACAAAAATCTCACATAAAATCTTGTTTTAATTAAAACCTTTTTTCCAATAAAAAAGATTTGTAAAATCACTTTTTGTTCTTTTCATCCTCCTCCTCATTCTTAATTTTGGATCTTTCATCTTCCGTTCTTCTTGTTCATGATGTTTACTTTCTTATTGTTTGCATGTCCCTCCTTGCTCCTTATGTTTCTTTCATTCATTTTTACATCTTTCTTTAGATTTCCTACACTTTTCTTCTTCTTCTTCATTGTCTTCTTTTTTTCTCCATTTCCACCTTTTTATAGGATCTCCTTTCATGTCCTTACCTCGGATCCATACCTGACTTGTTGCCATTGTACTATTGTCATGTATATTAGTGTACTATGATCTATGTAACATACACTTCCCATTCCAATCATCATTGCTTCAAGATACCATACATTTACATGTTTTAGACTTCGAGTTATGTTCATTCTCAAAAAGAAAAAGATTCAAAGTGGCTTATAAATTGTCTATAATAGTACATCACCTTGCATATATGAACAAAGCATCGGCAATATTCTTGCACCATGAAATAATTAGCAATCTTTTTAAGTTGTGTTTCCCATTCGGCTTAGGTCCTTAATGGTGCTTGCTCAATGGGGTTTGTTGCAAAGTAGTCATTTATGGATTGCAACATCATGGTTATAGGCCACTTTATAAAATCTATATTCATCATAGATATTCATGTTCAGAGGAGTGAAATAACAAGATGCCAACTAGATTGTTTCATTTTGTGATTGCAGGTATACCCACAAGTATTGGTTGTATTCATGCCTACCAATCCACGACGTATTAGTTCTTTCTTAATATAAGATGTCAATCCACCAAAACCTCTTCCCAATCTACACTCTTCCATATTCCAAGCAATGCCTATTTCCGTAAATCCATATGTATCAGTTAAGGAACTTGGTTGATGCTGCTAAGTTGCAGAGTACAAGAGTAAATTTGCACTTCTCTAGATATTAGCAGTAGCGTCTCCTGTGTGAAACTATGTATATCATACTAAGATGCTCAAGGCTGCAAATTCCTATTTATAATATCTTTATTCCTATCCATGAATGCAATAAAACCATCCAATTTGGCAACCTTTACTTTCTCCCTCTTTTTTCCAGTGTTCAAGCTGTGCTGGAAAAGATCTAGATCAATCCAAGTTTTTTGTCTTTTAAGCACTGACTTGTTTTGGAGCACTATATTAGGCGCCTCCTCAATTCTAAATTTTAATAAGATAGGCTTGTGATACCCACCTTGCTTGCCAAGTCTTCTACTATGCACAGTTTGGGGTTCATGCAGATGCATGACATCTTTGAAAAAGAGCTCCATTAATGTCCTCATCTTGTTGCTCAACAATCCCAGATATCTTCTAGATTTTTCTGCCACTATATCTTCACGAATCATGATGCAGATCCATCTGTTCCTTGGTAGCATTGGTTACTGATTTTGCAAGTCTGGATTGCAGATCATTGATGGTTCCTTGCAATTGAGATGTACTTGGATCTGCACATACTTTTGGCATGAGTGATTTGAGTTCTAAAATTTGGGCTTCCAATTCGCCATTCTGTGCAATGAGATCTTGGACTACCATCTTGAGCTTAGCAACTTCCTCCTTCAAATTGTGCAACAAAGAGAAGAGATAACTGTTTGGCTCAATAGAGCCAGATCATTTTTTTGGCGGCATACGAAATGGATGGGTAAGTTAGAGTTGCTAAATGCCAAGATCCCCTAGACACTAATGACCCAATGATAGAAACAATAACATTTACCTGACTAAAGGCAGTGAGATAAGTCGAAAAAGTCATCCACCATTTGTGACAAAATAAATGGAGCTAAAAATTGTAGAGTCAATTAAGAATGGCATTATCTAGATTTTCATAGTCACAAGTAAAGAACCCAACACAATCGAGTACACCTAATTGTTGCAGCTTCGTGTTATTTTCATTCAACCCTAGATCAAAGCTCATCCATTGGAGTTGGTTATTGCCATCTATTTAAAGTTGTATCTAAAGATGCATTAGAATGTAGATTTGCAACTTCGTATAATACATCTATAGATAAACACAAAACAAAAAAAAATGAAAATTGGTCTATTCAAATTTCGTGGTGTATCATTCAATGTATTGAATTTTGAAAAATGGACCTAATAAAGTGTTTTCGCTTCAGAAAGCGTCAGTATGGTGCATTGTTGAGAGGTACAAAGGCGGCGACTTCGGAGTAAAGAATAGTGCTAATAGATTTGCCTCCTTCATTCCCTTGTTTTGTTGATTTCTCGGCTATATCTTTATTTATCGTTTGCATACTTTGCCAATAAAAAACTATTGAATTTTTCATCCAAAATTTATGCTCAAGTTTCAATGGTGCAAAACACTGATTTCAACGTGATCAATATTTAGCCTTACAACCATCAACTAAAGAAAGCAAAGTATGGACCTTTGTCACCAGGCAACCAAGATAATCATCACACGGGCCAGAAGCCCTTGGTTTCCAGAAAGCGAGACCAAAGTATTCAAGCCGCCCGTGCTATGACGACCTCACCGATCACCAAAGAACAATCAAAACGTCAAACCACAAAGCTCTTACAAACTCTACGTTAAAAACCCACAAAATCGGTTACCATGATGTAATTCCAGAAGTGCTATGGCACAAGTAAGAAAAAATGAAAAGCTCGAAGGAAGAAGCCGATTTTTTTCAAGATCTTGCAGCACAAGACTGGATCAATCCCACTTCAATCGGCATGAAGATAGACTAGAAGAATTTTGTTTACAACTCCATGCCATTCTATTTTCGCACCACTACAAAAAAAAAAAAAAAAAAACCCGAAACCTTAGGGACCCGGAAATTTCCTCGCGGATTTTAAAGTCGGTTTTTAGGTAACTTTTGGTCTAAATTTTTGGTGGCGATCCGGTGGCCGCCCAAGCTCTCCATTTCTAGTGGCTCGGTCTTTTTTTTACCATCGCCATTGAGCTTTTTAACAGGGGCCTCGCCATCGCCATCGCCATGGAGCTTTCTTGGAACAAAAATTTTGGTTGCAAATCTCTCAGAATCTTTCCCTCGGTTTTGTTGGAGCGGGCTTTGCGAAACAGTAGCTTCCCCTGCAAATCTCCTTTTCTTTTGTTTATTTCGATTCATGCCGCCAAGAAGAACGGATTCTTGGTGCCATAACGCTATATTTTGGCCTTTTGCATATGTTCTTGGCGGATTTCCTCGGGGCCGCCATCCAAAGCCGCTCGCCCTTTTGTCTTTCCAAATTCTTCATGCTCGCTTTTCATGCCCCTTTTCTCTTCCCTCGCTCGAGCTATTCTTCCCATTCTCATACATCGCCAAATGCTTCATATCCTCTTTGCTTGTTTCGCTCTACAAATCCGAATGTTTTATCGTCAAATTTGAATAGGAAATCGCATCCGAACAAGAATGGATTGGGTTAAAGGAAATTTCTAGGTCCCTAAGGTTATGGCGGGAAACTGCCGAAGCTGGGTGTTCGAAGCGGCGCCGCCGCCAGCCGCCGGCGCGGCGACGCCAAAGCCGCTTCCCCTGAAACCCCCGCCTCCCAAAAGTTTCCCCTTCCAAAATTGTATAAGAGAAAGGGCCCGGGCTTTTCTCCGAGGTCAAGTCAAGGAGGCCCGCTTTTGACCTCCCGAAAAAGCCCATGGGGCCTTCACCTAATCCGAAAGAAGCTTTTATCGCTTCGGGGCATAGAATCGGCGGTAAAACAGTGTGAATCGAAGGTAAAATGGTGGCGATCGGTTGGTAAATTGCGATGATCGTTTTGTTCTTCCACTTGACTTTCAGGTAACAAGACACATGTCACAATGTAATTGAACACGGGGCCAGAACAGCAGGTAAAGCTTCTTTTCGAAAATAGAAAAGCCAAAGAAGCTGCCCATTCTCTTAATACCCTACAATACCCAAATTGTAATCCAAACCATGCGAAAAAATACCCTTCTCCAATACAGAAATCCATTGTGTCTTTATCCCGTATTGCTCTGCTGCATCGGTCCAATACCTCTGTCTTCATTGCATCCAAAAAAGTTGTTTCTTCTTCATGGTTGTGAGTATAGCATATAGCCAGGGGGGGATATTACGGGCAAATCACCTGCTGTTGCAGGTTTTAGGACAGGCACAAGAATATTTGAGTATATATTAGCATATACCTAGAATATGCTCTTTAACTGCGTGAGCGAGGGCAAAGGGTTTGCCCTTTAGGGGCAGTGGAAATGCACCCAATAACGAGCCAAGCTGTGGTATTATCCACAGGCCTAGACATGGCTGCCTCTGCGGCTATGGTGGCGCTTCGTTCGTCTCCTCCCTCCTCCATCCTTTTTTCATGCTCCTCATTGCATTATGGAAATCGCCCAACCCGCACAAGTTCTGCCTCAGCTCTGGCAACATCTTTCAAAGGCCTTCAGTTGGGCAGCCTACGAGATCGTACCTTTCCTGTGCCTGATGGCAAATTAGCGGCCAAGAACCATTGCCTTCCCACAGTTTGTAAGCTGAAAATGAAGACTCGGAAAGTAAGTTCTATTCATGAAGAATTTTCAGTATCTGTTAGTTGGCATTGGCCTATTTTTAAAATGGTGGGATTTTCGCCTGCTTTAGGCTGTTGCAAAGCGTTTTAAGGTCACTGGAAGTGGTCTAATTATTCGAAGAAGGGCAGGGAAGCAACATCTTTGCAGAAAAAGACTAGGAAAAGAAAAAATCGTCTCTCTCAAAAAGGTTTGTGCAAGCCCTAGCTTTTTATAGATAAATTAGTGAAGTAAGTAAAGAAATTAGATTACATTATATCTATGTCAACATGAGCATTATATTGCAGCTGATTTAATTTCAACGAATTAATTCCTAGAGGTCTCACTAGCTTTTTGGTATGTGGCACCATGTTCTGGTTCCATCTGGTCAGAGCTTCAAAACTTCTAGCTTCCTGTTAGCTATTGGCTATACATTTATTTAAATGCAACCACATTTTCCTCCAAAGCATGATCCACAGGGGCACTCTGCAGTTAGATGTTTCCCATCATGTTACCTTCCGTCTTGAATGAATTTTCTTATAGTCCATATTATTTGCAGGTAAGGCCAAAATGTAGAATTGAAATTAGTTGCCTATCTGCAGTATGTGCATCACTAAGGAGCATCAGGAAATACTACTGAAGTAGAAGCTGGGCATATGATATACTTATGTGTGTTTGGCTTTGCAAATTTCTGATTTGACACCTCTTTTCTATCTGCAGGCCCTGGTTGACAGGCGTGACTATGACAATATCATAGGTGCAATGCCTTACATGAAAGTCAGAAGGTAACATTCTTATTCTTCTTTGCATTCTCAGCATTCTCTATCTATTTATCTATCTTATTTCCGCTTATCGGTCTATCTGTATCTATTTATCTATCTCTTCCTGTTTTTCATGTTCTCTATCTTTTTCTCTCTCTATCTATCTATCTTCTGCTTATTCTTCTTGACTTAGTTTATGATGAACATTGTTATTGGGCTTATTCTTTCTTGTATTGAGGTTTCTCCAGGAGGCCTCTTGAGTCGAGAAGATTTGAATCATCAAATGAACAATGAAATGTTCCAACAATTTCTGTGCAATATTAAAGTTAACGTATCCTCAGGCCTTGCTTCATGTTATTGTCTTCTTTTTTTGGGAAGGTATGTGTCAAAAGGAAATCAAATAAGACAGGAAAACAATCCCACAACACATAAGTTCATACAAATTTACAAGCGGTTTAAACTATTTAGAGGCAATAAATTGGGAAAATTGATAAACGAACATATAACATGCGTGGACGTACACGAACAATTTGAATACCTATTCTATCTTGATTTATGCATTGGGAGGGAATTCCAAAATCCCGTTGACAAAAATGCTCAAGTTTTTTGAAAGTGGTAATGGACAAAGTATTGGGCTTTTACAAATGGTTCACATCAATTCTCAATCAAGTTCTACATTAATTTCCCAAATTGCCTTGTACGTTAATTCCTCAAATGCCCTTGAAAACTGAAATTTTGAGTAGGGAATGGAAAACGGACTCCATTCCCGGATTTGCTGAATGGGGAACCCCGCTAAAAAAGGCCGGAGCGGGTCAAAACACTAAAACTGGGAATGGAGGACCAACCTCCATTCCCCTACAAAATGGAAATAAGGAGGAAAGATTTTACAGAGCTGGGCCAAACTCAATTGAAAAAGAGAGAGATTTGCAAAAGAAAAGGATTTACAGGAAATCTTCTATCCTTGCTGGCCGCAGAATAATTGCCATTGCAAAACGAAAAAGCTTGAAAAATGCTTGAAGAAGCTCTCGCTAACCTCGCGACTTGCTAACCTGGAAAAAATATATGAACAAGCCGCGAAAGGATTCAATGCGCGAAGAATCTACATGAAGAAGCATGAAGGATTCAGAAAAAGGAGCTCCATGCAAACCCTAAAAAAACGAGGGAACTTGCGCCGCCGGGTCACACGGAATCGATAAACCCTAAATTCCGATATTGGACAAAACGCAACATAAGAGTGGTCGCCGTATAGAATAATGACGCACCCTATTTCCATTTTGAGCTTGATATTTTGAGATTCTCGTTTTTTAGACCGTCATCCTTTTGTAACGGTTTTGAAATTTAGAGATAAGAAATAAATGAAAAGAAAAAGATTGTAATGGCTCGAGAATAAAGATGAGAAATAAAAAGAAAAGGAAAACAACAAAATTAAAGATGAGAAATAAAAAGAAAGGGAAAATAACAAAAATTAGAAGATGTCTTGAGTAAACACACTTGAGCTAAAGATCCTTCAACTCTATCTAGAAATTCTATTATTGAAGTGCCATAAGTAATAAATGATATGCAATCGGTTTTTAATTTGCAAAATGATGAATGATTTAGCATATTCTCGAATAGTGATTTATTCCTAGAGATTGTATTGTTTGAAGTGCCATAAAGAATAAATAAAATGGGCTAGTTTTTAGTTTGCAAATGATGAAATGATTTAGATTCTCAGAATAGTGATTTATTCCTAAAAAGCAACAACAAAGAAAAAGCAAAAGAAACAATGAAAAAGCACAATGAAGCACGTACAATATCAAAATCTTTGAAAGAGAACATCGATTTTCAAGCAAATTCTGTCATCTTCCATATTAAGATTCGAATGTTCTTTTCGATTTTTTTTTTTTTCTTTCTTCTCCCCTCTCCTCTCTCCCTCTCTCCTCTCTCTCTCTCCTCTCTCCTCTCTCCTTCTCTTCTTCTCTTTTGCTTTTCCCGCTTTTCTTTTCTTTTTTCCTTTTTCCACTATATAATGCACCGGGAGGATGTTCAAATGGAAAGAATACCTTCGGCCCCTAAGAAAAATCACATGGACTCTCTAATCAATTCTTGAGAAAGTCGCGACATGCTTAGAAACGGGAACAACCATGCAGGGGAAAGCCAAGAGTTCTTACCGTGAGTCTAGATGGGAGGGTTCTCATGGAGCAAGCACATCAAAAGAAAGTTGACTTCGGGTCCTAACAATGGCTCCAAGTGGTTTGTGGAAAGCAAGGTCTCAAAGCCGAAGTGGTTTGATCTTCCTGAGTGGGATCCTTTTGAGGACATCAAGGATACTTTGTGCTAGTAAGGCCTGACGATGAGGATTGTCCAATATAGTTAGGGATGGCACTCTCTGATGTTACTACCACCATGGTTGATGGAGAAAAGTTGCGTTCTGGATTCCAGGTTCAATATTGGGAGCCAGTTGGAAGGCACAAGAGTAGAACTTGAAGGAGCAATACAAGACTCGATCACCGAGAAGAAGTGGAGGACAAATCTCGGCGATCCTCAAAGGAGGGAATTGGTGGAATGTGTGGTATGGTCATATCCAACTTGTCATATTTCAAAGGACAAGACCCACAAGATCCCAAAAAGGAGATAGAGAAAGCCATGAGGGAACCCTCCGCTATAGCACTGTATGAGAGGGTAGATAATAATGAGAAGCTTGAAAACTTCCTCAACTCATGGTTTGTAAAATTTATGAGGAAAAAACAAGTGACCCAGTTCTTGGTGTATAATGTGTAATTCTATTCAAGCATTCAATTCAATTTTATTTTTTTATTTTTTTTAGTATGAATTCCATTTTTAGCATGAGACCCAAACATCAGGATCTGACCCACTTTAATTAATATGACTTTCCTACGTTATGTCTCCATTAAGAAATTCAGATTTGAAGTCCATTTGGTAGACTGGCCAGCCTTTATGAGCTGCTATTGAAAGAAATGCTCTCACAATGTCTAATCAAACGATCGGGGAGCAAATACTTCTTTCTAATCAAATCGTTTGTCTTGAGTGTAATCTTTGGCTGCCAATCTTGCTTTATGCTTTAAAATGATTCCATCAGAATGATACTTAGTGGAAAACACCCATTTGGCCCCTATGATATTATGATATGCTAGTTTTGAAATGAGTTCCCAAGTACCATGTTTGTGAAGCATAGAAATTTCTTCATGCATAGTTGTTTGCTCGTGATCATACTTTGCAGATTGAGCATATGTTGTTGGATCAGAATCAAACAACACTTTTGCCATCAAGGCATAATTGCATTGGTCCAATGCAAAACGTACAAATCTCCTTGATGCAGGATGAGCAACATTGTCTGCAGTGTGGGTAGCAGATGGTGGAGATGGAAGAGGTTTAGCATATTGCAATGGTTCGAAGCATAATAAGGGCTGTTGATCCCAATGGGAGATGCAGGATCAAGATCAATAGGACTGTTTGATGTCATACGCAGCATGACCTTTTGGATAGCAGGAATTACTGGTGGAAAAGATTGTGCTGAACATGAAGTTTCACCATATTGTTTATTGTAAGGCAAATTGCATATTACCTTATCATAGTCTATTTGACCATTTTGATAGAAGTCAGAAGAATATACAGAATCTTCTATGAATACCACGCTCCAAGAAGCAAATACTTTCTGTGAAACAAGGTCATATCACCGCCATGCCTTCATATTCATTGTATACCCTATAAAAATACATTTGTGAGATTTGTCAATTAGCTTGCCATGTTTTTCCAAAATTTCTCTAGACGAGTAGCATATCCTAGGCATCCAAACACTTTGAAGCGAGACATTAGATTTTAGTCCAGACCACGACCTCAAACGTTTGACGTTTCGATGATTTAGTCGGATCCCTATTGGAAATGTAAACTATTGTAACAAAGAGCTTTTGCCCAAAACTTTGATAGAAATGCTTTGTACTTTAGCATACTCCGGTGATATCCATAATGGATCGCTTTTTATTACTCGCTATGCCATTTTGGAGAATGACCATATGGCCCTATTAGTTCCCTCAGGACTCCCTTGGCTCTTGGAAACTCATCAAACTCATGAGAGATCTTCCATTATCAAATCAAAATGCCTTAATAGTTGTTGAAAATTGATACTCAACTAGTGTACTAAAATTTCGAGAAATGGAGAAAGCGTCACACCTAAATTTGATTGGGTAAATCCATATGTACCTATTGAAGTCGTCAATAAAAAGTGTGAATACCTACCGCTAGCTAGGAATTCAATTAGCAAGTAATAGATGTCAGAATGTATTAAATGGAGCGGTTTATGTCCTTTCGATATTATCTTTGTGGATCGGTGTATGGAGCTTGGATTGATTTGTCAAGCTACATGCAGTGCAATGAATTTTCTGGTCTTTGAGAATTGATAAACCTTTAACTATTTGATACTTTGATGCATAAACAATAGCAGATAGACCTACATGTCCATACCTTGCATGCCATAGGATCTCTAGAGTGGTTTGAAATGCTGCTGTACAAAATATTGTTGTGTTGTTTGTGACAAATTTGTTTTGAAGAATATAGAGACCATCACTGTTGAGAACTCCTTGAGCAATAGACTTGAGCTGTTGAAAATCAATATATGCTAGAGGATTCTTGTTTGTGCATGATGTGCACTAGACCACCTGTAAAGAATACTGGTAATGACAGTCCTAGTTTCTTATCAAATTCACTTCCATTAAGTAAATTAACTAAAAGGCCAGGGACAAGGATAACATCTTCAATCCTAGAGTAAGACAGTTTTCTATTTCATTGAACAACACCTTTGGCTGCTGAATTTTCCATATGTCCATCTGCCATCCTCACAAGGGTCTTATCAAAAGACTTGAGATCTTATAGAAGATTGGAGTTACCTGCAAGACGTTTAATAGCTCTAGAGTCAATGAGCCACACATCATCTGCTAAAAAATTCTCTGTAGCCAGATTGAAAAATTGTTTCTCCAAAAGATCAATATTTATATGAGCATTGTTTTCTTTGTTTTCTATGGCAGGGGACTATGCCTCTCTTGATGCATGAGAAGACGATCGCTTTTGCATTCTTGATCGAAAATTCGCTTAATTTCCTGCAATTGTGCTTCACATGGCCTTTAATACCACAATACCAACATGAGAGGATTTTTGTGAGAGCTATAATTAACTTGTTGATACTAATGCTCGGGAGTGGCCTTGCATGGAACAATATTTATTGATATGATCAAGTAAAAAGCCATCCAATATGTCTAAACCTTGATATTAACAAAGAGAAAAATAAAATAAACCTTGACCTCTATTTGAAAGCAAAAGGCAAAAAAAAGGTGTTGTTACCTATAAATAGAAGGACAATTTTGAGACGTGATATCTCCGCTGATTACAATTCTCAAATCAGTTATCCTTACCTTCTTGGAAATATCTTGAAGTCTAGTTTCTAGATTGGACTTGGTTGTTCATAGATTCCTTACGGTTTGAATGTTATGTCCGAAAGGTGCATAGAGGTCTAAGATGACCTAACAACTAGATTTGCTTCTTTTCATGTTTGATGAAGAGCTTAGCCTTATCTTCTAGTATTTTCTCTAGTTTCTTTCTTGATCATATCATTAAAAAGGAGTTCATGTAGCACTAGTGATTGGTGGCTAGAAAAAGCTTATTCTTATAACAGTCTTATGAGTAGCTTGACTTGGTGACATCTCTTCTTAGTTGGTCCCGCTGAGTAGTAAATCGAGTACCACGTGGTGTTTTACTTTCTAATAAGTTGATGAATTTGGAAGAATAGAGCATTCGTAACAATTGGTATCAAATTGATAGTCTTTGAGAAGGAATGTAAATCTTTAAGAAAGATGATCAAGACGATCGTCTTGAGAAGGGAAGGAATTGATACGGTGCTCTGGGAGTGGCCTTGCATAGAACAATATTTATTGATTTGATCAAGAAGAACAGAGCAGTCATAACAATTGGTATCGTGAGCTCGGTTCGGTCTTTACCGCTTGAGCTATGGGTGATGGAAGCGTTGGAAATTTGAGTGGCTTAGCGCAGCCAGACAAGATCTCTTATGGCAATGCAAGAAGCGAGAACTTCGAAGCCGAAGAGTAAAGGTGAAAAGAGAGGTCCAAGAGGAGCAAATTGCAAAGTCACTTACCTCTTATGCGGTATGAAATTGATGTTTAAGGATTGCGATTAGAACCTTTAGATATTTCTTATCGCATCCTTATGGTTGAGGTTGGTGTCTCAATCCGATAATTTTAGATTGTTGTTTAAAATTATGAGCGAGTTGGTGCTATTGGGTTGAGGTTGGTTAGTTGGTGCTACACCGCTGAGGTTGGTGCCTCAATATTAGAAAGAGTTGGTGCTCTTGTCCAAGTGATTGGAATGAGCAGATGCCAGGTCCACGAGCTTGGAATGAGCTGAGGCCATGCCCAAGAGGTTGGAATGAGTTGACGCCATGCCCAAGAGATTGGAATGAGTTGACATCATGTCCAAGAGATTGGAATGAGTTGATGTCATGTCCAAGTGAATGGAATGAGTTGGTTCTCATGTCCAGATGAATAGAATGTTTGTTATTCCCCGATGTTCACGTGTCTTCTAGTTGGTGCCAAGAATGCAAACCTGAATAGAAACCGACGGAAGTTGGTGCTTGGTGGAGGTTAGTAAACATTTTGTTTTAAACTAACCTATACTTTGAGACAAATTAAGTTGATGTTCAACTTGTGGTTTTTGGAGACCTTCTCGCGGAAATGAGTTTATTCCTGAGAAGGGAAGAACTAATACGCTTTTCAAAGGCTGATTAAATATCAACTTTGAAAAGGGAGCTTTGATAGTTTTCTTTCAGATCTAATGGCGTATCGAGGGCGATCGGTCTTGAGAAAGAAAGAAATTGATAGTCTTTGAGAAGGATGTAAATCTTTAAGAAAGATGATCGAGGACGATCGATCTTGAGAAGGAAGGAATTGATACGATTTGATCTGGGAGTGGCCTTGCATGGAACAATATTTATTGATATGATCAAAGAAGAAACGAGCATTCAGAAACACTTGTGAAGAAGACTTGTTGACAAAACTTTGTGAGGACTTACTATATGGAGCGGAGGGAAACAGAGGAAACAGAGGAAACATAATAATACCTAATTTTAGAATAATGTGCTGCTTCTTCTTGTATCAATTTCTTTTGGTCAATTTCTAACATGTTTCACATAAACACAATTAATGCTTTCCCCTTCTTTAAGGGTCTACTTGATTCTTGGGAGACAATTCGAGCCTTGTTTCAAATCAATCGATGTTTTGCATACAATTAAAGCTCCATGCTTGGTGGATTTCTCTCAATAATTATATACCTCTGTGGTGATACATGCATTGACTTCGGCTAATTTTAAGAATGTTGGAGGCTTGCTAGCATTCTCACAGTTGATGCTTGGTATGAGGCTGGTCACTTGTTGCCATGAGATGCTTTTCTCGCCTCTAAGTTCATGCTATCTCGAGGGATGAGCTATTTGGCAAACTGTGGCCAATATTCCGCCACAACCAGCTGATATGCCTATTTGTATTGGTCCCTCGACTGTTAATGCACAACGTCTTGTGCATTCTTGATATCAAAAGTTGGTCGACGTTGACATTGTCTCCCTTTGGGCTAGTTAGCGGCTTCCCTTCCCCCCTCCTGGAAGCGAATATGGTCCTAAGCTTGTGATAAATTGCTTCATCCCAAAGTTTACCGCCTTGTGGTGGAGATCCTTCATAGATGTCCGTGGGTTAATGTGCTTTGCCCATGAGTTTCCTCTTAGTATTTCACAACTTTGTCCATTGTGTAAAGTGAAACCGGAGAATCTCGAGCATTGTCTTTTTCTCTATGACTAAGTCTGTTTGGTCAGTAGTTGTTGTCTTTTTTTATGTAGTCTTGACTAGCCAACGGATGCTTCTTGCTATCTATCCCTCCACCGGAACATGTTGCGGTAACATGCTTTTTATTTAAGCGTCGGTTAGTTGGTGTGATCTATCCGAAACGACGCAATGGTGTATCTTCAAGAGCTTAACAAGTATGACCAAGTCCTTCATGAAGCACAAGATAGATAGATTGATAAAGACGTACCTATGTTTGCAGCTTGCTCCCCGAGAATAGAATAGAATAGAATAGAATAGAATAGATTTCTTAATGTCCACGAAGACCAAGTGTGGCTATTGTGACGTCCCCTACTCGTTATCACGGTGCACTCTCCGTATACAAGCGAGGAGTTCTTCCCCACACCCCGGCTCCATGCTGATCCTGAGGGCCCTCCACATATCATCACCGTGAATCCAGTCCCATTAGGGGAAGAGTGAAGGTGTCATTCCTTGTCTCCCTCGTGGCCTACCTAGCTGCGGAAGCGTGAACATACATGTCGTTAGCACATACATCAACATCATGTGACCATCTCGGAAGATGGTCCTCCACATATCCGCATAGACAAAGATCAAAGACATCACATAGGAATCCTACCCAAGGCTCGGGGACTCAAGGGAGGACTGACGGCTTGGGTCTCCGTGAGTTCATTGCAGATGCAATTCATGGCAATGGATTTGGCTAGCATAAGAACATGGCATTGGGTTGTCCACTCCATCCGCCCCTCACACACACTTTGCGAGTAGGCCGAAAAGTGTTGGGACTGGATCAGCCCACCGGATGCATAGCCTAAGGGGCTATTCCCCGGCCTCATCCTCCCAGTTCCGATGGGGCGGTAGGGATCACTCCCTCCGTAGATCTACATGCTAACTCAAGGTGACTAGAGGGCCACCGCCTCAGATTCGACTGAACCCAATCGGAAAGTGTACACCACTTCACGGGGTCGAGCCCATGCCTTACCCGCACTCGGGGTAAGCCATTAGACCTAGTCACAATGATCCCCGTAGGCTTTACACACCGTGGGACTCGCTCAAGAGTCAGGACATGAACCTCCTTCTTAGCCAGCCTCCTGCCCCTTCACCCACAAACTGTGTGTGGCTCTTGTACACAGCCTAATCTACAAAGTGTGCTAGAGAGGCTACTCTAGGAGCATCAACTACAAGCTTTAGGGTCTCTACCCCTTCCCAATACAAGGAGTTCACGTAAATACATCATCCAAATACATCACGTAAGAACTGAAGAACTAGATCTAATCATAGAGTTAGGTTCTTTAGTTAGTGTCCCAGCTCTAAGATCTAGATAGCTACTATGGGCAATTTAATAGTCTAAACCTACCGATTCTATGACTAGAAGACGGGTTTAAGCTATTAAATTGACCAAATACCTGATCCTTGAGTGGCTCCTCCCCTGACTGAAAGTTCAACCATCCCGCTGAGTTGATCGAATCTCGTGGGAACCGATGGCTAATTTCGCCGGGCAAAGGCGGGAGGTTTTGGCTCCCGGGCAGCCAAACCGAGCTCTAAAACCCTAAGGACGAAAAACTAGCAAGCTAGGGTTTTCCTACCCTAAATAGACATGGGGTTTAGGCTAGGGTTTCCAATTACCCAATTTGGCATGTGGGATAATTGGAAAGGCCCCACTTGCCTTTAATGGCTAGGTGGCAAAATATGCCAACATGGAAAGGTGTGTTCTCATTAATGTGCACATGTGCACATTAATAATATATGAACACTCCTAGCAAGTTGCCCCTAGGGCTACTTACCTGGCTATCCGTTGGCGTACCGCATCGCCGGAGGAGGGCGGTAATGCTGATTTGGGCAAGATAAAGATACGCCTTGGGGACCGATAATCGCGGCCGAACGCCACATTCTCCCCACCTTTGAAATGATGTCGTCTCAAAGATCGTGGGTCTCCCCACCTTGGGATCTTACTAATCTGCAATCTGCAATCAACGTGATGCATACAATATAATAGTTATACATTTACCAGGATTACCCTAAGGTAATATCTTTAAAACATTATCACGTCATCATACTATGGAATACTTAACAATTCATAACATCATTAAACAAGGTATTCACTATCTTAAATTAGACAAAATTTCAACATTTCATATCTATAGTTATTGTCCGAGGTACTTTTCATTCCTTGCAACACATTCCAACAAAACTTGTGTTGCAAGTCTTCAGAGCCTCGACCTCCTTGCCCTCCCGAGCTCAACGGGCCTCTGTGGCCGACACTACGCTAGTACCGCTTAATTATTTAATAAATTTTGGTTATATGGTGACCAACCCACCTATCTACATGAATGCATGGCTAATCTCCCGCATAGGAAGAGGATGAATCTTCCATAATGGCCGCGGAGACAGCTTATATGCCTATATGCCGCCATGCCTACACCTCTAGTTGCCCGTGGAGGATATCCTTCTCGCTGAAATGGAAGGATGGATTCCTCCTATCAAAGCATATATGGGGCTAAAGGTGCTTTCCCTATCAATGCATTCCTTAATGACCTCTTTTCTTTCGAGGTCGCCTCCTTCCGCGGGACGTATAGACTTTCTAATCTACCTTCCACTACCAATCGAAACGCGGTCATGCCTACATTGACATTACACCCGCCCTAGAGATCACCGTAGTGGTCTCATCATCGGTAACAACGCATGCACCCATACCAAGCATAGGTTGCATGCGTAGATTAATCTATACAAGAATTAACCTACACAAATCGACATGCCCGAGCCGATTTCTTCTGGAGATGACCTTGCCGCCCCATTGCTCCATAAAACCGTGGGTACCGCTTACTAAATCCTTCTTAAGTACCCACGTCATGCGTCTTCCACTTGCAAGTGTTTCCACTTGACCAAGTATTGAGGAACTCCGCCCTCCTTTGTCTTCTTGAAAGCTTTATCAAGAATCATTTCGAACTATTTCCAGCTGCTCCTCCGCTATTTCCAACAACGTTGAGTGTCCAAGACTTCGCCCGATTTGGAGTATGCTTCTTCAACAAACTCACGCGGAAGACCTTATGAATCTTTAGGTGTGCCGGCAATTCTAACTTGTAGGATTGATTACCTACTCTTTGATTATTCTCAAGGGTCCAGCCCACCTTGGAGCAAGCTTCTTGCAATTGCTAATCTCGAAGCCACCGCTTCACCTTTATCTTGAGCCATACATCATCTCCAACTTTGAACTCTCCGACTGCTCGATGCTTTGTCGGCGATGCTCTTTCCGACGACTTCTTGCTGCTAGCGTGATAACCTCGAACTTCTTCCACGAAGCCGCCGATATCGGCCAACATCTGTCCATGCGAAACTTCTACTTTTGACACCTGGTTGTGCCAAGTGTCCGAGTTAGGCAATCGATAGCCATAATTGATCATAAATGGCTTACATTTGGGATGATTCCTGCTTGGTGCTATTGTATGCAAACTCCACCAAGTGAATAAATTCTTCCCACATACTTTGCTTATTCCGCATATAGTTTCTTAGCATGTCTTCTAAGATCCCGCTGGTCCGCCTCCGCCTGCCATCCGTCCGAGGATGATACGCCGCGGCTCATGGATAGCTTGGTCTGAATCGTCAGCCAAAGAGGTCTTGCCAAAAGGCACTCATGAACTTCGATCCCCGCCGGAGATAATCTCCCTTGGCATGCCATGAAGCCCCAAGATCTCTTTGGTGAAGAGCTTTGCTGTATCCATAGTCAGATCTCGTGGTCCCCGCAAGGCACAAAATGTGCCATCTTCGACAACTTGTCGACCACTACCATCAAGGCATCCTTGCCTCTCGCGTTCTTGGGAGTCCCGTGATGAAGTCCATGCTGATTACCTCCCACTTAGCGCTTGGCACCGCTTAATGGCTCTAATGCCCCTGAATTGGCTCTTTCTTTCGCCTGGCTGGCATAGCTGACATTCCTTGATGTAGCGAAATATTTGCTTCTTCATTCCCGCCAATAATAGCGGCCAAAGCACTTTGAAATATGTTTTCATGAATCCCGCATGGCCTATTGGGCTGTTAAAGCGTGTCATGGAGGATCAACTTCCTTACACCCGATGATTCGCACGCACAACTTGTTCTTATGGTATAACAGTTTGCCTTCCTTCTTATAATGCTTGAAGGTCTCCCGCTCTTTATCCGCTTCTAGCCTCCTTAGAGAGGCTTGTCCATACTTCCCTCGAAATCCACATCCATTGGCAAGGACTCTTCAATCTTCTTACCAAAGTCGCCGAGAGCCGCCGAAATTGCATTGCAATGCACTCTAGTTGTCGATGCCTTGAAAGCGCATCCGCTACCACATTGAGCTTCCCGCTTGTAGACTATATCAAAGTCATATTCTTCGAGGAACTCCATCCATCTCCGCTGCCTCGCATTGAGGTGTGGTTGCGAATACATATTGAGGCTCGATGGCTCGGTATCCAATTGGAACTTCCTTCCCAAGAGATAGTGCCTCCATATTCTTAATGCCCCCCGACAACCGCAAGCAATTCCTCGATCGCGTGGCAGGTAAGCGCCTCTCGTCGCTCATCTTCCCCGAATCATATGCTACCACACGCTCTTCTTGCATAAGCACCGCACCCAGTAGCTATCTTACTGCGCGATGCGTTGCTGCTTATCTTTCTCTCCGGTCCGCAAGGTCAAGATAGTCGCCGCCGTGAGCTTCTTTCAACAATTCAAACCCCTTTTGGGCTTTCTTGTGCCAATGCTCTACCCAATCTTTCACCTTCTCCAGTTCGTCAGTCCGTTAATAACGCTGCTATCTTAGCAAAGTTCTTCACGAACTTCCCCAGAGTACCTCGCTAGACCGAAAAACTTCTGACCTCGCGGCACATTCTTTTCGGGCGCCGCCATCGCTGAATCACTGCTTCAATCTTGGCGGGTCCGCCGAGATGCCTTCTGCCGAGATCACATGACCAAGGTATTCCACCTTCTCTCTTGCGGCGGCACTTCGACAACTTGGCGCATAACCGGTGCCTCTTCAACTTCTCTAGCACCCTTCTCAAGTGTTGCACGTGCTCTTCAAGGGATCTGCTATACACCAAAATGTCATCAAAGAAAACAATCACAAAGGTGTCCAGAACTCCTCAAGATATCGCTCATGAGCCTCATGAACGCTATGGGGCATTTGATAAGCCGAAAGGCATCACCGTGAACTCATAATGCCCATACCGCCCCTGAAGGCGGTCTTGTGGATATCCTCCTCCTTTATCCGTATCGATGATAACCTGACCTTTTAAGTCGATTTTGAGAAGATCTTTGCTCCTTGAAGCTGATCCATCAAGTCGCCCCGATCTTGAAGCGATACTTGTTCTTAATGGTGTGCTTATTCAACCGCCTATAGTCTATGCACATCCTCAAAGATCCATCCTTCTTCTTGACAAAAAGAATGGGCGCCCAAACGGGCGTAGACACTAGGTCTAATGAAACCTAGGTCGAAAGCAGCCCTCGCAGAATCGCTTCTTCAGTCGGCAACTCCTGCTTGTCATTCTATATGGAGCCTTGCTTGTTGGCTTTGTTCCCGGTTCGAAAGTGCTATCTCGCACTCGACTCCTATAAGGAGGGAGCTGCTTGATCTCATCTCGAAAGAGATCGTGGAACTCCGCGGATCAACTTAGCTATTTGCCTCGGCAACTTGCCGAGCATCTTGTCTTCTTTGCTTCCTTCCAATTCGGCTCACTAATCTCAAGCTTGAAGATGTATGCTACTTGCTCACTCTTGATGCACTTGAACAAATACCGTTTAGAAGACATACACCGCATGATGGGAACAACTTCTTTACCTGTTATCTCAATGATCTTGCCGGGGTGTTGGGAAGGTCACCTTCCGCTTCCACAATCAATAATGGCCCCTCGCTGGTCCAAGGTACTCCATACCTATTATCAAGTCGTATTTGCCAATGCCCATTACTTCTGCCCCCATCCGATCTTAATCCCCGGCAAGTCGATGTCAAAGTTGATTCTTTTTACTGCCGTCACCTTATCGCTCCACTTGCTAAGACAACGGGCCTTGGCTTTGACTTTAATGGTTTCAACTTCAACATTTGAACCATTCCGGAGATGCAAAGTTATGGCTACTTCCCCGAATCTATCGACTATAAATGACTTGGCCTTGGCCTTTCCCACCGTGGAAATTACTTTATAATCGGCTCTCTCGCTTGCTCAGATCTATTATGCAAAGATATGACACTCACCCTGAATGTAGTCGCGGGCCTCCTCGCCGCCGCCGCCGACCAAAGTGTCCCAATCTCCCAACTCGCTAAGGCAGACTCATGACATATGGGCAGTCATTGTTCTATGGCCTGGCTGGAAACACCAAGCAAAGCCGCTTATGCACTCCCTCGCTTTCTCCTTTGGGCATGGCTCTCGCAGAAAGGATCGCCGCGGCTTTGGAGTAGTTTGACCCTTCCCGCTTGTCTTTGAAAGATACCCCGCTTCTTCTCCCGCCGCTTCCCTTGATTGCCACTATATAGGGCTCTAGCTGGTCCTGGCCGGCCGTTTGTTCTCGGCCGAAACGCTCACGCTTTGCCTTTATCTTGGTAATATTGCCGCCTCTCTGCTATATTCTCGAGGTCCTGTTCCTTGCAAACTTATTGCCTTGGACTCCGCTTCGATCGTTCTCGGGTTTATTGCCCTTACAAGCTTGGCGGATCTCCCCTCATTCAGACCTTCAATGTAGCTTTCCACCGCGTGCTTCTCTCCTAACTTTGGCACATACAAAATTAGCCTCATAAATTCCTCTCAGTATTTCTGTATCGACTTGTTGCCTTGCTGCAACCTCGTAGAACCCGCCGCATCATATCGACTTGTGCTCTTTGGGACGTAATGGCGCTTTTGAAGGCTTTAGCAAACTTGAACCCCGCAAGCATCTCTCTTAAGCCATGAGCCTTGCATAGCCCTTCCACCAAATGCGTCTTTGCTCCCTTCAGTTCGGCTGTTGCCACCCGCCTTTATCCTTATCCTTCATACCATAGGCATTGCCGTGATTCGCCATCTCGTCAAACCAAGCCTCTCGCCTCCATGCGACCCGTTTCTCGCCTCGAGAATTGCTCGAGCTTCCCGGCCTTCCAAACATTTCCCAATGCCGAAGTCTACTTTCTTCTGGTAGTCGAGGGGTTCTTGTGTCCCTTTGTCGTCCCTCAGGTGGTTCCTCGCCTTTAGATGCGCTTTCGGACTTGGTTCGCTCTTCTTCTTCCTCGAATCGAGTCCGGGACTGAATCTTGAGTCTGAGGAGTCCGGCCGGGGACCTTCCTCTTGCTCCTCTTCTTGTCTCTACACCGTTCTCCGAGCCTGATGCTTATGCAGCTTGAGCTGCTACCCAACCCTGCTCCCCCGCCAGAAGTCGGGCTAGCAAAGCCTTTATCCGCCGAGGTCCGCCCTCATTTGGCGATATTTCTTCTTCGGGTCATTTGTCCAAATTCTTCAAGCAGTGTTCCTTGCCGGACGGGCCCGGCGGCTCGTTTCCTCAGAAGTTCCCCGCAGCTTGTCGCTCTCCCCGCTCAGGCCTCTAACTCCATACACAAGTGGTTTATATCTACATGGTTAGTTTTCCTTGCTTTCTTGCATTATTTATGTTTGTTGGCATGGTTGAGGGGACACAAAATATATCAACAAAACATTTATAGTGCAAGAGAATGTTATATTTATATTTTATATTACACTAATACAAGAAATTGCAACTACCGCTAATCATTTCGCTGATGCCTGAAGATGGATTATCCTCCGTGAACTTTTTCACTTGGGCTGTTCCCACCGAATGGCCCAAGTTCCTAAGGACATTGGCTGAGATCCACCTGTAATGCTCTTTGCTAAATCTTCTACTCTGCGGTGGGAGGTGTAAGCCGCCATCGACAGCCTTTGCCTTGCCCGCCAGAAGGTATGGCGGTCGAAGACGCCGAAAGTGCTACCGCCTTTCACCGTGATTGCATACCGTGTTAAGGGTAAACCGCATGCGCCTACGAATCCCGAGAGTGCAATCAGCAACGCTACTCCTTCCTCGCCTGGGGTGAACTTTAAGGTGGATAACCGCTATTCTTCCATCCATCGCCAGCGGCGGTGTAATAGCGAAGGACTGCCGTTGCGCAGACGGGTCCTCTCGCCACTTTCGGTATCCAGCTCTCGGTTCGCTCCAAATCATCAACCTCCACCGTGGGTGAGCTCCCCCAGAGTCTCCGACATTCTTTGAAGCCCTCCCCGAGGTCGAATTAAGCCCTATCCCCGGGAGGTGCTGCGGACGAAGCTTGCCGTATAGGATGTTTGAGGTCGCATAGCGGATCCCCATCCGCTCCTGAAGAGCAAGGAACTCTTCCTCCGCCGGTAGCTTGTTCTCATACTTTGTTTGCCTCCATAATCTGCCCGATATTGTTGTAGGCTTGGATGCTCTGAGGTAAACTCTCCCGTAAGCGTCGGCTTCCCCTTACTTGAGGGGGAAGTCGGATTCTCCTGACGATGAAGTCGCCCAAGTCCGCTTCTTCGAGTTGGTGCAGCAACTCTTCGCCGGTACTCCTTTTCCCCGCGACCCGAGGTTTTGAATGTCGCTAGGAGCGTAAACTCCTCACCTTCGACGATAATGGGAGCTAGGCTTGTGATGCCTAACCCGAGGGGTGGCGCCGACTCGGTGAGTCCACCGCTTTTTTCAAGTCTTGCCACTCCTGCTTTGCTTGTCGCCGCCTCCGCCGGGTCGAGCTCGACATCGCCTTCCTCCTCCTCGCATTCCTCGCTCATCCGAAGTCTTCTTCCCCTTCCCGCCTCCCTGCTCATACCGCGGTGAGGAGCCGCTTGTTCTCTTTGCTATGGCTAATGGGTCCACGCCCATGGGGAATGGAGGTTTCCCCACCTGTTCTCGCGACGGTGGGTGAGAAAGATTGCCGTGGCGTTGTTGAAAGAGAAGTACTTGGTCCCCGCTGACGCTAGGACCATTGGCTCAAAGTGCGGTGCGCTTTGTTTGTGAGGTATTTGGCGATGTTCGACATCGCCTAATGTTTTCGCAGGGACCTGCCTAGGAACAAAATATCCTACACAAGGGGAGTTGCACTAGCGGGGTTCTACCCTAGCTTGAAACTCGGGCCAAGACTCTACTATAAGCCGGGTCGCGGCAAGGTTGCTTGACGCCTACCTCCTTCCCCAAGATCCGAAGATTTGGTCGACGCCGCCCTCAAGAAAGATGAGCGCCGGGCGCCGTACCATCCGGGAAATCGGTTGCCATTGATTAATTGCGAAGAGGGTAACAAACGGTTGCAAGAGCCTTTTAGGGAGTTGGGAAATCGGCTAGAAGGGCAGGAGCAGATTTGTAGGGTGCTATCCGAGAAATGACGGGTCTATTTATAGAAAAGGGGAAACCCTAATTTTTGGATGACTTGAAAATTTCCTAGGATTGGGTAATTCTAACTTATCCGAGGTTAAAATAGGAGTTTGAGGACTATAGGAGATGCTTGAACAAGGCTAGGTTACCTAAAAGATGCTATGCAAGAGGTTGAAGGTGACTTTGACAAGTCCCCGGTGAAGAAATGGTAAGAGGTTCACAGCCTTTGCCTCGCTCAAAACTAACTTTTTGTTTTGCGCGACCAGCGCTGAAATGTGAGACATCGGGCCTCATTTCGATCAAAGATGTCCAACTTGGGTAAACTAATGGTGTAAGGGTGATGGGCTCATCAATTTAGGCGTAATCGACCCCTTTATTTGGTCAATTTGGAGCTGTTTTGGTCAAGTTTGGGCGAGGTCTCACAGCCTTTGCGCCTGCCTCAATACTAACTTTTGTTTTATGACGAGGCGCGCGAAATGTGAGACATCATGTCTCTCGGCTCCCAAATGTCCTATTTCACTGAAATAAAAGCTAAAACTTATTAATTTGCTCTAATTAACCAAGTTTATGTCATCAAGGTACACAAAATTGGTCTATATTATTACAAAATTTTTAATTATTTACAACAAAAGTTTCTATATGCTTCTCCTTAATGGGTCGCAAGACTCATGTCTTGTCGCGATTAAGGTTACCCACTTGGCGGATAGTGCAGGCTGTTGAATCTTCAAAATGTTGCACTATCTTTGCCTCACCCGCCTTTTGCATTGCCGCCAGCCTCGTCCGCGACTCTAAAGTCCGCTCAGAGGGCTGCATCACTTCACGCACCAACCGAAAGGCGGGGTACGGGATTAGAGACCGAGTTGCGCTGAAGTGTCTAATCTCCTTTAACGCTCTTCTCTCCACCTCTTTCCTATCAGCTTTCTTCCCCGGTGGCGGCTTGGGAACCTTGGGCTTCGTGGTGGCGGCCTTAAGGTTTGCCGCTTCGCTTGGTCGCCTCCCTCGATGAACCTAACCCCCGCTTCTTCATAATATTTGTTGTAGGCCTCCCATTTCTTCATGTAGGCCTCGTGTTCTCTCATCTTCCTCTCGTAGATCTTCACCCCCGGTGGGGTGGCGTAGGCTTCCCGGGCGGTCGTGGTTGCTTCTTTCTATCCCATGCCGGGTACTTTCGGGGGCTTACGTGACTTGGTCTTCTTGGGGTTACTTTCGTCTTGCCTGCTCAATTTCCTCCTGCGTCGTCGCTGGGTGCTTGGAAGAGCTTCCACTGCGGCATTAGGGTTGAAGTCCTCCCTCGGAAGAGTCGTCGGAGGGGTTTGGGGTTCGTCGGTTGCCGCTCCTTGATGATGATGTTGGGGTTCGGCGTCTTCCTTGGGCGGTCCTTCGTTCTCCTTATGCCCGACCACGAACTTCCCTTTTGCTTTCTTCTTCTCTTCGCCCTTTTGTTCCTCTTCCTTCCTTTTCCTCTTTTTGTCTTCCCTTCTCTTACGGGCGTGCTTTCGATGAACCTTCTAAGGTGCTTTACCTCGGCGGCTCGGACACATCACGCTCATCCCCGCCGAGGATTTCCCGTGGGTGCGTCTAGATGGTACCTTGTTCTATTCTTTGGATCTCCCGCTATTTCTTCATACACCTCCCTCGCCTCCTCGTCCCATGGAGTTCGGTGATGTGGCTCGCCCCCCTTCTCGCCAGCGGCCGTTGAAGCCCTCAATCAGATCGGACGTGTCTTGCTCCTCGTCCGAAGGCGAACGTCCCCCTCTCGCGAGCCTCTCACGAAGCATCTTCCGAATGATCTCCGCCTCAGTGGCGCTGGTGGCTTCGCCTGGGCGACGCTTCCTTGCGGTCTGTTTGGTTCGGGCCATGCTTTACGGATCGTCAATCGGATAAAAGCGCCGAGAGATCGCCTAAGTTGGGAAGAGCGGATTTCTAGGGCTTGGACGAAAAAAATGAGGGGGTTCTACATCTATTTATAGCTTGTGGAATTTTAGGTCAAAACTCAAGTTGCTCTGTTTAACATGCTAAGGCACCAACTTATCTAAAACTTATACTTATTTCAGACTTTTCCTACCTATTGGTCTCACAAACTTATACCTCGCTCCAATACTAATGTTTAGTTTTACACCAGCCGAAATGTGAGATCTCATACGTTTCTAGGGTTTTTAGATAATCAAAACATGCTATTCTAACTAATTCCTACCTTAGAATTAGCCTTACCACATTATTTTTCACAAATTCCTCATGTTTTGGTGTTTTTGACTCGATGTCTCACAAATTTATACCGCTTCAAAACAAAAATTTAGTTCTCATGACCAAAGCGAAATGTGAGACCACCTCACTTGGAAAATTTTTGGCTCATTCTTTTAATCTTGTTAAATTCCAATTCACTTAATTGTTACTAGCTTAGCATAAACTACAAAGGTGAGAAAAAAAATCTTCCCACTTTTCGAGGCTTGAGGATCCTATCAAGTTAGTACTATCGAACATGGTCGCTTTGCTCTTGGTCTCCAAGAACATTGCTCGATACCACCGCGACGATCCCCTACTGTGATACGGTGCACTCTCCGGATACAAACAGAGTTCTTCCCCACACCAGCTCCATGCTGATACACAGGCCCTCCACATATCAATGCACACTTTAACGAGTCCCAAAGGGAAGAGTGAAGGTGTCATTCTACCCCCTCCTCCCTCGGGCCTACCTAGTCAAGGAAGCGTGAACATACATGTCGTTAGGGCACATACATCAACATCATGTGACCATCTCGAGAAGGATGGTCCTCCACATATCTGCATAGACAAAGATCGGCACATCACATAGGGAATCCTACCCAAGGCTCGGACTCAAGGGGGGACGACGGCTTGGGTCTCCGTAGTTCATTGCGCATGTAATTCATGGCAATGGATTTGGCTAGCATAAGAACATGGCATTGGGTTGTCCACTCCATCCGCCCCTCCCTCGCGTACACTTTGCGCAGTAGGCTGAAAAGTGTTGGGACCTGATCAGAGTCCCGCCGGATGCATAGCCGAAGGGGCTATTCCCGGCCTCATCCTCCCGGGCCCCGATGGGGCGGTAGGGATCACTCCCTCCAGAGATCTACATGCTAACTCAAGGTGACTAGAGGGCCACCGCCTGATTCGACCGAACCCACTGGAAAGTGTACACCACTTCACTGCAATGAGCCCATGCCTTACCCGCACTCGGTGGTAAGCCATTAGACCTAGTCACAATGATCCCCCGGTAGGCTTTACACACCGTGGGGATCGCTCAAGAGTCGTGACATGAACCTCCTTCTTAGCCGGCCTCGCCCCTTCACCCACAACCGGTGTGGCTCTTGTACACAGTGCCGAATCTACAAGTGCTAGAGAGGCTACTCTAGGAGCATCAACTACAAGCTTTAGGGTCTCTACCCCCTTCCCAATACAAGGAGTTCACGTAAATACATCATCCAAATACATCACGTAAGAACTCAAGAACTAGATCTAATCATAGAGTTAGGTTCTTTAGTTAGTGTCCGAGCTCTAAGATCTAGATAGCTACTATGGGCAATTTAATAGTCTAAACCTACCCATTCTATGACTAGAAGACGGTTTAAGCTATTAAATTGACCAAATACCCCGATCCTTGAGTGGCTCCTCCCCGACTGAGTTCAACCATCCCGGCCGAGCTGATCGAATTGGAACCGATGGCGCCAATTAAACCAAATGCTCGGGAGGCTGGGTTTTGGCTCCTGGGGCAGCCAAAACTGAGCTCTAAAACCCTAAGGACGAAAAACTAGCAAGCTAGGGTTTTCCTACCCTAAATAGACATGGGGTTTAGGCTAGGGTTTCCAATTACCCAATTTGGCATGTGGGATAATTGGAAAGGCCCCACTTGCCTTTAGTGGCTAGGTGGCAAAATATGCCAACATGGAAAGGTGTGCCCTCATTAATGTGCACATGTGCACATTAATAATATATGAACACTCCTAGCAAGTTGCCCCTAGGGCTACTTACCTGGCTATCCATTGGCGTACACGTCAGTCGGAGTGGCGTGTGCTATGCGTGAAAAGATAAAGATATCGTCTTGGGACCGTATAATCGTCTTTGGAACGCCATCCAACTATGGAACCCATACAATAGCCTAGTACAACCATTACTACTAGGATTAAAAAACCCTTGCCTCAAAAGGTTTTCAAGGGAAAAACATATGCAGTAATGATGATCCTAGACAAGCAAGAAGAAAATATAAGTAGGAGATGACTACTGAGGGCTTAATAATTGAAGATGCTCATCCAGAACCTCAAGTATGTATAATGTTAAATCATGCACAGATGGGGCTCTGAGAAGTTGTGGAAGCATGGACTGGAATGCTAAAGTCAAATAACGGTTCCTGACCATCTCAAAAGCAGGACATCTTAGCAGAGTATAACTTTCATCTTCAATAACCTGTAACTGGCAACATACAAATAATCTCTCTTCTCATGGCAATTGGGGCTGCTCCCATCTACCTGTCTCAATATGTAGCTTGTGGGATCCTATGTGAATTGATGCAATAGCTACAAGCCTTTTTCCTAGACAAGGAAACAAACAAATAAGCTTTTGGTCCTGGTGCGAAAGTGGGATTTATATGTGCATGAGAAAAATGACCATTGAGATATTGTTGCAAAAGCTCAGGATCAGAACTAGCAAGCACCATGCATTGTTCTGGTTGCACAAACCAGCAGGCAAACCATGCATTACAATTCTCTTTTCAACATTGTTTCAAATGCTGGGGAGATTCAGCCATGGTAAGCGCGGGAAGGGGGCATCTATCATCATCCATGTGATGCATCTTGCTGATATAGTGGAGATGGCGCTTCATGGCATAATATTGAAGAGGCCAAAAACTTGTCTCATGTGAAAGAATAGCATAGGGCACCGTAGTTTTGACTCCTAGGTTGCAAGTGAGAAAGGACTTTTGCACTCGTTCCAAGCTCTCCCAAGCACTAATACTAATGACAGGCTCCCATACTTCATAACCATACAATAAAACAGGTTCTACCAAAGCCCAAAACAAGTGGGCTTTCTGTGATCAATCATGAATCTCTTGCTCAAAACAATTGTTTGGCATTGCATAGAGTGCTCTTCAGCCAACAAGCATTTCTTGAGAAAAAGTGCTCGATTTTTGAGGAATTTTTGGGTATATCATCACTTGCATATGCGGGTTGCTCCACTCAGTAGATTGCCTTTGTCTGCTGACATTTTATTCATGCCTCTGCAATTATACATGTACTTTCTTGGGATATTGAATAAAGTTTGACGTCCTTGAAAAAAAAAAAAACTCAGCAATGCATGAAAATGTATATAATAGTTTAAACAAGCTCATGGGGCTTTAAAAGTTCAGATTCTCTTTCTGTTTCCTGAATCCGTAAAAGAGAAAATCATCACGATAAATTTCTTATATATCTATCTGCCAAAAATCCAAGAAATATAAGTCTACAATATGGCAGCATAGCCTCTATAATCACCAAATTTGAAAGCTATAAACATGAATCTCATGATGTAAGCAAGAGTCTTAGCTCGTTTACATGTTTTACCTAGTCTCACCATAGCTTGAAGCTCAGATAACAACTAAATAACTAAGAAGATGTTACAATTTGAAAGGTTAGCTTATTTAAATAAACAATACCTATTACATCGATATATTATCTATTTCTCCTCGAGCATTAGTCTATATGATCACATAAAAGGAGTTTTGTTGGAAAAACATACAAACCACTCTACAATTATACTTTGGAAAAACAGAGTGCAAATGTGACAGGAATAAAGAGGGAAATGGATACTTTTTTCCTTCTCTAAGCTCACAACCAAAAGCATATCGGATTTATGAATGGGATTCCAACTGTTTTACTAGAAAAAAGAAAAACAAAGAAACAAAAGCGGAGTTTGAGCGGGTTGCATTACCATTTTTATGCAATCTCTAAATTAAAACAATGCCAAAAGATTGCATCAAAAAGGGCTTCTATATCTTGGACATAAAAATGTCATCTATAACTTCGGCAGCTTCTTAATTTGCATCTTTATCTCGACCTGCATATAATTGCAAGATAACCCCAAATCAGAGCTTCACCAAAGCCGCAACCTGAGGTAAATTGCTTGCGCCCTTGTCATTGTCATTATCCACATACAACCCTGTCATTGCCAAAATATACATGTTGCATGGTATAATGAGACACGATTGCTGACATGTAAAGAATTTCAGACAAAGTTCATTCTTTTGAGATGGAATTATGCAATTAAGATGAAAGTCATCTACATTCTTCCACTTATACTACAAGTAGTGGCTTTCCATCTTTGGGTGGTTCATGAGAATGTTAAGGCCAAGCATTTGGTGAATTGTATATATAAGGTCCTTCTTGCTGCAAAAGTGTTGCCCTCCTCACAAAAAAGTGTCTTTGGTAGTACCAGTGAATCAAGAAAAAGCGGTTTGAAAATAGGTTTGGAGGGTGAAAGCATGTTAGGGCCTACATAAAAAATTACCAAAAAGGTACTTTTCTGTGTACTTCTGTGCAAGTACATAATTGTATTTTAAAGTATCTAGACTACAAGATTGACTAAAAGAAATTTTGTTATATTCAAGAGTAGTAGTAGATACATGTTGTAAGGTACTTTGTGATGTCAAGAAGATGTTAAGAACTCAAATGTATCATCATCTTTGATTACCCAGAGTATTTTCCAGGTAGTTTCCAAAACATGTAGGCCCTAACATGCTCTTACCCTGGAATCAGTTACTTCATCCCAAGTTGTCAGCTTTGTGGTGGCAAATCATCCATATGTGTGCGCGTCAATGTTTTGGTTCACAATTTTCATCTTGATGTGCTTGCATCATGCCCTTTATGTGCTCAGAGGGATGAGACGATTGAGCATTGTTTCTTCTTGTGCCGGCATGCTGGGCCGGCTTGGTTGTGGCTTCAAAGTCTTCCCAATTGCAATTTCAATAGTCAGCAAGTGTTGTTGATAGTGTACCCAACTTCTTAGGACAATCTGGCGCAAAGAGGGCATTATATTTGGCTTCAACATGGATCACCTAGTCAATTTGGAAAAGAAGAAATCTCTTCATATTCAAGGGCAATATGGTCCCTGATGCTCAAGTGCTCATTGAAGCTATGTATTGTCAAAACATATATATCTTCATCAATATAGGACAAAGTGAAGAATCGTATTTGGGTTCACTATATTCCAAGACTTTTGGCCCAAGTGTCTTCATGACATGGTATGGATGAGCAGGTGTCGTGGTGACATGGCATTTGACCTCATAAACATTCTTCAAAATGAATATTTTAGCTAGTGTGACCCAAAGTCAACGGTTTAATGTAAATAGAGATTAAGAAATGGATTTGAAAGCAATATAAGAAAATTGAAATGGAAATGAACCACAGAAGAATCTCCACATTAGCATGTATTTAATATTATAAACTTGTAATTCTTCCAAACTTTGCAAAAATTGTCATCTTGATCTCACCCTTCCAACCTGTTGTGAATTTGCAGTAAGGGAAGTTTCCTGCCTATGTTAGCCAAGGATAGGCTCTAAAAGGGTTTAAGTAGCATCTTTATTTTTTAAACTACTTCAAACTAATCAACTGAAAACATACTACATCTTATTTATCATACCTTCAGGGCAACCCCACCACCATATCCACATAAAAACGAGAAGGCATCTACATAATCGAAGATAAATGCTCGTGAGAACTTGAACTACTATTCATGTTTTAGCATTCAAATTCACCCTATTAGTTATCAATCCAAGACGAACCGTGCCTATACTCATTGTACAATTGAATGCAAAGAAACTATTATACAAGGATGCGAGGGCAACACATTATGCATGCATGTCATAATACCTATATTGCCTTAGTGGATTTGCAAAGATGTAATTCTTCTCAATAGTACATCGATAGATATTAACCGATACATATGCAATGGACAAAGATGTCTTCATTTTGGCTGCCATTACATGCACTTGAAACAATTTTCTTGAAGTTATATATTTACATAGATAATAATGATTGTACATGTACTTACTTATTCTGAGAAATAAGTCGCAACATCTCCCATAACACACCAAAACAAAAGTTCTATTTTTTTTTTCGATACAAAACGTGATCACGATAACATCCTCTTCAATATATTCATAAAAGCTTACTGCACTATGCACTACAATGATACAAGACAAAGGACATGACCGGAATGATCAACTCAACATAGAGTTTTTTTTTTTATGAACGTGGACCTTTATTACTCAAAAGAATACAAAGAGTACATGGGGACTCAAAAACCCAAAGGAGAAGATGTCCACTAGAGCAACACTACCCACCACATACATAACACAGAAAAGCAGAGAATACATATCACCACGAAAGCACAACAGTTTTGCTATGAGTAAGCCTGAATCTGAAGATATCGCTCCCAAATGACACTCTTGATGTCATCCTTTAAAGAATAATATTTATACGCCTTTACAATGCGACTACGAGCATCACTAAGCACTTGCGTATCTGAAAGACCTGTCCCTTGAAGTTGAGAAGATTTCGTTTCTTCCAGATGGACCAGATGGTCCAAGCAGCTTTGCCAACTTGTCCCAAGAACTAGGATAGACTGACAAGAGAATTTGTTGACTATTCAAGTCACAATAAAAAATGCTCAAAAGCCACTGCCAAGCAAGTCGAACATGATGACACAAGAAAAAGCAGTGCTCAATTGTCTCATTCCTCTGCATGCAAAGAGGGCAGATCACAGAGATTTCTGGACGACATCTATGAACAATAATGTTTACCCGCATGCATCAAGATAGATAGCTTAGAATGGAGCAATTTATCCCATACCCATCGCCGCATCGCTTTAGGCGAGGCTCGTGGATAACTAAAGGCCACTTTGGCGATGGAGGCAACACTTCATGAAGCAGGACCACATACATCGAGTGCACCAGTTACTCCTCCTTAACACTGCCATGAACCACCCAGAGCTGGGGAGCCACGTCTTGTGGATGTGGGGAAAGAACACGTTAGGGTCTACATGAAATTTTATAAAAAAGGAACCCGAAAAGTATCCTAAAAACTATCTACCATTGAGTATTATGGGGATTTTTTTGAAACGGGTCAACGTGTAAGTAGCGGGAGCGGGAAGAACTGGATCGACTCCGTGGTCTCGCATCCTCCATAGAGGTTTAGATCTCGATCTCTTAGGGAACCAACTAGTCTCAATAGCACAAGATGATTTCGCTTCTAGTTTGCGGACCTGACGTGAGGATGTCTAATATCTGTTCTACTTTTATCCTTTTCCTATCTAAGCTTTCCATTTGGATATCAACATTTACAAGGACTGCCGATTTGCTTGTCACACAGGACTGCCGATTTGCTTATCACACAGGGAGTGCCAGGGAGTGCCGTTTCTTTGAGCAGACCATCCTTGTAAGTTTTATGCTATGCAATGTCTTTGTTTTGGTTGTGTCCTATCTTTCGAGCTCTTGGAATGCATAGTATATTTGTTGCTAATCTTTTAAGCATAAAGCATACCTCCCCATAGATGTATCTTTTCTACTGAAGAAATCTAACAGCAGATTAGAAAACATTTGATCTGTTCATGCTGCTAAATACGGAGCTTTCATTTTCAGCAGTCAAATTTATTGTGTAATTAAACATACCCATAGCATAGCATCATTCATTATCCCAATTGGTATTTCTTGTTTCCAGTATTCCTTGCTTGTATAAGCGAACTGATATGAAAAACAAGGTAAGGAAAAGCAGCTTCTTCGATTTGTTGCAAGAAGATAAGGAGAAAAATCTTCACCGACGAATCATTCATCTCTAGCATTTCTTTGTCATACCTCTCTGCCCAAAACAAGTCTGCAGCAGAAAGCTTTCAGTTCTTTCGGAAGATACAATTGAATGGGATCAAGCCAGACAAAGTAAGCATACTTAGTTTACTCTTTGCAGCCATGCAAGCTTGGTCATTGAAGGGTGCCATTACCTAGCATCTGTAGGTCAGAACTATGGCATTGGGGTAACACTTTTGCACTACAATTGTGTAATAGACCTTCTTGGAAGGGCTGGGGAGCTTGATGAAGCAGAAGATCTAATAGGACAGATGGAGTTTGAATCTATGCCTAGCTCTTGGATCAGCCTGCTTGGTGCATGTGGAACCTATTCTGACCTAAAGCGAGGACAACATGTTGCACAATGCCTCTTAGCACTAGACCCAAATAATGCTTCATGGTACGTGGCACTGTCCAATCTATATGCAACTGAAATTGTGGATGCTACTGAGTAAATCAGTCACAATGGATTCAGTATAAATTGATATTGCGAGATGTGCATGACAATAGTTCTCAAGTACAATAGACTGGCAGTAGCGCGTCACTGCCCTGGACTCTGTAACCCTGCATTAAGAGAAACAAAATGGCATTGCTTATACTGACATCATGGTATTTCAATATAACCATCTTCCTCTTCAATGTAGAGCCTCTTACGTTGTAACGGGAAGGAGATGCTGTTGCTTTGCTGTTACGTAATGCAGATTGTCTTATACACAAATGGATGATGTAAAAGGAATTATTATCACTGATTTTTGGATTCTGGAGAAATAAAGGTGGATCTGAACACATAAGTTGAATCACCTACAAAACCTCTTTATGTGTTACTTTTGTTGATGCATGGATGGAATCAAGGAGAACTTCTCTTATGGTAGATTAACCTTGTGGTTCAAGCTCCAAACCAGTCTTCTAACTTATGTGGGAATAATGCTTATTTATCAGTAGATGGCTTATTTGTTTCCATGTGTGCATGTTTGTCTCAGGTAGCAAGGTAGCAGCATGGAGGGATCTAGTTCTTTGCCTACATCGCGTGCTTCTCGTCAATATTATAATCGCCTAGCAAATAGCATGGTTCGAGATTTCCAGAAACAAGCAGGTCACTTGGATAACTTGGGTCAACAAGAGGTTTTGCATAGGTTTGTTTGTCATCCAGCAATGTCAGCAGCTTACAATCCTATGAACATTGTTGGAGGCGAAACCTCACAGATGATCATGAACCTTAGAGACTCGCTTCAAATGGTAAAGGGTAGTCATAGCCACGATCAACTTGCAGCCAAAAACGTTGTGCTATCTATGATTGCCTCTCGAGCCGATTTGGGGCCAGGTAAAAGGATGAATAAAGTCGCTTCTGACAAAGGTTATTAGGTGTCAATCCAAGGATTTTAAGAATGCTTGTAAAAGAAAAAAAGAAAATTAAGATGAAGACTGAACTATGGGCTAATGGATCAAGACAACCGCAACCGTTCGGATAGATTGGCACATGAGGTTGTGGACAAAATTCAAGTGTTTTGGGCAGAGAACACTAGAGTCTCACCAAATAGGAAGGATTTACGCCTAATAAGCTTGGGAAGGGCAAACAGAATTTTATCACGATCCGATTGCATTATTTGGAAATCTCACAAGTGAGTCCACTTCCACTTGCTTTTAGTAATTAGTTAGAAGTTTCAATTTTCTATTTTTCTTGCCAGCGCTTATTCAATTCTTCTTGTGAATATGTATTACAACTTATGCTTAAATGAATTGGGTTAGTGTGCAAGGTGGCTAAGGTGGTCAAATAGATGTTAGATGTTTAAGATTGTTAATTAGTATTTAGGAGTGAATGAAAGTACTTAGTATGACCTAGGGGCCTAGTGTTTAGGATTGACTTGGTATTATAGATATAATAACTAGTATTTGTAACATGACTTCTTATCCAAGGTACTTTGAAGTAAACTAAATTACTTTTGGATGGCTTAAGAGCACATAGGGTACTTATAATGCTTCACCTAGTGTCCAAAGTACTTGAAAGTACAAAAGGTTACTTTGGGTAATGTAAAGGCTTCATGAAGGGTCCTAAGTACTTGAAAGTACCCAAAGTTACTGTGGTCAATGGAAAAGTACATAAAGTCCTCGACTCAGGTACAAGCTATTTCAAAGCTTTTTGGTGTTCCCGGGATTAGTAGAGCGGAAGTTTTCCATTTGGCGGGACTTCTTGGGTGTGGTAGATGGTGATGGTCAAAGTGCAGCTTGTTGTGGAGTGTCGAGGTATCAAGTCTCTTTGGGGCGTTCTCCTTCCTCCTCACTTGCTTTGTAACATTACCATTCTTTTAATATATTGTCGACCACAGTTCTTCAAAAAAAAAAAAAAAAAAGTACATAAAGTCCTCATAGTGCTTCACAAACCATCCAAAGTAGTGGAAAGTTAAAGTAGCTACTTTGGGTAATCCTAAACTACTTGGGGCTTCTAGGGATGTTGCTTTGTGCTAATATACTTTGTCTTCATCACTTTCATAAACATATGTTTGACCTGATTTTCTTATGATGTACTGATGTACTTGTGATGTACTTGTGATGTACTGGCTGATCTTCTAAATTCTATTTCAGTTCTTTGACAAAAAGGAGTAGATCAAGTGAAAGAGTTAGTCTAAAGTATATAGCAAGTCAATGTTGTTGTAGGCTGAAATGTATTTGCAATTTAAGGAGGCAAACCCCCGATGTAAACATCTGGACAAACAAGATTTGAACGTTACAAACCATTTTACGTGAAGAAATTGAAGGAGCGGAACACTTGTTGCTGTGTATATCATGTGCAATTGGATTTACTTAGAATGTCATTGAATGCAATGAGGACTTCTTCACCTGTTCATAAAAATTGCACCTGCAATTGCACAATTTGCGAATGGAAAGAAGGAACACAAGCTTGCATGGCACCAAAGAAGACTTTTTGTAGACTTCGAGAGATATGGGAGATGGCGGTATGTGCAAAAGACGAAGGGGCAGAATGGCATAAATTGAGTTGCTTGCTTGGGAATTGTTCACAATGTGGGACAAAAAATATTAAGTTTTGTCCTAAAGAGTTAGATGAGATCAGTCCAACTGTGGAATGGAAGATTTATGAAGATGTGAAGATTGGTATAGATGAAGAAGGCCATCCAAAGAACAGAAAGCAACTTGTGAACAAGAAGACACCACCAGCAGACTTGGTAAGATTCTTCAAACAACATATCAAAGATTTTGTCATTCATAACTTTACAGCCTGTTGGGAAGATAAACAAAGATAGGGCATGCCTAAAGAACTTTCCTCCCGAATCATCATTTCAAGAATAGATTTTCTGAAAACTATACATTCAAGTCACAAAACGAGATCCAAAGTAGCTATTACAGCAGTGAGCAGGTGACTCTGTTAGTTCATATCACTTATCGGCGCGAAGAAGAGTATGATGAGCCAATTAAAGAATATCATTTTTACATTTCAGAGGATAAGAAGCATGACACATTGTTTGTGCAACACTGCCTCCTACATCATTATGAGTGGATGAAAAAGCAAGGCTACGAAAGTGAATGAACATTGGGTTTGGTCCGATGGTGCTGCAAAGACATTTTAAGGCACCAGACCATTTTATTTTGTACCCTCGATACTTCAATATTACCGGGTTCCAATGAAGTGGAGTTTCTTTGGCTCGGCCATGGTAAAGGAGAACATGATGGGGCGGATCTAAGGTAAAATTTAAGATTGCTCGTGAGCAATTGAAACATGATAGTGCTATTGAAGCTCATGCTCATAATCTTACTACATGGCTCACGTAAAACTTTTCCACCGTGCAGCAAAGAATACGTCGAGTCGTGCAAGAGATGTGACAAGGTACTTTTGGGAGGTAAAAATTGGCGATGTTAACCGCTCAGAGGTTTGGGATTGTGAAGTGGTGGAAGGAACGCGAAAAATTCATGGTATCTGTGGCATTAATAAAGAGGACCCAACTAAGATTATGACCAGGCAATTTGCATGCTTTTGTACCTTTTGTATGTACGGTGACATCCATCAATGTGAGAACTTGACACAAATAGGTGGCTGGATCGCACGTATTTTAGTGCCTAAAAGTGGGAGAAATGGATACAACCCGTGAGCATGGTGAGCAGATTGAGGTTGAGACATCAAGAACATACACCTCTCACGATCTTGTAGAACTTGGAACTATATTTGCAGTTGAGGCTCCAATTGATAATGAGGAAGATGAGGTTTTTTGGCTAGTTCTTTGCTCAAGGCCAAAGCATGTTCTTGAGGAAGATATGATTGATATGCATGGAAACAAATTTCTTAGAGGTGAAGAGGTGCTCGAGGGGACATACTTTGAGAAATACATAACAGGTAAAAATAAATCTTCTGGAACTACAAGCTATATATTCGGTGGCAGAGGATGTGAAGCTGTTGTATATGCTGAACAAGTCGTTCACATCATTGTTGATATGCCCAAAGGTCACCAAGCTAAAGGTAAAAAGACTGTGCACTTGCTGGGAGTTGCAGACAAGGAAAAGATCATGGAAAAACTTGTTTAAAATATGTTATTCCTTTTCTATATTGTAGATGGGCCCTATGAGTATGCCCTACATGGCTGATATAAGTGATCTCTTTGGCCAGCAAACTATTGAATGCAATCTAAGTTTTGGGCTGTTGTCGTAATATATTGTCAAATCTTTGTTTTTGTTAAAATACCGTCGCAGGTTGCGTTTGTTGATTTGTAAGTTCTTCTCAAACTCATAATGTGTTTGCATGATTCACTATCCTAAGTTTGTTAGCATATTGTAGCTCAAATTTATTACTGTTCTTGAAATAAAGAATGTTCAAGAGAAGATATCTTGTACAAGTTCGATGGCAGATTTTTTTATGCATATTGAACTTGTCGTTGTGTTTGCCCGTTCGTTGTACTTTTATATAATGTGGCTTCCTTTGACAAGAAAGGCACTAGTAGTCATGTTAAAAAAACCTGCCACTTACACTTCTCTTCTTCGTAATTGAGAAAAGAATGCTACCGGCAGAGGATCGCCTTCTTCATGCATATATTCTCAAAGAAGGATTTTATCGAGAGTTGTTCCCCGCAACCCGCTTTATTGAAATGTATGCCAAGTGTGAAGCTTTGGAGGATGCTTGTAAGGTGTTTAATACAAATAAAAAGCACAATGTTTTTTCATGGACTCATGCTTTTGGGATATGTCGAACCGGTTTTTAGGAGTGCAAAGAATTAGGCTTTTGAACGGATGTGGCTTGAAGGCGTAGGCGCGCATAAGGTGGTTTTATTTTAATTCGGATGCTTGTTGTGGTTCCAAATCATTGGCATTAGGCATAATCGATTCATGCATACGCTTTGTTTAGCCACCGAACTGGATGTCATTTTGGCTAATGCCCTTGCCAAAATGTATGCTAATTGTGACTCCCTTATAGCTGCACAGGAAACACTCACTAGAATGTCTCAATTAAATGTAATATCATGGACCACTCTCATTGTAGCTTACGCGCTCCATGAATATGATAAAGATGCATTACGAATCTTCTCGAACATGCAATCTGAAGGCTCTAAACCAAACAGAATAACCTTTGTTGAGGCTGTTGATGCATGTTCATCCTTATCTCAGGGTAAACTAATTCATGCCCATTTTGGCGGCATAGCAGAATTAGATGTTCTTATGGGAAGTTCGCTCATAAAAATGTATGGGAAGTATGTTTGACCTCATGCCCCAGAAGAATGTGGTTTCATGGACTGCTATGATTTCGGCATGTTCCGAGCTTGGTAGTAGGGCAATGGCTTTGGAGAACTTTCAGGAGCTTTTGTTAAGTGGTCTGAAACTAGATAAGGTCATTTTTATCGCCATGCTAAACTCATGCTTTCTTTCTGAAGCCCCAGAAGCACATGTTATCAACTGCAAATTTGATTCAGATTTGGTTATTGGAAATGCCTTGGTAAGTATGTATTGCAAAACTAGGAGCTTTCTCAGTGCACATAGAGTTTTGCACATAGAGTGCAATGTCTTCTAAAGATTTGGTGTCATGGAATATCACGATTGCAGCCTATGCACAACATGGGCATGTGGAAGATGCAACTAATGGGCCTCTTTGCCCGGAATGGGCAATTGGAAGAGGCTGTAGGCCTTATCCAATTATTGCCAGCCCACTCTGCAGCAGTAGCATGGACAACATTACTTGGGGCTTATCATATTCCATGTCTATGCAAGAACTATGCTATATGGTGAAGAGAAATCTGAGAAACTAATCTATCAACAGCATGTGAGAACTATCCCATATGGTGGAAGAGAAATTTGAGAACTAATCTATATAGTGAAGGGGAGAGGTTTCCCTTATCTTGCTTATTTTCTATATGAATTACCAGTCCACATGATCATTGAAACAGTTGCATAACTTTTCATAATGATATCGGAGTACGAATAGCATTGCATTCAAGTGGCTTAGCTTAAAAACTGTGGTGCTTATGGAGCGTCAAGTTTGAAGCAAAAGATTACAAGTTGGATGCAAACTTTAAGAGTTAGATACGGTCATGTATGGTCGTCCAGCAAAGATAGGCCGTCCACCTTTGCCGCCTTACACAATGAGCTCTATCAACAAGCCAGATCACAAAAAAAGGTACAAATGGCCTGTAGAACTTGTTACGTGTACTTATATTAGATTCTTGGAGCTGAAATGAAGAGAGTTCTGCTCCATAAAGTAGCCTTAACTATTGCAAGCTTTTGTGATATTTATCCAGCACAGGAATTTGTTTTGCTTGTCTCGTGAACTCAATGTTAACTTCCGTAGTAGAACCACAACAGGACGTTTCTTTTTTCTCATATTTCCTTGGATCAAAGTAATAAGGTGCCACTATTGCAGTCACATAGGTTCACGTTGATATTACATATTTTTCCTATGTTGCTTAAACAGCCTTGGCATTTGATTTTGGAATCAGGTCGACTCTTCTAATTGCCCACTAGCTATCCCTGGATTTGCTCAAGTTAGATTTTTTTTTTTTTTTTTGAGAGTAAGGATAGATTTTTTCATTAATTAGATAAAGCCATACATTCCATACACCAAACTGCAATGAAACAGGCTATGGAGATAATAAGATACTCATCTAGGGTGAGCATCTAATGAGAAAATGAAAATGAAAATCAAGTTAGATTTGTCTCTGACACATGTAGGCTTATTTGATGAACTATGATAGTAAAAATATATGGTAATACAAACTTAGACACACTGGTTTATGCTTTTACAGATTTGTGTAGACCTACATGTTATGAATGGGTCTGCATATAACAAAACTAGTATGTCTATTTGTGGATAGACATACCACAGATAGGTACTTCTTAATTATGCATAGTTAAGTTAGCTAAAGCTTGAATCTTTGCCCTGCCATGCTCTCTAGGCTCTGCCAAGGCATTTTGATATATGGCCTTGGTGCTCACTTTACATGAGACTGTGAAGTGCCACTGGGTGCAACAAGATGTAGCAAAGAAAAAAGACAGTTCTGATTAGTTAACATGTTTGAAAGAGGAAGACAACAACATAATATTACAAAAACAACAATGCACACTTTAGGCTTATGCTTGCATTCCTCATATACAAAATTTGTCCACTGGCAACATTATATATTATGTTTAATAGTGTCATAGATACTTGTGTACCTGAAGTAGTTTCTTCACAATTGAGGTCTCTTTGGCTGAACTTTTGATCATTGGCACACGCATTACATGGGTGGTAACATTTGTTGCATCAGCAACCTTCAAAAGATAAGGAAGCAGTTCATCCATTAAATAATTGGCACAGTATTTCCGACCAAAACTAAATGAGTGCGGTATAATATAAGACCCTCTGGGATTCCTTAGACACTTGTACTCAGAATCTTCTACTAAAAGGCTATTTGAAGACTTGTGCATTGTTGAAGACCACACTTCCTCCAAATCTTTTAGAAAGATTTTTCTCCCAGGAAATTGAGGATGATCGAGATCAGTAGACTCACAACGAGTTTGACTCCAAATGAATTCAAATTTGTTGCATATGCCTTCAGGAAAGAGTTCCTCAAGCATTGTAGCCAAGTTTTCTTAAGAAAGTGTTGACCAGATTGCAACACTAAAATGGTTCATGCATTCTCTAACAAATTCCAAGTGTCCTGGCCTTGCCACAATGCTATATCAGCCAATTTGATACAATGTCGACTTTGATGTCTCCTAGGCGCCTTTTGACCTGACTCAAAGCGCTTGATAAATACTTTATTCGTATCAAGTATTAAGAGTTTTTTGTCCACCCTGCTGTACATGATTGTTAATCCGAGCATATTGTACGTAATGTCAAATAAGAACAAACATTACCTTGCTGGTGATAGATGATGTTTGAGCGGGCTGTAGACAAAATCAAGTTAGTCAAAGGTGCAAGGGAGATGCAGATGCATGTCAAAGAATATGAGCTCACCTTGTAACTTCATCTTGCTTTTTCACAGGGTCTCGGACTGATTTTGAGCTTGCTGGCCTATACGACGTACATACATAGAGTTCAAATTATTCACAAAATACTGAAGGTACGTATATAATTTACATTCTCACCTTACTGTCCTGCAATGTTTGAAGTTTATAGAATTTGAATTAGAATAATAATCAGATTTCTTCATAATAGCAAATGTAAAAAATTAGCATGACCACTTACTCTTGGCATGTTTTGTTTCCTTTTCCAGATTTTGACTTAAGTCCAGATATCATGTGATTGTCACTATAGTTTCACATGATTAGCACATTTCAGTATAACAAATCAGTTCTTATGCACAAAGTTATGCACAATACTCACGTAGGTTTGCCTTTTCCTGCGAGAGCTTGGTCTTCCTTGTCCTCAGATATATAAGCATCTACTAAACATATCAAATTTAGGGATTTAACAAGAATTGGACATTTTAAGTAAGAAGGAACCAAAATTGTACTAACCTGCATTTCCAAAGAAGTTTTAATCTTCTTCTTGCTTCCGTCTTAGCTGGCTTTTCTTTGTCCAAATTGTTTTTCCTACTTCCTGAGGGGATTTCAGAAGTGTGATGTTCTACTAGTCCATCTAGTTCCTTTGGAATACTTTTGCATGCTTCAAGCAACGGACTGGGTTCTTCATAAACGTGATCATGAACTTGTACAGAAACGGGAGAAATATTCAAAATGTTCTGAAGTCCCTTATATTCATTCTCTAGGGGCTCACCTTCTTGTGGAAAACTAAGAAATGCCATAGACTCATCTTGCAAAGCCTTACATCTATGCTGCAACAGATTTGAAGCCTCTAAGTTATTATATGTTTCATGACATTCTACATGGCCTGCTTGCAAAGTCTCATGCTTCTGTTCCAATTGCCTCAATGATAGAGCGGGGTTTTGAAGCAATGTAATCGATTCATCTTTCAATTCTAAGTTATTTGAAGAACTTAGAATGTCCTTGGAGTGTCTAGATGTGTCCTTTGTTAGAGCTTCATCTTGCTTTTTTAGCTTGCTTGTCCAAATCATCCTCCTAAATCAACAAGCCATATAGTCCTCTGCCTTGGTGGTGTTGCGCATGTTTCTGCTATAGGACTTTGCTTAGCGGGACTTTGTTTAGCATCACTATCTGCGAGTCAAAGAATCAATAGTGGTCAGTTTTCTTTACATAATTATTGCTGAAGTACTACCAAATACAACATGACTAATATCTAAGGTACTTACGTACTCAAACATATGCACTAAATGTTAGTCAAGGTACTTAGGTACTCAAGTAGTAAACTAATTGATCAAAGTATCCACTAATATTTGAGGTACATTTTTGTACTCAAAGTATTGAATACTATTCTTAAGTACTCAAAGCCAAATCCAGGTACTTGTGTGATCTTAAAAGTACATAAAATACTTTATGCACCTATTCTGCACTTCCAGTAATTAAGTTACTAACCCAAGGTAGTCAAGTACATTTATATGGATAGGTCACTTTTTTGTACTTAGACACTGCTATTTCCATGTAAAGGTACATATATATCCATCAAAGCACCCGTTTGACACAATATCCATGTTAGATAGTTCATAATCTGGAAACAACCTACATATATAAGTTTAGAAAGTAAGAAAATGTACCCATTGTAACACCAATACTATTAAGCCAATCTGTATTAGCTTCTTGGCCGCAAAGACAACAAAATCTTGAAGCCTTAAAGGCATGAACTGCGCATGCCAAATGAAAAGAGTGCATGCATTGAGATATCAAAGCTGCATACTGTAAATTCTTAAAACCAAATCCACAAAAAGCACATGTTTTATCTCGACTTCCACCGTGGAGTAATGCTCAATTGAATCATTGGTCTTGGCCCGACAAGCATGATGTCTCCCTTTGTACCGCTTGAATAAAATGTTTCATCCCGTTCTCTCTATTGCGTGTTTGCTCATTTATGCTTGCGACAGTGCACACCACCTCCGCATTGAGACAGGGGAGATGGATTCGAGAGTCAGCGTGAGGACAGAGTCCGCTGGCCGGCCAACAGTGGCATTGAGGATGAAAGTCACGCCCCACCGCCTTCCGTCCGAGAGCATATCCGGGCTTGGTATGCTCGGTTAGTTGTGCCCCATCAGGCCTTGCATGAGCTACTGAGCACGGCCTCTGTAGGCTTGTTGGGATCGTACCTCCGGGAGGTAATGGATACGCGGACTCAGTTATGCCCCCCTGTCCGACATTAACCTCAGTTGTACTTGTGATTATGTATATAATCACGGCGATGTCAGCATCCTTATTGCTACTAAGGTTTTTCCCTCGAAAACCCTTCGGGGCGGGGGTTTTTTAATCCTGGTAGTAATACGCCTGCTGCTCTCTCTTTGTACTTGGGTCCCATAGGCCAGTTGGTCTCCGTGGACGATAAAATCATATTCTATTCTATTCTATTCTATTCTATTCTCATATACCTCATTCTTCAAGTTTACTTCACATTCCATCGCCTCTATTTTTTCTTGATTGATAGTTAAGCTTTCGAAGTTAGCATCCAACATGTACGCCATTCCAAGTTCATGCGCATGTAATTTTTTCACTTCACTTTCTAACAGCTTTTTTAGAACACATTCTTCATGATACTGAAGTTTTATTTCCGCATTATCTCGAGGCTGAAGGGCCAATTTTTCTACAAGCTTTGACTGCAAATCCAACTCCTTCCTCTTCCCTTCAAATTCTGTTTTAACCTTTTCAACTTTCAGTTTCAGCCCAACAATTTGTTGCTCTATGTATCTAGTATTCGCTTTGGCATTTTCTAGATCTGCCAAGGCAGTCCTCAAGCTCTCAGATTGGACAGCATTGTTCTCAACCATAACTTTATCTTGTAAGATATTCAAGTGTATCTCTAGAATTTCAACAAAAGCAAGAGATGGATTTAATAGCGCAGAATCACTTTCTTGCTCATGAGGCTCATTCTTTTTCCTTTGGTAGCTGCTGCTCATCACGTTTCTTCTTGCTAGCCCAATTTCTGGCAAACTCTTCGCTATCCCAATCAACATTAATTCCATGCTTCCATGCTGCATAGCATCTTGCCATATATATTGGAACTTTTTGCACTTCTGTCTTATGGAATACCCTTTTATAGATCTTAAAGAAATCAGATTTTAGTGACCTTTTGAGGCGTGATGGATTATAGCCTTGTTTGCCATCTTTAGCACCCGTCCCCATATATTAGTCATCATGTCGCTCCAAAACATTCTTTATATCAACAAGATGAAATAAGACTATCTTCCTCCACACTATTCGCCAATCTTTCTACCTTATGAAGGTTTAAATCTTTCAAATAAAAGACAATGACGGATGCCTTCTTAGGGGGAAGAAAGCTTCTCCAAGCTAGACGAAACTTTTGCTTTTTCGGGTTGTCGAGGAGATACCGGATCAACCGCGTGCATTTTTCATTATGCACGAAAGTACAATATGTAGCATAATAACAGGGTTTTCTTTGTGTTTTTGCACGCTTTTCACTAAGGTTTTCCTATGATTTCGTGATGTATTCAAATGGATGTACTAATGCGCATCTAGAGTGCACCATTTCGAGCCATTGATTTTAGCCTTGTTTTTCCAATGGTCAACAACCAATGGCTCACAACAAAAGCCCCCCTTTTGTGTGTGTGGTGCATAATGGTCAACAACCAATGGCTCACAACAAAGCTCTCTTTTTGTGTGTGGTGCATAATGGTCAACAACCAATGGCTCACAACAAAAGCCCTCTTTTTGTGTGTGTGGTGCATAATGGGCACATGAAGGGCTTGAAGGGCGCATGTAGTGCGCTTTCACCGCAACACATTTCTTATAATAACTTTTGATCCAGAGCTCTGTTTGAGATGATTTTTATTGGCGCTGGAAAGCTCATCGGAGATCTTTTGATGGTGTATGATATGGATATGTTTGGTTAAGTTATCTATGCTAAAACAGCAATTTTTTCGGCCGGGTTTGGTAGGCTTTCACATCCTACCAAAGCCAGATTGATACAGGATTGCGCTTATTGGATATTGTTTTATGGCTCATTCTCAATGAAGGTTGCAAAAATTACCATGCATTTTTTAGATTTTGAGGCGCTTATTAAGCAAATTCCAAGGCTTCTAGATCCTTGTGCTAACAAGCGTAAAAGTTTCCCACTTTGGTTTCTCACCACAAGAATCCATGGAGGCCAAAGGTCACTATTAAATTCCAGTTGAAAAATGTTTGTGTATGGGTGTTGCAAACTTTATGACTTTCGTAATAATGGGATCAATCCGCCTATTTTTATGGTAACTTTTACTTTTTATTGTGATGAAATTCAAAAGCTACAGTGATGAAAGCCTTAAATGAATTCTAGTTTTTTCTCGGTTCAATTCTAAAATTTTTTGTCACACCTTGAGGGGGGCATCCCTAAGTCCCCCGAAGGGGCCAAAATTTTTTTTTTGCAACACAAACCATTAACATCCAACATATAAAAATTAAATCCCCCAACACATAACAACCAACACATAACAACCAACATATAACAACCATTGACATTAACAACCAACACATAACTACCATTGACATTAATTAACACAACCATTGGGTCCAACACATTTAAATTAAAATCCCCCTTAAACCCCCTTTGGTTTGGGTGCATATTTACACGGGGGTGACGTAGGGCAGCGAGAGCCCTCATGATTGTATTTTGCACGCATAAAATCAATATCATATAGTATTCCGCTTGAAATCTTATAGTATTTTGCGAATCTTGTTATACAGTATAGCAAATTTTGTACTTGCATACCCCACAAACGAGGAACTTTACGTACGGTGTAGATTTTTTTTTACAACAAGTGTGAAGCATTTCTATTTTGCTTCAAGTAATATATAGTATAAATACTTCTTAACAATGCATAGCGATGGGACCATAGATATTTGTACTAATAACATAGAATGACATATGAATTCTCTAGAAACAAGCATTGGTAGAAAAAATAGGTGCTAATTCATCTTAAATCTAGAAGCTCTGTAGTATTTAAGCATGGGAATGAAGCATGCATATGGTTGTTACACTAGTAGCAGTACAATTATCCTCTGACCAGCAATACTCTTAACGAATCCAAAAAGTCAAAGACTGAGAAGAGTTTACTCTTATGCAGGTGTGAAGAATTTACTGAGAAGAACAAGAAATACTTACAGTTTGTTAGTTGATCTGAGCTTCAGAAAACTATAACCAATTTTTATCTTGAGTTCCTCAAGCAAAATGACATAATATAGCACGATCAAGGATGTACGTGATGGTCTGATGGTAACGGTGGTGTAACAACAGTAAAACCTCTATCTTGAGAGTCAAATGCCTGCTTGGAGTGACGTGAATGTTAATAAAATCTCTATCTTGAGAGTCAAATGCCTGCTTCGGGACTGTCACATAAAATAATGAAGTTAGAGAAGTCGACAATCAGTAATATCTAGAATAATATGCTAAGCTTAGGTGATAAGGAGATGCATGACATTGAGAAAGAGGCACAGAGATACCGCCAGAACGATCACCGGAGATGCATGACATTGAGAAAGAGGCACAGAGATACCGCCAGAACGATCGCCGGAATAAAGCACAAAGAGGGGTGGCCAAAATGATTGAAGCAAAGATAGCGTAGTTTCATGCATGGCGGGAATCCATTCATTGCGCTCTCCAGAATTAATTACTACCTTTCGAATTTTTAAACGTGGATAAAAAACTACTCAATCCAAAAAGTACCCAAGGTAGTTACTTTTTTAGTTTCCAAAATATGTAGACCCTAACGTGTTCTTTCCCTGTTTGTATGATTTACTACTGTGCAATCATGTTTTAATCAAGTGTGAAACCCTACCAAATCCGCTCGAAAATTTGCTGTTTTGGCTTATAAAACTTAATCAAATACGAGCATATTATACATCATCAGAAACATCACGGAGAGAGCTTTTCAATGCAATAAAAACACACAAAACGGAATCTGGTTCAAAAGTTATGATAAAAACTATATTACCATCAACTCGTGACTTTGCAAAAGATATCCGATTGAAAAGTACAAAAAGTAAGTACCTATCTTAATATATCCAGGGCAAATCATATGCCAATGGAAAGCTCTCTTTATAAGCTTTCCAAAGAGCCCAAGATCATCTATGTTACATTATTCGTATGCATTATGATTTTCGCAATTTGGAACATTCTATTCTGTAAATGAATATAGTGATGTTGGCAAAGACAACTTTCTAGTTTGACCATCTAGATTTTATGATATAGAGGTATTTGGAGGGAAGCTTTATGATTTCACCATCAAGATCTTATCATGATATACAGGTGGGTGGGGGTTTGGGTTGGGGAGGGGGGGAGGGGGGGAGGGGGCTGCTTAAAGAATTAATACGCTATCGCCATTTTTCTAATAATTAATGGAGGGATCAACGAAATTATTGGCTAAACAATATATAAAACCAAAACACAAGTGCATAGAAGAATTGCTATGGTAAAATATGAGGAAAAAGATATACCAACTGACTAATTGATCTCCGAGGACGTGAAAAACCAATTTAATTCAATTCAGTTCAATTCGAGTCAACTCAACTGAAGGCATAATATGTACTAGGCAATCATGTAGAGAGACATGCTACAGTTTGCAATGTACAGAGGTGAGAAAAAGACCATATTGAATGGAAGGTGGAAGAGGTGCATCCACTATTTGAGGCCTCAAAGTCTGTGTGTTTGTGACCAATTGATCTGCGTGAAGGGCTTACATATCTACAGATTATGAAACCAATATCATATTCAAATCTAAAAACGGAATGCAACCAACAAAAAAAGTCCAATCAGAGATGCACAAAAAATGTTTAGAAACCATATAAAAGTTTTGTTTCTAATATTGAACATACCTGGAGGAGGAAGGGCTAGCAATAGTAAGCTCTAGGCTGTCAAAAAGAGCCAAAAATTCCTCGCTCAAGTCCGCTTCAGGCAAAACAAAGCCTTTGACGGAATGAATATCAGAAATGAAATTAATTTGGCCACGTCTCTTGTCCCAAATGCAATTCACCCAAGTAACACATGCAAGAAATGCATTTTTATGATAAAATTTCACATGCAAATAATTATGAACTGCACAATCTTTATTCTATTGTTTTCAAGCATGCAAGCTAATCCTAGCTGTTAGTGGCATTGCAAGAATGGAACAATTTAAGGCATGCTACTGCCAAATATCTCCATAGCGAAAAATATGCTCCACGATGAAATTTGCTGTGGGACAAGCACTGTTTCACTTAGTGTGGGGAGCTCCATCAAGTGTTGGATAAGTTAGGTCAAGAATCGAAACTTCTCTTCTAAAAAAAAAAGCTTTTGTTAGATTCGTTTTTGCAACTTGGAAACTTCAAAAAAAACTGAACATATGGAGAAAATTGGTGTTGTCCACAAATATAGTCATCCTACTAACTTATGGCCATCTCTAAAAGTAAGATGCGACAATATCTTTTAGCATTTGAGGAGGAGGAGTGAGCGTCCAAAGGCCACAACTCATTTTTACCATGATTGTAAAAGTTCAATGTAATAGCTGAGGGGTTATCCCTATATATATCCCTATATAATGTATATGCTATATAGATGTATGATATCATTTGACACGAGCTCTTTTTTATATTACATCTGATCCTACTACCGGGAGGGGGGAGGAGCTCTTCTTTATATCATATCTGATCCTACTAATTTTTTTTTTTGGGGGCCACTGCACTCAAATAAGAATTGAGATTGTAGCATGGGCCACATAGCCCAATGGTCTATCAAGTATCCTTTGGTGTCGCAATCGCAATCGTAGTGCAAATGAAGTGTAGAGTATCGCTTCCCTGAACACGAACTTGAACTTGAACTTGAACCCCAAAGCACTGCTTCAATAACAAAGGACTCTTTTAGATGAAAGTAATCAAATCCAAATACCATGGCTGTCGCAACCAAGGTCCAACATTTCGCGGACGGCATAAACTAGGTCCACGCTCCAAGCAAAATAACGAGATCAGAACCTCAAGCCATATGTCCCCTGTGGAAAGTAACTCGAGCGAACCCCTGGCTTAATGTCCCTTGCTCCGGCCTAAAGGTCACCTGCCAAGCTAGGTAGAAAATAAATGTAACAGAAGGGATGGAGTCTAATGTCCCCGTCTGTGAGGCAAGTATGCTCTTACAGCCCAAAGGGTCCATGTTTCTGTTTGAAGCTTTTCAAGAGCTTTAAGATGGAAACGTGGTAAATGCTGACATTGACAGAAAGCCCTACAGAATAGCTTTCAGATGCATGTCTCTCTATGCCAAATAAAGATGGGAAAGGAATGTTGTTACAACTTTTCTTAGCCCCCCAGTTGCCCACCCCAATTGTGGTATGCCCAATTGTGGTATGTAGCCCCTGCTATCGTGCAAGTGATCGATCTTAGCAATTGATTTTTTATCTTAACGGTCTGATTATACATTAGAAGGGAGGGGACTTCGCGGTAAAGGGTTCACTCAACCATACCCTACTATTATTATGGAAAAAAAATGCTAGATTAAGAGGCAAAAAGTGGAAGATGGTTAATAACCAAAACCGGTCTTTAATTGAAAAAAGGGAAAACTACCAAAATGCCCTTATGAGTTTGCCTAATTACTAAAATGCCCTTATGAGTTCTAGAATTACCAAAATGCCCTTGTTTACTGTGTACACTATTTATACATACTACTAAATTACCAAAATGCCCTTCCGTAACTATACCGAAATCCTACACAAATACTCAACGGTACATTCTCAGAAAAAAAAGCGCCAAAAGGAGGAGCCGATGTAGCCAGAAAGAATAGAAGCGGCATGTAGGAAATTTCAGCGGCATGAAAGCTTGGGTTATGGATTCCGAACACAAACACGGTTCTGCACAGGTCTGCACACGAATCTGCCGGATCATGCAACAAAATTTCGAAATTGAGGTAAGTTTTTTGAAGATTCTATTGTTCTTTCTTGCTTTTTAGAAACAGACAAGCAGATTAGTATGAGCAGGTTTTGTATGAGCCGATAATTGGAGAAACAGATCGGTATGATATGCCCTATTCAGATTGTGGCTACTAAAAACTTGTATCAGATCAGAAACTTTCAATTCTATGCCCTGCCCTGCGTTCCACCTTAAATGCCCTGCCCTGCGTTCATACTGCTTCATGCTAATGCACAATATCATACTCCTGCATGCGAATTCATATCACATAATGCACAATAGCTTAAGAATTCGCCACAGAGATTGCAAGGCTGCTGTTCATCAGCTCGATTCCAGCCTTGAGGCCTCTTGTACATCGGTTTTAGATGAAACTCATGTTAAATCCATTTGTAGAAAAGCTAGGGGAATACGAACAGGATAAATTGCTTTTGGGTGCAAATCCGCTGGTCTTTGTAGTACTAGTCAAGTTTAGACTTCATTCAGGCTTTTTCTGTGCAGGAACAATTACTGTCAAGTTTAGACTTCATTCAGGCTTTTTCTGTGCAGCAAAATCTGTTCTAAATTGTGTTGTAAAATCCATATTGCACGTTTGAATATTTGAACATAAATTTTGCAGTGAGATATGGCTTTGGCCGAGGGAAGCCAATTTGAATCCTTGAAGGAACTTCGACAAGCAGTGAGGGATGATGCAATCAATTCTCACGTTGAGCTGAAGGTGATCAAAGCAGATAAAGGAAGGTAAATATCTCCATGTAATTCATTCGAAACTTTTCTTTCTACATTCTTGACGTATAATCATTTTGCTAGATTTACTATTCAATGCAAATCTCCCTCATGTCCATGGAGGTTGCATGCATCTTGTATTCAAGGTGGTCCAGCATGCCAGATCAAGTCAAATAGGGAAGAGCACAACTGTGGTGGCACGCAACACTTGGGAAACAAAGAAGCAAGTTCAAAATGGTTGGCTGAAAAATCGCTGGAGAAGTTCAAAGATCAGCCTTCTTACAAACCAAAGGAACTCATTGCTGACTTGCGTCGTGAAAAAGGCATTTCTATCTCCTACAGGGTAGCTTGGAAAGCAAAAGAAAGTGCACATTCTCAAATCCATGGGGATCATACTGTTGCATATCGAAAACTTCGTAATTATTGTCAAAACATATTGGAAGCTAATCCCGTAGTGTGGCATTTGTTCAGAAACAGCTTGAAGGTCGCTTTTCTTAAGCCTTTTTATTAGCTACAATGCAAGCATAAAGGGGTTTGCGCATTGTAGGCCTGTCATTGGTTTAGATGGGACTCATTTGAAGGGTAGATATCTTGGTATTCTTCTGACAGCTACAGGCATTGATGCACAAGGTGCTTTGTTTCCAATTGCATTTGGAGTGGTAATAGCGTAGAAACGATGATAACCGTGTTGGTTTCTTCAAAGTTTAAAGGATGCTCTTCGATACACAGTGTGCACTAACATTTATTTCAGACGCGTAAGGGTTTAGTGGATGGTGTCACGCTGGTGTTTGGAAGTGATACTGACACATGGATATTGCATGCCCATTTAGCGCATAATTTCGAGAAAGCATTCAAAAGCACTCAACTAGTAGGATGTTGTGGAAAGTCGCATATGCATCTAATGCTCAAGATTTTGATGATGTCATTGGAGAAATACGAGCTATAAATAGTAGTGCAAAATGATTGGATAATGAACACCTTGACCCTTCACATTGGGCTACATGTAAGTTTTCAGGAAAAAGGTTTGGACATTTGACATCCAACATTGCTGAGTCCCTAAATGCATGGTTGCTAGAGGCTAGAGATATGCCTATTCTTGGGATGCTGGAATTGATACGCCAGAATTTAATGTCATGGTTTTATGAAAGAAGGGTTAATGGGGAAGCTACCAGGGATTCGCTTGGACCGGCAGCACATAATGCATTGGTTGGACCTGCAGAGCAATCCATCAGAGGTTCTTGTGAGCGTGGAAGACTATACCGGATTTTGCCATCCACTAATGCTGTCTTTGAGATACATACTCCGACACACATTAGGCTTGTTGATGTGGATAAGAGGACATGCACCTGTGGAATGTGGCAAGATTTGGGGTTACCGTGTGCACATGCAGCTGTCGCTATTCTGTTTAGAAAAGCGCGTGTGCAATCTTATGCACACATAGCATATTCATTGCAGTCCTATTGTGATACTTACAAGGAGCCAGTATTCCCAGTTATTTTAGCACACGATGATGTTATTGGAGGCATGTTACCACCAGCCACACGGAGACCTCCTGGACGTCCAAAGACCAAACGCATACGCACAGGAGCAGAAGGTTTAGAGAAGAGAGAACAACATTGTGGAAGGTGTAATCAGAAGGGACACAATGCTCGTAGTTGTAGAGCTCCTATTCAGTGATAAACGTGACCTATGTAATCTCTTTGTTGAATTCAAATTGCTAATCTTCAGGCATTAAGTTTAGATTGCATAACGTTAGTATATAAGGGCATTTTGGTAATTAAGTTTGGTGTGTAGGGGTATGTAGATAATTAAGTTTGATGTGTAGGGCAGTTTGGTAATTAAGTTTGGTGCAAATTGATGAAAATTGATATGAATAGGCATTTTGGTAATTAAGTTTGGTGTATAGGGGTATTTTAGTAATAAAGTTTGGTGTGTAAGGGCAAATTGGTAATTTTATTGTATGTTTATTTTATACAGTATATTTATTTGAGCTAGGGGCATTTTGGTAATTTTAAAAATCATAAGGGCATTTTAGTAAATAAGCAAACTCATAAGGGCATTTTGGTAGTTTTCCCTTGAAAAAAAGACTTGAAAGAGCTTTATCAAAAAATTTCCCGTATTAATATTTTTATAGAAATGCCAAGATTCCCCTCACAAAAGTGGTTTCAATAAAGTGATCCTAAGACCTCCCAAAATAGCAAGGAAATACCTGAAAATCTTATTTATCCTTGCAGCTGATGGCTGCTGAACTCCGCCCCATCAACAAAATGGAAAGGATATCTTTTTCGATCTAACATTGCAGCAGCAAGCAGTCTACGTTATATAATTTGGCCTTGAAGTAACACCTTACATTGTCATTTAGGTTTGCGGTCTTTAGTAGATTTATTGGAGGACTTCTCACCCATGGCTTCAATAATTGCCTTTAAAACCTTAATTTCAGCATCCTTCTTTGCATTCTCTTCTTGTTAGTCTTAGCTCCTCCATATGAAGTTTGAAGACCTCTGTAGATCAGCCAATTATGTCCAATTGTAAGAAAAAAAAATGCTTAACATCACAATTAATGTTGAATAACGAAACTGCCCCTAAGATATCTCAAGGATAAAACCGTCAACAGGAATTGGTCTCTGATTTGTCAAGAAGACAACCATTTGATGGATGCAAGACATTACAAGTTAAAACCTACTATGAATGTCAAGAATTCAATCAATTCCAAAGGGCTCACATAATTTTTGGCACTTTAAATGTTTTGGACGGATAAAGTGGATTGAAAAACAAGCTGATTTGATATGATGAGACATATCTATTGGTATCTTTGCCACTGACAGAAACTGAATGCAGAGCAAAGCCCAGAAATAAGCTCTTTAAGGTGTTAGTGAAAGGCTCTAATATGGTCATTGAATCTTGAACAATTCAGCTTCCATCTCTTTAATGCTACACAAGGAGAAGCTAACTATAAGCATATGAGTTAGATGTTTTCTTTTTTGGCATGCAACTTAAAACATTCGAGAATCTTTGAAGTTGTATATCAATCTCTAGAATGGCTACAAGAATGGCGCAGATGAGAATCCTCCACCTTCTTTGTTTTAAATTGGAAGACCATAAACAACAGACTCTCCTTATAAACAGACTCTCCTTATACATCAAGTTGGGCCGATGCTGTTTTAAGGTCTGGCCATCAAAGATAGTTTCTGAAAAGAAGATGACCTTGTACATAATGAGAATCATTCTTGAAGCTGCTCCCTTGCAGCTCAAAGAAATCTATATAACAATGACCAAAAGGATGGTGCAGGTGGCTAGCAGCTTTGCTTCTGGGAAAAAAACTACAAATTGAGTGGCATGCACTAGACATAACAACCATCAGAGGTTTGCTCTGGATCCAGAAAATCAACTTTCCAGGGTAAGGAGAAAAATGACAAGTGTTTATCCTTACAACATGCATGTTTCTTGGAAAGCAAATCATGAACTTACGGCTAGTGTTTTCAAGTTCGCCAACGATTTCCCGATATTTAGCTTCTGCAAGACGTTGTGCAGCTTCAGCCTGTTTCTTCTCAGCTTGAGCTTGCCTAGCAGCACTAACTGCAGCATCTACCTCCTTTTCCAAGGCCTTGATTCTTCTTTCTTGAGCCTGCATCTCTCTAAATTCAATAAGAACATAAAAGTGCAGAAGAGTGAGGATCCAGGCCAAACCATGGCAATCCGAGCTTGATTTGCAACTCCCTTTGCTTTGACAAACGATTCATCATCTACATACACAACCTTCCTAAGCAAGACCTGTTGCAAGGAATTAATGGAACCTTCCATCTCTGTGAGGTTGGATAAAGCCGCAGTCCAACGCTGAGAAGACCCATTTTCGTGTTCTCCTTTGCCGCTGCTGCTTGCTACCATTTGCCAGGAATTATTATCCGAAGTGGATGCCTGCGCCTGGTTCAAATCCGCCATATCCGGCTCCCAAGGCTCCGCCCCAATATATATACAAACGAGGCTACAAAACTAATAAAGAGGGCGGAGACATGGCATCAAAAGACCACGTTTCCGGTTCTAGGAGCTCGATCTGTCAGATGCTTCCGCACAAACATCCTAAGCTGAGTATACTTCTTATCACTTTTGCCCTAATTTTTATACTAACAGTTACATACCGATCTGGCTCGTTCGATTCTGGATTGGCTCCTGGATCGGTCTTGAGCTTAAAAAGAGCAGATCTATCGCCCACCTTGGAAAAAATAAACGGAACCCAGTTGGTATGGCAGATCCCTGAAAAGGAAGCTCTGAAGGCTGTGCTTTTTATAGCTCATGGCTGTGGCTGCAAGGCGACCTTTTTTTGGGACCCGCATCCCCTGTGCAAGGAATGCATTGGGCTTCCTGAAGAAAGGGCCCTTGTTATTGAAGCCCTTACAAGAGGCTATGCTGTTATTGCAATTTCTAGCAAGAGGGAGTGCTGGTCTATGCATGATTCTGCACCAGTTCAAGCGGTTTTAAAATATTGGATCCAGCAGCATGACCTCCAAAAGCTTCCCCTTGTCGGACTTGGCGCTTCTTCAGGTGGGTATTTTCTATCTGGTTTTGCTCTTCAGATTCAGTTTAGAGCTGTTGTGATTATGATAGCAGAAGGTGAGTTTGATGGCATGAATTTTGGACAAGACTACCCCTCCACCCTCTTTGTCCATATGCCCAAAGATCGTATTAGGGCGATGCGTGTTCATCGCGCTATCAAGATTCTGCGCAACAAGAAGGTTGATGCTGATGAGATTCAGTGCTTAGAAATGCCCCTGCATCCATTGTTTCTTTCTCAGAGGATTCCTGGATTGGATGAGAAGACTTCTGAAAGAATATATGCAGTTTTAAAAGAAAGCGGCATTCTCAATGAAAAAGGATATATGATAAAGGATGGCAGGGCTGTTAATTGGCAGATGCCAGTGCGCAAGCGGAATGTGTTGCCTGTTGAAGGATCTAAACTGAAATTTGAACATCATATTCTAGAAGAACTTAACCTTGCCTTCTCCTATCATGAAATGACCAGCATACCAGCACTTGATATGTTCAACTGGCTAGATAGGAGAATCTGAAGTTTGGCACCCTCGACTTACCACATAGGCAAATTCATATATGTATGGAACAGTTGATGTTGCCTTATGTGGCATCAAATTCCAGCAGTTCTTTATCGAAGAATTACATATGAATGTCTACAATTTTTATTCAATGGAGTAGAATATGATTCTTTTATTGTGTATATTCACATGTTATGTGAAGGGAAACCTGTTGAGTCTTTAGAAAGGCAGAGTGGATTGACAGCTTAGTAAAGATCAGAAATATAATTCTCTAACCTGCTTTGCAAAGGTGCTTGAAGATGAGCAGGTCCTTTCAGCCCAAAGAAACTGCAAATTAGCAGAAGAAAGAAGCGAGCTAAGATCATGCTGCATCATGAGGTAGATGGAAAATGGACAAGGGGTATCGCAGTTTCCTCTTGGCCTTAGCAACTAACAAAAAATTAAATGGAGGGGATATCTGGTTCACGTGATCATATTCTGAAACAGTTCATTCAATGGCAAGTGCACAGTGAGATCTTACAGCAGAATGGAAGGACCAGCAGCCAATTGACAAGTATAATTATCCAAGCTGTTGACAAGAAAGCTGCATTTGCAATGCGCGGATGAGCCAAATGCAAATGAACATTTAAATCTCATCATGAATTACGAGGACACAGTTGGATAATATCTAAAACATTGAAAATGTCATAACCTCCTATAGAATGTCAATTATACTGCACAGATCCATTGACAGTGCTCATTACGCTGGAGTGTGATAGACATGGGCAATATTTAAGGAGACGCTTACTGTGAGGAAACTTATAATTTTAGTGATGACAACAATGTACAGCTTCCATTTAAATAGGCTTGATTTCTACAATGACCAAGCCAAAATAACTAATTTTTTTTATAAAAATCTTATTTTTGGATAATGGAAACTTAGGGACTCTGGCAGCACTTCAAAATGATAAAAGCTCTTAAAATTCTTGCTACAGCAGTCCTTATGTCTGCAGATTAATTGAAGCTTAGCCATGCTTAGGAACACAATGTTTAGAGCAGATCCAAGATTCTGATCTTGCAGATCTCAACTTTTCTTCTCAACTTTTCTTGTAATGAATACCACCATTTTGGAGAAATCTTCCTAGTCATAGATAGATAGATAGATAGATAGATAGATAGATAGATAAGGTAGGTAGGTAGGTAGGTAGGTAGGTAGGTAGATAGAATATGTTTGAAAAGACTAGAGTAATAGACAAGTTCTGCAAACCACTCTATTTATTTTGGATAATGTGGTTGTTCGATTGCATGGGCCACAAAATCAAAATGAACTCCAAAGGCACAAGTCAACTTCAAATTAAAGGTTAAATACAAAGTCAAATCCTAGGTAGGAACTGTATCAACTCGAGCATCTATATTATGAATGTCCATAGTCGACAATATGCGACTAACTCCAAAAGTGGAGAAAACTCCAAAGTAAATGTCAAAGACAAAGTGAAGGTCAATAACTGAATGAGCCTATCCATCAAAATCAATTCCAAACATCAATGTCAATCATAGAGTCTAATGTAAAGTCAAACTCGCTCGGTATGGAGTCGTCTATAGGGATTGCATGTGTCGGCCAATTCATGAAAATTAACTTTAAAAGTGGAAGTTCGTTAATTGGTAGTTCTAACATCATACCCCATTGGCAACATCCTTTCTAAGATATATGACAATTCATTCTCATACACATGCAACACACGATGAGACTTGCACTCAACCACTTCATTCTCATCGCACACTATGCATGATGAGACTTGCACTCATCCCACTTCTTCACTTGGTGGTGGCTAGTGGGTTTTAAACACATGGCTTTGACATGGCTCATATTTTGAAGTTCAAATTGTGTGAAGTTGCCCCTCTCAAAAGATAGCTAATGCAAAACATTCCACTTAAGATTTAGGGGCTGTGGAAGCCGGCTCATTGCCTATTCAAGCTAGTTCATAAAGCCTAAACATTGTAGTTTCATGTACATTGGCTTCAACCTGCAATGGTATATTTTTTTAGACATTTGTTATGTCGGGGATTTTATATTGACTAATTATACCGCTTTAAAATGTGAGAAAAGCATGACATGTGAGATTGCAAGATAAAAAATCAAACAAAACAGCATTGCGATGTAATGCGTGCAATGAATGCTTTGAAGTACCTCTACCATGGAGATTTCCTGAACCTACATCAACGGTGTATAGAAGGCATTTCAAGAAATTTGACGGTACTTTCTTCAATTCTCATTACCAATTGTCTCCAGCTCATCCATTCTATCAAGTCGTGAGCGCATTGAGATCCATATCATCTCACTGTAGAAGATACTTAAGAACTTTCATGTTTGCAGTAGAATGCAATCATGAATGATGCATGGCGAGAAATATATCCCCTTGTTTTGCCAGTATTCAACGGCAACCAAGCTTCTTTACACAGCTCGACTAAACTAGCTCCAACTGAAATCCCATCCCACAATAAGGACCATAATCCCATCCAAGGCTCGCTTGACATCCCATCTTAACTCCTTGCAAGCACCATCAAATTTGATTCCAAACCTCTAAAAGGTTATTTTCATTTACTTGAATGTTATTTTCATTCACTTCAGGAAACATCATCTAAACAATCTAAATCCCTATCCCTTTATCAAAGAAGAAAAAAAAGGTTGTCATCGTCAAACTGATTTAGGGAATAAAATAGAATAGAATAGATTTTTTTAACGCCCACGGAGACCAATAGGTCATGGGACCCATACAATGGGCTAGTACAATCATTACTACTAGGATTAAAAACCCTCGCCGAAGGTTTTCAAGGGAAAAACCTTTGCAGTAATGATGATACTAGAAAAGCGGAGATAATGACTACTAAGGGCTCAGTAATTGCAGACGTTTATCTAGAACCTCAAGTATGTATAATGCCAAGTCATGCACAGATGGTGCTCTGAGAAGTTGTGGAAGCGTGGAATGGAATGCTAAGGTCAAAAAATGATTCCGGACTATCTCAAAAGCGTGGCAACTTCGTAAGAGTATGGCTTTCATCTTCAATAACCTCAGAATCGGCAACATGCATATAGTCTTGCTTCTCGCGGCAATTGCGCCGCCCCATCTATCCGCCTCAATCAGTGCTTTGTGGGACCCCGTATGCGAATTGATGCAATAGCGACAAGCTTGTTCCTGGACAATGAAGCAAGCAAATAAGCTTGGGGCCCTGGTGCCAAGGTGGGATTTATGTGTGCATGATAATGACCAGTTTTCACTTGGGCCAAAGTAACTGCGTCCCATATCTTTTGAGAAAAACGACCATTGAGATATTGTTGCAAAAGCTCAGGATCAGAACTGGCAAAGCATCAGGAGTGTTTGGAGTTAAGATTTCATATGATTCATAACCATTAACTTAGGCACCCTTAAGTTCCTTGATATTTCATTCAAATTTTCTAATGGTTTCCTTAGACTTACTAGATCCCATGGCAAAATTGATCTCCGCAGATGGTAAAAACTTATCTATCTATCTATTTATCTATCTTAGATTTCTTGAGTCCATAAAGATTCATATAAAAGACAAAGTCTCTTTGGCAAGGAGTTGGAACAACGAGAAATTATGTTCCCGTAAGATGCAAAAGTTTATCGAACATTCAACATTAGCCATTAAGCACCAATAGTACATATTGAATTGGTAGGTAATCTTTAGTTATTAGCAACTAAAAATGCATAGACCACCCTGACACAAAGCAGCACCCATACAACTATTTGCTTTAATGCCCTCAATCTTCATGCATCTAAAGAGTTGGACGGCTTACTTGTTCATGGTGGACATGCACTACAATGATAATAGTCCATGAAAATACTTTTCTTTCTGGTAATCCATCAGAAGCATGCCTTACATCTTCTAACACCCCAGCTTTCTATACGGCTCTATGATAAGATTGCTTAAGGACACATTTTCTACATTGTTTACTTCTAAAAAAATGCTCACAGACACAATAGAGATGTATGTAGAATATAGACTAGGAGGAAAACTTGGAATAACAAAGATGTAGAATTTTCAGTAGCTTGTGACGAAGATAAAATGAAAACAACATTCAGATCCACAAAACCAAAGTCAGTAAATGAGGTTTTGGTCAAGAGTCATAAGCCAGTAAGCACTTCCACCATGCAAGATCTCCCAGGCCAGTAAGCACTTCCACCATGCTAGTCAACACAATTGTATCTGGTTTTATCTCTTGCATTAAAATTGGGAAGAAGAATTGGACTGCATTAGCATCATGTCCATGCTAACTATATACCCTTAAGATTGCCCTCCAAGTAATCATATTACATCTTTGTATCTTAGAAAGAACACTCTTTACATCTTCTAAACGTTCAAATCTTCCATAAGCATTTATCTGGACAGTTCCAACTACTACTTCAGTTTGCAACCCACTTGCACTAATGTGTGCATCAAATTCTTTAATCTCAGCTAAATAAGTAACATACACTAACATTTATGTAAAGGTGTACTTATCTAATTTCAACTGCATTTGTCAAAATAACTGAGGTCCACTTTGTTCATTCCCTTCTCTCGACAGTATATTAAGATCATGAATGCGCAGGATCAAAACATTCTTCCAGACCATGTTCTTAAAGATTGTGACAACATCCTGCACTTTGCATAAAGTTGCATTACACACGATTCCAGGCTGTACGATCAAAGGGGAAGGTCACATCTTCGCCGTCAGTTATGGCTTAGAAGGTGTAGAGAAGGTGCCACAAATTGGGGCTTTCGATCAAGGCCATTAGAATTGGGGTTTCTGATCCTGGCCATTTGTAGGATAATAAATGCCATAATGAGGTGCCACTATTTGCTTTAATGCCTTCAATCTGCATGCATCTAAAGAGTTGGAAGGCTTACTTGCTCATGGTGGGCATGCACTGCAATGATAATAGTCCACGAAAATACTTTTGTTCCTAGTAATCCATCAGAAGCATGCCTTACATTTTCTAACGTCCCACACTTGCTATACAGCTCTACGATAAGATTGCTTATAAACACATTTCCTACAATGTTTACTTTTAAGAAAAAGCTCATGCACACAATAGAGCCTATATGTAGAAAGTCTAAGAGGAAAACTTGGAATAGCAAAGATGTAGAGTTTTCAGTAGCTTTTGACTGTAAGATAAAATGAAAACAACATCAGATCCACAAATCCAAAGTCGGTAAATGAGGTTTTGGTCAAGAGTCATGATTTAGTTACTAAATAACCTTCTTGATTATCTCACTGCTAGGTATGGCTAAAGCATGTCATTTTGCGCAGAGTTCTCCAAAATATGATGCAAAGGAGCACAAACATCACATAGAAACTTGCTATTCAACTTGCCCTCTTGAGATGGAAGAAAAAATCTCGTATGTGTGCACAGACTACTCTATAGTAATACGAATGCAACAAGTCCGAATTTTAAGAGTATCCAAAATTAACAAAATGGCTTAGTACCTTATACTTCTAAATTACTTTGGTGCTAACTATGGCATACTTGCCACAATCATAATCTGCAGGATGCTCTGCGTTTTTCATCTCAAATTAATCCATTGGTTATTTAAACAATCACAAGACAATTGAGAATTCTATGACAACAATATAACAAAGAAACAAAAAAATAAATATAAACAACAAAATGACACAGGCATCTAAAATTCGGCAACAATCATGGCAGTTTTCAAATTCGATCCTACTTTTTCTGAGTTTTCCATGCTAAATCGACACTTATTAGGTCCAAACCAACCTTCTCCATGCAATTTCGACCTGATTTATATCACTTTACTTGGATTTACCTTCTACTTTGCCATGCTCATACGATTGCAAATTAAGCTTATCCTTCTGCACATAATCTTATCTTGCAAACCAACTAGTAGATCACAACAATCACATGAATAACTCCTTGGAGAGTCAAGATAAGATCTGGCCTCATGTATCTAGCCTCTAACAATTCTTTAATATGATGCAAATCCAAGCTCAAGAACATATGCAAATCTAGCTCTGATAACATTTGAAACCTGAAATTGAATCCACAGCAAAACCCCACCTGAAAGAAAACACTTGATGTCGTCCCTTGATGTGACCTTCAAGCTCTTGTGCCCTCGATGTCCTCGGCTAATTTGATAGAATGCTTTTTACTTTCTCTGCAAAAGCTTGCTTTTTAAAAGCAAAAAGTCTCCAAGAATCTCTTCCAAAAATCCTCTCTAATTATCAAAACCTTCAAAAATCTATTTTTAATTAAAAGGCAAAATCCTTGCTTATATGAGGTCCATATTTTATCCATGCCAAGCACGATACATAAAGAAATAATAAATATGTATGCTGGCCCATCAAGTGGCCAGGGCCGTTACACAAGCCCTTTCACGTTCATATCGATGTTTCAGCTTTTACTATTGGTGTTGTTCTTTCCCAAGAATATGACTCTCAACTGGACAAACTGATTCGTTACGCAAGCATGAAATTCAACCTTGCTTTTGCATACAACGATTCCGCCACTATCTGTTGGGAAGAAAAATCAAGTTCTTTGTGGATCATCAAGCTCTGCTTTATCTGATCAGTAAGACCACGCCCATGGTCTGTATTGCTCGCTGGGTACTGCTTCTACACGAGTTTGCTCCCTTTGAAATCATTCATAAGGCAGGAAAGTCTCATGTGGTGCCTTATTATATTTCACGCATCCACACCGATGACCTATCCTCAGGAGTTTCAGACACTTTTCAGGACGCCCAACTCTTCTTGGTTACGACCACGCCGCACGGTTACGACCACGCCGCACTGGTTCCATGACTACCAACAATATCTTCTCTCTGGTGCCTTAACATCTGAAGATTCCACGCTTTCTCCAGAAAAGCTACACTCACGCCGTCAACAATTCCTTCGCGAAGTCGAAGACTATACCATGGTTGCGGGACATCTCTACAAGCATGGCAAGGACAAGGGGGATTCACTCATGTATAAGGGGGATATGCCATCTGCGTGCATGGGGTGGCAAAAAACCCCTCAGATAACCGGATTTTTAAAAAGCAAATTTTGACCCCTTCCGGTAAAAATTACCTAGGATAGTGCAAAAAATACCAGAAAAAGGACCCCCTGCCGACCGTATATGTACGAATATGGGTCCAAAAAACCCCCTCCCCGTGCATGCACATGGGTTATACGCCCAAAACTGTGAACCCCCCTTGGGCAAGGATATGATTTTGAGATGTATTCTTCCTCAAATTGGCACTTTTCCGGGCTGTGTGCTAGGGTTTCTGTGGCAACCGTAGACACTTCGACCCGACCGTATCTCTCACATCCGATTGTCGATTTTCATGTGTTAGCTTGTTGGAAAGCTGGTTCGTGAGAGCTTTCCAACGGTGTATGATACCTGCATATTTGTCTTTGTTTCAGTGCTCAAATATGCTGTTTTCCGGGCTGTGTGCTAGGGTTTTTGTGGCAGCCCTTCTTCTTCCTTCTTTGAGAAGTATAGCCCTCGCCTGATGCCGTTGTTGGCCTTGGCCATGCGGTGTTGAAAGGTGTGTGTTGTACTCTTATTGAAGGTTACGAGAATGTTTTACTAATTCATACCCTAGTTCCGGATGGTGTTGTTGATGAAAGTCCACACCAATATAGGGATTGGCGTATGTTTTAGTAAGTATTCGATTGGTTTCGCCTTTTGGCGAAATTTTGATTGGTCATATCTCTCGCATCCGTGTCGATTTTCATGTGCTTGGGCTTGTTGGAAAGCTGGTTCAGAGATCTTTCCAGCGTGTATGGTACCTACATGCTTGGCTTTGTTTCTGTGCTCAAAATAGCACTTTTCCGGGCTGTGTGCTAGGGTTTCGCGGGCACCGGTAGACACTTCACCTGATCATATCTCACATCCGTGTCAGATTTTTATGTGCTTGGGCTTATTGGAAAGCTGGTTCAGAGATCTTTCCAACGGTGTGATACCTACATGCTTGTCTTTTGTTTCAGTGCTCAAATCTGCACTTTCCGGGCTGTGTGCTAGGGTTTTGTGGGCAGCTCCTGTACACACCGGATATCCGTGAGTCGCCGCCCAAGTCATACCCCAAGTCATGGCCACAGACCACCGCCCGTGTGGCACCCACACTTGGTTGGTGAGCTACCTCAGACCACACCAACCCATCCCGGAAGGCCCAAACACACCAACCACCGTTGACCCCACGCAGTGTAGCCCTCTCGGGAAGACCATGAAGCTGGGCCACCAAGAAGAGGCCTCGCGTAGGGAGACGCCTTCCATGAAGAGGGAGGCCCCAGCCAAGGCCCACCGACCCGACAAGCGGCACACGTGTAATCCGCCAAATAACCTTTGGAGCCGCATCCAGCGCAGGTTGAGGCCAATAGCACGCCTTTGCGCCTCCCCCGTAGGTGGAGAACATAACATCCTGGGATGTGGCGCAGTGCTTGGTGCCGTAAAAACGCATTTAATCACGTAATTGGAGGATCGCTGCACGACAAAAGCGTATGATAGCATCCACTTGATACAATTTGACGTACGCTAAATACCAGCCAGAGCTTGCGATATGAGGGGGCGTAGACACCGTGGTTGGCAGCCTTATGGGAAGCCGGACGCAGACAGAACCGCAGAGCAGAGACACTCAGAACCCCCCGCCCCCGATCCGTGCCGAGGTTGAGGAGGCTAAGGCCACGGCACAAGGAGCACAAAGCCCTCCTCGCCGAGGCTGCGAGGCCGCCACGTGAGACAAGGATTCCGTGCCGCTTTGGAAGCTAGCCAGCGTAACTGAAGCCGGAGTAAGGATTTAGCACGAAGATCGGGAGTTGTGAGCTTCGCCGCCGCTGCTCAAGAAGGCAAGGGCCTCCATGCCGGTGCACATGAGCAACTCCGCCATTGCACGCTGGAGATGGCAAGACATGACAACGCCCCGCAAGAGCCGAAGCCTGCATCGGAGAACAAACTACAAAGAAAGAACACACCAACCCCGCTGAACCCACCAACCTACAAGACGCCAACTGAACACATGCCGGATACATCGACACGCTGAAGCCGCCACTACCCCCGGCTGCCATGCCTCTATGCCTCACCCACTCAACTAACACCGGTATGCCCCCTCCCCGGGCCAACTTCGTGAACAGAGACGCAGGGAGCCGCAATGTGGTAGTGCGAGGCCCCGACGAGGAGTTCTGGAGAACATCTCACTTCCCGAATTCGCATTACGCATCTTGGACCGATGACGCTCCCAAAGACCTCGGACCATTGGAAAGGTGAGTCGCCATGGAATTCGGGCCACCGACGCCCCCGAAAGTGGTCATCTTCACACGCTTGAGAGCCCCGCCAGAGCGGGTGGCCATCCCGCCGTGGCCTGAAGTTGAAGGGGACAGCTCAGAGCGTTGACCGACTTGACCCCAAAGACAAAGAAGAGACCCGGGCGTGAGCTGGCCAAAGTCGTGGACCGGGTAGACATGGAGGGGCAAAGGGCTGGTCCTGGGAAGGATGCACGAATTCAAACAAACAGGACAGGATGCAGTACTCCGCCCCTCAAGTCCCCTCCGAGGGGGCCCCAACGGCAAGACAGCATCCACATCTTCCGCTCCCCCGGGACCACCACTACCACCGACCTGAAGTGGCGATGCATGCCACTAAATAGGATCGTGGCTCACCAATGGTATCCCGGAATTGCCGCGGCTTTCCATGGCGTATGGGGACCTCAATAAATTACCGCCATGGACATGGACCTTATCTTCCTCATGGAAACATGGGAACATGTTTACAAATTAGCTACCTGATTTGCCGGCAAAGATACCGGCGCCATACTATGTTCAATGAGTGCACCGGGAAACGAGGACACGGAGGAATTTCTTAAAGTTAGTACATTATTACGAATACGACCTTATCCTTTTTCCAAGCCCACCTGGTTTAGTCTCCCCCATGAATAAATATTAGCAAATTTTTCTTTTTTGGGCAACAACAAGATACCATAGTAATTTAAAGTGCGATCAACATGGAAGCCCTCTCTTTGTGGCAGCCGGTGCTACTCCCCACATGCCGAGAGCAACTTTTACCACACGACTTGATGTGGATGACCGCAGGAGCCCTATGTCGATCTATATGATGACATACGCCGAGAGCATGCATAATTGGGCAAGGTCATGTTGCTTGAGATTTCAATGCGCGCATGTGTTTGATTTCAATGAAGGCAGCAGATCCCAAAATTCGCACCTCTAGCTGAGGATGTGTTGCAAATGGACCCCGCAGATGGTTTGGCCAAGGGCCGATGACAGCCTGTGTGACACGGTATGGGCCGGCAGCTGCTGGTTGCTGGGCAGTATCTGACCTGGTCATTTGCAATGGGTGGCACAAAGGGTCGCCCCTCCGTTCGCCTCATTTGTAGACGTGGAGAACTGGGGGGCGACTGCAGTGGTGGATTACGTGCGCTAGCGCATCGCAGCAATGCCTACACTTGATCACCTCCGCCTGCCTGACAGTGGCCGACGCAGGAAGTAGACTCACCATCAGCCCTGTTTTGCAAGATAGATTGGCAGCGTAACCGAAAGCACCCATTGCCCCAACACCCCATGTGTACCACGGTGCGCCTTTAGACTATGATCATGGGCGTCTATGTAGGATGCTTGAGCATGAGCCGCCAGAGTGCCGCGAACTCCCACACTTCAACAAACAGACCCAAGCCCAATCAGCCCCTTCTCGAGGGTAGGGGACGAAAGCTGGGAGAGACCGCCGATAATCCATTGTGGGCTGCAACCACCTTTTCCCCCGCAATCACCGGGTTGATCTAATGTCGGAGTGAAACGATGGCTCCGGGCTAAGTGCCGGATTCCCACCATTCGCCTAGCAGTGCCATCCGGCCAATATCGCCCCTTCCTCAAGACCAAGAAAGCTGTGTACCTTGCGAGCACCAAAGAATGTATGTTTGGTCTTCTAGACCGCCACCCTAGGGCCTCTCGAGAAAGGTCTTGAGTAAGCCCGCATGTTCCACACGTGAAATATTACCCCTAACAATGGGTGAGATACTTGCAAGAGTGATGACCCAATGGGGCCTAGCACCGTCATTACCGGCGATGTCATAATGGGCCTGCAACGCCGCTAACGAAGGCAAAGATTTGATGGTATGCGTGCAGAGCTTCTCAAGTGGGCCGGGCCCCCAATGGTGCCGGCTTCACCAAAGACTAACAGTGGCATTGCAAGAAGGCTTCCCCGCACTGACCGACTACCAAGAGAGTTGTGCCCATATACAAAGCAGGGGACCCCCATAGCCCCAGCCAACTATCGCAATAATTATGGTCGCCTCGCTTTTGCCAAGTTGCTTTGCCGATTCTTGAGCCGATTGACACTTTGGGCAGAGGATGGAGAAGTGCGCTCGCACGCCAGCAGTGCCCCGCATTCTATTCTACTATTGACCATATATCTTCACTCACAACACTCATAGAGGATAGTCGGAACGACGTATCCGGTACCGTTGTTTTGTGGATTTCGCAGCGGCTTTTGACACAGCGGCTCTCGATAAGTTGTGGGACGATTGAGACAGCCTAGGAACCCTCGCTTCACTCTGCACGCTATATACGCATAATAAGGCTTGGTTCTGTTCGCCCCCACACTGCCGGGGAGCCGGGTTGTTAGTAGCATTGGGTGCGCCAGTGGCTGCCCCTTATCCCCCGACGCCGCTTGGTACATTGACCAAATAGAAGAATGGCTAGCCGAGAACGGGGAGGCGCCATTGATGCACCACATAATCCGGCAACTCATATATGCCGATGATGTTGACCTGCTCGCGATATACCCTGAGGACATGCAACGCCACCGATGCTTTGGACACTTTCCGCCAATTCACCGACATGAGAGTTAACTTGGCCAAGACAAAATTAGCTGCCGCTGGTCCCCATCCCCAAGACCCACGCCTTCCCCCTCATTCACTTACCAGGGGCAGGTAGTGGAGGTGGTTTCGATCTTATAAGTATTTGGGCATTGAGTTTTCTACTACCACACACCTGGATGCATCCATCGTTACGGGTCCTTCGCGGTCGGAAAGCCCTGTATGCAATGCTAACAATGTTTCACAAGGCAGAGTCAGAGCATGGGGGTCACCAGCACACTTGTTCAGGGGCCTTGGTGAACCGTCCTCTTCTATGGGGTAGAAGTGTGGGGGCCGATGATATCCCCTCACCACTTGGAACGATCTAGAGTGGTCTGAAGGCTTTCTTTGGCCCTAATCGGGAGGAAATCCACGGTCCCCATATCGATCTTGCTCCAAAGGACGGGGCTTCCTTCCATTACAGGGGCCGCGGCTGAACGCCACATTATTTACTTCCAGAAGGTGGTGGCTATGGATGAAGCCCGCCGCCCAACCTTGCTTTGGCAGGTGGCGATGGGGCAGTTTACTCAAAAGCCCCATGGAAAGACAAGCAAGCCCAGTGGTTCTCGCTATGGAATGTGCAGTATGGATGTGGACCGGCCATACACCAAGAACGCTACCGCCTTTAAAGCAAAGATTTGATGCTTGCTTCATGGCCAAGCTTTGGGATGCAGAGGCCCCGGACATGTCAAGGTGGCAAATTATCGACAGCAGGTTAATCCCATGCTCACTAGGGGGCCCACACCACTACCGCGCACCCATCTACCCATGAAAAAGCATAGGTGATTGCTTCCATTCGACGACAGTGCACACCACCTCCGCATTGAGACGTGGAGATGGATTCGAGCCGCGGAGGAAGAGTCCCCGAGTGCCGCCACCGGGCACCATTGAGGATGAAAGTCACGCCTCCGGGCCCCCCCGGTTCGTCGATTGAGCATATCCGGCCTCGGATGCTCCGTTAGTTGTGCCCCATCAGCCTTGCATGAGCTACCGAGCACGCCTCTCGTAGGCTTGTTGGGATCGCCTCCCCAGGTAATGGATACGGGAGCCCCCCGTCCCACATTAACCTCAAATTGCATTGTGGGTGTATATAATCGCGGCTGCCCTTATTGCTACTAAGGTTTTTCCCGAAAACCCTTCGGCGCGGGTTTTTTAATCCCCGTAGTAATACTGCCGCTTCTCTTTGTACTTGGGTCCCATAGGCGCTTGGTCTCCGTGGACGATAAAATCATATTCTATTCTATTCTCATGAAGTCTCGGAGATTATTCGCCAAGCATATGAAGGACTTGGTGGCGGCCATTTTAGTGGTGATAACATGGCACAAAAAATTCTTTTGGCTGGCTATTTTTGGCCCATGCTGTTTAAAAGGCCCAGATTGCAGTACAAAAATGCCGCTTCTGCAGAAAAACTTGGTCATAAAAAGATGCCCGTATTTGCTTCTCGACTCATATCCTTTCCCTGAAGGCTATTCCAGAATCCCTTTGCAAGAGGACGCTCGCATTTGCTTCTCGATTCATATCCTTTGCCTGAAGGCTATCCCAGAAGAGACGAGGGCTCTTCAAGGCGACGAAGTTACTCCTTTTACTGGTAAGAAGATTCAAAAGCAAGCAAAACAGCTTGCAAGAGCCTGATTTGCCTTTAGAGCTTTTGCAAACATAGTAACCACAAGTCTGTATTCTTTAATAGGGCACGCCCACTTCGCATGCAAAATTTGCAAAAACGGCATGCAACTTACAAATTAGAAAGTAGTCGCCCCTTCTTCCATACCTGCCGCCTCAAGTCTGAATCCTTAGCACGAAGAAACCTTCATTGTCTGGGAAGCATTGGCTATAGCGGTGCAAAATTCCTGATAATTGCTTGCAGGGCAAGAAATGGGACAGGTTTGCCAATATCCGCAATAAATGCATCAGGACAAACAAAAAATGGAGGTAGACCACGTATCGATTGGTGGGCTACTCAAATAAATTACCTCAAACAAATAGAATAGAATAGAATAGAATATGATTTTATCGTCCACGGAGACCAACTGGCCTATGGGACCCAAGTACAAAGAGAGAGAGCAAAGAGCGATACTACCGTGATTAAAACCCCTCACCGGCGGGTTTTCGGGGAAAACCTTAGTAGCAATAAGGATGCCGACATACCGCATAGTTATATACATAATCACAAGTACAAAACGAGGTTAATGTTGGACGGGGCATAACGAAGTCCGCAGATCCATTACCTCCTGAGGTACGATCCCAACAAGCCTACAGTCGGCCGCAAGAGTCATGCAAGGCCCGATGGGGCAACTAACCGAGCATACCGAGCCCGATATGCTCGCCAGACGGGACAGGCCCGGAAGGCGGACTTTCATCCTCAATGGCGCTCGCTGACAAAGACTGATGACTCGGCCCTCACGCTGCCCCCCTAATCCATCTCCCCGCCCTCAATGCGGAGGTGGTGTGCACTGCGGCAATGGAAGCAATCACCCCCCGCTTTTTCATGGGTAGATGGGTGCGCAGTAGTGGTGTGGGCCCCTCGTGAGCATGGGATTAACCCTCGGCCGATAATTTGCCACCTTGACATGTGATAGGGCCTCAGATCCCAAAGCTTGGCCATGAAGCAAGCATCCAAGCACGGGGCCAAGGCGCCGCTGCTCCTTCGTGTATGCACCGGTCCACATCCGTAGCCCGCACATTCCATAGCGAAACCACCGGCTTTGCTTGTCTTTCCAAAGCAGCTTTGAGTCGCCAAGGGGCCCATCCACCGCCAAAGCAAGGTTGGGCAGCCGGGCTTCATCCATAGCCACCACCTTCTCGGAAGTAAATAATGTGACGCTCCAAATAAGCAGCCCTCCTCTCAGAATGGAAGGAAGCCTGCCTCTTGGAGCAAGATCTGATATGGGGACCGCGGATTTCACTCCCAAAGGCCTGCCAAGAAAGCTTTCAGACCGCCTAGATCGCTCCAAGTGGTGAGGGATATCACCGGCCCCACACTTCTACCCCATAGAGGAGGACCGGGTTCAACCAAGGCCCCCAACAAGTGTGCCTGGTGACCCCATGCATACAAACTTTTTATGACCGTTGTTTTGCATTGCATACGTGGCTTTCCACCGCAGCGGACCTGTAACCGATGGATGCATCCCGCAAGGTGGTAGTAGAAAACTCAATGCCCAAATACTTATAAGATCGAGCCACCTCCACTACCGCCTGGTAAGTGAATGAGGGAAGATGTGGGTGCCGATGATGGGACTAGCAACACCCTTGTCTTGGCCAAGTTAACTCTCATGTCGTTGAACCGCGTAAAGTGTCCAAAGCATCCGTGTGGCGCGCTGCATGTCCTCCGGGTATATGCGAAGCAGCCAACATCATCAAAGATATATGAGTTGCTCTGGATTATGGGTGCATCAACCGAAGCCCCCGTGCTCAAATCTAGCCATTCTTCTAGCTGGTCAATGTACAGTTTAAGAGCGTCGGGATAGAGGGCAGCCGCCCCGGCGCACCCCAATGTTACTAACAACTGCTCCCCGACAAAGCAGAGACGCAATCGAGCAAGCCTCAGATAGTCCTCATATAGCATTCTCGCAAGTCGACGGGGTCCCTAGCCGCCTTCAACCGTCCCCACAACTTATCCCCGAGGCAATCAGGTCAAAAGCCTTTGCGAAATCCACAAAGCAACAAGACATTTTCTCGCGGCCGATTCCGCTATCCTCTATGAGTGTTCGCAGAGTGAAGATATGGTCAATAGTAGAATGCCTGGGGCGGAAGCAAGGCGTCGCGAGCCCGCACTTCTCCATCCTCGCCAAAGTGTCAATCACCAAGAATCCCGAAGCAACTTGGCAAAGACGTAACCATAATAATGGTACGATAGTTGGTCGGGCACCGGGGGTCCCCGCTTTGTATATGGGCACAACTCTACCGTAGTCCAAAGGCGGGGAAGCCTTCTTGCAATGCCCTCGCTGAAGAGTGGGCGGAGAACCGGCACCATTGGGGCCCGCCCACTTGAGAAGCTCACCGGATACCATCCAAATCAAGTCCGCCTTCCCTTGCTAGCGAGGCGCTGGTGCCCATTATGACATCCCTTCCGTGAATGACCACCCAAAGGCTAGGCCGGCTCATGGAGGTACTAGTGCCCGGGCTCCCATTGGGTCATACAAATACCGCAAGTATCTCACCCATTGTTCCGGGGTAATATTTCCCGCGGTAATGCGGCAGCTTATATCAAGACCTTTCTCCGTAAGGCCCTAGGGTGGCGTGTCTAGAAGACCAAACATCTGGCGAAGTTCTCGCTAAGGTACCGGCTTTTGGTCTTGAGGAAGGAGCTGTATTGATGGACGGCTCATGGGCTAATGGTGGGGTCCAAAGACTTGGCGGAGCTATCGCTTTCAGCCCCGGCATTCGCCATCGAACTGCTGATTGGCGGGGAAGGTGGTTGCGTTCTGATCGATCGCCGAGCTGCTCTCCCAAAGCATCCGGCCCCCTACCCTCGTAAGGAGTCACCACCGGGCCGGCACATTGAAGTGTGGGGAGTTGCAAGACTCCGGCAGCCTCATGCTCAAGCATCCTCGCGATAGACCGCCGCGATGATCATAGTCCGACGCAACCGCAGGTACATGGGGTGTTGGGGCAATGGGTGCTCTGCTGGTCCGCTAATCTATCCGCAAGAACAGGGTCGATGGTCGAGTCTACTTCCCTCCCACCACCGTCCCCACACCGGCGAAAGTGATCAAGTGTAGGCATGCTCGCTCTAGCAACGCATCCACCACATCGGTGCCGCCTGCCTCCCCGCCTACAAGTGAAGCTTACTGGAGGATCTACCACCGCGGCTACCATTGCAAATGACCGTGTCAAAGATATTCCCCAGAATAAAGAAATTACGGGCCATACCGTGGTCACCCGGTCGCATCCGACGCCTTTGGCCAAACCATCTCATGGGTCCATTTGCAACACATCCTCGCCTAGAGGTGCTAATTTTGGGATCTGCTCACTTCGCAGCGATTGAAGTCTCCAAGCAACATGACCTTGCCCAATTGTTCAGATCACAGATGTCATCATATAGATCGACATAGGGCTCCTGCCTGTCCACATCCAAGTGCGTGTGGTAAAAGTTGATGAAACTCCAATATATATGTGATAAGGTTTTTAGGATGTGGGTTTGGTACGTACCCCCATCCATGTATGCCCATGGATGGCCCTTCTAATCCCATACGCATGTTAGAAAGATGAACCGTGGAGATACGACCACATCAAAGGCGCATGCATGGTTAGGCATGAGTCATGCATGGGGCATGGAGCATGATTTTAGGCCGTTCGATCAAGGGAGAAGGTGAAATCTTGATCGTCAATTATGGTTGAGAATTTAGCTTAGAAGCTGGAATTAGGGCATTAAATCGTAACCGTTGATTAAAAAAGAGGCAAGAATATTAACCGTTGATTTTTTTTATGGCCTTTTAGAAAGTCAAAAGGTTTAAACCCATGTAATATGTAATGAGTTGGCACTATGTGATGTGCGTGTTCAAGAAACTTTTTGAGCCTAGCTAGAGAAGTCGTGCCTTCAGGAATCATTTTGCTGGTCGAGTTTTTTGGGTATGGCGCAACTCCTGGAAGTTTGCCAGATATGATCTGCAATCTATCTGGCTAGGGTGGAATCCATTTCTTCAAGTTAAGAGTACTGAGATTTCTTAGAGTTCTGGGAAGAGAAGATGTCGATTGCAGTTTTTCCTTTCGGATTTTCCTCCCAAATACAGGTGTAGTCGCTGAAGTTTTGTATTGTTACAATTAAGAGCAGCTAATCCAGTAATGCCAGCAGGGGATATCAGGGCATTTGCAAAAGGAGAACCCTTGTTGTTTATTTCAATACTCCTCCTGTATTTCTGTGCCAGAGCAGCTTGATTTGAAGGTTTAAGATGGCTTGTGGATCTCAAATAAATGTGTGTTCAACTAGGTATGTTATTTAGCTTGGCAATTTTGTTTCTTCAATCTTGCCTTCTCGCGGCACCTAATTGTCAATTTGCAGGCCTGGTTGGAAACATAGCTGGGAATAACATCCCTACAAAATGAGTGAACTGAAGGGTTGCACTTTTTCGTACAAAACATGAACACACAGGTATTTTAATTTGCATGATCCTTTTTCCCGTTTTAATATTTCTAAGTTTCTCTGCTCATGAATTTTGGAAACACAATTCTAATCCATGCAGATTGATTTTGTAAGGTGTCCAGCTTGCTTTGACTTTATTCTTAATATTCAGACTTTCTTTTACTATTTTATTTCTTGATTGCAGGTTTCAGTTTATGGCTTAAATTCATGGCACTTCTCTTTGGAGCTTTGACATCTTCTCTTTGTCGGTGGCGGCCCAGATCGAACCTAAGGTACATACCCTATAGTCGAAGCTCGAGCACTCATCCTTCAACAAATATTCATTAGGGAGAATTCTCACCTGCGTCAATGCTTCCACGGTGTTTTTAATCCCTATTTCTAATCCATTTCTTTACTAATTTAGAGCTTAAATCCCCTGTTTCTAGCCCATTTTCCCGTGTGTTTAAAGCTTGAATTCCCCTAAGTTGTCTATTTTTGAAATAATTCTTCTTTGTTTCTACATTTTTGGCATGCCCCTAAACACTATGCACCACACAGAACAGGTAAAAAGAAGGTAAAAGGCTTTCTGGGTCTTTATTTTCTTGTAGAACATCGATTCACAGTTAAGACTGGCAATGATTTTCCTTCTTTTGCCGCCTCATGAATGCCATAATTTTATGACTGCCTTCAAGCATTCAATTCACTGGCAGAATGCAAAGCTCAAGGCAGAAATTGTTTTGCATCCTTTGAATCGACAATTTGCCCATGTTGCTTGCGTAAGAACTATAACTCTGGTAGACACTTTGTCAAGAAACGATTCAAAGCTAAGCTTGCTTTTGGTAGGAAAAATGAACTTTTAAACTTCATCAGTTATATTACTATAAAATATATAGAATAGAACGGAAGTGTGGAGAGTTGGCTAGAGGGTTTTTTTTGAAAATGAGGAGGTTAGAGGTTCAGATTCACTCGAATACAATATCTACGCTTATATAATTCATTCTCACCAGATTCCTAAGATTCGATGCCTTAGATTCCTGAGTGGGGGAACCAGATTCCTAAGATTCGATGCCTTAGATTCGATGCCTTAGATTCCTGAGTGGGGGAAATTTCGATGGATGCCACGTTATTGATCTTATCGGTTTTCGGAATTGATCTTATCGGCTTCTGGAGGACTTCGCTCCGTCAAATGCTTCCTCAGGCTCTGGTTTCTCCAATTTGTCTACTCCATTCTGGCGATCTCTCTGGCTATGGCATCATTTTGGTAAAGTTTCTTTCTGGCATCAGGTCTCCTTCATGATTCTTTGATGCAAAACTAAAGGTAAGCTGGCCACCTTGCCAAAAACACATAGGCAAACATCCACCGATATAACCCAGAATCACTCATTGCTCCTGCACACAGATATACATTGCTTATGGACCATTTCAATGCCAGAAACAAAAGCAGACAACAAAAAACAACAGCAGCTTCATCGCAAGGTAAACTTTACGTTAAAAATGAACTCTGTTGTTTCTTGCTTTTTGCATGTGATATGACATGCTTTTGCAGAGACAAAGCCACAGTTTCTTTTAGAGATTTGGGCAAGAATCAATATTAGTTTCTGGAATTGGCAAGTTCCACTGGTTGCAAGATTTATTTTGGGCAAGATATTTGGAGCATTAGCTTCCAACCACATCAGGCAAATCTTAAGTTGAGCTTAGGCCTAGGCACAGTCTTAGGAATATGTATAAGAGTACTCTAGGTTCAGGATATAGATGCCGAATAAGAAAACATAAATTTTCAAGTCAAGTGAAATCTGGTCTTTGCCATGCCTTCTTACCTCTGTAATTAATTAGAGGATAACTCGAATTTGTTGGACACTAATAACATGTATTGTGATAGATTTCATATATAATTATTGGGCGTATCATTCTTATTACATTATTTTTTACATGAAGTTCTTGATACTCTTAAGTTACTTCTCACATGTTTGTTCCAACACTTGATTTTGATGCAAGGCTTGGTTGAAAGGAAATTGTTCGAATAATACATCGTAGAAAAATATGCACCTAAGAGTACTTAAGGAAAAGTCTCCTCTTGACATGTGTGATCTTTAGAACAAGATTGTGTTAAGTATTAGCATAAAGAGATGGACAATTGCAACCTAATGCATGGCATGTAGCATTTAAATTTTGTGCAACGAGGATCTTCAATTACTTAGTACCATGCAGGTAGCATTTAAATTTTGAGCAAGATTTTAAAACTATCTGGTCTATCTTACGGCAGGAACACGCGTCCCATATATTCAATCCGTTCAAGAAAGCCTTTTGCGTAAATGCGAACAATGATAAATCTATTACTAAACAAGACTAGAACTTAGACTCGGCCAACTTTATAGGGTTAGAACTAAAGAAACATTTGCGGCGTTCTTGTACTTCAGCTTTTTATAATATGATGATTTGGTCATTAATTTCAGGGTTCAAGAAGTGAATATGTGTGTTTGCTCTGCCCAAGGGTTCAAGAAATGAATATGTATGTTTGTTCTGTCCACCCTGGTTTACTTTAAAAACGGTAAGCAGAACTTTCTACCACATATACAACTTTCCCCAGCTTTTTAACTAGTCACTTAACCATTTTCCTTAACCAGTTAAGAAATACCTCTTTTCAGTCATATGACTTACTGCTTACTATTTTCTTTATTCTAATTGACTGGAGATTCTGTAGCAAATTGGACAAAAAACATGCGGCACAATCTTTCGTCGGGTCTGTATTTATTGATTTGGAAATGGTTTACTAGCAACTTGGACATGAAGTTTTCATGCAACATATGGTAAGGTTTAAGAACGAAAACGTTGTACTGCTTTTATAATGCAGAATATGTGTAAACCCTAGAAAAGGCAATGCAGTTTTGTTTTGGAGCATGGATGCTAATTTCATGTCATTGATTTAATATATTATGGTTTGCATGCTAAATTTGAGCTTACAGAGAAATGATAGGATGCCAGATCCACAGAGTATTCATAGCAGTTGCAAAGGAGAGGAATGGTCTGCCATAAGGTGGATGAGGCCGCACTGATTCAGTTGATTCATTGCACTGCTATATGTACACAGTTTTGCACCAAATGAATTCTATCTAAAAACGTTTATTATATGTTAAGATTGTTGGGCAGCCTTCTAGAATTTGGTGAAGCTAAGAGCCTTCTGAAATAGGAATATAGGCCTTGTGTATCTAACACCCAAAAATATTTAAATGGTCATATGAATGGCCTGTTATTTGCACTTAGACTGCCATTGTATCACGAAGCATTCAATAAGCAAGAATTAAAAAAAAACTAGTCTCAAGTAATTTAGTGATGTGATATGAATGAACTATTCCACCTTGCAAGCTTCATTACACCTTGCAAGTTTCAAGCTGCAATTGTCCACTGTATGTCCTTACATATGGTCATAAGCTTCCTCTGGCATGTTCTCATGTGTTTTATTATGTTTGTCCGTCGGGTTTTTTAATCAAGCTTAAATTATTTCCTTTGCTTGGGCTCATATACGAGAGGACACATGTTAAATGGGGAAGAGCTTCTCGAATACATTCCTAAGATTGAAAATTTTGTAGTAATTCATGGGGTGGTTTTTTAATCAAGCTTAAAATATTTCCTTTACCTAGGCTCATAGAGGACACATGTTACATGTGGAAGAGCTTTTCAAACACACCCCTAAGATTGAAATTTTGTCGTGATTCATGAGGTGGACACAATTCTTTTTAGGTCAAATTTAAGTGGATCCTGAAGAACTCAAGGTTAGTATCAATTTTAATAAAATGTGCCTCATTTTTTTGCATTGTGTCATCTTTACATTGGTGAGAAATTCTTTCTTTACAATGGATTGGTATCTTGCAAAGGAGTGCCAATTAGAGCTTGCCAAATGTGAGAGGTATTTTTGTTTCAACGAGATTACAAGCTCATAAGGTATCCACAACAAGTGAACCTGAAGTGTTAAGACAAAAAGAATTTGATTCGTTTCTCCTTTGCAATATATCATGTTCTTAATAAAAACTGCAAGAGACAAGAAAACAAAAATTAAAAATATTCCAAACGGCATGTACACATGTATATTCAACGAGCAATAAAAGGAAGATGATGTAATACCACAGTCCTTATAATCTGAGACAGGGTTTTGGTAAGCGTTTATAGCATGTGAAACACCACTACAATCACAACTAAGGAAATGTCAAATTTAATCAAAACAAAAGAAAGAGCAATATGTTCCTTAGAAAAACTCAGTATGTCAAAAAGGCACATAGTATATACCTTATGAACATGTTGCAACAAACTTGAAAAGCAGTTGTAGATAAATTTCATGTTTAGGTGTAGTTGGGAAGCTAATCTGGATTTCCACCTATCACAAATAGCTATCTTGGTCATTGACTGCTAATAGTAGTGAACCTCAGAAAGAAAAGCAATTTATCGGTATGTGTAGGACTACCAGATGCCCTTTGTCAATTTCTAGCTTCCAATGCCCTGATATGATTCTGCAGGTACATGTGGGTGCCAATATGAAATAACCCTACAATTCTTTCTTTTTCTCGAGCCTTCATTCATATTACTTCTAGGCCTGCAAACATATCGAACAAGCCCTTGAAGGTTTCTTCACACTGAGATAATAATGCAAGCATATGTTGTTCAAAAGCCATAAAACTAGATACCTGTTTTCCGCTTTCCATAAGGCATGGGGATGGCATAGTCCATTCCTTGTGAAATTCATAGGTATCAGGAGTAGGCGTCCAAGGTCCAATGGTGTCATGAGTATGAGAGCCAAATTTCATTGCACTGTAACAACTTCTGATTTCCCTGCAACTGGCTCACCAATCATGGACCACACTATATGCTATCCCAAAATTGAATGCCTTCCTTTTACATGCAAGAAGTATACCAACTTTATTTTACAAAAGATAATAAGCTTAAAGACAAAAGACCTTTGTTGTGGTGTTTCTTGCAAATCCTGAAGCATTTGCCAATTCTTAAATCTATGCTGCATTTGTAACGGCTCCAAATAAAATTGGACCTGTCATTTAATTAGACAGTTGCTTTTCAACATTGACAAAAGCTCCATTCAAATTCGCATGAATCGCAAAATGGCATAATCATAAATTCAAAAGAGAAAACATCAATAGGACTACCTCACTTAGTTTGCTTGCATTTATGGCCTTCAATTTGTTTCCAGGGTTGGCGTAAATAGACCATTTCAACTCCGACCTTGTGGCACGTTTTGAAACCTTGAGTCGTCTTGCCTTCTGATAATTTTTCCATGACTGGTTTGTTCTTTTGCGTCTAGATGCGTCCTTTTCCTTGGTTGTTGCTTCACGAGCCCGTAATAGCTCAAGTCCTTTTTGACAGCATATATCTACTACCTCTGCCAATCTTGTTGATACAATGAGAGATTCATGAACTTGTTCTTGCCGGTGATTATTCACCAGACTTACATCATTGTTCCTCATAGCCCCACTTTCATCTGTGAAGCTTACGGTCGGAAAAGCAGTAGTCTTTTTTACATGGGGGGTGGTTTCTATAAGATTATGAACTGTGGCGTCATTTTTTTTCCTAGAAGAAACATACAGATCGCGTGAAGTATCAAGGTTAGAATTTGAACCCTTTGCATTCCGACTTTCACTGGCATGCTTGCAGATCTCCTCTGATAATAGATGCAGATTGTTTGTAACAGCTGATAAGGCTAGTCTGATCCCCTTTTCTTTCTGGTTTCTTTGTTCTGTTTCAAGCTCTATGACAGAGACCAAAGCCTTTGATGCCTCTTTTCTAGACATCTCGGAGTTGTCATTAATACAACTTGTAGTGGTTCTGCAATTTTGAAAAATTTTCTTCTTAGCATCAGGCAAAGATCTTATATCCTTCATTTGTTCCTGTTCCACATGAGGGTTAATCCTCTCTGCTGAACCAGAAATGTTTGACCTTATATCATCTATACATGGATGCTGCAACCCTTGCAACTCTCCAATGTGTGGGACACTTGGGGCCCTCCATCCACTGTTTACATTTGATGCAGCTTTGACCAGTGACCGAAATGGTGCAGATCGAGGTCTTGAAGATAAATGGTGATGTTTTACAAGAGAAGAAAGATGTGATGATGGACATTCCTCCCTACTGTTGTTGAATGAAAAAGAAAGATCCTCTTCATGGAGGTCAGAAGACCTTGAAAAACATGATGATGGACATTCCTCCCCCATGTTATTGGCTGAAGAACAAAGGCCCCTTTCCAATGCTTCCACTGCTTTGTAGCTGGCCTTTGTAAACCATAATGGTTTTCTTCGCTCTAAAATAGAGTGTTTCCAATAGCTTCTTGATGTAGGTATTGGATTATCCTTGGGGAGACTAGTAATATCTCTTGTGTTTTTCCCTGTCAAATTATTGGGCACTATGGATGTTTGATCTTCCTCTCCTCCTACACAACCTTGCATATATCTTAATTCTCTAATTGGCATGGGTTTTGAATGCTCAGAAAAGTCAATCTTCCTTTGGACTACGCTATGTGGAGCAGAGTTAGGTCGCATGGACATGTAGGTTCTATTACCTTTCATTTTGCTGGCAAGACTTGAAGATACACCTTTTTTTGTAGCATTCCTTTCATTATAACGCCTGATAGCATGTATCAAGGATTGTATACCTCGTTCTCCTGTTTGTTCACACCCATGACGTTTCTGTTGTGGATTTGTTGCTAACTTATTCTCTTTTGTTGCTGGGTTTATGAGCAACTGGGTAAAATGGTCTAGTTCTAAAGGTGCACTTTTAGCAACCAGTTTCAATAGAAAAGGACTTATATATTCTGGTAATACCTCATCCTCTGGTGAATATCTAGCACATTTCTGCTCACGAAGCTCAAATTTTAATCTGTTAACTCCTTTCCGTCTGGGTGTAGTAGGAAGCGTTATCAGAACTTCCTCCATCCTACCAGGGAGGGCCTTAAACACCTTCTTGAAGATGTATGTTCAGCAGCAGGCCCAACTTTGAAATTTTCTCCATAGCTTGGCAAAATTGGATTTGGATTTCTAGTAAATTACAAAGCAATTTGAGTGAGAATCTAAGCTTGGTCAAACTTGAGGAATCTGTTTTAAGTAGCTCAATATAAAAGTTGTCACTTATGGATTATCATTTAGTTCTGGAATGACCCGATTCTTAATCTTATATTTTCAATCATTCACCATGTGGACATTTCCTCAAGTTGTAGACAGTCTACTTATTTAAGAAGTACGATGTTTGTGCGCATACTGGCATTTAAAGGCTTTGTATTCAAACAAGGTTTCTAATATGGTGGTTATCTGAAATCGAACTGTAACTCATAAAAGGATTTTACATAATCTTGTTATTCCTTATTCGTTGTTTCATCAACCTGGCTATTCCAGAAATCTATATCTATGCTTCAATACTGGTCAAAATCATTGAATTTTACCAATGAAACAACATGTAATTTATACAATAAAACATAATAAGTTGCAGAGCTTACATATTCATTCTATTATCAATTAGAAGTCTTATGGTAGTGCAAGTCTGCATATGGTTCTACTGGCAAAGATTAAGAACATGTCTCGTATTTCTAAGTTGATGAATTAACATCATCTACAATCTTATCTAATGCTAATCTATATTTGAGCCTTAGTGTCTCCTATGACTGGTTACTTCACTTGACTGAGTTCTATATGACTTTAAGTTCAAGCCTTACGAGGATATACATTCCCATGGTAGTGTTAGAAAAAAAGGCAAGAGCATAATTCCAAACACACAAGAGAATGTTCATCTATTCAATGTCGTTGCAGAAGGACTATAAAGGGCACAATAACGGGTTGGTAACACAACTCCTTGTTCAGAGTTTCTTGTTATGTCCAATAGATTCTAATGAGCATAGCCACTGCTTGTTTTCCAGTCAATGAATTTCCTTCGTACAGTAGTACAGCATTTTGTTATCATGTCGTAAATGTATCGATATAAAAAGGGATTCAGGATTTAGACTTATAACAAACATTTAACAGGCTCAATCAGTAGCATATCAATTAGCTGTGAACTGATTGGGATTCAATAAGTAGCATAAAGAATACTCAGGATAAACAGAAGACTGCGTTGTACAAATTCTTGTTGTACAAATTCTTGCTTCCTTGTCATAGTCTTCAGAGCTCAGAGATTTAATGAAATAGAATTATACAAAGGTAAGCCATTATTGCTAACAAAAACAAATAGAAGATGCTTTGATTCAACCTTTGAGGCACGAACTGAAAAGCAAGATTCAATATCTTGGATTCATAAATTGGAGCACAAACAGGACATACTTTGAGTTTGCTAGTGCAAACAAATTTTGAGTTTGCTGGTGCAACGCTTGCTCTATTGTACTAGTCTTCAGAGTTCTCAGGGATCTGATGAAAGGGACTCATACAAGTAGTCACGCCCTCACAAGCTCAGGATTGGCTAGACCATAAGTCGGATTTAAAACATTCAGGACAAATCAAAGATACGTCTTCTTTTGGAAAACTCACAAGAATCTGAAACTTTTTTTTTCCCCTAATGCACAGCCATGGTAGAGGACCCGGGAGACAAATAATGCATTTAATTTATGGTAAAAATAAACAGAAGCATGAAATCCTAACCTCCAGAAGAAATTATCTTTCGGCGTTCTTTCCCGACGATCAGGAGTCGAAGCAAATATCTACGTTTGTTCAGTGGAAAGGCTGAAGTTCCCATAAAACGCGTCCTTTCATCTTCATCAGAATCCAACGGTGGTGTAGATAAACCCATGTTTTTGGGTTGGACACTGTGTTTTGGCATATAGCCTATATATGCTCTTAATATTGTATTTGGAGGGTGGATACGTGGGTTGTATGAGATTTCGATGGTCGCTGGGCGGATTTCGATGTTTGTTTTTGGGTTGCCCCTAGGGGGCAAGCCCCCTTGTCCATGTGGGTTTTATGGCATATTCCAAGTATATGCTAGTATATGCCAAGAATATGCCAATGACTGCTCCAAACTTGCTATAGGGTGTAAACCGCTGGGCGGGTCGGCTATTCTTTTGGGCAACTATTTCAAACCCGCTTAACCTGATTCTACAAAAAGGGACCTCTCCGTTTTCTCTTCTTCTGTATGCATAAAGAACTGCAGACAGCTTTAGGCCGAAAAAATATGGAGCATCTCTGGGCCAAATATATGCTTTATTTTTCGTGGGTTAGAGGTCAATCGTTCAAGCATTCAATAGCTGGGTATTGCCCCTCTTTCTTATTCTTCCGTGGTGTACAAAGAACTGCATGACAGGGCCGAAAAAAAAATATGGAGCATCTCGTGTATGCTTTATTTTTGTAGGTTAGAGGTCAATCGCTGAAGCATTCAATAGCTAGGTATTGCCCTCTTGTTCTTCGCCTCCACGATCAACCATTGCAACGAATCTTTTCCTGTGATGGGAAAACATTAGCATCAACACAGTAAGAAACCTTATTCGTAATTTATCATTATCTAATACCATCATTTAATCTAACATAAGTATTTTATCAGTGGTCACCAGCTGTTATTATGGATTCATTCTTCCAAGAGCTCTGGTTTTGAAGCCAGATTAGTCTTGTCAGGTCTTGAGGCAGATTCCCAGTGATGTTATTGTAGATCCAGAACTGTGATGCTAGTCAAATTGCCCATGCATTCAGAGATTGTCCCTTCTAGATTATTGTATGCCAGTTTGAGGAGAACTAAACCCTGTAGATAGCAATGGTCCTTTGGAACTGGGCCTGAAATTTTATTATTGCTGAAATCCACCACCATTGTTGTTCTTTGATCATGAAACCACATAGTTGGAATTCGTCCTGTAAATCTATTATTATTCAATGTAACGATGCCAAAGTTCGAAATAATGAAGTTAGACGGTATTTCTCCATCCAGCTTGTTGTCATGCAGTGTCAAATAATAGAGAGAGCGATTATTTCCAATCTCAAAAGGTATCCTGATCCACATTAACGTCTAGATTATTTGAAGTGTTGGTGATCCTTCGTCAGCCCTGAAATGCACCTGTGTTTTTTTAAGTAACTCTCGCGAAGAGAATGGTGTAGATGGAATGTAATTTCTAACAACAAGGATTGGTAATGAGATGTTTGGTTTTCTGTTCCCCACATCCTTTACGTCTCTTCATAAGTTAGAAAGGGAAGGCTTTGGGCTGCGCCTTCTCTTATTTAATAATATTTTGCATCTGTATAACTGATAAACTTTGGCAGGTTGGACAAACTGTACAAAACATTGTCAATGCTAGGTTTGGTAAATGCTTGCTGGAACTTAGTGAGAATAATGCAATAGTAGTAATGGATGATGTGGACATGTCCTTAGCTGTTCGCTCAGTCTTGTTTGCTGCTATTGGGACAGCAGGGCAATGTTGCACTAGTTGCTGGAGATTGGTATGTAAATCAACAAAGGTTTGCGTTGGACAAGCATTCAAAATATACCGAATAACTAATGTTTTTATGGAAAGTTTAGTAACTAGTTTTATATCTTCCTACAAAATTCACTAGGACTACAAAACATTTAAATGATCACAATCATACACTTTAATGGACTATATCACAACCTTCAAGTGCTACTCTTTCTTTGTGATAAAGAAGTGTCAACATTATCTAGATCCGAAAAGTACTTTTATCCCCCGTGTTTACACACAAAAACATCCGCAAAGATGTAGGGTGATCCATTTCTTAGTATGTCACAAAGAAAGCAGGAAACCTTGTATGAACCAGTCTGTATCAGGAGCTAGCTTGACAAAAATCAACATAGAAATATAGGTGACAAGCAGTTTGAGCAGTAAAAACCAACTGTATTATGAATGGAAGTCTTATTTAGCTCTTGAACCAACACCGCATATCATGCATGGATGCCAACATATGTTATAACTCTGAGCAGACACCACGTAGTCTAATTCCTTGTAAGATGCACAAAGTTTTGAGGTGCTCCGTTTCATGTATCTGGATATACAGGTCTAGGACTAGATATTTTAGGTCCTCCGTTAGATTGGAGAATGCCTACCAGCCAAGATCGATAAAGAATATGCCTTTATTGCTCGGTAAGAGCAAAAATGCTCAAAGCTTGACATGCTGGTAAAACTGGCAGCTTTATATGTGTATTTAGAAAGGATTCAAACATGTCTCCTCTCTAGAGTGTAGATCCTCCAGACCTAAAGTAGACATCAATAAATATTTCTTTCTTTCTTCAAAATAGCCTACACATTATGCAAGTGCTTTACAGCACCATCTCCATACATGTACAACTGTAAGGGGAAGCAGTTATCAGGGTCAAATCCTTGCCAATGCATAAAGGAAAGCATTTATCGGGCGTAAAAAACCCGTTGCCAAAAGTATAAGGGAAAGCATTTATCAGGGTAAATCCTTGCCAAAAGAAAGATCACCATAAAGTATTCTGAAGAAAGCAAGGATGGTGGGTGGTATATGATGCTTGTCCTTTAAGTTGGCACAATTAGAGGCATTTCAAGATTTCTTGCGGACTGAAGATGTGTATGCATGCACACAAGAGGATGGAATAGAAGAGATATTTTCTAGGACTTAACACTTGCTCCCATCATTGGCACCTTGTGTTGCACCTGTTACAATGGATGGATGAGGTCAAGAAGGTGACCATCTTTTTCTTTAGTTGAAGTCAGATCAAAGAAATGCGTCCAATATATATGCAATTTTTTAGTAACCCTAGAAACAATAGCAACATTGAGTCCAGAATTGCTGTGGAATGCTTATTTACAAGTTCTAACATCATTTCTTTAAAGTATCCTCTTCTATTTCTAGGAAGGAAGGAAGGAAGGAAGGAAGGAAGTTTATTTTAACGTCCACGGAGGCCAGAGGCCTATGAGACGGAGGACAGAGAGTCTTATATTCCATTATAAATTTTAATTCTTACTGCTTTATCACACGATAATATGATTTTAATGTACAAATTTATCAGGCAAGCCGATCAGCAAAATATGAAATTTAAAGAAATTGATCGCCCCCATATAGTTGCGCCATCTCCTCTCTATTACTGACAATTGATTCTGGGAAAGAACTCGCAAGAGACCCAAAACCGGCCGAGGCTTGTCATTCATCACAGCAGCAGTATACAATGTTTGGAAGAATAGAGAGGGGTAGCCGACCATAGGAACAATATCGACTACCCCCGTAGAAAAAGAAATGTGCACAGCAATATAAAAAGGGTAATGGCGACAACTTCTCCGATAAAAAACTCGCCTCTTTTCGGGTTTTTCGAGGAAAACCCTAATGAGAAATGGTCGCCAACAACCTTGAATGTGTTGCCCGAAACCGAAAGAGATGAGTTGATGGCGAACACAAAATATAGCAGGACCCCGTGAGGAGGGCTAAGCCCGCAAACAAACACAAAAACCCTAAAAAATACACGGAATGGTTAGAGAAAAGCAAACCTCATGCCCTCATGCAAACAGGGCGGAAGGGAGGGAAGCAACGAATAGAAGAAGAGCCGGCCGAGAAGACGCCGATAACCTGTGCGAAAGAGGAAATAGCCTTTATAGCCCTTTCCTTTCTCAAATGGCGATCCGGATGGCTCTGATCGATGCTATTCGGGAAAGGACTCGCAAGAGACACAAAACCGGGGGACTACCAAAGAACTTCCTTAACTATAAGCCGAGGGCGAAAACCCGCAAGCAACACAAAGAACTCAAAAAAAAACACCCGCGAATGGTTAGAGAAAAACTCAACATGACGCAGAAAGAGAGCATCACCCCAATAGGGTGGAGAATAAAGAAGACCCAACCCGGTGGAAAACAATTATGTAGAAAGAAATATGCATCACCCCGAGGTGGAAATAAACAAAGATCACCCGCAGGAGATAGCACCACCCAACCGGTGGAAAACAATTATGCATCACCCAACGGGTGGAAAACAATTACGTAAAAGAAATATGCGCCACCAGAGGGTAGAAATAAACAAAGATCACCCGCGACGACGCGGAAAACCATGGTGGAAAAAGCGCCACCCAACGGGTGGATAACAATCATGTAAAAAGAAATATGCATTGCAAAATAATGCTAGACAATGTTATCTACAACATCACTAAAGATGATAAATAGACATGAATGTCACCATCACGATTGGAAAAAAAAACAAAGACCACCCAAAAAAAACGGTCCAAAAAAACGACATCTAGAGAAAGATAAGCATCAATGTAAACCCATAAAAAAGAACATCAAGCACGAAACAAACTAAAAGTGGCCATTAAAATGTGCCCAATATAACAGCTTGTATATAACAACGTAAGACACGCCATGTCTAGATAAAGAGAAGCAAAAAAAAAAAAAAAAGAAAAAATGATCCAACAGAAACCCATGTCGCAAAATCTCAATGTGGTGCCAAACGCAATATGCATCATATCCAAATATAGTTAAATAGCAACACCATGCACAAATTAGAATGTGCCCAATATAATACCTTGTGGACAACAACGTAGAACACCCCATATCTAAATAAAGAGAAGCACAAAAATGAAAGATAATCCAATATAAACCCATGTCGGAAAATCTCAATGCAGTGCCAAACGCAATATGCATCCTATCTAGATAAAGCCAGATAGCAAATATGCCAAAGATATGTAATGAGCATACCAAATAGAAAAAGATCCGCTACAAGTGCAAAAAACCCTCAATAGACAGCTAGAACCGCCAGGTGTGGAATTGGGTCGCAAAGCACATAGCGGGAGGAGAAGAAAAGGAGCACCACCACCACCCAAGCAATCGGATAGGATGAGGGCCGGAGGGCTTCAAGGATAGTGACGGGCCAGGCATGCGAACGAAGGCAAGCGAGCTAAAGAAAACATATGAGCGCGGGCAAGTGGGTCTCGATTGGAGTGGCAGGGGGAAAAAGGGAACCAGGGTCCAAAGAGTCTGGTTCAAGCGCGAGGGAAGCTTCGCGTTGACGATGAGAACCAAAGAGCGCGAAAGCGAAAGCCGGGAGAGAAAAGCCGGGAAGAAGAAGAGCCAAAACGCCGCTATGGATCGGCGATCACCGATGACCTCGAAAAAGGGAGGAACATTAGAGAACAAAAACAATGAAAAGAAAAGGACGCCGCCACGATGATGAATCGAAAGAAGGGCCCGGCATAGTTGACTGATTTGAATACAAATGCCGGACCGAAGTCCGTGAATGGGGCTACGGACCGAAGTCCAAGAATGTGGCTATTATCCCTTCCGAACCTGTGGCCAATATCTAGAGGGAGATAAGTCAACAAAGGAACCGCACATCATGGATCCCCAAAAAGAATAAACAATAACGATAATTAAGAAGGAAGAATAACAAGTAACTGAGATAATAAGGCAAAGAGGAAAAACTTACGCATAGGAATGCAAAAATGCATAGACATAAAGATCGAACGAAAAACATGGAGATGTTGAGTAGAGTCGCACACCACGAAGCGAAAGCCGAGAGGACGAGGGACCGCCAAAGAACCGTGAGTAATGAACCTCAACATGTGGACCACAATGAGTATGTAATATCATATATAGGGAGCAAAGCTATGCACGAAAAATCAGCCTACTACGAACATGACAAAGTGGAGCTTAAAACGGCGAAGCTCCCAAATCCATAAAATTGGTACAATCGAATAATATCACCCACACCCATGTTCCGTAATAGAAAATATAACTTCATGAAGCAACAAATAAGTTTAATCAAGTGAACAAAGGAACCAACAAACACGAGCTCCCCGATGATCATGCCAAAAAAGAAGAAAAATCTTAAACACAACCCCCAAATATTCAAAACCCAAAGATCGGACCAAACCAAATATAGAATATACATATAAGAAATTTAGCCCCAAAGGAGAAAGAGGTGGAAAATATGTCACAAAAATACTTGAATGGAAATGGTAAGAACCAAGAGAGAGAGAGAGAGAGAGAGAGAGAGAGAGAGAGAGAGAGAGAGAGAGAGAGAGAGAGAGAGAGAGAGAGAGAGAGAGAGAGAGAGAGAGAGAGAGAGAGAGAAACCTCCAAGCGCTGAGTTGGTTCATGAAGCACGTACGAGCGAATGGAGCGCAAACAATAAAATGAGGCGAACCGCATAAAACTATAAGCCCAAACCGCCACGAAAACCTCCAGGGTCGAGTCGGGGCACGGGCACGAGCGAGGGTGAGACGAAGAGGAGCCAAACCACCCCCGCGCGAAGAAATGGAACATGTAGAATGCACCCACGAGCGATTAAGGAGAACAAGAACGCGCATAATGGCGGTTTGCAACCGCAAAACGCACTCAAAAGGAGGTGAGCGATTAGAAACGATTCCTAAAAAGAGAGGACAAAGATCACCCGTGGGTGGAGAAAAGCATCACCCAAAATGTGGAAGAAAAAACAAGATAAACCACAACAACTATGGGAAACCTAGAATGTAGAAGATAATACCAACTAATAACGTGATACCACCCGAGCCAAGTGTAGTGCATCACACATAAGATACAAACACAAGTGCAAAAGAAAACCCAAACCACCATGGGGGGAAATTCTAAAACACGTAAAAGAATGCCACATATAACCACATGGGAACCACAATATAAAAAATAACACACAAAAGAGATGAGAAGTTGTCGAAAAATGCGGCCGTAACATAAACAAGAAAATCAACCGAACAACCCGCATAACTCACAAGAGTCGCGGCATCAAAAACAAGATAAACCACAAGTGCAAAAATAAAACCCAACAACTATGGGAAACCTAGAATGTAGAAGATAATACCACCCGAATAACGTATACCACCGAGCCAAGTGTAGTGCATCACACATAAGATACAAACACAAAAGTAAAAAGATAAAACCCAAACCACCATGGAGAAATCCTAAAACACGTAAAAGAATGCCACATATAACCACATGGGAACCACAATATAAAAAATAACATACAAAAGAGATACATGTCGGAGAAATAACACGCAATTGAGGCCATACTGCAACCGACCATGGAAATGGAATGCATCAATGCAAAAAAGACAAATGCAACCCGGAAGATGGTGGCCACAAGTCTATAGGCAATAAAAAGATAATAAACCAAGAGACTGCAGCGTAGAATTATGAAAACAAGACAACATCCCAAGTAAACGACCACAAGACGAAAACGAGGTAAAAAGTGAGCCAGAACATAAACAAGAGAGCATAGACCCATTTAAATAGTATGGTGCATCGAATCCATGATAAAAACACAAGTGCAAAGAAGAAAAATCCGAAAACAACCATGAAAAAGCCTCAAATTCCAAGGATAATGTCACATATATAAAAACTAGAGGTCCATTAACTTGGAAAAGGTAACATACGAAAGAGATAACATGGGAGGGAAAAACCACCCCCTAAAACAAAAGCCCCTAGATGCCTCATATTCTAATGCAATTATGAGAAAAACATAACAATCGAAAACCCCGCATAGGAAAAAGAAAAGGGACACCCAAATGATAGAAAATATAATGTAAATGTGACTCGTAATTCCCTCCGAGGGTATATGTAAAAGGGGGCATAAGATAACCTATGTAACCATTACAAAAACCAAAGGCTATGAAAAGGCCATGATAAGTAAAATAGGGAGCATAAGACAAATAGTAACCGATGGAGAAAATATGTTGAAAAGAGATAAATGAGATGATCCAATGAATATAGACAACCGTGGATTTAAGCATGAATAACGGAGCCATGGCGCCAAGAAGGATAAGTGTAGAGGATGACTTAGCAACTTCATAATAGAGAAAGAAATTGAATGTCCCAAGTGTGCAGATGACATATGACCGCTAAGAATAATGAATGAATGTATATGAGCCGATGGATTGAACTACAGGTTGTGCAAAAATGAAAAGAATATATCACCCTTGAACTTGGGAATATACAAAGAAAAAATAAGAAACATAAGTTAGCAAGAACGTCGAACATGACCAATTCAAAGCTAAAGCAACAAATCAACATGACTCAACCCTGATGTAGATGATAATAAGGCCCCGCCTTACATCACAGCTAAAACAACAACTTGAATGGACAACACCATGGTGTAGAAGGTAATAAGGCACTAACCCAACAAACTCAAATACATCGATATAGGAACCTGATTGAAAATATAGAGAAAGTGCGAAAAACTTGTTCCAGGCAAAAAAACCGGTAATGAAGGTGACTTAAGAGCCAAGAAGATGTAAAGCCGAGTCCGCGAAAGCGTATACCGCATGCATAGTGAGGAGATACCTAGTTGAAATGAGTCACCAAGAAATAAAACAAGCGGATCCTCCCGCCGTCCGGGTCCGTCACATGTGATCCAGCCGAAGTTGAACAATTCCAAAGTTGCGCCACCGCAATGCAGAATAAGCCGCCCAACAAGTCGATGCATCCTTTGATCGTGAAGAGGTATGGGAGATGAAGCGGCAAGCAGCTAATGGCTGAGGACCTCAAAGATGATCGATAGGGAAACAGGCCAAGCGAGAAGGTTAGGCAAATAGGCAAATTGATTTAGGAACTAGAACAGAGGGCATAAGAGAGAAACGAGATGGGAAATCGAGCTACCATTGCGAATCCGGACTTTCCGCAGATAGGAACAACAACAATAAGAGATTGGATGCCGATCAATCTAGTTTAGTCCAGCTTCCAGATCGAGCCATCACGATCCCTGCAAGATTCCCGATGTGTCCAATTCCCTATACAGTTGGACTGATTGCTAACTTAATCGGCTTGTGACAAGGCAGAAACCAAGCACGTACTTTGCATTGAATCTAGAACATGAAAGATAAATGACATTGCAAAGGCATTAAACATAATCTAATTAGAACGATTTACCCATGAATAACTATGATGAAAATAAGTTGAAATGAAAATATAGCAAAAGAACTGTAAAAAACTCGAACTGAAGAGGCTACATGCGGTGAAACAACGGCATTTCAACATGGAATGAAAAAAGCCGAAAAAACGATTCTGCAGGGCTTCAGAGAGAGGAAAATAACCAATGTGAATGCCGAGGAAATCGATTTGCTACTAGTGGGCTAATCCGAAAACTGAAAAGGAGAAAAGAAATGGAGCTACTGTAAGAAGATTCTAGAAACAGATGACAGATGCCGACAGATGCAGATCAAAAAAGCAACCCATGTTCATGGTTCAGAACAGACTCGAAATCAAAGACCAGATCTGAAGATGATAGGCGTTGTTGCAGGCTAAAAGGCATGAAAAGGATTTCTAAAAAAGAGGAAATTTGGTGGAGAAAAAGGACCTGGATCAAGGAACTACCGGAATGTTGATGGAGCGCCGATGACATGCATACCGATTCTGGCCGCAGTTGGCAAAGTGAAAAAGGGAAAAATACTTGTGTCAGACCGGATTTACCAGGTAATCGGATGCAGGCAAACAGATCCGATGCCAGCGCTTGTGGCGGCAGCGAAAACACAGGAGACAGAGAAAGCACAGTTGTGGTAAGCAACAAATCCGTAAAGAAAACTGGTCGAGATTGGGAGGAGGAGAGAAAGAAAAGAACTGGAAAAGCCCGGAGGATCTTGCCAGGGCCAAATCCCTGCATAAAGACAAAGCCCTCCAACAGAGGACGAAACATCGATCACGGGCAAAAACGGATGCCCCCAACAACTCCTCAAAGCCCATGCTCCACCTCGAATCGGATAGAACTGCAAAATCGGTTAGCAACAAAAAACCCACAAAACTGGCAAAACGAAATCGAATGAATCAAGAGAGTTCCAATGTGAAGGTGAACTGCAGAAGAATCGAAATCGTGGAAGAGGTTGCTGCAATGCCATCAAGATCCATGCATGCAAAGAAAAAGGCCCAAGCCAAAAGGAGCAAGAATCCTCTAAGACTAAAAACTCACCTAGCCGCAAAACAAGCGCATTCCTCAGGAAAATAAATGGAGCCGACTGCAAAAGGACGGTGGTGATGGCAAGGAAGAAGCATAACAGGCTAAGGATGAATAGGATGAAGACGGTGCAGATTGCTAGAGGGAATCGGTTGTAAAAGCGATGAAAAGCTAGGGAGGGAAGCAATGGAAGGGAGGAAGCAACGAGAATAGAAGAAGAGCTGCTGTGAGAAGACGCCGATAACCGGTGCGAAAGAGGAAATAGCCTTATATAGCAGCTCGTCCTTTCCCAGAATGGCGATCCGATGGCTCGGATCGATGCTATTGTTTGCAGCTAATTATGATATGTTTTTAGCGAAACTTGTCCACGCGTACAGTCAGGTTCAGGTAGGGATCCAGTTGTTGAAGGGACGTTGCGTGGACCTCTTCATGCTCCAGAGTCAAAGATTCGGTTTCAGGAAGGCATAGAAATTATCAAGTCTTTTTTTTTTTTTTTTTTTTGAGAGAATGGGATTTTTTTCATTAATTATAGAAAAAGGTACAAGAAGTTAAGTGAGCCATTAATTTGGCCACCCAGATTAAAACATGCAAGCATAGTTAACATATTTAAAAGATGTGCTATAGCTGTAGCAAAAAAGTCTGAATATTTCCAAAATTTGAAGATGAGATCAGCCTTGCTGGAGGCTTGGAATCTGTAGTGTTGTTCCTGAGTTGAGCCATCCTTGAATCAAAATTTCTCAAATGTGTTTGAGGTAGCATTTTGATGACAAAATCCTGCAAATCCTGTTGATGTTCCTGCAGCAGTGAAAATGTAAAACAGGTGGAAAGTAAAGATAAGCATATTCATAAAGGGAGTGTGATAGGAAAATAGTTCAAGGATTGGGAATTGACTAAGGATTTGGGTGAAAATGATAATTGTGAAGGTAGTCATAGTTGACTTGGAAGTGTGGCTGCAGAATCAGAGTGTTTCCATTTCCCCAACTTTGAATCGGGGTGTCGAGTTGGTTGTAGACATCAAGATGATCAAAGTGCCATATGCATCCGCCAAGCATCCGCGATGATAGTAGCATTCTCTATAGAACCGAAATTGCCGGTCCGCCATTCTTCTCACGCAAGTTTTCCATGAACCACCATAACTGCACCATTAGGTAGGTACTCCTGCAAAATTCTATGGCCCAATCTATTTTATGATCAGGGATATCTGGTATATCAATATCTGTAACGCCTCTGACTAGGCCTCTCCACATATCATCCTCTTAATAATCGAATATCATGCACTAATCTCCGCCTGAAAAAGTCCGATTCACCGGGCTCAACAGACGCGGACGTAAATCTCTGCTAAGGCTCATCATGTAATCTAGCAGAAAGACAGTCAATGTTAGTAGGAGTGGCATTACAGTATAATTTAAACAAATGATGATGGCCAATGAAGTTACCAATAGTATGCCATTTATTATCAACAGAATCTTCACCTAAATGCATTTGACTAGTTGTAGTCAATTCAATGTCATACATAACCTGTGTTTTTATCCAATGTGTGGATAAATTTTTGGCTCCATAATGACATCTGTTTCTATGCTTCCATACATTCCACAATGCAATAAAACAAAGAGAATTTTTAAAATTATCAAGTCACAAGCATGCCCCGTTCCCTTTGGTTGATGTAGATTACAAGGTTAAAAAATAACGGCATCGTTGTTTATCATGTACCAACAATGCTGGAGCAAAACCCAACGCCTGTGTTTAAGTAGAATGTTTGATTTGCTATGTTAGTAGAAATGGATGTGAAGGTTCTCTAGGTCGTTTGTCTTTTCTACTCTGACTTATAACAGTTTTTAGGGTGGTTGAATCCTGACAGGCAGATCTTCCATTGAACGTGAAGGGAACTATGTTGAACTTAATGTCATTGAGATACCAGTTGTTTCTCAAGTGTTGTTTGGCCCCGTTCTTTATGTTTCTGCATTTGAGGTAATATGCGACATGGAATTACCAAAAAGGAAGTATTACTTATCTAGTTTAAATAGCCAAATTAGACATTTTTATTGAGTTGGTGATTACAGACACTAGAAGAAGCCATCCAGCTCAATAACTCTGTTTCTCAAGGACCTAGTAGTTCAGTATTCACACGCCGGCATGAAACCATTTTCAAATGGATTGGGTAATTATTTGAAAAAGTTAACATGAGATTGGAAAAGAAATTCCTTGATGGAGTGCAATTATTGCTTTCAGGCCATGTGGACGTGATTGTGGCATTGTCAATGTCAATATTCCAAGTGGGGCAGAAATCGGAGGTGCATTTGGTGGAGAGAAAGCATCTGGTGGAGGCCGAGAAGCAGGAAGTGACTCATGGAAGTAATATATGCATCGTGCAACATGGTATTGTTTCGCACTCATCCTTTAAAAAAGTAGAGTCTAGATTCTGTCAATGCTAAATACTGGTGAAATTGGGGGATGTTGTTTATACATTTGGCACACTTTTATTAGGGGAGCTTTTTGTTTGGGGGATAATCAACATAAAATGGGTAAAGTTCGAGAGAAGACTGAATATGTTATGGAAGACTGCTGAATTACATGAGAATCTCATAGCTATGCTTTACTCTGCCCACGTCTGAGTTTGACATGCATGACTGTTAACTGCACCTTGAATGACTGAATATGTAAGAGAATCTACAATGTTTTTAGAAAAATGATGGTTTTCTGAAAGTGTAACTGACGGCTTTTACAACACAATTAACTACGGGAAAGATTTACTACTAGCCCAAGGTATCAACTTTGGCGGACCCCCTACTGCTAGAGCTACATGAATTTCTCATTTATAAATTTGTCAAATTTGTTATTTTTAAATACAATTGTCACTGTCACTGTTTCTACAACATTGATCTGTTAGATCTTGTTAGGATCTTCTTACCTTATCATTGTACGTAAGATGTCTATGAGGGGTGTATTTAGGCTCGTTTAGTAGTTAGCAAGTGATTGGAGATTGTTAGGAAGTAACTAAATGTACAAAGATACGTGTCCTACCATATCTGACGTATCTAATGCTTAGATACGTGCACTTATTTTTTAATATTTTGTTTTTCATTGGCTTTTTTCCCCCTTTTCCCCCTTTCGTGTTTTTCCCCCCTGTGAAAGCACGATTTAATTAATTAGAGAATTTCGGAATTCTCGTTGAGCATGAAATAGGTTCTTGGTTGTCTATAAAACACCGTAAGTGGTTGAAGCAGAGTAAAAGTTGACGGTTTTTTCGCTGTTTTTTGGTCACAACCAGCGATGTATCCGACTTTGACATGTATAAGGCTATCCCAAGCTCCTTTGTGAGTAAGAGCAATCCACAAGAAAGAGTAAAAATACTCAAAGCAGGATCGCGATGGATGGCTAAGATTTGAAGTCCTAGCTAGCCCATGGATATAATATCACAAGTCCGCTAAGGTCTACACATGGATAAAAAGAAATCAAAGTGATAATGAGGATCGCTGTATAACATTTTGAGCTGTTAAGGTACCCAATAATTTCCGCCAATAATTCTAAGAAAGTGCTAGCAAATATCGAAAGTGAAGGAAAGTTTAGACAAGAAACAAAACTCAAACAATAAGAAAACTCAAAGATGTGGAAAACTTCAAAGCATTGTAAGTTATATTCCTCAAACATTTCAATGTACATTACTTTGCCGAGGGGCGAAATTAGTCCATCCGGGTTTCGAGCATCGACTCGTGCAATAACACCTATCTCAAAGAAGCCTATCCTAGCAACATGTTCCCCCCCTTTGTATAACCTCTCGGCCAGGTCCATCTCACTATAGCCTCGTTACATCCGGATGTCTACGCACATGGCCTCGTGGTAAGGACTTGATATGTGGATCCGGGCCCTTCGGGCCTCGCGATTCATAGCGCCGTTTTCGACCATCGCGCCACTCGCACAAAGACAGCGAGACGGGTGCATGGAAGAGCTTCGCTTTGGTCTGAACCCGATGCTCTTTGTGTACCGATGGCTCACCCTCTTGATCCGCATAGGTCCATGTCCATGCCTACGATTCGAACTCGACCTGTCCAAGAAAGGCATGTAGGCATCAAATTTTTGTTTAAAGCCCCCAATTTTTGAAACACCTGCTCTAGCGCAATAATACCTTCTCGGTAGACTCCGTAAGTCTTTTTCGCTTCCTCGTGATCCTTTCTCATAGCTTTTCTCATCCATTTGATCCAAGATTTCATCAATTTTAGATATATCTGTTTTCCGGGTAATGTTTAAATTGATCTCGTTAGATCATTTATGTGCTCGGGCTTCTCATCTTCAATCTGCCTCCCCAAAGGTTCTCGGGTTAACCATTTTTTCGAGCTTATCCAGAAAGCCCTCAAAAATCAGATACTTTTTACCCTCGCTTTCGAAAGAAATACTTTTCTTTCTCCTCGCATTAAGGCGACACGGAAGCGGTACCGCCGAGAAGAAATCAAGGACACAACCATCCTTGGGCACAAGCTTGTCAACTATGTAGTAAGCATATGATGTCTTCAACCGGCACTTCAAAGACGTGATCACCTTCCATTCACAAACTTGTACCGGTTTACCCAAGTGGAAGTAAGTCCGCCATTTTTCTTCATTTTCTCATCGGTTTCTTCGCTACCAAAGATGTGCATTGGTGGCAAGGGGTGTTCTTTGGTGCAAGGTTCTCACCGCGGTGAAACGGCTCCAGCCCGCAGATTATCGAAGTTGACCCTAGAGTCGCTTCGCTAATGCACATATGGGTGATGTAATAATCGATATTCCTTCACCCTTTCTTGTTCACCCATCCCGCTCGGCCATATGTGCCTCACCGGAAATATGGGACCCGCCTTTGAATCTCATTTCTCGGGCGCATAAGCAACCGCAAGTTCACGACCGCATCGAATCATCAAGGATAAATGTTAGCGCTTGTCATGCCGGATATTCTTGTGAAGAGTTCCATGTATTTTTTGCACGCCCATAATGCGCAGAATCCTCTAATGTCTATGAACACCAAAGTTGCATTCTCGATATCGAATGGAGGTAGGAATCCTTCCTTTGTCATAGCATGTACATCATTTTTCTTCTCCTTGATTTTGATAGCCTCTTCAGGTTTCAAAATCGATCTAATGGGTTCTAGAAATGCAACGGGCAAATTACCCACAACATGATCCTTATTATAATTGGCTTTCACGTACTCTCTGTATCCGAATCAGATATATCCAAAATCCGTCTCGCGGAAAGCGGAAATTCGAAAAGCAATTCTTCCCAAAAAGTGTATTCTTTCTGAAGCAACGTGGAAGCGTATGACAAAATCTCTTTCCGCATGAAGGTCAAGCTTCTAATATCAATGGCGCGCTGCTTGCAATCAAACCTGCCATGATATCCGGCTTGCACCTTAATGTATGTCTTTCCTTCCAAAATCTCATCAAGAAGTTGAGAAACCTCGCGATAGACATGCCTCAAGGTATCTTAACCGTGTTTTGTTGAAGAAGTCCTTCGAGGGCTTATCAGGAAAATCTCCATGCTCATCACAGATTTTTTTGTTGACCCATTTGTTGGCCACTTCCATTAATTTTCTGAAGACCCGCTCCTCCATAAAAATAAATTGTTTTTCGCCTTTTAGCTCCTTCACCTTCAATGTTGTGGTAGCTATCTCGTGGAAGTCCTACAAAACAAATGGTCGTGAAAATCGCGTCACGATGTTCATGAGCTAAGATAAGAAAAAATACCTTCCATGCCGAGGTTGTAGCAAGCATTCAATGGGACCTTTATGAGGACATCCATACGCCTTTATGTTGATGCCGCAAATTGCTGAAGCTTCTCTAACAATGGCTCTCTATATACAAGTGTTAGCAATGACTTCATTGCAATCAATGCTCAATTCAATATATTCTATCTATCCAAGTTTCCATTAAGCACTTTGTTCTTCCCCGGGCGAGGGCTTTAGCAAACTCTAGCCGTTGTTCCAAATTTCTCCAACAACATCGCAGAGCAATTGAGCTGCACATATACCGTGGTTACCGATATTATCCAAAAATTTCTTGCCCTTCAAATCAGCTTCAGGCTCTCACGGATCTTTTTCCTGAAATAATGTGCACTTATAAGTTAGGAAGCCACAAACCGTAAATGATGGACAATAACAATCACCGGTAATGGGGTCGGCGGGGACAACATCGGCGGCAGAGCACCTCCGTAGGATACGCCTTGAAACTCTTCACGAGAGTCCGCGACATGGTCGCTTGAACGCATTCGGATGCGTGAGGTTAGCAGGAGCTGGCTCGCAATCAAAGATAGAGACTTTCATAAACCAGTTCACACCAAGCGGATAGAACCGCTTGAATTGTTCAAGCTTCGTGCGCTTTGTTCGCCAATTTGGCGCTCTTCCTCGATTGAATTTAAGCTCTACGGGCGCTCGTAAAACAACGGGCCATGCTAAGCTCTTTCGTCGATGAAACACCCGAGACTAAGGGGGGGTGCGGAAGAAGAAGGTTCTTCACCGTCGGGCGTAGTTAGTTTATGAGGTTGATCGTGAACTTAGATATCTTATTTGGGACAAAGAGTATCCGCCGTCACAATAGGGGGAGCACAAATAGCCAAAGGCCGAAAGTAGGATTAATAATAGCGTATAGGTTGGGCAAAGGCAACCAGCCCACGCATTGTGGCTCGTGTGGGTAGAGTCCTCCCCCTAAAGAAACGGGCTTTACATGCTTTTTCTTCACCCGAGCTCTTAACCGCTTAGTGTCCATTATCGCTGGCATTTTCTCATCTCGCTTAGCTTTCAAAGGCAATGTCGGGTGGTTTCTTATCCGCTTGCAAACCTTTTCTCGCATGTCGAAAACCGCATAATATATCCCTATTTCCAGCTATTCCGCATTAGACAGATTCATAGGACCGCAGCTCCCCACCGTATCCTTTTGCAATCGGGTCGTAACATTCTTTCCCGTAATTTTCTTGTTTAACTTGCTAGTCATGAGTGAGGGATCATAGTTTGTCCATTTAAGGACGCATCAAGGAACTCAAATTTTGTGTGTCCTCCACGCCGCATATAATGGCGCTTTGACATTGTTTTTGTTCCTTCCCACATAGCAATGACAATTCCTATCCATTGGGATGTCATCAGTTTTTTTGCCAGTCTTGAGGAACAAGCAGAGGTCTTTTCTGCGGTCGCCTTTTGTCTGTGGAATTGCTTGTGCAATTTCAATGCACCACTTCCTTTCATTGGAAGGTGTGATGATCTTAGTAGGCTCAACGTCTGGACCGCGAAACAAATCCAGAGCTGCAAGCAAGAGGTGTATTAGTAATCCCTACTGCACACATTCACATGTGAAGTCAACGTGATCGCGGCCGCGATTTTCATGAGAGCTCAAGACAATCGCGACCGCAATCTTGTTGAGTGCTCCACGAGATCGCAGACGCGATCCTGTCGAGCACTCCACAAGATCGCGGTCGCGATCGTCTTGAGCTCTCATGAAAATCGCGGCCGCGATCCTCGCTAAGCACTCGCCAGGATTCGGGCAGCGATCCTCGGCCGAGTCTTTCAAAGCAGATCGCGCCGCGATCCTGTTGAGATCCATACTTCTTTATGACTACATTACGAAAAGATGAACCATAGAATTAAACATGCATTATTGAAATAAATCGCGGCCGCGATCTTATTGAGCTGAGGGGGCTAGAACTAACCTTCTCTGAGATGGGCTTTTGGTGCCATGGATCGCGGGCGCCGGAAGAAATCAGAAAGCGGCTTTTCTACGATCAAGGTCGGTTAGCCGTGACCCAAGGCGCGGAATCGCCGAGGGCGGGGCGAAAAATTTCAGCTTTCCTCAAAATAAATAGTGCCTCCCTACCGCATTAAATTAATATCGCGACGCGGGGATCCGACGCAGCGCATAAATGCTCACCATTAATACGGGCCGCAAATAATTCCACACCATTAATGCAGCCGCCCTTAATTATGGAGACACAACAAAATTTATTTAAAATGAGGCATCTTCCGGACAAGAGGTACTTTTGGACGTGGACCTCTAAATTCAAAATCTGTACGTAGAGGGAGAGATATAACCTCCCCCAGACGCATTCCCCGTACCAATACACCGCGTAATAAAAGCCCCGCTGAATAAAACAAGACACGCCTCGGAGGACGATTGAAGGACTAAAAGACAACCAATTTAAATTTTGAGATCGAATTTTTACTGCTCGCCGGGCGGAATTCCATTTTGAAATCAAGCAAGGTGTTCGAAGGCGCCGATCTTCTCGCCCGGGCGCCCTATCTCGTTTTTTCAAGGCACTCGACCGTTTTCAAGGCGCTAGGTCTCATCTTGAAGGCGCCGAGTATCTTAAGCCGCCAGTGGTACAAAATCCTAACTCCTTATCAGATATCCAAAATGACATTATCCGATTTGTTGTTTATGTATAGGTTATAATAGTGTTTTCACAACCACCATGCAATTTCATCAGATTAGCACCATCTCTTTTTGGTATATGCCGTTCACGGATGTGTATTTCTCCCACTAATTGTTTATTTCTCCGAGTAATTGAGTAATGAGGGAGATCACAAAGAATATAACAATGGTTCTCGCCCCCTGTGTTGACAAATCGTGATGATCTCCATTGTAATTAACAAAAAAGGCAAAGAATCGCTGTGGAAATAACAGCTTGAATTAATATTTACGTAAACATTTCATTTTAAGCGAGAGTTACTCAAATATCTATTTGTTGCTCTCGCTTGCATCGGGCTCGGATCTCTCGCCTAAAGAATCGCTGAATCGCTCCCTCCCGAGCATAGGACTTATAACGCCGACGCGAGCACACATCGAATAAATCGCGACTGCGATCTTGTGGAGGTAAATCCCTTAGGAAAGTGTTTTTTAAATGGTCAGAGAAAATAGTTAGAGCTGAAAAAGGTTTGTTATATTAGAGGAAGATTCTAGTTAGATTTGAAGGATTCAAGATGTTCACCAGAGTGGTCCAGAGGATCGCCTTCGCGATCTTGTTGACATGTCATACTTGCTGAACTCATAAAATAATACTTGCTGGGCCTTGTAAGTTTTTGCCTTGTCTTTGCCTTTGTAAGTTTCTACCAATGTGGTCCGTGGAGGATCGCTCATGATCTTCTTGAGGTATTATGTCGTCCCTTCAGGCTGAACTCATAAAATAATACCTGTTGGGGCCTTGAGTAATTTGCATTATTTTTTTTACTAATGAGGTCCAGAGGATCGCCTTCGCGATGTTGACGAGCAATGTTGACCTTTTTTTAGGATGGAATCTCTACAGTCTTTCTACTTGTTGGGGAAGAAGGTGGCTGAAGGCAGAGTGCATAACTTCAAAAACCACCACAACGCCCCCGCGCTTTGCATTTATTTGATAGTAGTTTCGTTTGTCGTTGTCTTTGATGGGCAGATACCACCGCCGCTTTCCGTAACCGAATTAAACAAGCTAGGAAAGCTATTGGTAGCTTCGCTCTTTGGTCCAAAAGCCGACCTTCAAAATGAAATCAAAGCAGACCCGGCGTTAACACACCACCTGGTCAGATCAAACGGATAAATTGGCAAGTCCCAGAAAATGGTTGTGAAGAAAACAGTAAACCAATTGAAGTGCAGGGGATCTGCAGAGATAAACTAGTGGAGAAGATATGCGAAGTTATCGCGACGAAAGTGCCGCAAACCGCCTTATGCTACAGGTGTCATCGTCTTCGCAGATCCTAACGATGCCGTGTCTGACATGAAGTTAGGTGAAACATGGATAGGGGTTTCTGTTATGAATTTGTTGCCCATGCCCGAAAATATTTCTATGCGCCGCCGCTTGTGCACTGCCACAGTGCATGACTTGGTGAGATGGCCAATAGCATTGGTTCTAGTAGACAGTATTCCAGTTTCAAGTCTAGTTTCGGCCGTGAAGGAAACAGAGGTCGAGAAGGAAGCTTATGCCATCAGGTCGGAGGCTGGAATAACAAAGAAAAGACAGTACCACATGGTGAACAGGAGGGCGAGACCACGCTCCACCCCAAACAAATGTGAAAGGAAAACCACATTTGAAGCTATCTTGCAGTTCAGGTCCTCGCTGTGCTGCTTGAAGAGATGTTGTGCTAATTTCACAGTTAAAGAGGTTTCCTCCATGAGGACCTTTTACTGGAACATGAAAAGCTCAGAACGTACAACTTTTGCGTACAACATGCTAGATCTTTGTTCGGAGAATGGAAGTGTGACAAAGCTAATGCTGAACAACAAGCAAGTCTGTGTGAAGGCATGGCATAGTGCTTACGGTATACCAGTTTCTACATTTTACAAATGGAGGAAGCTATTTTTGAGCGCCACAGATTTGCGAGCACCGAAACCCGGTCCATGAAGCCAAGATCTTATACAATCGGGTCGGAAGTGCCGCGGCTATCTATGTACATAGATGAAAATGTTGAAACTATGCCACATCGCCAAAGGTTACGAAAGGGGGGCACTAGAGAAAATGTGAAGAGATTACCTTCCATCTTGACTAAAAAGGACATACATCAAGAGGTAGATATTACCGGGCCCACGAGGATGACAGAAAACATGTTTCTCCGTCGTCCTTCTTGTCAACGTGGAAGGAGAACCACTCGGAGGTAGCAATCGCTAAAAGGATAGCATTTTCTAAGTGTAATACCTGTATTGTGATAAAGGAGAAGCTTGCCAAGACTAGAGATCCAAGAGAAAGAAGAGAGCTTGCCGTGGAAAGGAAATCTCACATGACAGCCCAACTTTCCTGCAGGAGTCTCTACTGGTCATGGAGAGCTTTGTCTCATCGATCTCTTGAACATGCCTTAACCATTATACATGATAAAATGGATCAGAATAAGACGATGGTTCCTCGTCTAGAGAAGCTAGCAAAGTCTGTATGGAGGGGTGAACGGTTGAAGGTGAGTCTTACTGGTGCTCTCATGCACGGGCATGGTGTAGGTGCCTTGGGCCACTTCTCGCTGGACCTCTGGCCTGATGATTCGAATTTTCATGTGGGATCTTTAAATCATACCTTGAAAACACTAGAGAATCAATCTGAGGACAACTGAGGACATTTGAGAAACACAGATCATCCTGGAAGCTGCTGGGGTGGAGCAATTTTGAACACGGATGCCCTTAGGACAAAAATGGTGAATGGCACTAGAAATGATTTTATGCCTCCTATCAAGGGCCCTATGATACCGAAGAAGTTGCCTAGGAGGCTTCACTTGCAGCTAGACAATTGCTCAGGTCAAAACAAGAACAGGTATCTTTTCTCTTACTTGTCATACTTGGTCTGGTTAGGTGTCTTCGATCAAAAAGTACCGATTCATGATGGTTGGACACACCCACGATGACATAGATGCCCTCTTTGGAAACTACTCTACTCTATTGAGAAGATCAGATGCATTGACTATTCCAGAGCTTATGCAACTCTTCAGGTAGTGTAGTTCAAAGTCTCCTTCACCCTACCTTGTGTCAGAGGTTCCCAACTGGAAAGAATTCGTGAAAGGTTTTATCCCTGATAAGAAGGACCGTTTATGTGGTCATTTGGAACCTCTACTCTTCAAGTTCTGCATGAAGGATGGATGGCCACTAATGTTCTACAAGATGAGGCCAGGCATAGGGAGTGGCTACCCCAAAAGGGAATCAAAATGTGGAAGGAGGATGCCCAAGGTTTACCTATGATTCCGAGAGGGTCACCTAAGGTCGTAATATGTACCATATGAGAGCTTGAAAGATATAGGTGTTTTGAGAGCTTCAATTGCCAAGTACATGATGCACTGGGCAGCTATTTCTAGAGCCGGCGATAACTCATGGTCTAACACACCCAAAATCACCACAGTTCAAGTCGAAATATATGAATGAAGTTATTGACTACTGGTCCACCTTGTTGCGAGTGCTTGGGGACGTTCAGCCCTGAGAGCCGCTATTCAGATTTCCGCCCAAAGACGAGACAAATTGCATTGGAAGAACCCGATAACGTGTTGGTGGATGAACACATTGGTGCATCTCATTATGTCGGGCCCTTCTCTGGTAGACCCAAGAACCCTGTTGAAATATTCGACCCCTACCAAGATGTCAAGAAAGGAATGCTCTTGGCCGATCGTGCCACATGATAACCGCCTCGACGTGGATGGCCTTTGGCCGAAGAGGACCCAAAGAGAGGACCCCGATCTCCCTCACTATGAAGAGGTGTTTGTCTCTTGGTTTGAGCCCTGTTGCCGTAAAAGGGTACCTCATATGCAATGCAGTATAGGGATTGCTGGAGCAAGAATTGGAGACCCAATCCTAATGACCCGCCACGCTACCAACATTTGAAAACAATAGACTATGGTTGGGCCGTAGAGACCAGGCCGTTGTCAGTGGTGATCCCCGGTAGTGTGGGGGCTCAGTTGCAAGAATTAGTGGCTAAAGAAGCTAACGACGATGATGAGAACTCTTGAGGTATGCAATGCTCTTTTACATAATTACTATATCATATATAACATGCAAGTTACAAGAGACTAGTTATTATTCATTATGCTCTGCATTTTTCATCTCAACACAAGAGCTCTTACACTATACAATGCTAAACAGGTGATTCATTCATCATCAACAGCTGTAGTAGTGATCCCTGATATCTCATAGCTATTGCGCTCAGGAAGCCAAATCAGATGGATCATAACACGAATTGGCTGAGGGCAACGAATCTCAGCGCCCAAAGCTTTTCTTCGCAGGTAGGGATCAAGAAGAAGACCCCGGTCTAGGCAACCGACAAGATCAGAGTGGCTCATTGAGCACTTGATCGCCTCGATGTGGTGAACTGATGAAGGCGAAAAATCCATGGGAGATGAATGAACTTCAGCCCCGAAGTGAGAAGCTTTTATAGTGAAGTAGAATTATTGGGGGGTTGACTTTAGCGCCATTATAATAATGGCGCGTGTATAAGACTGTTGTATACATACAAGTACAATACATCTTTCGTATGGATATGTCTATGCTTTTAATTAAAACATGTTTTGTGGATTTTAATATGGTAGAAGTTTTTGTGCTTGATTAATTCAACAGATTGAAAATAGGGACCGCTTGCGTGATATATCGGAAGTCAAGAGCACACCCTTACACTACACTCAGGTAAGAAACATCAAACAATATTCATTGTGCTATTACATCCTTACATAGTTTATAGGTGCTCATACCATTACTATATCATAAACAAATACAGTAGTCATCACTGATAACATTGATTGTAATACATAGTTCATAGGTACTCATGTCATTATTATATCCTTAGCAGATACAGATTCACTCATCATCTACACCAAAGCTCGTGATGCTATTCAGCTCATAGATCTCCTGATCAGGAAGCCAGTAAATGTGGACCACAACACGAGTGAGCTTCTTGCAAGCACTAGCAGGACCATCAGCTTTAGATTGAAGCCATGGATCAAGATTAATATCATTTCTAGCGCATTCGTTCAGATCGTTGTAGCTCAAGTAGCACTTGAAAGATCGGATGTGCTCTGGACGAGGCATCGAGGAAGCCATGGAAAATGAATGACCTCTACCCCCGAGTCGAGCTATTTTTATAGTGAAGTAAAATTATTGATGTGAATTATTGGTGTAGAATGTAGGGCCATTATTGGGCTTCTACAAGTATCATGTACACGTACAAGTATACACATAATTTGTATGTATATGTGTATGTTAATTACCTCATGTTTCTTGGGCTCGAGAATTAGGTAAAAGTATTTGTGCTTGAGCAAATTAGGTGTGCTTAAAATTCTCAAAATTGCGTTATTTTCTCCAATTAATGAAATCCTGCTTGTGACTTCATGGCAGTTCTGTGGCACTCAAATCCAAGGCTCGAATGATCGAAACGCTTCAAATCTCTGCTTGTAATCACTCTGGAGGACCGAGGATCCGGTATGGCTGCCCTGTTTTGTTGATTGAACATCATGGAAAAATAGGGAAGCACTAGAGTAATTTGGTTAGCATTGTTATCTGATTTTGGATACCCCTGGAACTGGCCGAAATGGTTTCAAAAACCCTTGCCCTGCTTTGAAATTGCCTAAAACAGCAAGAGATGCCTGGACCAGGAGTAAAATTTGAAATTGCCTAAAACAGCAAGAGATGCCTGGACCAGGAGTAAAAGGAGGATCTAGTGCAATGAAGTAAGGTTTTTTTACTGACTATTACGGTCTGCTTTGCTGTTAGTTTTGCTTGCTGTTAGTTTTGTTTATTGTTCATTGTCATTCACTAACATTCTGCTCTCTGCTGGAATGTCATACAAGCATGGTTTCTCTTATTAATTTATCATGTTGCTAATGAGATACAGCATGAAGTTGATGCTGAAAGATCTATAACAAACTTAGAGGCTTACAGGGTTGGTAGGATGTGTTATATATTGGTGATAGACACAACATGGAAAATACAAGTATTCCATGACAATGGTACTGTTTATGGTATCGTGCAGTCACCAAGCAGACCCCGTGCATTTATGCGCACAATAAATACACAAAGGTTGTTGTTTCTGACTGATTCTGGTGCAGCATCACTAGATCTGAGAACAATGACTGTTCGCAATAACCGCCGTGAAGGAATGAACAGCACTTTTGTTGCTTGCACTTTTGACACTGTAGGACGCTCAAAAGCATACGGTGTGATAGAAGATGCGCACCTTGTACATGTTGCACTTTCAGGAGATACTATGAATTTTGATTGTCATTTGAGAAAAAAAGAAAATTTGAAGTAAGAGGATCTACTGGGTTTGAAGGGTTATCTTGCAGTGGTTGAATTCTTCCTTCATGCCCTGAACAAAATTGACATGCAAAACAATTCATAATTCTTAAGTTCTTTTGCATACAACACTCCCCCCTTTAATTCCTCTATTTCGATTCTTCATAAATTGTTTTGTCTGTTATCAAGTACTCCCATGTATATCATCCTGTTAACAAACTCATGGTTTCAAGTACTCTATTATCTAGAAGTAGCAATTTGAATAAAATGTCAAAACATAACTTTCAATTAAGATTTAAGCCACTTCACAAAACATGTACATCCATTCTCTCCTCTATTACACTTCTCCTTATGCTTCTGCCATTCTAGTTCCATACCAAGCACCAAATAACAATACGTTGCACTCAAACCCCAAAGTCCATGTGTCCACTTGGATCCTAGTCCAACAAGACCTCAACATCTAAGGAGAACTTAGTGATGCAAATGGGTGCCATCACCTTCAAAAAATGTCAACGTTTTAAAATAGTAATTTCGATTCAAATACTCTATTGTCTACAACTATGACTTAAAGTGAGCAAGGGCATTTGTTTCGCGGCCGTGGACTGAAGAGGAGCATTAGGGGTAGCTATGGCATTCCGACCCCTTCTTGCTCTACTACTGCGTTTCAAAGCTTTGGCTATGGCATCTGACTATGATTGCAAACATATATTTGTGAGAAGATTGGGACAATAGCTCAGGTATTGATGTCTGGCTTACCGCTTGTTCATTCCAGTTACTCACTTCATTTGTTTTGGTGATTTAGCATATACACTATGACAAAAAGTCCCAGATAAGCGCTTTGTGGTATTCTATATTGGCCAAGGTCTTCTCCCTTCCATATCCTTCTCACAATTGGGTAACTTGCCAACGGATAAAGAGCAAGAACAAGAAACGAACAAAAAATCCCATGGTGTTTCTTTATCCTTACCTATTTAGAAAGCGAAGTGGGAGCAAATCACTATGGAATTTATTATTGGTCTTTCCGCAAGTTCCTCCAAGAATACTCTCATTTGGACGGTTGGTGATTGTTCAACTAAGCACGGACATTTCATTCCTTGTTCAGATAAGTTGGCAGCTTTAGTGCAGCCATGTTCTTTATTAAAGGGATATTTGGGCTGCATGGGTTGACAAAGATTATTGTATCCGATTGTGATACAAAGTTTACCAGTAAACTCTAGAAGGTCTTGTTTATGCAATTGAGAATGGAATTAAAGTTCTCCACTATTTTTCACCCAGAAACTGATGGACAATATGAGAAAATGTTATAAATTCCATCTTAAGGGGGTTTGCCAATGAACATAAAGGTCATTGGAAAGAGTATTTGTCTATTGCTGAATTTGTGTACAACACCACCTATCAGTCTACCATAAAGATGACTCATTCATTGTTAGTAGTGTGCTAGGAAGGGGAAGCAAAAGTAGCAACTACGGAAAAGAGTGGGGAGGGAGCTGAGAGTATGGAGAGAGAATGTGCCTGAAAACCCTAGAGAGAGAATGGGGGGTTGGAGAGAGAACAAATGCGCTCTGTAGAATGGAGGCAATAGAAAAACATCAGAAGTAGCCTTGATGAAGTGTATTTTGATGGACAACCCAGGAAGATTCTTATTATAATTTTAAAATCTAAGTTCTTTAAGGTTCTAGATGATGCCCCATAATGTCATATGGTTTTAGACCAAGTCAAAGGTGTTGGGTAGAAGTTAGAACAACCAACTTCATCAGCCTTACTCATCATACGTTTGAATTCCACAAACTTACTCATTATACGTTTGAATTCTATGTTTCTATACAAATATTTAGACCAAATCAACCAACTTCATGGACCTTAGCTAACAGTCGTAAGTCTATATAAAGTACGCCTAACATGTTGGCCATTTAAAGAAGGAAAAAGACAATAGTGAATTCAAGCCAGCAACAAAACTCTTGAACTCAACATTTTCTACGTGTACAATCCAAGCTCTTATGACAAACATAAATACAAAGCTTGAGATTGGAGAAGAGCATCTCTTGTCAACACTCCAGCACAAATACGAATAACTACAGTTAAATGAATGTTTTCTTTATTTATCACTCTTTTGTCAACACTCCAGCACAAGAACGAATAACTACTCCAGCGAGGTATCGCTGTCTCTTTGGGGCAGTTCTCCTTCCTCCTCACTTGCTTTGTAACATTACCATTCTTTTAATATATTGATGACAACAGTTCTTCAAAAAAAAAAAGAACAAATAACTACAGCTAAATGAATGTTTTCTTTATTTATCACTGCAAAAAACCAACTTTACTCAAGAGGTTCAATCCTCCAAGAAAATTTTCAAATTAAATTTTATGCTTCCAAAAACACTTTCCAATTGGGTTGAATCCCTCAATGAAACCTTTCTTTTTCTTATGCTTCCAACTATCATTGCCTTTGCTAATGTCAACTTCCATAGGCAGTTTTATTTTTATATGTTTGTCACAAACAGCCATGAAAGCGCATCTAGAAGACATGCCTGTTATTACAACTGTAACTCATCCAATTGTTGACAAAGAATGAAAGAATGAATTGAGTATAATACAGAGAAAAATTGTGAAGAATAACTCAGACAGGTTGGTGCAGACCAGTAGTGAAGGTCTGGGAGCTCTGATACCTCTGTCTGTCAACCTTGTGCAAAGCTTTAAGCAAAGAGCCAGCCTTTCTCCTTGCTCTAGGAGTTCCACTAGTCAGGGCAGCATATAGATAAGGCACACTGCTTGGCAGGGATAGAATGGTATGAATAATCATCTCATTTCCACTCCTGCAGAGCACCAGAAGGGCAGCTATGGCATGTTCTTGGCCTTTCTCAGATCCATGGCCTACAATACTCAGAAGCCTGGGTATGGCAGCAGGATTTTTTAGAATTGCCCTTACTCCATCTGAGCAGGTTACAAGCATAGCTAAAACTGATACAGCATCATCAATTATGGCTGAGCTGAGATCTGAAGACAAAGATAATAAACCTAGAAGGAGAGGCATAGCACCTGCCTTTACAATTTTCGATTTGTTGCCATGGTACATAGCCAGATTAAATAGCGCAGTGGCTGCATCCTTTTGCCCTCTTGTAGATCCTTCTCTCAGTAGCCTCAGAAGGGATTCAAATATCATTTCTTGCTCTCCAATCTTTACCTTATACTCATCAACAATTGATAGACTGAATATTGTGGCTGCAGCATTCTCCCTTGCTTCAATGCTTGATCCGGCATTTAAAACCTTCAAAATTGGCTCTAAAGCTCCTGCTTCCATAATTGATAACCTGTTTGACTCAAGAATCGACAGGTTTAGCAGAGCAGTTACTGCATGTTCTTGAGTTTTCTGATCTTCAGATGCAAGCAGAGGTACTAATAAAGGAATTCCTCCAGCCTCTGCAATAATCATCCTGTTTTCCATTCCACATTTTGCCAGCAGTCTAAGCTCATAAGCAACCTGTTTCTGCACCTCTGGATTACCAGATTTAAACTTCTCTATTAGAAACGCAACTGTCATCCGCGTTGTTTCCACTGCAACACGAGTAGAGACTAGACTATCAATGCAGACCTGTTTTTTTGAGTCCTTTTCATGCTTACCATAAGGGACCTTGTGTTCTTCACACCACTGCTGTATTAGACTTCTCAGGGCATAATTTGAAACAAGTATTACGCTTGCAAGCTTTTGACCAGTCTTGGGACATGTAGAATGACCTGAATCTATCCATCTTTGAATTGAAGTTCTATCGTATGTTTGTCCTGTAGAAACGATTACTGGATCTTGCATAAGTTCCAAGGATATTGGACACTTATAATCTTCTGGCACATTCAAGCTCAACACATCTTCACTTCCAGAGTTGGAACAATCTTTAGATGAAGAGTCCCGAGAGCATTCTTCATTTCTGGCATCTAGAACTCCATAAAGTACACATTTACAGTACCTCACAAAGCTTATTAGGTTTCTGATAATGGCCAGGACTTCCATATCCTCAACTTGATTGCTAGTTTCTTCTTCTAACAGGTGGAGCTCATTTCGGCAATCTGCTGCAGAACTGAGATGAAGCTTTGAAAACAAGGACTTTAAAGAACTGACCTCAGGAGTTTCCCCTCTCTCTATACTCTGCAAAATGCCCTGCACCTCTTGCCGGAGATTTTCATCCTTAGGTTCATAGCAAATCTGGCTCCGATCACACTGAAGCTTCAATAATTCAACCTGCTCCTTGATTTCTATAGATATATCTAGCAATTCCATGGGAATACTACTAATTGAAGAGGAAATCTCGTGTGTTACCTTGTAAAATTGTTCAGATACTTCTTTGTTTTGCATCAAACAAAAAAGGACACTTCTTTCCCTGCAGTCATCAAGTAGCATAATAGCCCTTTGTATTGCAATATGAAGCTCCCTTAGCGCCATAACTGCTGAAGGAAGAAGTAAAGGCTTGCATTCGCTTATTTCCTCAAACAAAGGACCCAAGAGCTTGATTCTCCGAATCAAATTCGACACATTTCTTTGCTGCAAAATCTTAGAACGCTCACAGAATCCTAGTTCCTGGGTTAGTTTCAACAAATCCTTCACCAGGCTCATAGCCGTAGGGCTCTGAGGCGGCGCCATCACAAGGCGCCGCTTCTTTGTCATATTTGCTCCATTTGAGGCCATAAACAAGCCCAAATCCCTGTTATTAAAGCAAAAGATTCAAAAAAAAAACTGTGCTGGAAGATAAGATCGCAGAAAACTAGCACAGACGGAGATAAACTGTTCTTTCAAAATTTGAGAGATGGGTTGAGGTTTAAGCTAGATATAAAGCGGATGAAAGCAAAATACAAGAGTTGAAGATCTAGAAACCGGATTTATACATCTCACCGCAGGAGCCGAGCTGATCATTTCAAAAAAGAGGGCTTCGGAGAGGCTTCTAAAGGGAGGGCTTGGTCGGCGGCTTAACCTCCAAATCTGCATTGTTAAGGGCGCCACGTGGCGAGGGATGGTTGGGTAAAGTAGGTTTAGTGGTTTCGAGATGTAAGATACGCGTGGACTTTTTTGTGACACGCGTCGACATCGCACGGTTTAAGGCGTGATACATGCCGGGAATATATATCCAACTTGGATACGACGTGTACAAAGCTTAAAGTCGGCAAACCCATGGCTAAAAAATAAAGTTACCCCTTCATGTGGTGATGTGGCACATGGCAACGGTTGGTGATCGCATGCCAGAGAATCTCCAACGGTTGTGATTTTGCCACGACCTGCATTAATATATAACTTTATTTTCAGGCACCATGCAAGGTATCTTCCTTCTTCCTTGCTATGAAGCACCCTTGCTACGAGCATTTCTAGAATTGAAAAAGCACCCCTTCTATTCTATGAATGAACGTTTCTTACCCATACATACCAGATCAAGGTTGCCTGTCACCTTGCCCCACCCCTTTTATTGCCCACTTGCCCACACGTTGCCTTCTTTTCCAATCCTCACCACTATGTCACTCCCCAGGCCACCATGCCTACCCGACCTGTTCAATCGTGGCCCCATTTCTTCACGCCACGCCACTAATGTGCCTATTTGACAATCGCTCTCACTAGCCTTTCCCAAAGAAGCTGTCGCCATTGTCCTCGCCTGCTTAAAGTAAACTTTTGCCCACGAAGTTGATGTGATCTTCCTAAGGCAAAACCTTCAGTTTGTCTTGCACTTTGTCTGATCAATTCAATTCAATTCAACTCAAACTTGTTGTGCTATGTAATAAATGAGCATGCAAGGACACATTCTCAACTTAGATGGTTCTTAAGTCTACCCAAAGAAGAAGACAAAATAGAATAGAATAGAAGAGGATTGTGATTTTTAGATCGCACCACATTAGCAGCATCCTTTAAGACTTCTAACTAGTGTCCCAAGCACTAGACTTTGTTATGTGCACAACTTGAAATCAAGGCGTCCTAATTACTGGCCCAATGGGCAAGGTGTCGTAATTACTAACCTAATGGGCAAATCACATGGCAAGTATCCCTAAGAAAGTCAACTTTCGAACTGGGCCAAGTCTAATCTAAAACACCTAATCCATAACAAAGTCCACAATATAAATGTTAAACACTTCAAAGTGGAAGTTGTAAACCACATTCGTCCTTCTATGGCCACTTGAGCATTGACTTCTAATATGTCAAGGGTAATTAAGATGGCTGAAAATAAGCCATAACAAAGTCCACACGTTTTATTGGCAATAAACACTTCAGAAAATGCAAGCCATCATCTTGTTCTCATATTGGCCACAAGAAGGTATCACTCATCAAATTGAGTTCTAAAAACATAAATCGATAACAAAGTCAACACCATATTATGGATGCCAACACCTCAAGAGAGGAAACTCAAGTAGCCACAAAAAACATTGTCAATGATCAAATTGAGTTCTAAAAACATAAATCGATAACAAAGTCAACACCATATTATGGATGCCAATCAAGAGAGGAAACCATTGTCAATGTAACGCATATTAAATATCCAATTTGTTTTGATAAACAATGCTTGACTTATAAGCCTGATTTCAGTTTTATGAGCATCGTAATGAGAGGAGGAGATTGTCTACATGCTTCAACATATGTATGATGACAATTGGAAATTTGTAAAAAGCAGGGAATTCAAGGATATGCTTGGCTTCCTAAATACCAATTTCCTTATATTCATGAGATCTTAATGCCCAAGAAATGGCCTGATGCCATTCACCAACAAAAAAAGACAACAAGACATGATTTTGCTTGACATTTGACAAAATTTTGGATGGTATTTCTGGCGTGAAAATTGAGACATTCTTACCATATTTTTATGCACATTATGATAAAACTGGAAAATGCAATACTCTCATGTTGGCAAGCCTTCTGGGTGCTAAACACTTCAAAAAATTTATGAAAATGCAAGTTGCTACAAGGTAACATTGTCAATGTATGTTCAATCCAATTTTGTTTGGTAAATATATATTTTAAATTGTCATGTTAACAACAAACGATGTTGTCTACATACTTTCAATATATATGTGGCAATTTTGGTAGGTCCAACAAATTCAAAGATATACTTGGCTTCTCATAAGCCTTTTGGTCTCCCATAGACTTTTTTTTTTTTTTTTTTTTTTTTTTTTTTTTTGAAGGAACTTTATTCAAACCCGAAACGAACATAAATGCAAAGACAGAGTTATAACCCCAGTGGACAAACCGATCCAACCGAAAGCACAACCACCGCCTATGCAAAAAGAATGAATCAAGGTAAGTATGCCAGATCGGACTTTCTTCTCTTGATCAAGAGAAGAACAATTGTAAGCCATAACAATTTTATCTTGCGCCATCAAGAACAACCTCATCCGCAGTATCTATGCCCTTAAAGATAAACAACCTCCTTCTCTTCCGTGATTGACCATAAAAGCCACCGTATGCGAGATGAAAAGCTTCGTTTAGTTGTTTGGGCCAAGCATCGGGATAGATAGCAAGCAAAATTTGTTGGCTAGATCGAGACGCGCCAAAAGGGTCAACAACCAAGACCATGCCCGCCAAGCCTCTCACAAGAAAAAACAATGCTCAATACTCTCAACCCTTTGTCGCATAAAGGGCGCAGAGCTCAAATCCGATTATCCATTTTATGGACTAACCTGCTGACTCCGAGGCATCTATGGATCACTTGCCACCACAAAACTACTACTTTGGGGTGAAGCGACCTTATCCCATACCCATATCCAAACACTTTTCCATTGTGGGTGAGGGACTGAAGATGCCATCTATTAGATGGAGGCAGATTTCGGAATGCACAAGCAATTTATACACGTAAGACACAAACCGCCTGGCCGGATATCCCGATGGCAACCCCATATGACTACCTCAATCTGCGGACCTTAAATCCCGTGGCAACAATGCAAAGAATATGATTCCAGACACTCATCCCATCTCAGTACAACAAGAACTTTGTTCTAAATGCTTCCCATGACATGAGATGATCGGACTCATACCAAGTCGCAATAGTATTGATACCACCGCTACCCATCGTCGCTAAGTCTTTGGATGAACAACCACACTTAGAGGCACATTCTCCGGAGTGTCACGCAAAGGAATCCACCAAAGATGGAGTGGACAACCGAAGACATGCCTCGGGATTAATATGGAAAAGAGACTGACAGTTGTCCCAAGCCGCAAAGCAACCCTTTAGAAAGGGAGAAGCATTAGGATACGGATGCATATGATAAAGCAAAGCCCAAGGAAGGAGGGGCTTAATGGAGGCCTTATGAAATGGGAGACAATGCTGAATCGACTGCACCAACAACCATAGACTTTTGGTCCCCCAGGACATTAAAATTCAATTCATTTCAAATTTATTAGATGAGCTTTTGTAGTCGAAAATACAAATGATACACTTCAATCTCTAGGCATACTTCACTAAACCCAATGAACTAGATGCCCAGGCACTATGAGTAACACATAAACAATATGTAAATGAACCAATTAAAAAATGTATAGGATACTCTGTATATCGTCACAATGAATTTTAAAGTCATGAGCTGGAATATCAGAGGAGTAAAGTACTGGAAATTTAAGAGCAACTCATGAATAAAGGAGACATTCTATTTAAAATAATAGAAGTGAATATGTTAGAATTATCTCAGCAAAGGAAAAATCTAGTGCAAGTACTTTAATCGCATGGAAAAACCTAGTTAATATTATAGCCTCTATGGCAGATAGATTCGGAAGATGATCCATCATTGTATGGCAGCAGAACAACCAGTTGTGGGGGATCTGAACGTTTATGCTCATAACAACTATAGGGGAAGAGGCGAGGGCCACATTTAGACATAAGATCAAAAGTCTCGGTAATCACATAGCATGATGTGGGGATTTCAATATGGTGGAGACAACTAAGCACAGACATGGTTTAACATTTGACATTGTTAATGGTTTTGAAAAAGAGCAATGGAGCAAACTGATAGACGAGTATGAATTTATTGTTCTAGAGGGGGGTAAATGTTTGATATAGTGCAACGAGTGGCATTAGGGATTTTTTGAGATCATAAAAGGGCCTTCTAAGAATTGCCGACTAAGCTATATGAACTACCAATCGTAAAAAGAGCGGTAATCCGATCGGCCAAAAGCAGTTATAACTAACTCCAGCGGATCACATTTTCTAGCGTAAGTGTTGATAGAAAAGTCAAATGAGCTCTTGTTTGGTGCAATAGATAGATCTCATTGAGATCTTTCCAACCTTAGTGGTTTGCACATCTTTTAGCCCCGTAGGATAGTAAAAAATGGTAAAAACCATATTTTTTGGAGTTTTGACAATCATAAGTGGTTAAAATATGTGCAAAGAACCTAAGGTTGGAAAGATCTCCATGAGATCTATCTATTGCACTAAACGAGAGCTCATTTGGACTTTTCTATCAATAGTTATACTAGAAAATGTGATCCAGTGAGTTAGTTATAACGCTTTTTTGGACCCCGGACAATCGACTCGATTTCTGATTGGTAGTTCATTTATCTTCATTTGGCTTAGTTGGCATGTTTTGAAGGCCCTTTTTTAATCTCAAAAAAACCCTAATGACAGGGCATGGTAGAGCTTATGCGAGATGTGATAGGTATCTTCGCTCTTTCCCCAACCCTTCATAGACTAAACTGCATAAGGATATATTATAATCTTCAAGGAATCTCAATGGGAATTAAAGTAGCCACAAGAAGTATGGGATGCGATGTCATTTAAATTACAAAAGCATCTGATTTGGGGAAAGTTGCAAAACTATCAATGGCTATAAGTGTAGTTGTAGCGAAGAAAACAACGGTAAATAAACAGTTGTAGCGGTAAATAAACAGATTGGATAGTTTTCAAGCGAAAATTTGGCCTTCAGTGTGAGGACAAAACAATGTGAAACTGGATTGCGGCAAGTCTTCCAAATCACATAAATTGCACAAGCAAGAAACATTGGGTTCTTGAGTGTGACGAGCCTGCCGAGTTGACCCTCTTGGCAACTCGGGATCTTGTCTATACTTAAGGCTAGATCTATGTTGTTATGAAAACTTTAATCAAACTATGTTGATGAAGAATTTAATCTTCCAATAAATAATGGAAAATGATTTCCTTCTTATATATATCTAATATCCAACTATTGTAATATACATCCATAATATATTTATGCAAAACCAAAGCTAAGATTCAAATTTCTAGAAAAACTCCAACTCGTACGATCCCGAAAGCATTATTAAGCATCGCCCGAAAGCACCACCTTGCTCAATCACCGCATGCACTCAAAGGGGTTAGTCCTCATGACTAAGTGGGGATTCCATAGCTGCCTCTGCATGCATAAAACATCTTGAAAGTCTTGAATAACAAACATAAACAACTCAAAGACACAAGAACCTATGGTGCAACGCTAGACTATGACAATAAAGAAAAACATCATGAACATCAAGAGCAAAGAACATAACCAGTACCAAACCATCATAAACAAACTCCCGTGGACAATGGGTAGCTCACCATTTATATATCTGACCCATTAGCACATGTTGCCCAAACACCCGACATTCCAAGCCCTCAGAAAGGTGGTGGGAACCTCAGTATCGCGATACCCTCTCGCCCACGTCACGCCTTTCGGGAGGACCTCTTACCATGGGGTTTCACAAGAGTTGATCGACGTAGCAATCCCGGCCGGAGAACTAACGCCTGTCACTGAGCACAAGAACCACGAGAAATCACAGATGAACATGAGCATGCCGGAGCAACCTAGGCCACCAACCTAGAAGTCCGACCACCTGAGGTTCCAAGTACCTAACATAATATCAAGAACAGCGATTGGAACAATGCAAAGACCATAACATGTGCGCTCATTAGAGAATTTACTATAAATGTGCCTAGATCATACTCTTAGCCCTTTGCCGAGGTTGCCCATACAACCTAACCATGCCGAAGTAGCTAGATCGATGATGAAAACCCTGATGACAACTCAAATATTGATGTAGCGTGCTCAAACCACCCCTGTAAGGTTGATGCAGTACTCGCTTCATCATATTATTTACTTAAGCTCCCTTAGGTATGGTTCCAATGTTTTAATATTTAAAATTCCACTTCTTAGCTAATGATATACTTTGCCCAATTCGTTTTGGATTGGGAAAGGGTATTCTGGCAGTGGTTAGGACTATGATTTCAGTATCGTATTGTATAAAAAATGGTATAATTTGCCATGTGAGAGAAGCTTGGATGGTTATTGCTATTTTGGGTGCTTGGCAACTCCCTTTTTTCATGGATGTTTTCCCGAAGGCTCAACGCTCAATTGCAGATAAGGAAGGCCAACCAAATTTGGAAGGAAAATGTTTCTAATTTGGAACCCAGAATGCCCTGAAGCGGACACGAGTTCCTCATCATATCGATTTTGGCATGGAGACTTGTATAAGACGATGGATTTCTTAAGCCGATGATTAGGCTTCTCTAGAAGATGATTTGCTCTAATTGGATTTGCATAATTGATCTACGTAATGGCATGATGCATCATCGGATGATCACGGCAGAAGCGGTGGGCAACACATCGGATGTTTTGTTGTTTTACCGCAGGTAATGCGAGTTTTGTTTTGCCCTCTTTCCCTCGGCGGCCGTAGCGTGAAATGATTCGGCCTTCGTGTAAGGAGGAAAGGGCACTCGGGGCAAAATTTGGAGCAATGGCGCCAAATCCAAATGACCGGTGGCTACTGCCATTGAGCCCTGAAGAATGCCATGAAGTCTGAACTCTGTTTTGCAGGTCCGATTTGCCCTGAGGAATGTCGTGGTAGAGGGATTCAAGGCCAGCCGGATCTGTTCGATTTCAGAGGGTTTTGAGGCGATGCCAGCCAGACTTTTGTTTGGTTTCTTTTTTCTCTTACTGTCTGTAGGAGCCCCTGTCATTCTGCACAGATCAGAGGACGTAGGCAAATCCGGCATGCTGCAAAGCTTTGGATCGCTGGTTCTTGGTAATTTGAGGTGCACCATTGAATTTTTGAGCTATGCGAAGGCACACAATATGTAATTTCTTTCATTTAATGATATTGTGGTTTTGGACCATTGAGGTCAAGGTGCACCATTGGAAAAGTTTGTCTGGCTTTAGTTGTAAATGATGTGGGCCATCGATCTGGTACAATGCCAGGAATATTCCCCACATCGATGGCACGCAATAAAAGATGACCTGAACGCCATAATACATGGAAAAAAACGAATATATGCACTTGATGGTAAATTACTTGCGATTCGTGATCGGGTCCCTCGATCAAGAATCGCCTCAAACTGCCAAAGCAGCTCTCCTGCAAGCCCCATCTTTAGGAGCAAGCCGGTACAATTACCTTGGTTATCTAATTACAAATTACACATTTATTCATTCTTAATGTTATTCTTACTACTCATAATTATTCTCCCCAATCTTCATGCTCTGGATCTCTTCCTTTAACTAAATCCTTCCTTTGCCTTAAGCCAAAATGCAAGCCAACTATATCCATGGTTATTTAGCTTTATAATTTAGCATCCAAACAATTTGACAAGACAACAATTTGACAAGACAACAAAGTGACATCTCCAAATATAAACAACAAGAAAAATAAAAACGAAAACCCAAAAAGTTACAGAATGAACGAAAGAATACGTAACTTCGCCTCTTTGGCTCTAGTTCCTACATCGATCCTCCACAATCAAGTTCGAAATTGATGTTAAACCCTTTCCGGAAGACCCAAAGTGGATTCAGGGGTAATTTAAGGCACTTCGAAAGCAATTCCAGAGCCATCTTTCTACCCTTCTATCATGACCCAACAAGCATTTCCAGCTCCAAATTCAATATAAAAGCAGATGCTTCTACAATTTAGGCTCCTTAGCAGCCCAAATTGACTTGTTCCGTGTCGTTTCCAAGTGCTTCCCATAGATCCGGGGCACTGTGGCGATCGATTGCGGAGATAAAACCGGTTCTTTGCAGCCCATAATTCCTCGAACTAGATTACTTCTGATCCATTTCGACCTACCCGTGCCCTTCTAGGATAATTACCATGCATTTATACTCAATTCCTATCATTTTTCTTGCTTCTCATGCAGCCTCAAGTCTTCGTTATAGCTCTTATTATAGCTCTTAGATCATGCCCAAAACCTACCTTTCCAGAAGAAGAATCCAAGCCTATCCTTATCTTTGTCTCTCACCCCCGATTCAGCCATGCCCAACTCCTTCCATAAGGGCTTTGACCTTCGATTCCAGTTTCTTCCTTTGTTCGTTGTTCTCTTTTAAACAAAGCAAAGCACCTAAACAATTTATCTCTCAATTCCACGCCATGACAAAAAGACAAAAACCTCGGAATTTCCACGCCATAATTCATCATACTTTATCCACAAAGATGCTTTAATTCAATCTACAAAGATATGAGATCACAAATAGATCCAGAGAAATCCCACCTGAAATTAGAGAAATCGATGTTGAATCTTCAAGCTCGATTCCATAGCTCATGCAATTCCTCAAAAAAGCACCGGCCTCTACTCCATGTCTCCAAAAAGCTTCTAATAATTCCTTTCTCAATTTGCCTCTTTAATTCATAAAGCTTATACTTATTTTTAGCTCCATCCTACATGCATGTTCTATCTTGCATGCATGTCAAACATGTATATACGCACATGAGTACGTGATCTTCGCCCATCAAGCGGCCAGACCCCTTCTGATCTCTCCTTCTAAAATTGGACCCATGTCCTCATGGGTCGATCCCAGGAACTATCATGTTTATTTAATAAGTATACTAACAACCTGAAAAAGTAATATATGCAATCAAAGCTATTACAAATCTTACCTGGGATTCGCACTATAGAAGCTTCTTGAGCACCGTCACGTGGAGCTTCTGCGGCGTAGATAATCGTTTGGTGTCGCGGAAGATCCATTATTGTGGCAGCTCTAGCTTCACCACTTTGTGGCCTTTGCTCAATAGTCCTATCATCGGGATCCCATGTTCCTTCCGTCTGACGCTCCCTTTGATTCCATCGAGGATCTCCACGGCCTCTACCTCTCCCAACATTTGGATTGCGATTAAATCTCCCTCCTCCCATGCTACCAAGTGGGCAATTATTCCTTGAGTGTCCGACTTCTCTACAACGAAAACAACGCCTCTCTTCAAGGCACCGTTGTCTTTCCTCATCAGTGAGTGGCGATAACAACTTACTTCCAGTCTGGATGCTACTTGCCCAATTCCTGTTATTACTTTGAACTTCCACAGATTGACTAGCATATGTCTCTTCTCTAAATGATCGCCTCCGACTATATGAATTCTCAACTGGCCAAGAGGAAGATGCTTGTCTCTTCCTTTAAGTATCCACCGCAAACTTTTTCTCGCCGACCGCGCTTCCCGATTCTTGGCAATTCTTACTACCTCCTCTAGATCCGTATATGCCACTCCAGACATGGTACTTTTGATATCAACATGGAGTCCTTTCACAAATCTGGCACACATCTTAGCTTTATCAAGAATAGGACAATGTGGCTGCAATCTTCTAAACTTTTCATTGTATTCTGCCACGGTCCCTGTTTGCGTCAAATCTAAGAACTCATTCATCTTATCAACTTTATATCCTGGAGGTGTAAAATGTCCCTCAAAGGCCTTTTTGAACTCTTCCCACGTTGCTTGGCCAGGTCTCTTATTCATGTCAGTTAAGCAAGTCTCCCACCAGACTCTTGCAAAACCTCCTAACATTGCTTGAGCAAGAAGAGCTTTTATGGAATCTTGTGCCTTGATCAAATCAAAATAGAACTCCACTCCACGGAGCCAAGCATCAAGATCATCTCCTGTTGTGTTTTCTCTGTAAAAACTTCCCTTTGGTGTCCTTTAACACCTTTTCAATTGCTTTCTCAAATTTCTGGTCTTTTGTCTTTGTGACACGCTTTGCTACAAATTCTTTGAATAGCTTGCAGGATATTAGTTACATCTTGAGCTCCATCTCCACCTGCACCACCAGCATCCATGATCTCCTATTAGACAATAGGAGCATTAACAACTAACTTCAAGAACATATGAATCATTTCCAAATTCCCTTTAAGATCAAACTTGGCTCTGATACCAACTGTGATTTAGCCCCACCGAAGTTGACCCTCTTGGCAACTCGGGATCTTGTCTATACTTAAGGCTAGATCTATGTTGTTATAAAAACTTTAATCAACTATGTTGGTGAAGAATTTAATCTTCCAATAAATAATGGAAAATGATTCCCTTCTTATATATATCTAATATCCAACTATTGTAATATACATCCATAATATATTTATGCAAAACCAAAGCTAAGATTCAGCTTCTTGAAAACTCCAACTCAGCCACGATCCCGAAAGCAAGTATTTAAGCATCGCCCGAGCACCACCTTGCTCAATCAATGATGCACTCGGGGTTAGTCCTCGTGACTAAGTGGGGATCCCATAGCTGCCTCCTCGCATGCATAAAACATCTTGAAAGTCTTGAATAACAAACATAAACAACTCAAAGACACAAGAACCTATGGTGCAACGCTAGACTATGACAATAAAGAAAACATCATGAACATCAAGAGCAAAGAACATAACCAGAGTACCAAACCATCATAAACAAACTCCGGGACAATGGGTAGCTCAAAAACCCTATATCAGTTCCCACATTGGCGAGATGTTGCCCCAAATGACCTTACATTCCAAGCCATCAGAGTGTGGTGGGGGTGAACCTCGTGATCGATACCCTCTCAGCCACGCCCCGGCAATTGGAGGACCTCTTACCATGGGGTTTCACAAGAGTTGACTGACGTAGCAATCCCGGCCAGGAGAACTAACGCCCGGTGTCACAGAGCACAAGAACCACAGAGAATCACAGATGAACATGAGCATGCCGGAGCAACCTAGGCCACCGAACCTAGAAGTCCGACCCCGGAGGTTCCAAGTACCTAACATAATATCAAGAACGACAGTGGAACAATGCAAAGACCATAACATGTGCGTTCATTAGAGAATTTACTATAAATGTGCCTAGATCATACTCTTAGCCCTTGCCGAGGTTGCCCATACAACCTAACCATGCCGAAGTAGCTAGATCGATGATGAAAACCCTGATGACAACTCAAATATTGATGTAGCGTGCTCAAACCACCCCTGTAAGGTTGATGCAGTACTCGCTTCATCATATTATTTACTTAAGCTCCCTTAGGTATGGTTCCAATGTTTTAATATTTAAAATTCCAATTCTTAGCTAATGAATTAATTAAGCATTCGGACTACGCCTCCAACTTACACTTTTCCTCGCTTAAAAATCCATGGGGTCCCTTTGACCGCAATCGCTTGAACTTCCGTCAAGTGCGCTCCCGTGCAAGCCCCATCTTTAGGAGCAAGCCGGTATAATTACCTTGGTTATCTAATTACAAATTACACATTTATTCATTCTTAATGTTATTCTTACTATTCATAATTATTCTCCCCAATCTTCGTGTTCTGGATCTCTTACTCACCGACTAAATCCTTCCTTTGCCTTAAGCCAAAATGCAAGCCAACTATATCCATGGTTATTTAGCTTTATAATTTAGCATCCAAACAATTTGACAAGACAACAATTTGACAAGACAACAAAGTGACATCTCCAAATATAAACAACAAGAAAAATAGAAACGAAAACCCAAAAAGTTACAGAAATGTAAAGAATACGGACTTCGCCTTTTTGGCTCTGGGTTCCTACATCGATCCTCCACAATCAAGTTCGAAATTGATGTTAAACCCTTTCCTCGGCAGACCCACGTGGATTCGTGGTAATTTAAGGCGCTTCTCGAGCAATTCCGAGCCATCCGTCGCCCTTCTATCATGACCCAACAAGCATTTCCAGCTCCAAATTCAATATAAAAGCGAGATGCTTCTACAATTTCGGCTCCTTAGCAGCCCAAATCGACTGTTCCAGTGTCGTTTCCAAGTGCTTCCCATAGATCCGGTTCACTTTGGGCGATTGATTCATAGATAAAACCGGTTCTTGCAACCCATAATTCCCGAACTAGATTACTTCGCATCCATTTCGACCTACTCCGGGCCCTTCTAGGATAATTACCATGCATTTATACTCAATTCCTATATGTTTTCTTGCTTCTCATGCAGCCTCAAGTCTCCTCGTTATAGCTCTTATTATAGCTCTTAGATCATGCCCAAAATCTTTGATTCGCTAAAACAATCTTTTCGTGAGCAATTCCGGCCCTATCCTTATGCCGTCTCGGCCTGATTCAGCCATGCCCAACTCCTTCCATAAGGGCTTTGACCTTCGATTCCAGTTTCTTCCTTTGTTTGTTGTTCTCTTTTAAACAAAGCAAAGCACCTAAACAATTTATCTCTCAATTCCACGCTCATGACAAAGACAAACCTCGGGAATTTCCATCGCCATAATTCATCATACTTTTATCCACAAAGATGCCACCTCGAAATTAGAGAAATCGATGTTGAATCTTCAAGCTCGATTCCATAGCTCATGCAATTCCTCCAAAAAGCACGGCCTCTACTCCACGTCTCCAAAAAGCTTCTAATAATTCCTTTCTCAATTTGCCTCTTTACTTCATAAAGCTTATACTTATTTTTAGCTCCATCCTACATGCATGTTCTATCTTGTATGCATGTCAAACATGTATATACGTACATGAGTAATATCTTATCGCCCATCAAGCTTACCAGGACCGTTCTGATCTCTCCTTCTAAAAATTGGACCCATGTCCTCATGGGTCGATCCCGTGAACTATCATATTTATTTAGTAAGTATACTAACAACCTGAAGCAAAATCTGAAGTAATATATGCAATCAAAGCTATTACAAATCTTACCTGGGATTCGCACTATAGAAGCTTCTTGAGCACCGTCACGTGGAGCTTCTGCGGCGTAGATAATCGTTTGGTGTCGCGGAAGATCCATTATTGTGGCAGCTCTAGCTTCACCACTTTGTGGCCTTTGCTCAATAGTCCTATCATCCGGGATCACATGTTCCTTCCGGCTGACGCTCCCTTTGATTCCATCGAGGATCTCCACGGCCTCTACCTCTCCCAACATTTGGATTGCGATTAAATCTCCCTCCTCCCATGCTACCAAGTGGGCAATTATTCCTTGAGTGTCCGACTTCTCTACAACGAAAACAACGCCTCTCTTCAAGGCACCGTTGTCTTTCCTCATCGCGGAGTGGGCGATAACAACTTACTTCGGTCACGGATGCTACTTGCCCAATTCCCGCATTATTACTTTGAACTTCCACGATTGACTAGCATATGGCTCTTCTCTAAATGATTGCCTCCGACTATATGAATTCTCAACGGCCAAGAGGAAGATGCTTGTCTCTTCCTTTGAGTATCCACCGCTAACTTTTTCCGCCAGACCGCTTCCCGATTCTTGGCAATTCTTACTACCTCCTCTAGATCTGTATATGCCACTCCGGACATGGTACTTTTGATATCAACATGGAGTCCTTTCACAAATCTGCACACATCTTAGCTTTATCAAGAATAGGACAATGTGGGTCGCAATCTTCTAAACTTTTCATTGTATTCCTCGCCACGGTCCCTCGCTTTCGCCAAATCTAAGAACTCATTCATCTTATCAACTTTATATCCTGGAGGTGTAAAATGTCCCTCAAAGGCCTTTTTTGAACTCTTCCCACGTTGTTTGGCCAGTCTCTTATTCATGTCGGGCTAAAGCAAGTCTCCCACCGGACTCTTGCAAAACCTCCTAACATTGCTTGAGCAAGAAGAGCTTTTATGGAATCTTGTGCCTTGATCAAATCAAAATAGAACTCCACTCCACCTGAGCCAAGCATCAAGATCATCTCCTGTTGTGTTTTTCCTGTAAAAACTTCCCTTTTGGTGTCCCTTAATACCTTTTCAATTGCTTTCTCAAATTTCGGTCTTTTCTTTTTCGTGACACACTTTTCTGCCGCAGATTGCCGAATAGCTTGCGGATATTAGTTACATCTTGAGCTCCATCTCCACCGCACCACCAAATCCATGATCTCCTACTACTCTGCATTTAGACAATAGGAGCATTAACAACTCACTTCAAGAACATATGAATCATTTCCAAATTCCCTTTAAGATCAAACTTGGCTCTGATACCAACTGTGGCGAAGCCCGCCGAAGTTGACCCTCTTGGCAACTTCGGGATCTTGTCTATACTTAAGGCTAGATCTATGTTGTTATGAAAACTTTAATCAACTATGTTGGTGAAGAATTAAATCTTCCAATAAATAATGGAAAATGATTCCCTTCTTATATATATCTAATATCCAACTATTGTAATATACATCCATAATATATTTATGCAAAACCAAAGCTAAGATTCAGCTTCTAGAAAACTCCAACTCAGCCCACGATCCCGAAAGCGGTATTGTCTGCCTCTCGCCCGAAAGCACCACCTTGCTCAATCAATGCATGCACTCGTGGGTTAGTCCTGCGGACTAAGTGGGGTTCCCATAGTCTGCCTCGCATGCATAAAACATCTTGAAAGTCTTGAATAACAAACATAAACAACTCAAAGACACAAGAACCTATGGTGCAACGCTAGACTATGACAATAAAGAAAACATCATGAACATCAAGAGCAAAGAACATAACCAGAGTACCAAACCATCATAAACAAACTCCTGACAATGGGCAGCTCATCCGACCTATATACTGTGCCCTCATTGCAAAGATGTTGCCCAGCCGACACATTCCAAGCCCTCAGAGTGGTGGTGGGGTGAACCTCAGATCGCATACCCTCTCGACCACGTCGCCCCGGGCTGGAGGACCTCTTACCATGGGGTTTCACAAGAGTTGATCGACGTAGCAATCCCGACCAGAGAACTAATGCCCGTGTCACGAGCACAAGAACCACAGAGAATCACGGATGAACATGAGCATGCCGAGCAACCTAGGCCACCCAACCTAGAAGTCCAGGCCCGAGGTTCCAAGTACCTAACATAATATCAAGAACGACAAAGGGGAACAATGCAAAGACCATAACACATGTGCGTTCATTAGAGAATTTACTATAAATGTGCCTAGATCATACTCTTAGCCCTTGCCGAGGTTGCCCATACAACCTAACCATGCCGAAGTAGCTAGATCGATGATGAAAACCACCGATGACAACTCAAATATTGATGTAGCGTGCTCAAACCACCCTATAAGGTTGATGCAAGACTTTCGCTTCATCATATTATTTACTTAAGCTCCCTTTAGGTATGGTTCCAATGTTTTAATATTTAAAATTCCACTTCTTAGCTAATGAATAAATTGCGATTCGGGACCGGCGCCCAACTTACACTTTTCCTCGCTTAAAAATCCATGGGGTCCCCGACCAAGAATCACTGAACTTCCGGCAAGCAGCTCCCTGGCAAGCCCCATCTTTAGGAGCAAGCGGTACAATTACCTTGGTTATCTAATTACAAATTACACATTTATTCATTCTTAATGTTATTCTTACTACTCATAATTATTCTCCCCAATCTTCATGCTCCTGGATCTCTTACGGGCCACTAAATCCTTCCTTTGCCTTAAGCCAAAATGCAAGCCAACTATATCCATGGTTATTTAGCTTTATAATTTAGCATCCAAACAATTTGACAAGACAACAATTTGACAAGACAACAAAGTGACATCTCCAAATATAAACAACAAGAAAAATAGAAACGAAAAACCCAAAAGTTACAGAACAGAAAAGAATACAGACTTCGGCCTCTTTGGCTCGGTTCCTACATCGATCCTCCACAATCAAGTTCGAAATTGATGTTAAATTCTTTCTTGGCGGACCCACGGTGGATTCAGGGGTAATTTAAAGCAGATTCGAGCAATTCGGAGCCATCTTTCTACCCTTCTATCATGACCCAACAAGCATTTCCAAATCAAATTCAATATAAAAGCAGATGCTTCTACAATTTCGGCTCATTAGCAGCCAAATCGAGCTGTTCCAATGTCGTTTCCAAGTGCTTCCCATAGATCCGGTTTCACTGTGGCGATTGATTCTGAGATAAAACCGGTTCTTTGCAGCCCATAATTCCCCGAACTAGATTACTTCATCCATTTCGACCTACTCCGGGCCCTTCTAGGATAATTACCAACATTTATACTCAATTCCTATCTATTTTCTTGCTTCTCATGCAGCCTCAAGTCTCCGTTATAGCTCTTATTATAGCTCTTAGATCATGCCCAAAATCTTTGATTAAAAGCCAAAACGACCTTTCGGGAGCAATTCCAGCCTATCCTTATCTTTGTCTCGGCCGATTCAGCCATGCCCAACTCCTTCCATAAGGGCTTTGACCTTCGATTCCAGTTTCTTCCTTTGTTCGTTGTTCTCTTTTAAACAAAGCAAAGCACCTAAACAATTTATCTCTCAATTCCACGCTCATGACAAAGACAAACCCTCGAAATTTCCACGCTCATAATTCATCATAATTTATCCACAAAGATGCTTTAATTCAATCTACAAAGATATGAGATCACAAATAGATCCGTAGAAACCCCACGGAAATTAGAGAAATCGATCTTTGAATCTTCAAGCTCTGGATTCCATAGCTCGATGCAATTCCTCAAAAAGCAGCCCACTTTATTGGCTCGAAATTGAATCAACATGCCAAAGCGGGTTAGCCAGGCGAACCCCAGAAATCGCCAGGCGAACCCGGATTCGCCCGGGGAACCCATGAGGGGCGTGGCATGGCGGTTGCGGGCGCAATCGCGCTGCATGGCATTCTTTGCGGGTTAAGCGGCGGCAAACCCAAACCGCGATTAAGTGTCGGGTGGCGGGGAGTCAGCGTGTGGGACCAGCGACCCACCGGGTTAAATACACTTGAGCGTCGGTCGGACCCGTGGCGTCAGGCGGACCCATTACAACCGTCGGGGGCCCCCGGGTTAAAGGCGAACCCAACCCCTGCCGGTTGGCGGGGCGGGACGATCCGCGTGGGGAGAGCAATCCGCGATTGGGTATGAATCTTTCCCACGTTCTTGAGCATTTTAAATCAATTTTACGGTTGAATAGTGTATTGGGCATGAATTATTTGATTCGTTCTTCAAAGAATTTGGTGTTGGATCGAATTGGGTATGAATTTTTCCCTTGTGGGTCGCATAGAATTTGAATTTTTGCCCTATTCTCGAGCTTCTTGAATATGATTGAGCTTCTTGAATATGAATTTCTGCCCTGTTCTTGAATTTGGATCAAATTTAGGCTCTAAAGGTGGCGTAAGATCACGAGGAGTATGCGGAAGAACTCCATCAAGGTGGTCCGCAATGCGGATCCGACATGGGGATTTAACATTTCAAAAGATGTATCACTTCCGAGAGACCGAATCGAGCTCAGGCGGCCGACCCAAAAGCAAAAATCAATACCAAACCGCGGGATCTCGGGATCGGCCATATCCGCCTTTTCGGAGGACAAATGCACCGGATCGGTGAGGCCAATACATCGATATAGGAAGATCTATTCATAACAAGAAAAACAAAATAAAATAGGAACAATGTACGATCTAAGGGGTTCTATCACATACCATGATCAACATTATAAAGGCAAAGACCGGCGGCTGCAATAGGCAACTCAATCTCATTTCAAGCCCAAGATTTGGGCTCTATTACAAGCATCGTCGCCCCTAGATGCAGGTTGCAAGGTTTCCTTAAGAAAGGAAGGGGCGCCAAGTAACAAGATAAAACTAGATTGGTAGAATCGATAATGGCGAGTGTGTTCCGATGATAATTGCCGATAATTTTGTGCTTCCGTTAGGGATGTGATAGATTAGTCCGCCATAGCCGCGGGCGAAGTTCAGGAGGCGAAATTCCAAACTTGAAGCGTGCTTGGAGATTGGAGACGAAAAATATCTTTGAAATGCCACCTGACCACGACATCCCACGATGGGCCCCAGCGGGTGCGGCAAACCCAAGCGAGCCTGCCCTCATTCATTATTATGCCCGCGTGTTGCCCCCACGGGCCGGGTTCGGCAGGGCGAACCCGCGAGGTATTAAATGCTCGTCGACGCGATTCGCACGACTCGGCACAATAGGCCCCCTTGATGGGTTCGCCATGCTTAGGCCCAACCAGGCAAACTTGACACTAACATCGCGCATACGGCTAACCGGTTTTGGGTTAAACGGCGGCGAACCCTGTAGGTATTGCCACGCGGACGCCACGTCAGTCTTGGGTTCGCTTTTGGCGAATTTCGGAGTTCACTTAGGGCGAACCCGTGGCTTTCCGGACTTCATTTGAAGAGCCAATCGGAATCAAAAAAGCCGGCCTCTACTCCACGTCTCCCAAAAGCTTCTAATAATTCCTTTCTCAATTTGCCTCTTTAATTCATAAAGCTTATACTTATTTTTAGCTCCATCCTACATGCATGTTCTATCTTGCATGCATGTCAAACATGTATATACGTACATGAGTACGTATACTGGCCCATCAAGCGGAGAAATCCTTACATGCAAGGCCCTTAATGAATCTTACGAGTGTATGGAAGTAAAAGGTCATGTATTGCTGAAAAAATTTATTCTATTCTATTCTAGCACATGTCTAGCAAAATGGGCAGTCTCAAAATGAATTGCTTTTCATATAATCATATCATGGGCTTTATGGGTCATTTGAAAAAGACATGACTCATTTACTTTAGGCAAAGGTGCATAGAGTACAAGCTCTCAAGTACTACACATACTCATAGATAAGTTGCAAAAATTCAAATGTGTGTTTGAGGGTGATGTTTCCTTCATATGTTAGTCTGGGAATCATTCATCAACCTATCACCACGAAAAGAAGTCATCTACATGTCCTACTGTAAAAGGGCTTTATAGCTATCCCCTCTTCAAACTCATTCAAGAGGGCGTCTATCTGCTATAGGGCTTTGTAAAAGTTTACTTATGAATGAAAAATTCTTTATCCTTCAGGAAGGAAAAAACAAAAAAAAAAAAATCTATATATATTTCAAAGGAAGGGACACTGGGGATAAAATCGGAAACATAGCCTGAGCAAAATTCTACTTTCCTTCCATGCTTCTTTTAAGTTTTGAGAGAGACAATAAGCAGATATTGTTAACAATATTCATGCAATAACATTGCTCAACTGCCTTATGAAAATAATCTTCATTCTAAAGTAGCATACTTCGTCTAATGGTGCAAGTACAAGAAAGTGCAATTTGGAACCAGAGCCTCAAACATATATCACTAAAGAAATCTAATGATAGGAAGAAATCTGGAGATAATAGAACCAAATATGGCCCCTTTGTCTGGATCAAGGGAAGAGCACTTTAGTTTGAGCTACATAAATAATGCCGTGAATAGAAGAATAGATGCGACGGAGGATGTGGTGCCTGAGATGTTCCTAAATCAGCCATAAAGTGAATCAGATTCAAGATGAAATGCGCTTTGCTTAGTTGAGGGCATATGATGCCAAAAATACGTTGGCTATCAAAGGCATTGTTGAATAAGCCATGTGACAAGGCCCATGTTGATTCGGCCTCTGGCAAACAAAGAGGTAGTGCTCAAGAGTGTCAGTGTCTGGAAGGCAAAGTGTTCATAAAGTAGAGATGCTTAAATCATGGCAATGTCAAAATGCATTAACATGCAAGCACCTGTGAATAATCTACCAAAGCATAGAGACCTTTGAATGGCACAACCGCAAACCCACTGCCATCATATACAAATCTAAAAACACATTTGTCTCAATTAACAGACTCATCGCAACTTCATGAAGCTTTTTCTATAGTTCTAGCCCCCATGCCCCCACCATAAGGAGCAAGTCCGCTGCCACCTTCTCCCCAAATAACACATCCCATCTAGCTAGAATGAATTTTGCTTGAAATGCATCTCAAAATATGAGGTTGTTTTAAATGATGCCTGATTGAGTCCATTATCATCATGTAAAGCAGTGGACAAATGCAACAAGTGAGGGTGCAAAAATTGAATTTACCTAGTTTATTGAGCATAGCACCCGTCACTTATTTATCTTGAGGATCGCCAGGAGCCAATATAACAACATGATGTTAAATTGTGGAGTAATGTGATGGTGCATTTGATAACTCAAAAAATAGGAAGCTAATATTTCTGGGCTGAGGACAGCCGTGGGGTCGACACGTGTGCTTCTATTGCATTTCCAAATTCTAGAAAAGGGGAAAAACCAGGGATGCCACGTTTTTGTTCTTATGTGCTTTGAATGAATCCGCTCCATTAGATGCTCTGTTTTCCACTTCCTCTGCCCCATTTCGGCGAGATCTGCTCTCACACATCGCCGCCATAGCTCAGGTATTGATTTAGAAGGTCGGCAACTGTGAAGAAACAACATTCTGTCATAGCAATCCAAAAGCTAATGCGGATTTGGATCTTCCCCTTTCTTTCTTGCTCTGCAAGAAATCCCTTGTTTTGTTTCTTGATCCCAGGCCACTTCCTGGTTATTTGATGTGCCAAAAAGCGAAGTTCGGCTTAAATGAGTATCGCAAGACTCATCAAAACTCCATAGCGAAGCTACAACAACACAGGTTTTCTTGCCATGTTTTTTCTTGAGAAATCTACAGGTTTGCCCTGTCGATTTATGGTGGTCGGAGGGTCTACGGACTCATTTGTGATGGAAGGCGATAGTCAGGGTATGCTCTGCAAATGCTCTGGTGAGGTCATAGATGGTAGCAGTAGCCAGGTTATGCTCTGCAAATCCTTTGTTTGATTTTGTTTTGTGCATATAATCAGCAAGAAACTATACGATCGACTATGGTATCCCACTTTTGGCTTTGACACTCAGGTTTTCACTTGCGGAGCAACTAGCATTTCGTGGATAAGCCCGTTCTTCAATATGTGAAGAAATTTGCATCTGTTGTTTTTTAATTTGCAGAACACATAAGGAAGATTTTCGGTTTTGCCGCTTTATCTCCAGTATTGCTTAGCTATAATAGTCATTCTGGGGTTGCTAGATTTGGTGCTGGCATCGAACAATTTTTACCAATCAGGTGAGGATGGCAGTGCAGATTTCATGTACAATGGACTTTGTATAGATCCTTAATCCAGGGAAGACCAGTGTAGCATTTTTGTGTGCCTCCAAAGTAACCCTTTGTGCTTAAACCTAATCTTTTCCTTTGATAATCCGGACTCTGTTGCAACGAATCATTTACATGGTTTTCATGGTGATTGAAGACTCATATCAAAGACACTAAGTTATGAAGCGATTGTTCTGAACTCTGTAGGAGTGTAAATATTCACTATTGGCTAGTGAAGACTTTTGGGGAAGTGAAATCTTTTTATGGTGGCCTCAATACTCTATTCCAGTGATGCAATCCCCGTGATGCAAGTGCTTAAGATTGTGGCAAATTTGCTCTTAGCATATACAATAAGATAAGATAAGACCACAAAACCGTGTCAGACCATTTTGAGCATTTTTATCTCCAGGTTTTACAGAGCTATTTGATTGTGCAAAATACATTAAGTTGCTGCTGGCACAAGAACAAGTGATCATATGTGCGATGTAACGTTCCTAACTGATATGCCCTTAACCAACTGGACAAAATCGTCTAGACGTTTATGAGTAGTCGCTTCTACCCATTTATGCCGGTGTCTCGGGAATGCCCCACAGGCACATTCAAGGATCGGATACTCGAACGGTCTACCATGGGCCCGTTACATGCCAGATATAATATTGTAATTCAAACTTCGAATGGATGAGCCTAAGGCCTCTATCTCAGTTATTATAATGCCCAGATCAGACCACAAAATATTGAAATATTGTCTGCAATCTGTTCTTCATGTGTAAAGGTCATAGATCAGACCACAAAATATTGAAATATTGTTTGCAATCTGTTCTTCATGTGTTTAAAAGGTCATCATATGCTGTTTTTCATTGCTTTCATAACCATGATATGTATAGATAAAAATTGAAAGGAAGGCTAGGGAAGATAATTGATATGACATGGCACTTGGAAGGAGGATAAAGTTGAATATGAAGAGTGAGATCCCTCCTAAATTTGATAAATTAGCGAAGAGGATAAATAATGGTGGACAAAGTCAATGGAAGTAGGTAGAATAGAGCAGAAAGATCTCCTCCATTCTACCTACTTCATCCAAGATGGTTTTACACGTAGCACTTGAAATGGACATTATCTGCAAATTGTATGTTAGCAAGGCAGTGGAAATGGACATAACTGCAAATCGTATGCTAGCAAGACTGTGAAAGACTGCAGCCTGCAGCCCTCTCTGATTCCTCGACTTCAGTACAAGCTATTTCAAAGCTTTACGGTATTCCCTGGGAGTAGTAGAGCGGAAGTTTGCCATTTGGCGGGACTTCTTGGGTGTTGTAGATGGTGATGGTCGGTTTGTATGCCATGGGGAGTTGCGGTTTTTCTGTGAGTTTGTTGTGGAGTGTCGAGGTATCGGCCTGTCTCTTTGGGGCGATTCTCCTTCCTCCTCACTTGCTTTGTAACATTACCATTCTTTTAATATATTGATGACACAGTTCTTCAAAAAAAAAAAAAAAAAGATTGTGAAAGATCGTGGCGCTCCTACAAAAATATCGGCGCCCTCGCCGTACACTCCGTAGGAAATCCCCCATCCGGTCCTTGACCGCCGCGGTCCCTCCTTCTATCCCGCACTCCGGGTATCCCTAGTGCGGAAGGGAGACACTGAAAGGTGTCTTATAGCGCCCTTCCCCTATGAGATCATATCACAAATGGAAGCATAAACAACATTAGAACTAGCAATAACAATACATCATACTACCTCGAAGGGTAGCACATCCACATATCCATAGCTACAACAGAGATAAACATATGCCTACCCAAGGCTCGGACTCATGGGGAGCTAGGCGGCTAGGCCTCAAGATAGAAGCGCACCAGGAATCATAACATGGCGGGCGGCTATAGACAATGGCTAGGGTTGACCACTCCATCCGCCCCCACATGCATACTTTGCGAATGAGCTAGATCGGGCTCGACATGACTCTAGCCTTCCTGGATATGCAATCCCATGGTATCACCCATCGGGACTACTCCAGGTTGCATCTCCCCTGGTCCGTCCGAGGCGGGAAGGGTTGCATCTTTCCTTCCGGGGTCTAGAGTTTCCACGGCGGCTAGAGAATCGTGGCGACACACGATTGCGTGCCGACTTAACCCCCAAAAAGCGGAGCCAAGCTTCTACACTTGCAACTCCCGGAGAGGCGGGCGACACCATCGCCCGGGGAGGTGTCGGACCATGCCCGACCCACGTAAAGTGACCAGACCATAGGCCGGCCCGCTTCTACCCCCTTCCCAATACAAGAGGAGCAAACATGATCAACCAACATCACATAACATCATATCATGATAATCATCATAAGAACATCTTAACCTAATCATACATATGTAACTTATAGTTAGGGTTCCTTGATTAGGGTTCAAGATGTTGAATAAGGGTTCTAGGATGGCTCTACTCTAGATACGAAATACTAACCCATCCGGAGTGCTAACTTCGGATGAACTACTAAGAACACTACTCCACATACCGCTCCGGAAGCACTCCCTCCCAATCCTCAGCATCTCCATGGTCTTGAGGTGTTGAGGTAGCTCCCACTCCTGGCCGATGCTCTCTCGCCTCGGGTCGCCATGCTATCTTTGTGCCACAATGACAGTTCTTGAAACGAAGTTGTTTCGAAAGGCCAAGAAGGTTCCCATTGTTGGAGCGGAAAAAAGAGGCCTAGGGTTAGGGTTTAGGCCTTTATAGGTTAGGGTTCACATGTTATGCCACGTGGCTCCAATGTGTAAGTAGTTAGTGTGGCGAGGAGCCCAATAGGTTAAGGCCACGTGGAAAATGGTCTTAACCTAAGGTTGACTAAGTTATATGAATAACTTAGTCATGCCCCCAGTGCCACAATCTATGGTATAGAAGGCTATGAAGATAGACTTGTATAGTGACCAGACTGAAAATATCGTATTTATGGGCGTATATTTCCACGAACGTCACATTCTCCCCCCCGTGATAATGTTGTCCTCGACATTACGCTAAGGTGACGAACTCTCTGCAAATACCTATAAAACTCACAACAATAATATAGGAACTTAAATCTATTGAAAAGATCAACTTTTCGTTAATTACTTATTATCTTCCTATATATAAAATTACTAGCTGCCTTTTTGGAATTATAAATATCCAACTTTCCGCCAAAAATAGGCCAAAATTAGAATTAGTCGTGCCCCTTTTTGTTCCCGACTACAGGCCCGTTTGTTTCCGGCAACGAGTTCCCATAGCTCAAACTCTTGGCTGAGCTCATGGTTCGGCGATCAAAGCCCTTTGAAGCTTATGCTAAGGCCGCCATCGCCAATCTCCGTGTCTAAATAAGGTAAATCTTTTGCTAGCTTTAATTCCAAGCTTCGATTTAAAGTGCTCCGTGAACAGAGTAAAATAAAATTTTATGGGTGCGATTTAGAGCTTTTGCTTCCATGGCACATATTAATTTCCCCATTAAAGCGTACGGTGGATGTCAGAATAGCCCGGTTATAGTTAAAATCCTTGCTGCCCATTAAAGCCTGCAATTGACGCCGGAATGGTTGGAATGCTTGGTGTTTTCTGTGGGTTTATCATATTCTGAGGCAGAGTCTCATCATCTCAGCCAGCCTTTGCAGCCAGAATCCGAATTACTTCCCTGGGAACATGAACTGCCTACAAGCTGGATGCCAAGCCTGCTCCAAAAAATTGCTCCAAAGATTGAAATTTGTGACGGAATGGAGGTAAGAATGCTTAGTAGATCAGACCCAGCTACTAATTTTGCATTCAATATGATCCTTCGGCAGAGAAGGCCAGATTTTGCACATTTTTTCTTTTGGGCTGGTTCCTTCTTAGATAAACACAGATCTGGAGACCGGATTTAGCACGAAGATGAAAATCCATCTGCGAATATCTTTACCTGTATTTGAAGTTGAGTCAGACAGCCTTGCTTCAAGATGCTTCAAATCCTCTGCTTCAAGATGCCTCAAATTCTTGGCCTTATAAGGAAAAATCGTGTCTAAATCCAACATCCAGCAAATCTTTCATTACCAGTTACTCCGGCAGCGTTTTGAAGCGCAAGAATGATGGATCCGCAATGCTGCTCTGGCTCACACACAGACATGGATATGGAAAGCGTTGATTTGCTTGGCAGATCCTATATTTGTTCCAAAGCCCAGCAGCCCAAAAGGCTTGAATCGCTCAGAATGAGCATCCTCAAGGGTTCTGGTAAACTAAAAGGCAACCTTGGGCAGATTATCAGGTATTTCGGTTTCTCGCTCAAATAGCCTTGCTTCCATTCGCCATGAAAAGATTGATCAGGATCTTGAGCAGGAAAATGACCGGAGTCAATTTAATTGTGATAATAATCGTGATCACATGCCTGGGATGTTTGCCCCTTTCAAGAAGATTGCAGAGGATAGAAATAATTGCAGAGAATGTGGGCTTATAATTTTCATTGCCCTGCATCCAAAACCCCCTGTCATTGTAGCAGATAATGCACAAATCAAGAATTTCACATTTTTAGTCTCAGATTCTAATCTTACCAGTTTGGTTGCTGACATGAACATCACAATGAAGGCATCGAACCCAAATGGACATGCAAAAATTGAGTACAATAATACTACTCTGTTTGTTGCATATGAAAATGTGCAGTTGGGTGCTGTAAAAACTGCTGCATTTAAACAGCCCAATAAGAATGACTATTACAGAAGACTATAAGAAGGCAAATGTGAGCCTGTCTTCAAATTTTTACGTCCAAAATTTAGATCTCAATTCCAGCAAAGATGTTAACGCTCTTGGCTACAGGCCGCTTTCAGAAAGGGGCACAATACTTCTGCATCTGGGCTACGAAGAACTCTTATATCTAGCAGTAAATTAGTTTAAAACGCCCATATGTAGCATGTTGTGCTGCTTCTGGCGCCTTTGTGGGAGCAATTTTCCAAAGACTTATTCGGGGCAGCTGGATTTCAGAGACAAAAAGCCCCACATGATACTGTTATGCTCTGGCAAGATTCCTTCACAGATCACTTGGGGCTAGTTATATGAATGGAAGCATCGAATCGAGCAATTCGAGCTTGAAAGAAGGAAAAAAAAGGTCTCTGTTTCGACCGACGTCCTGTGAGTCCAAGACTTGAGTCTTTTGTATTCGAATCAAAATTTCAATTCAACGCACAGGCCCATGTATCTGATTTTCATTTTTGTTATTCATATTTGACAGAAGACTCTATTTTGAATTAGAGTTTTCATTGGAAAGCATCCTTAGAATCTCCTTAATCTAGAATCGGAAGTTTTTCAAATACCTGGTTTACGTTGGCCTATAAGAGAATCAAATGCTAAGCTTGAGCAAACTCTGCATTTTGCCTTTGTAATGAAATTAAACTAAATTTGTATAGGTGCTAGGCTGGCCTAGGCTGCATTCTACTGCTCCAGAGTTCTAATTGTTGTGATGTAATTGTCGACACCGTGGGTTTTAAGACCTCATGTTTATTTACTTCAAATATGCCATTTGTATGTCATCAAACATGTGGCCACTTGCTTTTACACATTTTTTCGTATACTGTTAACATTTGGCACATACATGGTAAGGGGAATGTTTGGAACTATGGTGTTTATTTGTCAAAGTCATCGTCTAACTCTAAATGATTTCACCTAAATGGCCATCCCCATTTCGGTGCCTTTATACACCTAGGTACGTATGAGCACAATTTTCTATTTTGAAGGGCTCACCATTAGTTATTCCATTATTTATTTCAAATGAGCCACTTGAATGACTTAAACATATGACCACTTACATTTACCTTTTATTTTTAGACATATTTATAGGATCAACACTTTAAGACATTTTGTTGGAGAAAGGACTATGTGGACTATGATGGCATTCTAACAAGGTTAGTATACTCAGACATGAGCATTCTCCGTTAGATATGAGCTTTCTCTGTCTGCCTCTTCAAATTTCCTGATTAAACTCCATCAAAACTCTCATTGTTGGAAAGCACTTGGCTAAGTTGCCAAATTCTCTATGGTGGGTTGCTAAATTTTGTGCGTGATTGCATGAGTTGAATGCTAAACGTGAGAGTACATAGTCAACCCATATCTGCGAGAAGTCGTGAAGAAGGTGGACTTCATTGATCATTCTCTGTTTGACTTCCATTTTTGTCTCCCTTCAAATTTCACCAAGGTAAGAGTTATAGTTTTCAATCATCCCTTGCCTTACTTATTTCAAAAATGTATATTAAATCGTAGATGTTTCATTATTAATATCAATTAAAATGGCCTCAAAGGCGTATTTTTGTTGACAATAGATATTTGCTTTTCCCAATCTTCAAAATGTAAATATTAGTAATTTCCATCTTGAAGACAATGAAAATGATTATCTAGTGCATTAAACTGGCCGTTAGCGCCATACATAGAGGCCATCGACATTGATTTCTTGCCTGCCATATGTTACAAAATGTCTATTAAATCATAAATAGCCTCATAGAGAGAAAATTTCTATGTAGTGGAATCAAACTCGCCACCAAGACCATAGACAATACCCATTCCTATTACATCAGAGGCCTGGAGACCCTGCAAACCAGAAAGGATTTACTTCGTAAAATGAACTGATGAAACGCAATAAAATCCGCTCTCTACCGCGCCGCACCGCCGGTCGCACCTAGCTTCGACTCCCAGGGGTGCATTAAAACTTAGCCACAAAAAAAACGCAAGTTGTCTCTATTTACGATGTTTGAATCCACTCCACAAGGCGCCGGCTCCGCCGGCGCCAAATTCTTGTATAATTATAAAGCTATATTTATAAGTTATACAACATTATATAGCCATAACAACTATTATTATAAAAATATACAGGAGTTCATAGTTAGTCTATAATCTATGACTCCTATCTTCTCGTAACGTGCTCCCTCCTTCATGCTTCCCTTCACTGGCCTGCACAAGTAGCACATTACGTTATATAAGTTAATAAGGTTGTGGTTTTAGGGGACCACCCCCCTAATTACCTCCTTGAGCCGAACTACTAGCTCAAGGTTACCCTACTATCTTGCACTCGATCATGGCCCCATCAGGATTTGAGCTTAAGGAACATTTAAGATACTCCTATCATCGCCCATGATCAAGTGCTACCTTGTACTCGATTACCCGTTGTCGAGTACTCCTCAGTGCATCATGCCCCGAGGGTTTCAAGCTAGGGAACGTCTCACGATCCCATCATCGCGCATGATCACTTAAACCTCACCATGACCCCCCTATGGTCAGGTGCGCGTGCCCCGCATCGTGGCATAGAGAGCATCCGACAGATGTCCCATCATCGCCCACCATGCCTCACTTCCTCTCTCACATGACCCTACTGGTCATGCGCACCTCTTGGTGCGTGTTGGCCTAGAGAATGCCTTAAAGGCGTATCCCATCATCGCCTACACGTTCCAAGATTCTGGCACATGCACTCTACTAGCTAGAATACACATGCCACCACGAAGGCTAACTAAAACTGCAAAGTATGCACAGGAGGGGCGGATGGAGTGGTCAACCCTAGCCATTGCCTTATGCCAGCCCTCGCCATTGTTATGACTCGGTCTGCTCTATCTTGAGGCCTAGCCCGTCAGTCATCCTCCTTATGAGTCGGAGCCATGGGTAGGAGCTCTCATATTTTATGGCATATGCTTATCTTCTTTGTAGCTATGGATATGTGGATGAGCTACCCTTCAAGGTAGTATGATGTATTATTGATGCTAGTTCTGACGGTGTTTATGCTTCCGCTGTGATAGGAGCCCATAGGGGAAGGGCGCGCAAGACACCTTCGTGTCCCCTTCCCGCACTACGGTGACTCCAGAGTGCGGGATAGACGGAGGGCCCGTACGATCAGAGGACCGGATGGGGGATTTCCTACGGAGTGTACGGCTAGGAGCCGTATATTTAGTAGGGAGCGTCACAATTCTAAGATATTCGACTATCCAATAGGTCCTCTAGCTTGCTTAAAGCTGGTATAGTCATTAGTCGTTGGAGTAGCAAGGCGATGATCTATAATTTGTTGAAAAGAATCTGGTCTCCGTGGAGTTGTTGTATAATCATTCGTGTGCCCTGCTTTCTTTTGTCGAACTTATTCTGACTCTTGACTCTTCTCGTCCTTAATGTTGATGTTGACTATCTTCATTAAAGTTATCCCTCTTAGTGGACTTGCTGATGTAGTGGCGACATAGGGCTCAGTGTCGCATCCCAAAGGCTTGAAGGTAATGTTCACCACTGCGTAGAATCTTTCGTGTTTGACTCATCTGCCTTGAAGGTTACGAGATTGGAGGATGATTCTTCTAAGTCCTGAATTGATATTGTTGTGTTGACCTTGTTGATTTGATTCTTCATCTTGGCAGCCACATGCTGCCGTTATAAGGCTGAAGACAATGTCGAATGCTTTACCACTTCTAACTGTGCAACTTCTTTTTCTGAGAGAAGTTTATTTGCATCGATGTGCAGGGACTAATCTTGACTGATCAATTAGTAATGCTGGTATTAGGTCCCCCATGGTGCTTCTTCTTGATGGTGTTTGACCTCTAATCTCTAAGGTGGAAGATCGAAGATCATCATGAGCTTGCGATGGTGCTGCCGAGGTTGATGTAGCCGCTCTGAAGTATTGGGGCTGATGAGGAAGAAATTTGTTGCAGTCTCGCCATATTCCTATTTCTGAGCAGCCCACCCTTGCTGGCTTGTAATACCTCCTTAGACAACGCATGTTTGCTTGAAGTCTAAATCTGATACTACTATGGCCTGTATATCTGCAATAGGTGCCCTTCCTAGGAGGTATGTCCAGTCTCATCCTTTAGGGCTCTTGATATCATAAGTCGATGAAGTCGTCTACTTGTTGGTGGCGTAACTGTGACATTAGGCATCGATGTGGGGTCGTTTCTCGAGACAATATGGCACTTGGAGAATATCCTTGACTAGGAGATGTTCCTCCCCTAATGTGATCAATTTTGTAAGTGCCATGGTGCCCATTGGCTGGTGGATAGCCCTCTTGGCAAGTCTTGTGTCTATTCTTGATGTCGCAATCGTCGTTCCTATAGGCTCCCCTTTATTATTTATGTTCGGCCTTCCCTGTACAACATCTTGGCCTTCGATTTGCTGAAATTTCTTCCCTAAGGTTGCCCTCTGCTTTCAATTCGTTGATGTTGTCGAGTGGCTCTACTATCGAGGCTCGAGGATCTGCAACGAAGGTTCTCCTGACCTATTTTACTGCCCTAAGCACAAGGCAACTAATACTACCACAACAACAATTATTTACGTCTACTTACTCTACAAACCCTATTTTTATACCTTTATCCACTCTACCTCAAATGACCGACTTGGCATTTGGCACTTTACTAGGCACTGAGAAAGGTACTTATTTACTGTTATGGGGTGGTAGAAAGAGACTTATTCACTGGGTGTACTTGGTGTGTTAGACTAAATTACCTAGATAGAATGAATTCCTAGATAATTATCTATGATATAAAGGCATGGCAGAAGATACTTGACGGTAGTGCACTTATAAGGTGTGTTGGTGTATCATACTAACGTGTGACAATAATTTCTAAGGCCTTGGCAACTAGCTTGGTTTCTAAGAAAAAGGCTTGATTATACTACATGTATGTAGACAAGAAGACACTTAGCAAGATAAGAGCGACAACTAAGCTGGGATGAATGCAGATGCTGTCTCTATCTAGCTTAAGGGTCTTGGTTCTAAATCTAAGGCTTGGCCATTAATATTATCTAACATTATTAAAGCTTAAATCTAATTAAGAATTATAATTCAAATACAAACGATGCCCGCCCTCAGTGGTTGGCACGGGGGGGTTTGGGGGGGTTTAACCCTGTGGGTGGGAGGTTTGATTCCCGCTACTGTGGGAATTCTTTTAAGATGAGGTTCAAATAGATTGAAAACTTGAATGGGGTACTACAAGACACTAGAATTCATATCAGAGGCTCGCATGTGCACTAAGAACTGTTTCAAAGCAATTTTGCAAAATTTTTGGACGGAATTATATGAAACCGGGTTGATTCGCGCCAATGAGGCATGCGTTCAACGCATGAGCCTAGTGCCTTGATTTCTGCCAAAAGTCAATAACTTTAAGGATTATAAGATCCTAATACCTATTTGAGTCAATCCTAAACTAACTAGCAACTTATTTCAAGCAAAATTGACATCTAAAAGTGTCAAATTGGGCTAATCGGGTTGATTCGGGCAAATTGGCCCTGCGTCGCGAACGCAGACGCATTCTGCGCGGATCGACCCGGTTTGGCCAGAAATTGGCATTTTTAGATGATTCTTTGCTGAAATTGACTTCTAAACTGGGTTCCTAGGCAAATTCTAAGCAATTTACTATCTTTTAGCACAAATTTTGAATCATTTTTGTCCCAAATCCTGGTACCCAGGTTGATTCACAAATAAATCTGCGCCTCCTTGCGTAACGCAGTCAATTTTACACGGATCGACCCGGTTTGGCCGATTTTTGAGGCAAAATTGATTTCTTTGTGCTGGGATCTATGGCATTTAACCTATTACAAGCATTTTAAGCTTTATACAAAAAATTATACTACAATCTAACTTACTTAATTACATTTTCATATCATGATACAATCAAATTACAGAGAAAAAGGAACTTATATATATATGAAAAAAAACGGTTAAGTACATTGAAAAACTTTGTCTAATTACAAAACTTGAAGACTCAGGGTCTCTCTTTGCGGATTCTCCGCGCCAAGTGCAGGTCCTTTGGCATAACGGTTACCCGCTTGGCGTGGATCGCGCAGAGATTCCCCTCCTCGAAGAGCTGAATCAGCTCCGCCTCTGCTGCCTCTTGCAGGGCCCAGGTGGTTAGGGGTGTGACCCTATAGTCCGTCCTGAACTCCTGCATGACCTCCCGGAGGAGCCGCTCAAAGGGCGCTTTCCGGATCAGGAGATTAGTGCACTGCTGGAAGTGCCTAATCTCCCGAAATACCCGAGCGTGCCGGGAGTTAGGTCCGTGGTGGACCTTCTTCAGCTTCTCTGGCATGGGTGGCGGCGGCTTCGGCTGGTTCTTCGCTTTGCATCCCTTAGCGTACTTACATGCGTTTTGTTTCTGATACCAATCATTGTACCTCGTCCGGCGAGAGGTACTCACGATACACCTTCATCACGGCTTGAATTCCGTCCACAGCCGGGCGTAAATTCGCGATCGTCCACCTTCTACTTCTTCACTACCTTAGGTGGCTTGGGCCACTTTCGGGGTAGGAGTAGGCGTCGTTAAGGTCACGAAGATTCCCCAACGTCTTGTACCCGCTTCTCCTCTTCGGTCTCCTCCTCGAGCTCATCCTCCTGCAGTTCATCCGGATGTGGTTCTCCGATAACCATGTTCCCCCTACGCCTAGCTTCCGCCTCTTTGTTAAGCTTCTCCTTTGCCTATGTCTCTTCCTTCCTTTTCTTACATTGATTGCTTTCGCTCCCCTTCTTGCTGTTCCTGGCGGGTGGGGGTTGCTAAATCGTCTTAGAGGTTGCTCCTCTTTGCTTCTAACTCACCTACTCTTCACGGTGTTGGGGTTGCTCCCTCTTTGCTGAGGTTGTTCTTGCTACTTGCTCCTCATCACATTCTTCTCATTCTTTGGGGTTGCTCCTGTTGCGAGGGTTGCTCTTGCTACTTGCTGTTCACCTCCAGAAGCAGACGTCATGATCTCAATTTCCCCCGAGCCTTGCGATCATTCATCTGAAGTGCTAAGTCATTGCTCCTCTACGAGTGAAACGATTCGTCTGAAGAGCTTGAGTGGCTAAGTTCGTCGTCTGGCCTAGGTCGCAGAGCCTCAAGAATTTGCTTGTCGCCGCCCACCGTGAGTGCTTCAACGTTCCGATGCAAGATGGAGCTTCCAACCTTCCTAGCTACTTGTTTGGTCCTTCCAACAACTTAGCTTCCTTGATGGTGGCCTCTTCGAGCGATCTTGCCTCTATCAATGGTCGACTTTGTCTATTCGCGGCTCCTTTGTATTGATCTCGTCGGCTGTTCGTTCGGTGGACACTCTTATGGCAGCTTCGGAGATTACCTTATAATTCGCCTTACAAGGGTAAAGGGAAGGTTCAAGCTACCATTTGGAAACTTCTAGGGGGTAGAGGTGCTTCCATAGATTTAATAGCTACTTTTCTTAAGAGTAATTTTATTATAACTATGAATTATTCATTAAGATACTTTCCCTAATCACTTAACTATTTCTCACAATTTCCTAATTCCTTTTGGGCCAAGTAGTGGTCATTTCACGCCATTTTCTTTCAAGCTTTCTTTTGAGCGATTTCTCGTTCAATTTTCGCTTGAAAGGTGCGGTTCATGAACAACTTGAGCTCAATTTTACTAGAAGGTTTCTTTTGACTATATTATTTCTATCACTTAGACTATACTTAATCTAATTTACGAACCCACTAATGGAAAAAAATTTCTCCCACATTTCGCGGTTCAAGACTGGAATTCTCATTCCATTCCTTAGCTAGGCCAGTTAGTCTACCTATTCAGGGATATGGTCAGGGCTAGCTCTTGGTCAACCAAGAACATTGCTCTGATACCATTGTGACGCTCCCTACAAAATATCACGGCCCGTGGTACACTTACCGCCAGTGGGAAATCCCCATCCCATCCTTCGACCGCATGGGCCCTCCGTCTATCCCGCACTCCAGGGTATCCCTAGTGCGGGAAGGGGACACGAAGGTGTCTTGCGCGCCCTTCCCCTATGGGCTCCTATCAGAGCGGAAGCATAAACAACATCAGAACTAGCAATAACAATACATCATACTACCTTGAAGGGTAGCACATCCACATATCCATAGCTACAACAGAGATAAACATATGCCATAAAACATGAGAGCTCCTACCCAAGGCTCAGACTCATGGGAGGGTAGACTGACGGCTAGGCCTCAAGATAGAGCAGACCGAGTCATAACAATGGCGGGGCTGGCTATAGACAATGGCTAGGGTTGACCACTCCATCCGCCCCTCCTGTGCATACTTTGCAGAATGAGCTAGATCGGGCTCTGACATGACTCCTCCGCATACGCAATCCCATGGTATCACCCATCGGGACTTTTATTTGTTGTGGTGCTACAACTTTGCCGTTCTACAAGATAATCTGTGCATATTCCAGCAACTTGTGCATAATCTAGGCATAATCTGTGCATAATCTGTGCATCTTTGCAGAATCTGTCTATCTGTGCATATGAAGCAAAGGATTGCAAGGAAGATTCTTACTGCTACAAGGACGATCTGGCCTGTAACATATATGTTTTGTGAAGTGTTTTGCAAGCAAGGTACCGACTCCCATGCTCGGATCTCCGATATCAAATGCTCACGAAGCACGATCCGTTCTTGGATCCATCTTTGGTATGAATTCAAGTCTTCATTCTTGTCGCCATGAGTCGGTTCAATGATGTTACGAGGAAAAAACCCCGCGAAAAATTAAAAAGGGCCAAAATTATCGCCGGAACCAGCCGAATCGGCAGAGATGATAAGACATGTTTGATCAGCGAGGGCTTTGAAATAATGTTCGATCAGGTTTTAGGGCTTGAAATAATGGAGTAAGGGAAATGCTACGGGGTTCGTGGTTCGCCCGGCGAACCCGTAGGAAGGCGCCACGCGCTTTGACCCCGGCCCCGCCAGATCCGCCACGTCAATTCGCGAAGTTCGCCTCGGGCGAATCACGACGGGTTCGCTTCTGGGCGAATTTCGGGGTTCGCTTGGGAGAACCCGGTTGGCCTGACGAGTCAATTTCGGGAGCCTAGCCTTGGAACATTTTGTAGCAGATTTGACCTGCAGATCCGGACCATATTTAGCGGTCGGCTACCGTAGATTCAGAATTCATGCATTGGATTTTGATTTTTCCTTTGTCCTCTATCATCCCCCGTCCTCTATCTCGGTCTTGCTCTTGCTTCAAGCAAAGACTTTCAACCCAACAAATTTTTCCGGATGAGATATCTTGGTAGGCATGCACCATCGCGATAATGTTTAAGGCCCATTAATCCAAAGAAATTTTGGTGTTCTTAGAATAATAGGAGCCTTTTGGCAAAAGGCCAAGCTTCCTGGATATCTGGGATGCATCTTTGTGGAATTGTTCGTGTAGGAATTTATCTTTTTTTGAAAGATCAAGTGTATATTAATTGGAACTCATCAATGGTTTACATGCACCAAGTGATATCATACACTTACATATCATATTTGTTTATGTAAGGATAACCACTTGGCTATGAAGCTAAACTTTTATAAGAGTGATGAGAGAAAGTCGCGGGCTTGGGAAGCCCATTCCTCCTCCTCAAATGCTGCAAGGTATTGGCGGGCCTTTTGTTTCAGAGAGGGCCATAGGTTATCAGGGTGGAGATATTCTTGGGAGAACACAAATTTTCTCCGCCTTTTCCATATTAGCCATAAAAGCCATCCCTTGCATATATTCAAAGCAACTCTTTTCCGGTTTGCCAAGATGATGGATATAAACCTAGCAAGATCTCCTTTTTCTCAAATAGAAGTCTCAAACGCATCCTTCAATTTTTCCCATACCGGCGGAGTTCTCTACAATCCATGAGACAAAGTGTTCAATTGTTTCTACTTCTTGCCCACACATTGGGCAACTTCGGTGATACATCAACGTTGAACCCGGCTCACTAATATGTTGACCCAGATTGCTCTATGAAAAATTTGCCATAATAGCGTGGATACCTTTTGGTAGCAAGTGGCTCCTCCGCATCCCTTTCCATAGTTGGGTGACTTGGTTATCTTCTAATGTTAACTCCCATTGAGAGGGGAGACTTATCAATTCATTCACATGGGGCCTTGTATGCCTTTGAAACAAACCTGCTTTTTTGTTAAGATTTTCGCGAGGTGGGCGTGAAAGCACCTACTTGTGGAGTCGCATAAGGCGGAATATTGTCTCGCACCATGCTCCAAATTCGCTTATCTCGCTCTCAAGTTAAACTTGTCTTGGAATGACTCCCAGGAACACCGTATTTATCGCATCGATACCAATCTCCAATGCAAGATAAACCCTGCCCCAATCCATCCTGTTTTGAGTACTATTATTCACCACCGAGAAAAGCGGCACCCACCCTCTCGTTGGTTTCCACCTGCAACCACCACAAGGGCATGGATACAGAGGTACAATTTTTGATGTCCAGGCGCCAAAGAACTTTTACTGTCTCCCAAGCTCTTAACAAACCTTTAAGAAATGGCGAGGCTCCTGCATATGGTCTCAATTTATAAAAGAGGGCCCAAAGGCGGATCCGCCTTTATGAAATGACTTTCCGCAGTAGGCGCATAAATGAGTTAGAGATTGTTTTAGAAGCTCAAGGCCAGGAGATTTCGAATCCTGTTGAAGAATTTCCCACATGAATTTGCAGACTAGGATTTTACTATGCAACTTGAAGTCAAGCATTCCTAATCCCCCATTAAATTTGGATCTCAAACATTTTCCCCATGCAACTTTGACATTTGCCCCCTCTTCATTTCCACCCTGATAAAGTTTCTCGCACCATTTTTGATAACTCTCGCTAGCTTTGATTCAGCGCCAACATCACCCGTCGCAAATAAAATGTGAGTACTGCTAAGCACTGATTTAGCTACAACAATCCTTCCTGCCATGGAGAGCTTACTAACCCTCCACCATCTCAAATGTTTGTCTAAACTGAGTAAGATCTCATCCCATATGTTCGAGGATGAGGTGCATACCCCGATTGGAATGCCGAGCAACTTTGACGAAGACCCAACAGGTATTATGGTCCAAGGGAAAGTGGTAACATGAGTCGGAAGAGGCTCATCTAGTGGCCAAACAGCTGCACATTTGTTCCAATTGAGAAAACAACCTGATGCTATAGAGAAAGAATCCAATAGATGTTTAGCATTCAAAAGGTTATCTTCCGAGGCTTCTAGGAACAAAAAAGTATCATCGGCGTATTGGTTCTGATTTGTTATGCGATCCATCCACATCCGCAACCCCAAGTTATAACCTTATCTTCCACCGGCTTTGCTAGTAGCACTTTGAGATAGTCCTTCTCGCAACAATGTTAAAAAGGAAAGGCCAAGGGACATCCTTGTCTAAATGCCCCCTCATACATCAAGATAGGGGAGGTCTCTCCTAAAACTAACACAGATGCACGCGATGATTTCAATAGCTTTGCAACAATATTGGTGAATTCCTGTCCACAGCCAAAAGCAAGCAACATCTTTTCCAAAAAGGACCAGCTCACACTGTCATATGCCTTCTTAAAATCAAGCTTTAAATAAAGCACTTTTTGACTTGTCTTTCTCGCCCAATGTATGCCTTCAAAAGCGTACATAATATTACTGAGAATACTTCTGCCTGGAATAAATCCTGATTGAACGTCAGATATATGCTCCACCAAAATAGGTTTTATTTTTTCTGCATAACCTTTTGCTATAATTTTGTAGAAGGTTGACAACAATGTAATAGGTCTCCAGTCCCCTATGGACTTCGGTTCCTTCACCTTTGGGATTAAGGTGATACATCCAGTGTTTAGTCTGTTATCAAGCTGATCTGCTTGTAGAAAGTCCTGATAAGCATCGTACACAAGTGGTTGTACCCATTCCCAATATTCCCGAAAAGAATTCTCTTGAATGCCATCTAGACTGGGCATTTATTTTTTTGGCCGAGAGTAGGCAGACCTCATGCATCTCTTCAACGGACAACGGTTGGTCGAAGTTGTTCCCTTTGCCTAGAAGATACTTTAGATACAACTTTAGAAAGAATTAACTCTTCAAAGCAATCTTGAAAATTTATGTTTTTCTTCTTGAAGAAGTCTTCAAAATGTTTAGAAACAAATTCCTTCACTTGTTGTGGGTTCCTCGATAATGGATCCATCCTCGACCACGACCGAGGACAATGTGGTCGCTTGTTTCCTCTGCTTTGCAACTCTAAAAAGAAACACAGACATTTGTCACCTTCCTTGATCCATGTCATCCCCTGCTTTAACTTTAGCTTGTTTAATTTTGATTTGTTCTATTCTCTTAATTTTCTCTAGAACTATTTTTTCCCTTTCGCTTTGAGCCAATATCACTTCTTCTAAGCTCACAATTCTTTATAAAGTGACTCCAATAGAGCATTTTCCTAAACCCACCTTATTACGACCCACACCTTAGCAAAATTTTTATTGCTGCTAGAGACGCAATCATTGCTTCCATTCCCTGCTTTGTTTTACTAGCCGCTGTCCAAATCTGCTTACATTGATCTTTAAAATCTGCGTCCTTAAAAAATCGGGGTTCAATCAAGACTGTCTTTAATGGTTTAGAGGTACTAACTCTAGAAGAGCATATAATCTCTGCGGATTGTGATCAGAAATAGAGTTCTCTAAGAGATTATGACGGTACAATGCCATGTTCCTTTCTTGTAAGGCGTGAGAGCTTACATAGCACTCCGTCATGCGTGCATATGCCCCGCCATCACCAATCCAACCATTACACCATGTGAAGCACGGATCTCCTCAGAAGTTCCATGAATCCCAATTAGTTAAGCATGCTCAACCATTGTTCCCTTTCAAATCCATGTACAACTTCGATCCCTCCCATATCTATCACTACTACTTTCTACCATATTAAAGTCCCCAACCATAATCCACCGTGTATCTCCTCACAAAGTTTTTTTGGTTTGTTTTTCACAACGGCCCATAAGGAAGCTCTTTGCACGGCTTGATTATGTGCGTAAATATTTATCACTCCCCATTTTTTACCATGAGCATACCAGGTTACTATTAGCACCTCCCAAAATTATCTCAGATATGTCGATAGAAGTTTCAATTGTTTTCTCCATGCAATAAAGGTTCCTGCACTAGAACTGCCGGCTAGGCGACATGATACCCATATAATCTCTTCCTAGTAAGTTAAGCAAAACCCCAACTTCTTCCTTCTTACATTTATGTTCCTGAAAACAAACAATATCTGGGGAAATCTTTTTCAATGCTAGAGATAGCCTACTGCCTTTGGATTCAGAGGATTTTACCCCCCTGATGTTCCAGCTAAGGATTTTATATTCCATTAGAGAACACATTCGGTTGACTGGATGATGTTGTCTCATAGCACTGTTCTTCCGATCTTGGTATAATCCTCTTTTTTCTTGGCATTCCATCAACAAGATCTTCTATATTTTCATCCATTGGTAAATCCGCCCATCTATTGTTATGCACTGGAAACTCCTCATTAGCAGCTTGATATTCTACTGCCATATACTCAGTTGGTACTTCCTCGTTGTGATTCTCTACAGTTTCTTGCACCTTGGGATAGTTATGACCTGTGAGATTTTTTATGGTACCTCCGGGATTGGGCAACCTCTTTCGCATCTGATTTTTAATTCTGCCACCATTTCTGTGCTGCACTGTGGCCCACCCATCTTCATTTGCCTGTTCCTTTTTCTTTTCAATGTTTACCCCTCGCTCTTGCCTCTTGTCTAGTTCCGAAGTTTACTTTTAGATGGCATTAAAACGTCACATTCCATTTCACCTGGGTTTAGATGGTCTTTTCCCTTTTCTTCCCCATTTATCTCTATTACCTTTTCACCTGCTACTTTAATATTGTCGTGCCTTTTGGTTTGTTTTTTCGGTAGCTTGGTTGTCTTTTCTGGCTTCTACTTTGACATTGCCTTGTGACTCTCTCCCTAACACAAAACAATCTTCCAGACCCTTAATTTCCATTGTGGGGAACATCCTTCTAATCTCCCATCCGTTTATGAGTCTCAACTTGAATAAGGAATAGTATGTCCCACTTCGCACGAGAGTAAATTGTGGAATGCCTTCTGCTGCTGTAATGCCCACACAGATCCTTGGTCCCTTTGCGATCGAGTGAGTTATGTATGTCCCCAGGCTCTTTGCTATGGCAATTAAAAATTCCGAGTCAAGCATATCCATTGGAAGCTGTTCTATCTCAAGCCAACAGGGGAAGTTTAACAAATGGACAATTTATCCGGGTGAAACCCGAGTATAGTATTGGTATAGCACAAATTCCCCCGCGAAGCGATCTACACCCCTAGAGACTATCTTTTCCACTGCTTTCTCATCATCAAATAGAATTAGGAAAAAATTACTCCCAATAGCTTTGATGGTTTGAAATTGCGGCATATTCGTGAAACAAGATGCCTTGTGAGCCGGTTTGTAGTTTCACAGTAGTCCAAAAAAACCTCCCGTAAAAAATCCCACCACTGCCTTAGAAATTAGATTTTCCATATTCCTGATATGCCTTGAGTGGCTTATCTCTGTTACTTTAAGATTGCCATTTTCTGGTTTGATACCTGCTGACTGAAGGAGCTGTTCTAAATTGGCGGAATAAGTTTTTAGAGGAGAGGGAATTCAAGGCCTCTTCTACTCTGTTACTCTGAGATTCGTTTTGGAATTCCTTTCTTAATCCATTCGAAAAAACCCGGTCTTCTGATTCTTTCTAAAGTATTGCCTGTTTCCGATGATTAAAACTTTTATTTTCATTATTGCTTACGATGAGTCCATGCTTCCCACGATTTTCAAACCCTTCATGTTTACCATCGATTAAAAATTCATGGAATTGCTTACCCCTTTTTATCTTTTCCAAACTTCGGCTTGTTTCCTCCAAAGATTGTGTTTTCTCCTCCGCAATCACGCCATGCTTCATAATAGCCGCCGTTACGCCTCACTAGAACCAGCTTCATTACGTCACTCAGAAACCCCATGCCTCACCACGGCCGTTGTAAACCCTATGCCTCACGGGCGGCTTCCTTACGTCCCCCTAAACCCCAAATACATTGCCACGCTCTATCTCTCCGCCATCGATTTTTTACTTTGCTCCATAGGGCGCCGCTATTGCGGGCACGGGTATAGCGACATCGGCGAGGGCTCGAGAGCCCGATTTTCCTACGGGAACCATGGCGTGTCACGTTTTTCCCCTTTGCCGACTTTTCCCTGGTGGCGGCTTACTCTGCGCCATATCGGCATGTTTTTTTCGTGTAGGAATTTATCTTGTATCAAGCTTTAATGATGAATCGGCAACATGGTTGAGGGATGTGTTAATCGGCAATTTGACAATCGGCTTTCTTCTATATCTTCTCTGCTTACGACAAAAATCGCCCCGAACGAGCCGGGCCGTTTCTCGGTTCAACAAAGATATTTTTCCATATCGAGCCATTAGGATTTAGTTACAATTTTATACTTACCATATTTTACAATCTCTTTCAAGTGCTTGCTTGAGTCTCAGTAAGCCTCGTCGCGGCTTTGTATTTATGATTCCCCAATCGGGCCGTTTTGCGGATTTATAGTCGGAAACTCCCTTTGTCCTCCTTCCGATGCTTGTCGCCTATCCGTTCTTGTTCACCGCTTCAACTTTACATAAAATAATCTAACAGAGGCGTTGCTCACATGATATATGCGGTTTATGTGGAGCTCATAGACTATTTATGATTTATGCAGTTTTTGATCCCATACAGTTTCGTCCCAAAAAGAAAAATGTGAGGGCTGCTTTGCCCTTAAGTCAACTCGACCCTATCTAATTATTGAAGAACCTTTCATAAAACACAAGAAAGAATCTTGATAGTTCTTATGGTCTTCGTCCCAACTAGGTAATATTCCGTTTTTCCCCTTTCCTTTACGATGATTATTCAATGCTTTAATTCCCCATTGACATTAGCCCCATGCCATGGTCTTCTCTAGGCAATCTTTCCAGGTTCAATAGGTATTTTTGTATTATTCTTTTTGGCTACAATTTTTTACCGTGGTCACTTGATCAAAGTATTATTCTTACGGACTCGTCTCTTTTCTGACAACTATCTTGCCTAGTTGCCTTAGATTTCATAGGTACTTGCTCTTTCGTGATATCTTTCTTGCCTAGTTGCCTTAGATTATATAGGTACTTGCTTCAATCTTTTTGCATCAAATGCACTTTGGCTCCTTTGTTTTTGATAATTCGATCTTTAGCCTGTTGTTCACGTTGTTTTTCTCTCTAAGGTATCTGTCACTCTAAGGTTCCTGTCATTCTGGCTCCGACTCTGCCACCTTGTTGCCACATTATCATCCTTAGCTCTATTCTTTTCAAGCCTTATATCTTATTTGTTTATTACCTCAAGTGGCCGTAATTTTTCTCGACTCATAACTTGTTTGTTCATAACCTCAATTTAACAATCACTCTCGCCTCACATCTTCCAATTTTTGTTTTCATGGTAATCTAGAATTTATCACATATTAAGCCCCTTTTAGTTGGACCATAGCTAAGGTGGGGTTTGAATTTAGAGACTGGATATTTTCTTGTTTTTGCCATTATTCTACAAATCTTGTTTTTGGGTTGCCCCTAGGGGGCAATCCCTTGTTTATGTGGGTTTTTGGCATATTCATGATATATGCTAGCATATACCTAGAATATGCCAAAAACTGCTAAAAACCTGCTGTAAGCTGTAAATGCTAGGTCATCCCTGTTGCCAGGCGGCTGCTGTGCATACCGGCTAACCGGCTAGGGGCAACCCCTTGTTTATGTGGGTTTTTGGCATATTTATGATATATGCTAGCATATACCTAGAATATGCCAAAAACTGCTAAAAACCTGCTGTAAGCTGTAAATGCTAGGTCATCCCTGTTGCCAGGCGGCTGCTGTGCATACCGGCTAACCGGAAGTTAGGATGGATGGAGGCCATCGGCATTAAGATTGCATTGTTACTGCCGGAGCTCGGCAGAGAGAGGGCGAATCCAGGCTTTCTCTTGGAGAGCGGAATATTACCCTCTACAAATTTATCATACCCGAGCTTGTTCGCCATAGCCCAAATGCAATTGGATCTGCTGACCCAAATTTCGTGGAAAGTTTCTGGGTTTCCTTCAAACAGGGTAATTGGAAGCGGAACTAATTTGGATTCATCAAGATTTCGGTTTTTGATTGCAGATCGGCTAAATGTGAACGCCCAAAATGTGCATGCTTATATTGTGGGACACAGGGATCCGATAGAAGCTACAACGATGGTCTTTGCATTTCAAAGGTGTGTGTAAAGTTTTCAGATCCACTGATTCACTTTTATGCTTTGTTCTGTAACAAGTTCAAGCCATGTAATCATGTGTTATTCAGATCATACAGTTGATGCAGAGCTTAGGTCTGCAACACGAGCCTTTTTTTAGGATGGATAGACTCAGAAATCCAAACAACCTCGCTTATAAAAGTTCTCTAAATGTAAGGGCTGTGCACAGTGTATGTGTGTGTGTGCTTGATTCTTCAGAAGCTTGCAGAAGGGGAGTATAAAGAGCTGGTCCTACATGTTACATACATGTCTCATTTCAAGAATGTATCTTTGAGGTGCATTTACAATTGGGCTTTTGAGCTTTTGGTTGATGCATTTTGACTATAATCCTCCAAATATAGCTTCAAAATTCATGTAGATTACAGAGCAGTATGCAGATATTTGAAATGAGCAGAGTTTGCTAATATTGAGCTCTCTTTTGCAGCTTCTAAGTCTTGGCTAATCTATTTTGTTTATATAGCTGGAAGCATCTACTTAAGATTCAAGCATAATTACCTTCCTACTCCTGATATGTTGCAGGACCATATTCGTATACTCTCCTTATTCTCAAGCAACTTGATTTTTTTTATGAGAAATCAAGAAACAGAACAAATGCCCTTTTCAGATTACTTTTTCAGTCTGCTAAAGTGTTACCATAGATGACACATGTTGTTATCAAAGCTAGAATATTTGCTTGGAGCAGATGCATGAAAGAAATAAGATGTTGATGCAACTTAACTATTCTTTTTGCAGAAGCAGTATGGAATGCCAACCTTGCATGATACTAAGGATATTCAGTATGATAGCTTAGGATACAGGCCACTGATGCCTATTTCACAGAACTTTCACTGATCCTGTGGCATGGTGGTGCCCGTGCATGTTTCCCTTGTTCTTGGTATCTGAGATGGCGCCTCTGTCTCCTGGGTCTGTGTTACATTTTGTGCCTCATCAGATGCTAGAAAAACTGATACTTCACCTTTCCAACACGGAACTTTGAGAATCCTCAACAGCATGTCCCAGCCTCTTTCTATCCATACTGCATACTCCCTTCTGCAGCAATGTGTTAAAGGTAAGGACATTAGACGTATTTATTCTCTCGTCGTTCAGAATAATCTTGATGCAGATGCATTCTTGAGCTCTCATATAATACGCTTATTAGCCTCTTGTGGAGGCCAAATGGAGGCAAATCAAGCATTTGATAAAGTTGTAAGCCCAAGCGCCTACACATGGGGTGCAGTTATTTCTGCAAATGCCAAGCTTGGGTATGCTCGAAACGCCCTTGAATTGTTTAAACAAATGCAACTATCTGGAATGAAGAATAACAGGTATGTTTATCTTGCTGTTCTTAAGGCATGTGCTGCAACATCAAACATATCACAGGGACAGTACATTGATGACCAAATTGTAAGAGATGGACTTGAATCAGATCTTGTGCTTGGAAACTTGCTTGTTGATATGTATGCCAAGTGTGGAGAACTACTGCAGGCTTGCAAGGTGTTCGACAGACTAAACAAAACAGATGTGGTATCATGGGGGGCCATAATTGCAGGATACTGTCAACAGGGGGATGGTCAATTTGCACTAGATCTTAGTTATAAAATGCAACAGGATGGTGTAACACCAGACAAAGTCATTTATTTTGGCATCTTAAAAGCATGTGCAATTACGGAGGGGATAGAGTAGGGTAGATTGCTTTGTGAGCAGATCATTCAAAATGGCCTTCCCTTGGATTACATTCTTGGGAACAATCTTGTTGATATGTATATTAAATGTGAAAGTCTACTTGAGGCAAACAATGTGTTTGAGAAAGTGGAGGGGCGAGATGTAGTTTTGTGGAATGTAATTATTGGAGGATATGTGCAGTATGGGCACCCTTTTGTAGCAATAGAACTTTATGGCAATATGCAAAAAGAGGCCATAAAATCAAACAAAGTTACATATGCAAGCATTTTAAAAGCATGTGGCAGTATGGAAGCCCAACATCAGGGCGTTTTTATTCATCGGCAGCTGGATAGCCCAGATTTGGTATCATGGAACGTGATAATTGCAGGATATGCTGAGCGTGGATATGGTTGTTCTGCTCTAGAACTTTTTGAAGAGATGCAATGTGAAGGCATTGAGCCGGAGAAGCTCACCTTCCTAAGTGCCCTGAAGGCATGTGAGACCATAGAATCAATAGAACAGGTAAGGCGTATACATGAACAGATTATAGAGAATGGACACATATCAGATGTTATTGTCGGAAGCAGCCTTGTCGATATATATGCCAAACATGGAAGCTTGGATGAAGCACGCAAGATGTTTGAGGATTTGCCAAACAGGAACCTTGTATCATGGGGTGCAATGATAGCTGGGTATTCTCAACAATAAATCTTTTGATTGTGGCATATTGCCCACTCAACAATTCTTACCAAAATGAAAAATTTTCATATCCGATACCCCACAGTATAACATTCACTTCACCTCCAACGGTGTTATTACATAAAAAGAACATTTCTCTTGCTATATGCTGAAGACACCAGTGACACTCTTCAGAATTCAAATTGGCATCACAAGTGGCTCTACCATATAAATCTTTTCCATTTAAACTAAACTCTGTTTGCATGACATTCCTTGAAATTAGTAGCCAAAATAATCTTTTGATCACATTTCTAAGTTCAAGGTAGTCGATTGTGCTTTTTATGTTACAATCTACAAAAATAAATGGAGGAAGCCCATCAATTACTTGTACACACGTTCCTGCAAATAGGACCACTAACATTAACCCACGTCTTTCCATTTCACTTACAAATGACATGCCAAAAGCTTTGCATGCTACTTATAGCCTTTAAAAGAGCCCGAATAGTTGAGATTGAGTGATCATTTAAATGCATTAAAAACTAGACTTTGACCATGACAAGTTGAAATAGTTCCACAATAAAATATTAATCTACATTACTCATGGAAAATGTTTCTCCAATATAATATCTACATCTTTAAACAATTCGATATCGTGTCTTTCCATGGATTTTCATTTTTGAGTTGCCCCTAGGGGGGCAAACCCTCGTTTAGATGGGTTTTAGCATATTCTAAGGATATATTGGTAAAGGTAATAGATATGTTTATTAGATGCTGAAAAACATTAAACCATATGCTTTAATGGCTTGTTTTTACTGGTCAGGTCATTATGGTTGATGGAGACCACAATAGGTATATTTGCAAAAGAAAAAATAGAAGCTGGAGAAGAGCTATTCTATGATTATCGTTCGTTATGAGACTGACCGTGCCCTAGTATGGGCCCAAAAACCAGAAGATGGCTCAAAGCATGATGATGTGGGCAATAGCTCAGGTCGGGCTCAAAAGACTGCATAACATTATGGATCAAAAAATATTATAAAGATGGCAATTTCCACAAAATCCTCTAAAACTAGTCTTGTGTATATTGTCAGGTCACATATTGTGGATTTGATTTAAGCCACTTCACCCTCGGGCCATAGAGGGCAACCCTCCGTGCGCAGCACCTTGTTTCCATTATTCTACAACTTCGTCCGCTCAAACATCCTAGGCAATATTCTATTTTCTCTTAGACATCTTTACATGGGGCACATATATTTAGGAGTGTTCTTATACTATAATTTATTTGATTGGTAGGATGTAAAAGTGCTTGGTCTCTAAAGTTTTTTCTTCTTTTGGTTGTACATCCAAGACCATATCGGCCCCTTTGCTTGCTCTGGCATTTAGGACCTCTACCTGGCATCCAAAACAAATCTCCTTTTGAAGCCGAGATTCATTACTTAGCATATGTTTACCCTTACTTGCCAATTTTACCCCATCTATTTTCCTTTTCTTTTATTAGCCAGTTTGCCTTATTTTTTCAATTTCTTGTCAATTTTACCCCATCTATTTTCCTTTTCTTTTATTAGCCAGTTTGCCTTATTTTTTCAATTTTAGGAAGTTTCTTTTTACACCTCTATTTTGGATTTCATTATTTGCTAGTGCTTTTTTTTGATCTCTCCCTCCCTCCCTCCCTCCCTCCCTCCCTCCCTCCCTCCATTTGTCAATTTAGGCCTTTATCAATGGTGGATCTCTTTTGACCATCTTTGCTCTTATGTCTCACTTCTCTTACCAACTATCAAACCCTTGCTTTAGGTTTGTGGCCTTGCCCTTCCAAATCTGAAGTTTGTTGAGCGGCAAATCTTGCTCTTCATGCCCCTTCACTGTGGGGCCTATCCTCTGCTATTAGCCTAAGAGCTGAGATCCATCCTCTGCTATTAGCCTAAGAGCGGGAGATCCGGCTCTTCTGCTGTTCGGCCTAGCCCTTTTTTGGGTGAAATATCTAGTCCGAGATAAGGCCCCTTTTTGCCTATTATAACATTACTTATTGGTAATTATTTTAATTACTTAGAACTTATAGCCCCGTTTTGTGTCTATTATAACATTATTTATATATTTGGAATCTCATTCATTTTTTAAGTTGTTTCCAATAACAACACATGTAGAGAAATAAGAGTTCCTCAGGATGCGGCTTAGATGTCTTACTCTATTTTCTAATGATTGGTAACCTTGGCTTTCCATTTTTCAATTTATGCCTTTATCAATGGTGGATCTCTCTTTGACCATCTTTGCTCATATGTCTCACTTCTCTTACCCAATTTTTTGGTTTTTCCTTGCCATCTTCCTATTTTTTCCTTGGTGACTATATTATTCGATGGTTCCTTTTTTGCCTTTTCTTTCTTTGAAAATGATTTACGAGCAATCTATAGTTTCCAACTCAACTTATGTAGCTTATAAGATTTGCTCAAAGTTCTGCCTAATAGACTTCCAACCTTTTAACGTTTTTAAACCTTTCTTTTGTAAAATTATGTTTCGATGTTTTTTCCTTCTTTGTTTGCTTAGGATAAATATCCTAGACGTTTGCCTTTTTTGTTTTGGTTGACAAGGTTCTATATATGGAAAGCTCTTTTTATACTTTGTTGGATTAACATTTTTCTTTCTCTAAATGTACCAGGCAGTTACCATGCTATGTTTCATTATCTCATGCGCATTTTTGTGCCTAGGATAATATCCCCTTTTGTAACATTCTCCCTAATAGTACTCATTTTGTTTTTCCTCAATTTATATTTACTTCTCACCATCGTGCTGTGAAAAGAACCTTTTGTGGTTGAGTTGCATTTGTATTTTTTGTAGCTATGGTTGCTTTGTAAATTATATTTGCTCGTAATTGTTCTTGTATATCCAAGACGTGGACGTTATTTTCCTTATATTCTATTTTCCCTGAGTGCGCATTATTTCCTTAAATTCTATTTTACCTAAGTGTGCATTATTTATTCCATTATTTTTTCCATGTTTTTCCCCTTGCCTCTTGTTTTTTATTTGTTGGGTTTGACCTGGCTTTCTCTTTGAGCTTTGGAAAACGATGTTGAACCATACTGTATCGAAAACTTTTGTGCCTCTATAAATTTCCATGTCTGCCATGGCAATTAGGCCCAAGGTTATTCCATATGTTCTCTTTCTTGTTCAAACTAACCGTCTTCCTCCTTTGATATGCCAAATTCATGCCATCTAGATCCCAAAAACCCCATTGCTGCAGCATCACTGGTCGTACTAGTCTTTTTATTCGTTAAGTGATTTTCAATTCGTCCTAGACTTTTTTTTTTGCTAGATGCCTTTTTATATAGTGTGGTTCTTACCATTGCTGTTTGAGCTTTCTCTTTCAAGTCATGGACACTGCTAGAGAAACTCTTGGAGGAGAACTTTTAGAGCATAAAGAAAAATCATCTAATGCTTCTCAGCATAATCGCATATTTCAAATGAACTTGGCCACTATCCAATACACTTGATTAACCCTATCTTTTTTATATATTTTCCCTTTGGCTACAACGTTGCTTGGGGCTGCTCAAATTTCATGGGTCTTGCTTTAACTTCTTTGCATCTAAAATGCTTTGAGCTTCTTTCCCCCTTATTCAATTTGACGTAGCTTGTTGTCTCAAAAGGATTTAATTTTCATTCTCTTTCCCTTTTTTTTTTTCTTTTCTTTCTTGATGTTTGTTGACTTCTTTTTCTCCTATTGTCTTGTCTTGCATCTCATCCTTTCTTTCTCACTAGATTTTCTTGCCATCTACCATTGCACCTAAGGTTTATGAGTGGAGTGTTCCTCTTCTTTCGGCCATATGTTGTTGTTGTTTTTGCAAGAAGAGTCTTCCCAAGAATGCAATGGTTCTATGGCAACATAGAACCATCATTCTTGGAGAAGAAGAGCCTTTTTGGAAACGTCTATTTTTTCCATCAGACCTTTGTTACAGGCTACATATCTCATCAGTTCTAGGTTTTCATCATCGGCCTTTCTTTTAAGCGTTCCATCTTTTTGTGTTTTGTCTTCTTACTTTCCCACCCTCCCATGCCATTTTGCAATATACTTGGAATGTGTGGTCTTTTTTCCTCACTTCGTTTGTTTATGTTTTCTTCATTTGTAACTTATGGGCGGATGTTCTTCCCTGTGTTAGTTGCATTTGATATCTTTCGTCTGGCGTATGTTCTTCCCTCGCCCGTTTTAAAGTTGAGTTGTTTGGATAGATGTTCTTCCCCGCACTAGTTCGCAGATGTCATTCTTGGCTAGGCGGATGTTCTTCCTCGTCCCTTCGCTTATGCTCATTTTTTTTTGGGTGGCTTGCTCATTTCTTGCTTCATATTGAACTGAAAATATTTTCTCGTATGCTTGTTTATGGACTTAGACTTGATTAATGGTTGCTTAACGTGTTTCAGCTATAGATCTATTCAAGTCGCATTTGAATTCGGTCGGCCATGGCTTCATGACTATGGACATCTTCAAGCCGTATTCGAGGTGGTGTCATGGCTTCATAACGATGAATGAATTTTCAACGGCTTCACACTCTGTCAAGCTTTCATGGCCATTTGGAGTTTGCAATTGTTACGTGAAGACTGCAGATGCATGGGGATTATTGTCAATGATGGTTGGATGATGCACTTGTGTGACTCTTAGTCGGTTATTTATCTCCATGGTTTTCCTCGAAAACCCAAAAGGGCGGGGTTTTTATTCCAGTTGATAAATCTCTGACTTTGACTTCATTGTGGCTTATCTCATTTCTTATTGAAACCCTCGATAATTGTCTACTTCCGGGGGTTTATTTTGGCTTTCTATCTTTCTGGCCAATTCAGTTTTACTACTATGCTATTGTACTTTGAACGCGCAATAAGAAACCCACTTCATTTCGGCCATATGTTGTTGTTGTTTTTGCAAGAAGAGTCTTCTCAAGAATATAATCAATGTTGCTCCGTAATTGCAATAAAGTTTTAGTGCATGCCAACTGGTGGCGGTTATTAAGCACGACAACAAAAATCGAATCCCATGAGCCAAAGACCGTTAAAGTTCAAAGCAACATCCTCCAATTTTCTAAAATACTAGACATGGTGTTATATAATCAATGCATTTATAGATGGCAATATTTACGTGTAATCAAGATATTTGAGGAATAATGCAAATGAGAACTTAATAGATATCACCAGTGTTCGTTGAATTGCACATAGGTAAACATCTCAAATTGTTTCTTAGAAACCCATACCACAATTCCAAGGTCACGTATATTCTCACTATTTATCAATGAAACAATCCGGTCCATTCATGCTGCACAAACTAACCATACAATTAATTTTTGTAGTTTCTTTTGAATACTTTGCTCAGCTTATGCAACCTGGTTTTGAGCAGTATGTCGTATAGCACATACCAAAAATTGGGATTTTATATGCCCTGCCCATAGACTAAGTCCTAGACTAACTACCCTTAAATCTTGGGCCTAAATTATGGTTTCTACGATTCCGCCTGTACAATATACATATCTTATCAATAAAAGAACCTAGATCTTCATAAGAGACGTTATTCAGAGTTTCCTATATACATGATGGTAGTCTCATTCAAAGATACAAAGTGGAGCACTTTGTGAATCGAAGAACTGAGCATGTTAGTTATCCTCCAAAGTAGACTACCTAATAGTTATCATTATAAGGCCACACACAGTTACATTGTTTATAGCCACAATGTGTAGTCGTGGAGTCAAATCGAGTTTAAATTAAATATTCCTTGTGCTAATTTACACACAACGTACCATTCTTCCAGTATTCTTTTCAATCACACACATCATTTGCCTGCCAGTAAAAAGAATTATAACATACTTATGGAAGCAATGATATTTACGGAAGAAACGCTAGTCCACGCCATCAATTTCTTTAATGCATTTTCCCTTCACAAGCTCCAAATTAGATTTGCATATACCACGTTGGACTGTTAATAAAAATATCATGCAATAATATACAATTAAGATATTAACATGCACAATAGTAAGGTTCAATGCATGACTAGAGACGAAACTATCATCTGTGTAAAGCAAGCCTAGAGAATTTGATAAAATAATTAGCTTCAAATTGCTACACATCTTCACCATTGCCGGATTGAAGTAAAACAGTTTAAAAATGTCAAAACATGAAAGCATGAGTGAACCAAAGTACTTTATCTAAGGTGAGTTTAAAATTTAGAGACTGGATATTTTCTTGCTTTTTCCATTACTCTAACAACTTCGTCCGCTCAAACATCCTAGGCAATATTCTATTTTCTCTTAGACATCTTTACATGGGGCACGTATATTTAGGATTGTTCTTATACTATATTTATTTGATTGGTAGGATGTAAAAGTGCTTGGTCTCTAAAGTTTTTTCTTCTTTTGGTTGTACATCCAAGACCATATCGACCCCTTTGCTTGCTCTGGCATTTAGGACCTCTACCTGGCATCCAAAATAAATCTCCTTTTGAAGCCGAGATTCATTACTTAGCATATGTTTACCCTTACTTGCCAATTTTACCCCATCTATTTATGAGAGTTGCTTTGGCAAGATGCAGCCGACGGGCCAAGCATTCACCAGTAGTATCGGGGTCCAGCAGGGCTGCCCCCTCTCGCCAACACTTTTTGGCCTCTACATTGACCCGCCAGAGCCCCCGCTTGCTGAGCATGGGGGTTGGGGGAGGGCATCGGCTTTTGCACCCGAGTCATCGCCCGGCTCATCTATGCGGCCGATGTTGACCTTCTCCGCCCCACATCCCGAAGCTATGCGGTCTCATCCCGGATGCCCTAGACACGATACGCGGGCTCGGACATGCTTGGTGAATCTGCCAAGACGGGGTGGTTCTCATATCCTCTTCCGCCACCCCACCTCCTGCACTCACATATCGGGGGCGACACTGTGGAGGTCAGCCCACCTACAAGTACCTAGGGGTGGAGTTCCCCCTCCTGGCGTCCCATCTAAACTGGCGGCGGCACAGCTGAAAGCGGCTTTATGCCATGCGAGAACAAAGCTCTATGATTGGGGCCATCGGTCACATCATTTTGGTGGGCCGAGCACGTCCTACAAATGCGGGGTCGAGGTTTGGGGCTTGGGTCGTCTCTTTGGCGACCTGGAATGACTTGGAGCAGTCGCGATGCATTTTTGCACGCACACTTGGGGTGAAGCCTTGATCCCTATCGGATACTCACAAGGGCGGATTCTTGCGCTTCGGTGGCAGCCCTTGATAGCCCTTAATGTAGGAATTTATCTTGTATCCAAGCTTTAATGATGAATCGGCAACATGGTTGAGGGATGTGTTAATCGGCAATTTGACAATCAGCTTTCTTCTATATCTTCTCGCTTTAAAGACAAAAATCGGCCCCGACATATTCGGTCGTTTTACGGTTCAACAAAGATATTTTTCCATATCGAGCCATTAGGATTTAGTTACAATTTTATACTTACCATATTTTACAATATCTTTCAAGTGCTTGCTTGAGTCTGTAAGCCTCTCATCGCAGCCTGTATTTATGATTCCCCAATCAGGCCGTTTTGCCAGCTTTATAGTCGTAAACTCCCGCCTATCTGTTCTTGTTGAGCTGCTTCAACTTTACATAAAATAATCTACCGGGACGACTTGCTCATGATATATGCAGTTTATGCGGAGCTCATAGACTGTTTATGATTTATGCAGTTTTTGATCCCATAGGCCTACAGTTTCGTCCCAAAAAGAAAAGTGTGAGGGCTGCTTTGCCCTTAAGTCAACTCGACCCTATCTCATTATTGAAGAACCTTTCATAAAACACAAGAAAGATCTTGATATTCTTATGGTCTTCGTCCCAACTAGGTAATGTTCGGTTTTTCCCTTTTCCTTTACGATGATTATTCAATGCTTTAATTCCCCATTGACATTAGCCCCATGCCATGGTTTTCTCTAGGCAATCTTTCCGGGTTCAATAGGTATTTTTGTATTATTCTTGTTGGCTGCAATTTTTTATCGTGGTCACTTGAACCAAAGTATTATTCTTACGGACTCGTCTCTTTTCTGACAACTTTCTTGCCTAGTTGCCTTAGATTTCATAGGTACTTGCTGTTTCGTGATATCTTTCTTGCCTAGTTTTTTTTTTTTTGAAGAATATAAGAATATATTAAACCACTAGAATGCGATCAAGTACAATGATAAGTGTGGTGCTAAGAAATGAAAGCCCCATCATGATCCACAATCGTAGGAATGTCGACCAAATTTCAGCTTAACTCGTGCCGGACAAGCTTGAGACTTGAAATGCGCTGCCACAACTTATGCCTCAAGATCGGAACCAACCTAAAAGGGCTAAGCCGTGCATTCGAAGACCTTAAGCTCTCCGCCTCTTTTCCAAATCAGCCACAAAAGCCAAGCTCTGCATAAATGAAACGCTGCCGCTTGGCCCGCGCCCACCGCTAGGAAGGACTCCCAAGAGAATCCTCCGGACTGCATAATGAAGTCCCAAAGAGGGCTCTCACCCAGGGACCAAGCTGCCCCTACCTCATTGTGCATAGGACAAAGCAGGTGCTCAATGGTCTCCGCGTCGCCTCCCACATAAAGGGCATGTTTTACGCTGCGAGGCTTGAACACGACTTCCTCGGACATTCACCACGAGGCTACTTTGCAAGATCTGCCACAAAAGGGTATGGATTTTAGGAGGAGGCAATGTATTCCACGCCCACTTCCACATGGCGGGCCACTTACTCCCCCTGAAGCTTAAGTGACCACTTATCCGGCGCGCAACGTGTCCTGGCCGCTAGGAGCCCATAAGCCGATGCTACAAACCGAGATGCATCAAGTCCACTATGCGACTTCCAAACGCGATTGACTTGAGAAGACAAGCTGCAATGGAATAGCATTGGCAATTCGCCCAAGTCCGTGATGTCCCACCGCCGGGCCAAATCTCTCTAAAAAACTCCCATGGCGCCGATGACCCTCCCAATACCGATCACGGGATGGATGTTACCCCCGCAACAATCCATCGGCGTTGAGTACCGGGTGTAAGGGAAGAGGCCAAAGGGAGATCACGAGTCCAAGGGTACCCGGAGAAAGGGCGATGAGGCTACCATACATCTACTAGGGTCCAATGAAAAGAGAACCTTGACCACCTTCCGGGCCTTCGAGAGACCCTTAAGAAAAGGCGAAGCATGAGGGAATGGCCGCCAAATCCTCAAACAGAGCCCACGGCAAATCGAGCCGGAATAGATGGCTTCCTAAACACAATAGAGTGACGGAAGTGGCGGCTAACATGAGAGCCAAACACGGGGGTTGCTCCTGCAACAATCGCCGGATGAATTTCGACACCAGAACCGTGTGCAATGACACATCAAGCATACCCAAACCCCCGTGCCGGGGCGCACACACTTCCACCATCGCGACCTTCAACTGTAGCCCCTCCTCATTCCCTCCCCAAACAAAATTGCGAATGGTGTCATCCAACTCCTACTTGACACTTTTCGGGCCTTGAGTATGCGAGAGGTCAAGTAAACATGAGTGCTACTGAGCATCGACTTGGCTACATGAATCCTACCAGCCATGGTGAGTTTACTTCCCCTCCACCAATTCAAATGTTTGCTTAAGATTACGTAATGTCTACGCCCAAATTGCCTAGCATTAATGTCCAAGCCAAATGGTATGCCTAACGTTTGGCGGTGTATTGGGCGGTGGTGTTAGAGCCCGTGGAAACCCGGCTCAACCACGCGGGAGGAGGTTCCTCCGGTACCCACATGGCGAACACTTCACCGGCCAAGCAAGTATCCCCGGCTAAAGAAAAGGCATCCAAAATATTCTTGGCTGCCCGGAGATTGGACTCGCCCCGCATGAAGAAAGAGGAATGTATCATCCGCAAATTGACTGCAAACCTGCTGCGACCCATCATCCATGCGGAGACCTTGCACCACATTGTCAGCAATTGCCACCTGAAAAAGCTGCGAGAGAGCTTCTGCCACTATAGTGAACAAGAAGGGGGCCAACGGACATCCCTGCCTAATGCCTCGCCCACCGAAGATTGAAGAGGTCTCACCCTGACACTTCACTGTCGCCCTAGCAGACACATGCAGCTTCATAACCGTTTCCCTGAAACTAGGCCCGCACCCAAAGGCCTGCATCATATCTGCCAAGAACGCCAACCTTTAATCGCCATAAGCCTTGGCAAAATCCAGCTTTAGAAGAAAACAAGGGGCTGCCCTCATCCCCTCGAGCCCAATGCACTCCCTCAAAAGCGGCTGACCACATTGTGAAGAATATTCCGTGAGGTATAAAACCCGGTGACTCGCACTAATGGCGTGAACTAGTAATCGGGCTTAAGCCTCTCAGCCAAAGCCTTAGCAATGATTTTATACACTACAGACAACAGAGTAATAGGCCTCCAGTCATTGATGGTTTTAGGATGCTTACACTTGGGTATAAGTGAAATACAACCTGTATTCAGCAGAGGATGCATCGAGTTATTCCCCAAAAGATCCACATACACCTGCAGCACCGAGTCCCCCACCCATTCCCAGTACTTCTGAAAAAACTCCACTGGTATTCCATCCAACCCAGGACACTTATTCCGAACCAAACAAAGTGGCATGCATCCCCAACTCCCCCCCTCACAATGGCTCCTCTAAGCTCGCCTTTGAAGGGCTGAGATTCTTGGCGAAACCTTTGGCCAGCACCAGCTCTTGAAAAACACTCGTGAGGGAAGCGGGCTCTCCTTGAAAATGTTTCATAGTCTTGCCGCTACGAAGGCCTTGATAGCATCCGGTTCTTTGCGCAACAACACTCCACGGGGTGTAACTATGTCCGCCATGGTTGCTTGCATACTTCTTCGGCTGGCGGGCTTTCGGGAAAAAAACTTGAGAGCAAGTGTCCGACCGCTTCAACCACGCCAAACCCGCTTTGACCCTGGCACGTGACACCTTGGCCTCCTCCTTAACCTCGATCGGCCCCCAGCACACTCGCTGCTCCACGCAAGCCATCGGAGACCCGCCCTCTAAGAGACTCCAGTTCGCATATAAGGCATCAAAACCGGCGTTGAGCCAAAGCCTTTTGCCTCCCCCATTCTTTCGCCAAACCGTTTTACCCTAGCCAATCTTGCTGTAACCATTGCACTCATTCCACGTCTTGGGATCAATATCTGGCGCCAAATGAGCTTACAGTAAATTTGTGAACTCTGGATCCTCGAAGAAAGGTTGTGTTAAGCTTAAAACCGGCCCCCGAGGCCGTGGTGGGTGGTCATGAAGCCGGAATCCATCTGAGGAGTGTGATCGAGAGACAGATGTGGCCAGAACATTCACCCTAGTGAAGGCTGGAGCATAATCCAAAACTGGCTGGAGTGCCATAAACTCTATCCAAATTAGAGTATGCCCTACCATGCCCCAGCCAATTATTGCACCAAGTATAACTCCGATCCCCTGAAGCTCGGTCAAACCCCACTCTGCACAAGCCTAAGCCATTGGTCGCTCAAAACCACAATATATCTGAACCAATACCATGCCTGTCCTCCGGGAGCTCCACCATGTTAAAGTCACCCAGGACAAACCATATAGAACCCATACCAAAGGACTGGAGCTTATTTCGCAGTTGTGCCCATAAAGAACCTCTCTGAGTGGTCCCAATTGGAGCATACACATTTACTAAGCCCCACTCAGACTGGCCCTCCTTCCATTTAATCACTGCCCACTGGCCGTGGCTATCTGTGGCTGAAAAGGTTACATGTTGCCTAGTTGCCTTAGATTATATAGGTACTTGCTTCAATCTTTTTGCATCAAATGCCCTTTGGCTCCTTTGTTTTTGGTAATTCGATCTTTAGCCTGTTGTTCACGTTGTTTTTTTCTCTCTAAGGTATCTGTCACTCTAAGATTCCTGTCATTCTGGCTCCGACTCTGCCACCTTGATGCCTTATTATCATCCTTGGCTCTATTCTTTTCAAGCCTTATATCTTATTTGTTTATTACCTCAAGTGGCCATAATCCTTTGGCACTTCTTTGGCAGGTGAATTCTTCTTAGAATATTTTTTGGTAACCACTGACTGCTTACTTTTTGGTCCAACCTTCTTTGTATTAGTTGGCTTATTTGTAACTAAGTTAGAAATAAAAACAAATATAATATTATTTTATAGCTATGACACTCACCAGAAACTGCGAATACATGCTCACATGCATTCCATTTACTAGTACCTTTACGAACATTAGGGAGTTTCTTTTGAGCAACCTCCTCTACAATTAGTAAGGTTTCTATTACATTTGATGCAGGTTCTTCTACTATTGGTGCAGGTTTAGCCTCAGAAATCTGTGGACTTGTTTGATCCTTAGCAGTTTCATTGTCTTCTACAAGTTTAGCATGTTCTTCTTTCTTCCTCTTCCTCTTAGCAAAGAATCGCAAAAAATACAAGGTCAGAAAAAAAACAAAAATCAATATACACATTAGTCAATATACTAACCTTTCTTGGGTGATGTCATAGACTTTGTTGTACATCCTTTAACCTTCACAGGTTCAGATAGTTGTTCAACCTCTATGCTTTCATCCTCTTCTTCCTAAACAAGAGTTTCTTCCTTGCTCTTGTTGCTAGGTAAGGAATCCAGGTACCCAAGCGCAACATATAATTCTGTAGGCACTTGTCTCTTACAAACAATGCAAAGAAGGTTCTCCATACAAACTTGGAAACAGAACAAGTGATACTTGTGTCCACAATTCAATTCAACACATAATGTATAATCTGGATTGAAATTAAAATCACATACTTGACAACCATAAAGAAGATTACTCACTGTCAACTTGCCAGCACTCGGTCTAATAATGCTTCTGCTAGCATAATGCTCATGAGGTATTGCAAATTTATAACCTTCTCTTTGTATTCAACAAAAACTGAAGTTTTGGCCTGCAAGGCAATGTTCAATTCTGTTAGCTTCTCCTCCATTGCTTTACTATTGTCAGCCAGTCTTTTCCTTTTCAGAATTGTGAGCAGTGACAAACCAAGCTTAGATTCATCATCACAAAGCTTGGCAATAGCATTGTCCTTTTCTGGAAAATCTTCAACCAAAAGCTCAATATCAAGTTTAATATCTTTGATAGACTTCGAGACAAAGGTTGCAACCTCTTCAAAACCTGCAAGCAAGCCCTAATTTCTAGTTTTTTGAACTTCAACCTCTTTGATTTGCTGCTATAGAGATTTAATAGAATCTTCAAAAGCTAAGTAGTTAGTTTCTAAATACGACACACCCATATTAATATTCTCCAAAGTACTTGATTTGTTTTATGCCTCTTGTTCCTATTTGAAATCCCAATTCTTTCAAAAGCAAAGGTAGCGCAATCCAACAAATACTTACTTGGGTTTGATTCAGCTTTTCTGGTGTGCTGCCAAGCAAATGCACGGGCAAAAATAGTTCTAGCCTCATTGTTTTTCAAACCCTCTTGATACTCCCTGTTAATCAAATCCTTCAGACGATGTTCAAACTCTGGCCTAATTGCTGACATTCTTATCTTGTTGTCTTTCTTCACTCCCGCCAGTCCAAACTATAAAAAAATCACCCCTAGTGCAATCTGTTCAAGTTATTGTGCTTGGATCCTTGTCCTCATTGCAGAAGCCATGATATTCTACAAATTGCTCGATTGTGTAAGCTTTCTTCATCTGCAAAAGAAGGATAAAAAAAGTTAGGCGATTCAACTTAAATAAAGAAGAGATAAATTAGGCGCGTCAACGTAAAAAAGAACAAAACAAATAAAGATCATGAAGATCATGCAAAAAATATTCCTTTTAACTTCAAAAAAGAACAAAAAAATTAGGAAGCAGAACACAGACATAGATTTTTACCTCTTGTTTGGTAAGCGGCTTGTTTGGTTCTTTGCTGAGGCGCCGATCTTCAACTAAATCCTCTACAGGGTATGTACCCAGCGGCAACATCATACACTACAACCCCAACATTTGGTCCACGGCTGGAAACAACAGTAAAAACAAAAGACGGATTGTTTTTTTGAAGATTTGAAAAAAACCTACACGTAGTTATATGGAGGTGTGGTTTTTCAAGCATATGCTGTAGTTTTTCTTAGGGAGCCGTACTTTTTTTTTTTAAGAATGTATGGTTTCTTAAGGAGGTGTAGTTTCTTTTTTAAGGATGTGTTGTTTTCTCAGGCAGTATGATTTTTTGAAGGGATGTTTTTTTTAAGGTGTTTTTTAGCATAGTGTTTTTTTGAGGTGTGGTTTTTTATCATTTTCTAAGTTGTCCACATGCCATTACTGCCAGAAAATGGCAGCATAAAAGAGTTGTAGGCATGCTTGACACACTCACTAGCATTTGACTTCATATACGTGCGTGTGTGTGTGTGTATGTGTGTGTGTGTGTGTGTGTGTGTGTGTGTGTGTGTGTGTGTGTGTGTGTGTGTGTGTGTGTGTGTGTGTGTGTGTGTGTGTGTGTGTGTGTGTGTGTGTGTGTGTGTGTGAGAGAGAGAGAGAGAGAGAGAGAGAGAGAGAGAGAGAGAGAGAGAGAGAGAGAGAGAGAGAGAGAGAGAGAGATTTTTTTAGAGAGAGAGAGAGAGAGAGAGAGAGAGAGAGAGAGATGTATTTTTTCGTCACAAGCCAGCATCCCCTTAGGATATCTGACGCTCCCTCTTCAAGGAGCACCACCCCCCTACAAGGATACGGGGGCCCAAAGGTCCTAGGATACCAAGATCCCAGTGAGGTTCAACCACGAGACCTCAATGTGCTAGACAGTGGATGGAGAGAGAGAGAGAGAGAGAGAGAGAGAGAGAGAGAGAGAGAGAGAGAGAGAGAGAGAGAGAGAGAGAGAGAGAGAGAGAGAGAGAGAGAGAGAGAGAGCTTGTAGAGTGTGAAACTTGAAGACATCCATCACTTGGAAACTTGTAGAAGACACATTGATATGAAGAACCAAAGATAGACATTGGTTTAGCATCATATAGGCATTTCTTGAAGGACTCAATCATGCCACACCCACTCTAACATATGCCACATGGGCTCCAACATGCCACGGTGGCTTAAACATGCCACGTGGGCTCCAACATGCCACCTAGGCTCCAGTATGCCAAGGTGGCTCAAACATGCCAAGGTGGCTCAAACATGCCATATGGCTCCAACATGCCACCTAGACTCTGACATGCCAAGGTGGCTCAAACATGCCACGTGGGCTCCAACATGCCACCTAGGCTGCAACATGCCAAGGTGGCTCAAACATGTCATCTAGGCTCCAACATGCCACCTAGGCTCAAACATGCCAAGGTAGCTCAAACATGCCATCGGGGGCTCCAACATGCCACCTAGGCTCCAACAAGCCAAGGTGGCTCACAACATGCCACATAGGCTCCAACAGGCCAAGGTGGCTCAAATGTGCCACCTAAGCTCCAACGTGCCACCTAGGCTCAAACATGCCAAGGTGGTTCAAACATGCCAAGGTGGCTCAAACATGCCATGCAGGCTCCAACATGCCACCTAGGCTCAAAACATGCCAAGGTGGCTCAAACATGCCACGTGGGCTCCAAGATGCCACCTAGGCTCCAACACACAAAGGTGGCTCAAACATGCCACCTAAGCTCAAACATGCCCACGTGGGCTCCAACATGCCACCTTGGCTCCAACATGTCGAGGTTGGCTCAAACATGCCACCTAGGCTCAAACATGCCAAGGTGGCTCAAACATGCCACCTAGGCTCCAACATGCCACCTAGGCTCAAACATGCCATCTAGGCTGAAACATGCCAAGGTGGCTCAAACATGCCAAAGGGGCTCCAACATGCCGCCTAGGCTCCAACATGCCAATGTAGCTCAAACATGCCAGGCCGAGCTCCAACATGCCACCTAGGCTCCGATGCCAAGGTGGCTCACAACATGCCACCTAGGCTCCAACGCGTGCTACCTGGGCTTAAACATGCCAAGGTGGCTCAAACATGCCATGCAGGCTCCAAGGCCACCTGGGCTCCAACATGCCAAGGTGGCTCAAACATGGCACGTGGGCTCCAATATGTCACCTAGGCTCCAACATGCCAAGGTGGCTCAAACATGCCACTTAGGCTCTAAAATGCCACCTAGGCTCAAACATGCCAAGGTGGCTCAAACATGCCACGTGTTCTCTAACATGCCACCTAGGCTCCAACATGCCAAGGTGGCTCAAACATGCCACCTAGGCTCGAACATGCCACCTAGGCTCAAACATTCCAAGGTGGCTCAAACATGCCACATGGTTTCCAACATGCCACCTAGGCTCCAACATGCCAAGGTGGCTCCAACATGCCACCTAGGCTCCAACATGCCACCTAGGCTCCAACATGCCAAGGTGGCTCAAACATGCCACGTGGGCTCCAACATGCCACCTAGGCTCAAACATGCCACACAAAGCTCCAACATGCCACCTAGGCTCCAACATGCCAAGGTAGCACAAACATGCCACGTGTGCTCTAACATGCCACCTAGGCTCCAACATGCCAAGGTGGCTCAAACATGCCAAGGTGCTCAAACATGCCACCTAGGCTCGAACATGCCACCTAGGCCTCAAACATTCCAAGGTGGCTCAAACATGCCACATGGTTTTCAACATGCCACCTAGGCTCCAACATGCCAAGGTGGCTCAAACATGCCACGTGGGCTCCAACATGCGACCTAGGCTCAAACATGCCACGTGGGCTCCAACATGCCAAGGTAGCACAAACATGCCAGGCGGGCTCCAACATGCCACCTAGGTTCCAACATGCCAAAGTTTCTTGCAAAATGCTTGGTCATCATGTCGACATCATCCACATCATGCCACATCCACATTTTTGGTTGGTCTTGCTTACTTGGCATGACATGTCACCACTTGAAGTGCCACATCATCATATTCCATGTCACCTTTTGCAAATTTCAATTTTCCCAGGCATCTCGTGAAAATTGCAAAAATAACACTTGCCGAATCATCATGCCACTTCGCCACATCATCATCACATTTTGCCAACTCATTGGCACATGCCACAGGTTACAAAACAATAAGTTTTGTCACGGGGAAAATAAAAAGTTTTAGATTTGTCACACACTTGAAAATGAAAATATGAATCGAGTAAGCCTATCATTAGGTTCGGACCTGGCTCGCCCATTGTGTTATATGAGCCTCATTATCTCCAAACTATTTTTATGAAAATTACTTTCTATTGTACTCCACATACTTGAACTAACCACTTGAAAATCGGAGATTCATGCTAGAGATTTCATTGTATTGATCATATATGCCTGAATTATTGAAGCCCCTTTTTTTTTGTGATGCATATCTAGTGTTTGATGTTGTGGTATACCCAAGGAATCACAACATGATCCCTTACCACATGTTTGGTGGTCCTTATTGCTTAAATTTTACTATTCCATGGAGGTGGCCCTCACATTTCTGTCTCCCAGTTGCATTATCGCATCCTGTCTCCACCTTGTTGCTCTCTGATAGCCTTCTCCCACCTCAGTCGCCCACTTCCGAGGAGGGATCTGCTTCACGTGGATAACATGCCGACCACTAGCCTTCCAGCACAAATGTCCTGTCATTCTATCCCATACTAGTCATTACTCCTACCTTCTATCAATAATGTCCAGCAACATCTTGCTTGCAACACGGGAATCTGATCATGTCATGTTTTTGTCTTCGAACAAGAATGAGTGAATGAATTCCCTTGGCTAAAATCACCACGATGAAAACTACGCATAAAAACTATGCGTTGTTTTTTTTCTAGAAACTACGCATAAAAACTAAACATTTTTTATATGTAAAAAACAACACTAAAAAACTACGCGTTTTTTCTAGCATTTTCGGAACATTACTATGGGTGGTGTTTAAGTGTTGTTTTTTTTGCAAAAAAGACAGCAAAAAACTACACATAGAGCAGATTTTGGGGTTAGTGTGATAGCAGGCATGGCAATAATGAAAATGAAGCAGTGAATCATTGGCAGCAGAAAATCATAGCTCTGGCCACAAATATGTAGCATTATAACAGGGGTTTTTTTTTTGTGTGTTTGTGTGCTTTTCACTAAGGTTTTCCTATGATTTCGTGATGTATTCAAATGGATGTACTAATGCGTACATCTAGAGTGCACCATTTCCGAGCCATTGATTTTAGCCTTTTTTTTTCAATGGTCAACAACCAATGGCTCACAACAAAAGCCCTTTTTTGTGTGTGTGTGGTGCATAATGGGCACATGAAGGGCCATTGATTTTAGCCCTTTTTTTTCAATGGTCAACAACCAATGGCTCACAACAAAAGCCCTCTTTTTGTGTGTATGGTGCATAATGGGCACATGAAGGGCTTGAAGGGTGCATGTAGCGCATGTAGTTGCCCGGAGTCACCCCCCGTGTGAATATGCACCCAAACCAAAGGGGGTTTAAGGGGGATTTTAATTTAAATGTGTTGGACCCAATGGTTGTGTTAATTAATGTCAATGGTAGTTATATGTTGGTTGTTAATGTCAATGGTTCTTATGTGTTGGTTGTTATGTGTTGGTATAGCAAGAAATCATAGCTCTGTCTACATGCAGAAAAGGTGCGCCATTAAGATTTTCGGATAAAGCAAAAATGCAAGAAAAAAAAAAAAAAGGGAGGGAAACAAAAGGAGGGAAAAAGTTTTTTTCTTTTTTTTTTTTTTTTTTTCCTGGGAGGAGAGGGAAGAATTTGAAGGGTGCTTGCCATCGTTTTTGCCCCCCAATATTGTGCTTAGACCCACAAGACATATTCGACAGCCGTATTATGGCCCTCACGCTAATCAGACTTTTTGTTTGGTGAGGAAAATTTGTGTCGATAAAAGAAAATTTTTGATCGATAGGTTGAGGAATGACTTTTCCGCTCTTGTCGTCTGCCAAATCGAGGCAAAAATCTGCAAAAAGCATATTAATAAGAATATAGCTCGGGGAATTGCTAGCTTGAGGAAGAAAAGCTAGGCAAATAGGAAAGAGGAAGTAAGTAGCCGAGAGATGCGCTACGAATAACCCATGAGAAAGATATGGGAAGAACTGTTATGGCAACAAGGTTGTTGGGAGAAGAACCCCATAGAAGAAAAATACCTATGGTGGTAAAATGGAGATAACGTGGCAAAATAAAGGCCTCAAATAATGAAGGGGTCAAGTCACGAGAAGAAAAGATGTGAGAATTAAAGGAAGAAAACCAAAAGGGAAGAACCATGGAAGTGGACATACCCATGGAAGAAAGAAGAAAATTGTCGTGGCCTTACGGGCAAAGCCAGAAAAGAAATCCCAATGGTGACAAGGAATGGGCTATAGGCAATGAGAAGACAAGGAATGGGCTATAGGCCGCATAATAATAGGAATTAAGGGGTCTAAACTAGGAGCATACTACGTAATGGCTACTAGGTCTCTACCCCCCTTCCCAATACAAGAGGAGCAAACATGATCAACCAACATCACATAACATCATATCATGATAATCATCATAAGAACATCTTAAATTTTTTTTTTTTTTTTTTTTTTTTTTTTGGAGAAAAGGAAGATTTATATTACTCATCAAGTAGTTACATCAGAAAATACAGGAGCCATATAGGCTCTCAAAATTGTGCCTTTAGCACGCATATGTATACCATCAAAATTAGGACCAGAAACCTTTGTACATAGAGTAACAAAACTGCAGCAGGTGATTCGTTCGATTTCAGAGTGGAGGATCTCGAACTAGAAAATCTAAGTCTGAATCATTCTCCTCTTCATCAATGATCACCAAATCCGAAGCCACTGGATCCAGCTGCCAGCCAATGTCATTCCATTCGGGTGGGAAGGCAAAGAACCAAAGAGGGGCTGTTTCAGAGAAAAGGATCAAGGCTTCTCCATGAGCATCTTGCAAGGCTTTATGGTGATAGAACATGTCTCTGAATTGGGAGAATTGATCATCAGTAAGCAGCCTCTCATAGCAGAAAAGAAATCTGTCAAGGATATGAGCCTGGTAACCATTTAGCAGGAAGGGTTTCAGTTTTTCCAGAACTTGGTCAATGGTTGGTGATAGAGACCAGAGTTGCTGATTATTAAAAATCTCTGTAGCAGCTGCAAAACTTGACAGGTCAGGGAAGTTTGGCTTACAATTCATCCTCGTTGTCAAGGCAATCAACAGCTCTGAATACCACAAAGTGATCATTAGGAATAAGCATATCATCACAAACAAAGACATTGTGCAAACCAACAAATTTCCCTATTGATAACCAAGTACTATCATATTTATCTTGTTTACTATTCTTATGAGCCATGGCAATCTTGGATATCTCAATTTGGAAGGCTACTTTCATCCATGCAACATCCACCCTTTGATTTGAATAATTGACCCTATTCCTGTGTTTCCAAATGATCCATAGTGCAGTTTGCCTGATAGTGTTTAAAAATCTATTTGATCCCTTGAGGAGGTCCATGATATTAGCCCAGTTGCCTAAATTATGGCCTTTTGACCTTAGATAAGTATCAAGCCATCTCCAAAATTCCCTGATTTTGGGGCAGTCGAACATGTGATTTATGGTTTCAGATCTGTCCCCACAAAGCTTACATCTGGGATTATCCTGCAGATCCTTGCATCTTTCAAACATATTACAGTTGGAGGGCAAAGCATTGTGGATGGTTCTCCAGATAAACACTTGCATTTTGGGTTGAGAATAGGACTTCCAGTTATTTCTCAATATGTTCATGAGGTGTTTGTTTGGAACATGCCATTTGGATGCCTGAATGAGAGATTTATTTGGAGCCAGCACCTTGTATCCTAAAGCCACTTTATATTGATCAGAATTCATAATATGCGGTCACCGATTCTTGGGGCCGTGCATTCACTTTGATCAAGCTAGCAACATTCATAATGGTGTCAAAGATCATTTTGTCTATTTTCTTGCCATTAATTACCCGCTTGATATATTCCCAAGCATGCCATTTATCCCCATCCCAAAGATGTTGAAGTTGAGTTATCCCCGCTTCTTTCCATTTCTTCCATATTTGGGGGTGTTTGAGAGCCCAAAAAACTTCATTCTCTAACAAAAAAATAGGTGACCAAAAAGGGAGAAATTAGCACCGTCAAAAGTTGATCTCCTTATGCTCGAATCCTTCTGCCACTAAGTTCCATGCCTCAAAGATTTTCCTCATGAGAGGGGAAGTATTGGGGGCACACTTAAACTGATAGTAAATAGAATCAGGGATGTGGTGAGCATACTTTTTCATCCCAAAGGGTCCGCTAATCTGCAGCCAATATCTGATAAACTCCATGGCTGGGGAGTTCCAGCCATTTATTGCTTTCCACACATACTTGGCTCCTAAGGCCTGACTGTGTTTTTGGAGAATTTTCAGGCCCAGTCCTCCTTCCTTTTTGCTATGTGTGATTTCTTCCCATCTAACAAAGTGCATACCTTTCCAAATGTATTTTCTCAGACATTTTTCAATGTCATTGTAGGTTTCTTTGTTGGCAATGAGAGCAGAGGAAAAGTAGACATGGGTGCTGGCCAGCACTACATTGGCAATCAGGACTCTGCCAGCAAAGGATAGGGTCAGAAGTTTTTTCCTGATTCTATTTACTATAGGTCTCCAGACCTCTTTATTTGGGAGATTGATAGCTAAAGGGAGACCAAGAAGAGTGATGGCTTGATTGGCTGGGTTGACCTTGATTCCCTTGGTGTCTATAGTATCTGAAGGGCACTCCCACAAAATACTGCACTTGTTTAGATTAAGGTGGACTCCCCGGAGATGGCAAAAAATTGTATACTATCCAGGAGAGCATTGAAGCTGTTCTGATTGGCCTTTAGGAGAATAAAGGTATCATCAGCATACTGCATTATAGTGAGCTGTTTGTCCGACCCTGGCATTTGAATTCCTTGAATCAACCCTTGCATTTGCAGCCCTTGAACTACTCTAGTGAGCATTTCTGCTACACAGAGAAATAGATATGGGGCCAAGGGGCATCCTTGTCTGACCCCTTTTCTGACAGGGAAAAAATTGCTAGGAGAACCATTTATAACCAAACTGGAGGAAGCAAGACTGTTAAGAGCCATGATTTTGTCTATAAGAGTGTGGTGGATACCTATATGTGACATTGCTTTTTTAAGAAGGGCCAGTTATAGTATCATAGGCTCTTTTAAAGTCTAATTTGAGCAAAGATACAATTTTGCTCGGGCCGGTCTATTCCAATGAATTGCTTCACCGGGCAAAGAATGTAATTGTCCGTAATAAATCTACCGATAGAAAAACCCTGACCGACAAATGCCGACCGATTTGTGGAGGTGCATGAGTATCCTGTGGCTAGCACCTTTACAAGGATTTTGTAGGTGGTATTTGTCAAAGATATTGGTCTCCGGTCCATTTATTTTGCCGGGGTTTTAACTTTTGGGATTAAGGTGATAAGACTGGAGTTAAATGCGGGGGTAAAGAGAGGTCGATCCCAAGCTCCTTTGATAAACTCCATAAAGTCTTCTTTCATGACCACCCAGAAAGCCAAAAAGAATTCAGGGGGAAAGCCATCAGGCCCTGGGCTTTTCCCTTTCTCCATGTCTTTCAAGACTTGCAGCACCTCTTTTTCATCAGGGTATCCATCCAAATCCTCCTCCATGGGAATGGTTTCTGGGATGTTATTGAAAAACCTACTCATATTCTCCTCTTCTTGAATATTGTGCCGAGTATCCTTGAACATATTTCATCTTTGCTCCAAAAACTCTGCTTTAATGTTTTGCTCATCTTCTATTTTCTCTCCATTTTCTTTTTCCAGAGCTGTAATAGCATTATTAATTAATTTGTTTTTAGCCACTCTGAAAAAATATTTGGAGCTGCCTTGATCCATTTTATTGTACTGACAGATTTTGGCCCTTAAGGCCATACCCTTTGCTTCTTTTTCCTCAATGGCTTTGATATTATTTTCCAGCTGAACTTCCTGTTTGTGCAGGATGGCACATAGAGGAGTGAGCTCTAGTTTTTGCCTGATTTCTTTCATTTCCCTTAGGAGGTTATTCTTCTCTTCAATACACTTTTTCTGCCTTGCCTTTCCCCACTCCTTAATCCAGTTTTTGCAGGCTTTAAGTTTATTACTGAATTCTCTCATAGATTGATGACTCCCCACAAAGATTGGGTAAGATAAAACTTCAATTCAAGTAAACCGGAATTCCCTAAGAGGGAGCAGTTGAACTTGAAGGGGGAATTAGTAGGTTTGGAGGTTCTCTGAGCATCTGGAAATTCCAGAATTTGAGGGAAATGATCTGACAGGATATTTCCTTCATCTCCTGTGACTATGCAGTTATCCAGACTGGAGATATTTGGGTTTGTGACATAAAACCTATCTAAGGTACAGTAGGTTCTTCCGGCTCCCTCTCTTTTATTGAACCATGTGTATTTGGCATTGGCCGAGGGAATGTACAGAAGGTTTGTATCATGCAGCAGATTATCCCATTCCGTTCTTTCTGCTCTAGAGATATTAATTTTATTTCCTAGTTTCAGGTCCCAATGAGGGGTATTGTTTTCTCCTCCCAAGATCCAGTCTTTTGTATTGTTCTGGATAGCCATCCAATGTTTGATTTCATCCCAAATTGGAGCTCTCTCATTGGGTTCTGTGGGAGCATAGACATTGATTATTCCCAGCAATTGGCCATGCATATCAATAGATATGCTGTGCCATCTGTTTGAAGGACTACAATAGGAAGAGACAACATTAAGGGTGGTCCAGAACATAGCTAGACCACCTTTGGTGCCATCAGCAGTGGTATAAGCTGATCCAGCTCCTTTGTGAATCCATCCCCCTAAATTGGAGGCTTCAAAGTGAGGTAGGTGATGTTCTTGAATCATGAGGAGGTCTGCTTTGTAGTTCCTAGCCAAAGCAATGAATCTCCTTCTCTTTATGGGGCCTTTGGTTCCCCTTACATTCCAAGAAATGATCTTCATTTTGAGTGAATGGGCTAGCAGCAATTGGGCAGACCTTTTAGCAGGATTTGGTCCTCCTTGTATTGGAAGCAGGCCCATTGTAGTTGGGATCTTTTTGATAGATCTTTCTCTGCTTCCTAGATTTCCTGTTGGGGGTAAAATCTGTCATACTTCCACATAGATAGTCACCAAGCTTGTCCAGATCCTTAGGTATACTGCCTAGGTCTTCGTTTTCTGTCATTCCTATCTCATCTTCTACTGTTGCCCAGAATTTAGAGAGTATTGGAGTGCACATCTCCCCTCTGTCCTTGGAAACACAGGGTCCAGGGTCTGAAATATTCAAATCCTTAAGGGGTTGGATACTTACCTGGACAGAAGCATCTTTATCATCCATTGAGATTCCTTGATTTTGTCCTCCTAGGTATTCCTCCAAAGCCTCTGCAACAAAACGTTCAACACATGCAGCATACCTACCATCATCTTTACAATGAATGAAAGCCTGTAAAAAGGAGATATTATCCTCCGCATGCTCTTGATTCTGCTGTGTGGATGGTATTTGGCTATGGGGTGAGGTGTTCGGGGATATGGATTGACATGGTGCAATGGAATTAGTGGCTTCAGACCGAGATACAATTTCCAAAGAGTGTCCTGACTCAGACTGTGATCTTCTGCCCAGATCTTCCTTGGGTTTACTTCTTTTCCTGTGTTTGTTCGGGGAGGTTAGTGTCCTTCCCTGTGGCGTGTCTGGACTATTTAGTATCCTTGTATCTTCTTGAGCTTCCTGTGTATTAAGCAGCCTGTACCTATTTCCTGTGTCATAGTCTTCCCAGTTGAATACATCTTCTGTTTGAGTTGTTTCAGCCTCTGTCCTGTCCTTTTCACTATCCGTGCTTAAATTTTGGGTCTGAGACCCTTCCTGACTCAGGTTCATGTTAGAGTGAGACCCATCTGTTGTGTCTTCTCTTGGGTGTAGCTCTGTTACCAGTGTCTCTAGCTCTCGATTTCTCTGAATATATATCCTGTTCGGTGGGCTGTCCTTGTTGAATTTAGCAAGCTGATCTTTTTCCGCAAAGGACACTCCCTTGTTGTACGTATTGAAGGTCCGTTGTGCTGATTTTTTCCCTTCTTTCTTCTCTTCAAAAGCCTGCAGTATCCTTTGTGAGAGGTCCCAATTAGCTTGTCTGATTCGTTCCCTATCTTGTCTTTTCCTCTGTAATTTTCTATAGTTTTCTTTATGCTCCGCGTGTCTCCCTGGTCTGTCAGAATCCAAGGCCATTTTATCCTTTTGGGGGCCATAGCTACAGTTATACCCATTTTCCTGTGCCTGTCGCATTCTTCTGTCAGGTTGATACTTTCCGCTTCTTTGTGTATCCTCTGAATCCCCACTGTTGCTCCTCGGGATGCACCTACCACCTCCATGAAACATTTTCCCACAGATGCCACAATCCGGTGGGAGGCCACTCCAATTCAGCTGCAGCACACGGTTAGTTCCAAACAAATCAACATAGGTCACTTCTCGGGGTATGGGCTTGAGCAAATCAATTTGGACATATACAATTGGTGGTCTGTCTGGTCGGAATGTACCAGAGATGAAATGGCCAATGGTATTGAAGATTGCTTTGAAGCAGTCTTCGTTCCAGTAGATGGGGTTGAGACCGTGGGGTTGCATGAATACTGTGACCGGGAGAGACTTGGGGAAGGTGGGGTCAAAGTGATATTCCCATTTCTGGAACTTGATTTGATATCCTTTGTGTATGATTCGGCTTTTCTTCAGCAGATCAAGAGCAGCTTCCTGGGATGTCAGCTCAACCATGAAGAAAGGAAATTGCAACCAATATATAGAAGCAATCTGCACATTCTTATTTAGGGAGTATATTTGCTTGGCTATTTCGTTTAGGATGAATCCTTCCTTTTCCACCCATCCAATAATTGCATTTTTCTGTAGAAGATGAAGTTTGTTTCGGGTAGATTGAAAATCCAGCTTAATACCTTCGGTGAAATCTTTGTCTGGAGCATGAATAAACTTCTGCTGTCGGAGAATGTTCATCCACTCCGGATTCGTCAGTTGCGGCTCTTCTTCACGAGTGATGTTATCCCATTCTGGAATTCCTTGATTCTGAAGCATCCATGCAGTGAATGCCGCCATATCTAGACTCCCGAATTGTATGAAGTCCTTCGGATCAGGGATGAGCGCTCTTGTTGCATTCGGAAAAACCTTTGGGGTGAATAATGCCTTTGGTACGGCCATGACACAGATTTATGGGGGACTGCAGGTGCAATCTTTTGGGGAAGAGAGACAGGCGAATTAGGGATGTGACCTTTGAAAGGTTCGAGGATGGACTGATCTGGGGGGATGGGATGGATTTGAGAAGTGACTGGCAGTTGATCTGTGAGAAGACGTAACCTTACCTGGGGTTCGGAAGAACCCTAGTTAGCGCCTAGTCGAGCGCCTCCCGTTTTAGGTTGCCAGAGGTCCACGTCCAAAAGTCCAAGAAAAAAAAAATAAGAACATCTTAACCTAATCATACATATCTAACTTACAGTTAGGGTTCCTTGATTAGGGTTCAAGATGTTGAATAAGGGTTCTAGGATGGCTCTACTCTAGATACGAAATACTAACCCATCTGGAGTGCTAACTTCCAGATGAACTACTAAGAACACTACTCCACATACCTCGCCCGAAGCACTCCCTCCCAATCTGGGGCGTCTCCATGGTCTTGAGGTGTTTGAGGTAGCTCCCACTCACGATGATGCGCCACGCCTGGGGGCTGCTGTGCTATCTTTGTGCCACGGCCAGACGGTTCTCAAACAGTTTTTCGAAAGGGGCGAGTTCCCCAGCTGTTGGGGAGCGAAAAAGAGGCCTAGGGTTAGGGTTTAGGCCTTTATAGGTTAGGGTTCACATGTTATACCACGTGGCTCCAATAGGGTAAGTCCGTGTGGCGGGTGCCCAATAGGTTAAGGCCACGTGGAAAATGGTCTTAACCTAAGGTTGACTAAGTTATATGAATAACTTAGTCATGCCCCCTAGTGCCACAATCTATGGTATACAAGGCTATGAAGATAGACTTGTATAGTGACGGACCTGGAAATATACGTATTTATGGCGTATATTTCCCTGGAACATCACAAAGACTGTGGAATTCCTTCGAGTTGCCTACCTTTGTATCAATGCAACACTCAATTCTAATACATGATGCATGTAAATAACATTGTTCGTAGTAGCTCAAATCCTCAAATTTTGACAAATGTAGTATTTCCTTTCATTCCATAGCTATTATAAAATTGACATGCAACTTTTGTACTCAACATGAGGTGTATGTACACATGGCATTGCGTGCCATTTCAAGTAAATTGTGAGTCAGAGGCTTCAGTTGTTGACGATGGAAATAACTTTTATCAACAATTTTTGGAGGAGGAGATAATTAGATTGCAAGGGAGCATGCAAATCACACATTTTCACTTCTGGAACGAAAAGTGCAAGTTCCTTGCATCATGAAACATGTAGACGAAGAGAAATGTTTGCGGCGGCCTTGGCCGCCGCGATAAATTTCTTGTATAAATAAAGTTAATAGTAAAAACTAGGAGTAACAAGGACATTCTCTTGATGTAAATGGTATACCTATCTCAATGGACCACTTTCAATACTCACGAGGCCAATATCCCAAGCTTTGATTCTGAAGTCTTTATATGATGTTTTTCATGGTGTTGGGTATTTTATCTTCTTTGCTACTCATCACTAATTAGCAATAATGTTGAAACATATATGATGTCTCCAGAACTTAGTGATGTCATTCATCAAATTATAATCTTACTAGGTTTACGATATAAACAACATGGAAATGGGGTCGCAAATTCCGTGTGATCTTGAACCTTGTGCTGACACCTGTCATCTCCCTACAATCCGCAATGAAAGAGGGAAGCAAATTCCGTGCATATGAAATTTGATAGGCTACTCCCGGTTGTCCAAAAAGTAACAGAGCAACTAAAATCAACAAACCTTTCAGCTATGGGATTTGAACCCACAAATCCGAAAAGTCTGCAACAGATACAGTGATGGCTCTCTAATGAGGCTTAAAACAGCATGTAGCTGCTGGATTTCCTGCCAAGATTAGCCTAAAGAAGGTCCAGAGGGCCGATTTGCTCTATAAAAGCATCATGGAGTGAAAATATGGCACCACTACCTGCATGCAAGAAATATTAATACAGGATGAGCCGTGGAAGCATATCCTAAGCTTTTGACCGCTACCCTGGAAGAAATCGGCCTCAAAACATCCTTACCTTGGAAAAAACCGCTATTTGCCATGAAAACTCTCAATATCTATAAGCAGAAACCAAAAAAAGATTGAAAAATAAGGCCATCCCCATAGAAACAATAAAACCCTGAAGAATAGGGCGCATCTGAACTTGGAAATCCAAGGCAAATAGCAAGTCTTTTGAGTGCCATAGCCACTAAGCTCCAAGGGCTACAGAGCGCCATCAAGCACCACGGGCCCACCAAAAAAAACCGGCCTGGGTGGTGGGGGGAGGATTTGCTCCCCATTTCCATGTTGTGGGGCATGGCCATTGGTCCCCATTCGGTGTGGCCGGTGACCCGGCTCTCAACTCAGGCTTAAGTCGTAGGGCCCCACTGGTCCACACCGGAATGGGGTTCCAATGGCCATGCCCCCATACATCATAACCATATCACTTTGGGCCAATATCCCAAGCTTTGTTTCTGAAGTCTTTATGTGATGTTTTTCATGGTGTTGGGTATTTTATCTTCTTTGCTACTCATCACTAATTAACAATAATATTAAAATATGATATCTCAAGAACTTAGTGATGTCATTCATCAAATTATAATCTTACTAGGTTTATGATACAAACATCATAACCATATCCCTTTTAATAAATATGTTTTACATGTTCCCTTAAAGTGGGGACACAAAAATGAGTGCAAGCCATACATGTGACATGACTATGATAGAGAACCTCAATAAATAAATACAAAGAGCCCACCCGAGCCTACAAGTGAAAATTTTATAAAATGAACTCCACTACATCTCTAATGAAAAGCGGATATGTGACAAGTTGTCATTTATTTTTGACATATGGATGATGATGATGACGGAATATAGATAATGACGATGACGAGCAAAATGACAAAAAAAAGTAAATAAAAGTGCAATGCTAATAAAAGTTTTGTGTTTATCGGCTATCAACTATAGATTTATTGTAACATAAGAACCTTATGACAAAAGACACATTATGCATCAACTACAAAGCCATTAAGATATATGAACCTTATGATAAAAGAAGACCTTGTCTATTTTTTTTTTTTAAATAATTATGCAATAATTGAATAAGGCGCCTACCTAATAATGACTATTGTAGATGGGACATTCCACTTACATAAATGGTTTCGAATAATAATAACACATTATAAAAATATGGCACGAAAATCTATCAAAAAATAAGATCACAAAAAAATGCACCTGTTTTCTTGATTTTATTGTCTTTACCTTCTTTTTCTGCTCAAAACTAGTTAGCGACCAAAAACTCTTCACTGTAGCCTGAATCTCTACTTGATTTGTGAGGATCAAAGGAATTAGCTGCTTCCCTTGTAGAGAATCAACATTTCCTGATTCCTCGCTCTCTATTATTCTTATGGATGCAAAAACATTTGCAGTTCTTAAACAGGGATAGAGATCTACTTGTTATTTTATTTGTGGGCTTTCTGTGGATATTTGGTCCCCCTTCCTAATTCTCCAATTTTTTCTTGACAATTACTTTGTTCAAGCGTACTCTTTTGTCCCAAGTTGTGTGGAATTTGAAACAGAGATTATTGATTTTTGGTTGGAAGAATGTATTGGAAGAATAGAATAGAATAGAATAGAATAGAATAGAATAGAATAGAATGTATTGGAAGCAAAAATACTTTAGTTACTGTGGCCTTTTAGGTTTATTGTGATTAGATAGAGGAGAAGGTTATTGCAAGCTTTATTATGATTAATTTTGGTTGGTTATTCTCAGATCTTGGTATGGATCTTCTCGGAATTGTAATTCTCTATCTAAGAATGTTTTGCTTCAGTATTTCAACAATTTGTGAGGTATTCTAGTTCTCTCAATCGTTCTACCAAGATTCCCTATTTTCTCTTCGAGTTTTTTTCTCTTTTCGACTTTCCCCTTACTTTGCCTGCAGGGGAGAGATCTTTTGTTGAGATCACCTAAATTTTTTGTCTGCGGATATGAAAAGCCTTTTAAATCTAAACCCCAAAACGTTCCCCTTCTTCCATTGTTTTCTGGCACTTCGAAAGGAGGATCAAGACCCTGCTTCAAATTTAAAAGAGATCTCGTCTAAATTCGCCAATTTCATCCCTTTTGGTGGTTTTTGTGACTTGCTCTGCTTCAAAAAGTAATGGATCCTATATCTGATCACACTCGAGTTTGAAATAACCCTATGATCTTCGAAAAAATTTGTTGTTCTTTTGAAAGTCAGTAAAGTTGGGACTAGTATTAAAAAGCTATGGTCTCACTTACTCTCTCTTCACAAAGGCCTTTCAGTCAATGACATGTATTGATTAAGCTATTCTTATATTATGATTGAACGTGGAAGTCAGAGGCCTGCTAATTATTTTCTCCAAAGAGGTATTCTTGTCTACAAGAATTTTCATCTCTCCTTTCTTAAATGGAATCCTAAACTCCCAATTGCAGACCTAAATAATTTATATATAGCCTCTACTGCTCTTCATGGTTTAACTCCAATTTATTGGAATGAAGATCCTTTCAAAACTTTATTCAACTCCATTGGTTTCTATGTTTCTACAGTGTGTGCTCCTTATAAACCTCACGTGGCTTATGTTCAGTTGGATCGTAACAAAGCCATCCCAACATCTATACCTTTCATTGATTGTTTTAGCCAAAATTCTTCTTGGACTTTATATGGGCTGGATTACCTCCAAATTCCTCTATTTGTTGTGCAAGGCATTTTTGGTATGCAGATTGCAAGTCAAAAGAGAATCAAAAGGAGAGTCCTATGCATTCAATGTGGAGGATAATGAACAAGTCCCTGTCATGAGGGCTTCAATATAATAGAACCTATCTCTTTAAGGAAAAAGAAGAAGCTCCCTTTTGGAATAAGATTAATGGAAAAGAATAGAAAGAGAACATCGGAGATCTCCAGATTTAGCTAAAAGGAAACCATTACAAATGGTTCTACTGTTACTTATCAAATATCAGAAGCAGAAAGATATAAAGCCAAGGGTAAAGCCAAAGTTGGTTTTACAAAGAATTACATCTTTGATCTTCATTCAACCTTAACTCAATATGCAAGTGACTCAACGTTCCAGCAGAACAGAAAACTTGTTGTTAATTCTTCAAGGTCAAATTGGAAATTTGTCTACTTGTAATCCTTCAAAAGACATGGGAGATTCATTAACCAAGTAAATACAGAACAAATGCTCATTACAAACTAATGAGTCTAACAAAAGCAAGGTTTATACTGGTAACAAAAATTTACCTGTCACAACATCCTCTGAGGATGATGAAGAGGTAATTTGTTCTAATCAATTTACTGTATTTGCTAACCATCATGCAAACCAATTGAATTTACTGCAATCTGCTTGATATATGATGTATATCGATATACAACGTATACAGTCAGACTTGAATGTATAATTAGGGTGCCAATAGTAGCACCATTTACTGTACTCTAAAGAGTTTCAATCATGATAAACTCTCTTGGATCTGATGGCTTTCCTATTGAGTTCTATTTGCATTTTTGGGATAATATTAATTATGATTTCATGGCTTTTATTAGAGGGTTTTAGTCCTCAAAGTACTTACATCCTTCCATTGCAAGTGCTTCATATCTCTTATTCCTAAGGTTGACAAAGCCTCTAAATTCTTGGATTAGAGACCAATTTCTTTGACTAATTCTACTTATAAAATTTGTGCCAAAATTATTGCCTCAAGAATTAGGGGCTTTCTTCACAATATTATCAATGTGAATCAAGCTGCTTTTCTTCCTAGTAGATTTATCTTGGATAATTATATTGCTGCTATGGAGGTCTACATTGGAATAAAATTTTAAATCAAGATTGTATTCTTCTTAAACTTGATTTTAAAAGAGCTTTTGATACAATTTGATGGAATTTTGTTAATTATGCAATGATTAAGCTTGGCTTTCATTCTAATCTGATTTACCTTATTCTATGCTTAAAAAAAGATCTAATTCTATTATCTTGGTAAATGGCTCTCCTACTTTATACTTTCCTCTTGCTGGGGGGTCAGACAGGGGTACCCTCGTCTCTTACACCTTATTTGTTTCTTCTTGTCGTTGAGTTGCTCATAAAGGCTAGTCTTCATACCAAAAGCACAGGAACATTATTGGCCTCAATCTGCCAAATTCTGAGAACCCGTTTAGTATTTTACAATATGTTGATGATACCCTATTTTCTTAAAAACGTTCCTAATAACATTTCTTCCTTCTTGAACATCTCAAGTGATTTTAGTGCTGCTTATGGAGTTTTCTAAATCTTGTTAAATGTACTATTGTTGGGGATATTCTTGGTCAAATTCCACGGATTAATGTTATCAGCACCTCTCAAGCAACCAAGCTTTTAGGTATGCCATTATCCCTAAATAACCTCTTCACTGGTAATTGTTTTGTAAAGAAAATTCGTGCCAAACTAAACATTTTCAGAAATAGCCTCTCTTTAGCTGGTAGAACAATCATTGCAAATTCTGTTTATGCTAGTTCTCATATTTATTGCTCTTCTGCTTTGGTTGCTCCTGCATCTGTGTATAGGCAAATTGAAAAGATCATAAAGAAATTTATATGAAATGGTCATAATATGGTCAATTGGGAGACTATTGCTAAGAATAAAAAGGATGGTGCTCTGGCCTGCAAGAATTTACATACATAAGCTCAAGCTTTAGCTGGTAAGTTTGTTTGGAAAGCCTTGAAATGCTCTGCAAGTGCAACCTTTATTTTCATTAATTAATGGCTATCTAATAGCAAATCTATTGTCATCCTTCTTACACTCATGAACCTCCAAATTCAGCTTTTTGTGACTTCAATCTAGCCTCCAATATGTCCCCTTTAAAGAGAAATATCTGAAAAGCTTGGAAAGTTATTTTCTCTGCCTTCACCTACACTTCTGTCAACATTATCCATCTCTACATGCCTATCTTCTGGTCTCCTTTAAAAAGTGGAGGTCTTGTGGTTTGAATTCTTTGGGTGATTTCCAGATTAATGGTCACTTGATTACTTGGTCTAATTTAAAAAGAAGAATTTAGAGTATTGGCTTAGATAAAAGAATTTTCATTCATGTAAAAGGCAAAGTTGGTGATTTAACCCCCTCTGGTGGTTGCAATACTAATTTAGACTGGTGTTCTAACAATAAGCACTATTATAAAGTTTCTTCTATTTATGATTTTCTGAATCAAAATGCAAGCCTTGTTAAATCAGCTAACTCTTGCAACCTTGATGTTGCTGGCACTAAATCCTTGATTGCTAATATATGGAATTCATACACTTCTAAGACAATCTCCTTCTTTATATGGCTAATTGCAAACAAAAATGTTCCTTGTCTGGAACTTTTTGCTAAAAGAGGTCCTAGTCTTTCTCCCAATTGTCCTTTGAGTTGTAACAAGTTGGAACATATGGAGCACAATTTCTTCTGCCGCAGATTGATTCCCTTTTGAAGATGGGGTGAGCGTAATTTTGGGGTCTATGATAGAAGTTCAATTTTCAAGCTTGCTCAAAATGACAATATTTTCAAGAATACTATTGTATTTCTTGCTCTTTGGAATATCTGGAAGTCGAGAAATAGGTGTTTATATGATCATAAAAGATTCTCTCTAACATAGATCAAATTACATCTAAAATGTGATACTGAGGTATGTGCAATAGCTCATAGAAATATGTTTGCTGATAATTACGACAGGAATTGGAATGAACACGGAAACTATATTGGTTATTTTAAGTTCTTTATTTCAAATATCGTTTTTAGTGGATAGAATACATGGAATTGTGTAGAGGATATGATAAGAGGAAATTTGATAAGTCTTCTAACATGACAGAGGTTCAGAAATATGGGGATATCAAAGAATATGCACATCAGGTTCTGTTTCCTCCTCACAATCATTGGACTGTAGGGCAAAAGTATGCTGATGGGGTGCAAAAAAATGCAATGCAACACCCACTCCCCAAAGACTCCAACACCCAACACCTGCCAGCTCCAAGACTTTTTCCTCATAATCGCCATGCAATTCGGACTCGCATGCAAATTTCAAAATGTAATTTGGGATATTGAATATAATTAGAGAAAAACCTTATCTTCCCCGGCAGCTAGCTTTGGTAAAACAAAGAAGAATTTCTTAATTAAGCTGACGATGGGACTTTTCTTTATTTTACACGGGCTATGTAATTCGATCCTACATGCAAAATTGCAGGATCAAATTTGGGATATTGTATGAGTAATTAGAGAAAACCCATTTTTGTAGCAGTTTTGGTACAGTGAACAATTTTTTAATTCAACCCAAATTAAGCTAAATCAGATGGGGCTTTTTAGATTTCCATAATCGCTATGCAATTCGACCCTATATGCAAAATTTCAGGGCCTAATTTGGGATATTGAGTGAATAATTGGAGAAAAGCCATTCTTGCAACAATTTTGGTAAAACAGTGAAGAATATCTTAAGTCAGCATAAATTAAGCTAAATTAGATGGAGCTTTTAAGCTGAATATGGTCGAAATGACAATCCTACCTTGCTGGAAAAGTTTTATGAAAAGATATGATGGATTGAGCAACTAATTGGAGATTCACATGCCAATTTGGAGTTTGGGTCATTTCTGCGCATAGGCCAGACTCCAATCTGAAGAAATCGATGTTAATTTGATGGAAAATTCGAGCTGTACAGAACGATTCTCGGCTAAAGAGTCCTCTTAGTACATGAAGGGCATAAGAAAATGCACCCACCAGCATTAAAAAAAAAAAAAAGGGTGCTAAAAGCATGCATCCGGACGGGTGCTTTTGCACCCCACCAGCATGCTAGAAGATTAGGGATAATGAGATTTGCAAAGCTAGAGAAGGAAAATACAAGGGAAGTTGTGCATCATTAAAAGTCATCATTATGAGTTTACTGAAAGGCAATTTGTTAGATACATGGAAATGTTCTATACTCACAGAATGTTAGTTGGTGCATATGGCACTCTTTCGATTCTAATAGTTCAACAAGATTTTTATAGGTTGAATAAGAAATCATTTATGGATGGAAGACTCATATGTTATGGGAACAGCTGACACTTATCCTGCAACAGAGAGCTGAAATGGTCTTTGAGGTTCGTTTTGCCAAGTTGTTTTGATGGATAGATATATAGAGGATGAGGACATAGAGGAAACTCATAGGGTTAGATACATTGTCTGTGATTTACGTTAATGGTAAGAGTGTGTATTGCTTGATGACATCATGTGGGTGTACCATGTCATCGGCAACCTTCGACGGAGGATTAAGACTGGTGTCCTCTATGATTTGGCCGAGTACTATATGGATGATTCCCTCGACTTCTCTACTTTTGAGTTGCCAGTACCAGTTTAACAGGTGTTGTCTTACAAATAGGATGAGTGGAATTTGGTAAATATCCTCCTCAAGTTACGACACCTTCTACGACAATGGCCCTCATCGAAACCGTCGAAGGAAGCATTTACTGCTATGGGTCCTCATGTTCCAAATATAAATAGTGTTGATAATTCTATGGAACCGGACGAAGAGGTCCAGGACTCCCGGTCGAGGAAAAACGAGAAGTCAAGGAAGAGGAGCTCGCGGTCGATCTTGACAAGGAGTTCAAGAGTCAACCTCATTCAAGAGGTATGTGTTTCATTCGATGTTTGACATTTGGTTACAGTTTATGCATGTCTTGGCAACTTAAGTCTGCATAGCTACTTAGTCCATGCATTCAAATTATAAAACTTCTATAGTACCAATCTTTCCTCTTGAAGAGTTATACGGACATTCTTTCCTAGGCCTTGCTCAAGATTATGTAGTAATAGGCAGTGATTCTCAATGAGAAAATGGAACAATGGTATCAAGTTATATTAGCGATTCAATATGCAAAGTTGTATGATCTTTTATACAGACCTCTTCAAGTCATATGATCTTTTACATAGACCTCTTCAACTAATGCTTTCCTTGGAGCATTTAGGTGTTATATTAAGCAATGCAATTCTTCACCTAGCATTCGGGTCTATAGATATCGTTGTATTTGCATCATCTAGATAAGTTCCCTTAACTTATTCTTCTTAAGTGATGTTGTAATGTTTCATGCCACACAGTGAATGTGCTGCAAATACTTATTGCGAGGCTCATGACATGTGCAAAAAAGCTTGCATGCTATCGCAATATTAGAGAGAACTATAGGCATGAGGAGCTTGGTCAAAACTGTCAGCAAATGAAGCGTTTAGAATGCTCTACCCCTAGCCTTAATATAGATAGTAGTAGAATGTATCAAATGAATTGGAATTTGCTCTGAGATCATTTTTCTCTCTAACGATTTGCTTTTAAAATATTTGTAAGTAAATAACCTAATTAGGCTAATTAGGTTATTAGTTAGAAAAAGTCAACCAACTAGGCAGTGCCATCTGGCCCAAATCGGCTGGACAGGGGGAACTTGCCAAGTTTGGAGGGAAAATTGGGGTCCTACCCCCAATTCTGCCCCAAATTGATATGGGGAGAGTTGGAGGAAGGAGGAGCTATCAGGTGCTGTGACTAGAAGAATATGGAGGCCTTTCATGACAATGGCTCTATCCAAGAGACCGGTTAGTCCCTAGATAGTCTGTGCTTCAGCTAACACACTTTGATTAGATGGAATGGTTAATTTCTCTTTTATGTGTTACTAAGTTGATGATGGATACTTTGATTATGATTGTGTTCTCTCTTTCTGTTCTCCTATCTTTGTATCTGGGGTTAAGGGAGGGTAGAGACCTAAAAGCTTTCTATCTTTTTGTGTTTTGTCTTCCTATGTTCTTAAGTAGTTACTTACTCGATTTTTAAAATAGACGAGTTGCTTAAATTGTAGGCTTGTTTTGATCTAATAGTTTGTAGTTTATAGAAGGGTCGCTTTAATCGTAGGCTTCTTTTCATCTAGCAATTTGTAGTTTGTAGATGGTTTGCTTTTTCACTCTGCCTCTAGAAGATGGTCCTTTGTTTCATGTTTGTTTGTAAAAGATTGTTCTCTTTTTTATGTTGTTGTTCTCTGCTTCTCTCTGGGTTTTTGTTTTTTCTTGTACCATTTCGTTTTCCCTCATTGTTATCATCTACTGCTAATGAAACGTTCTAAAAAGCATCAAGGATCTTACTTAGATCCATTTATCCATTGTGATGCGAACAGAGTTTGTGGATTGGTTCCTAGATGTTTTCAAAATCTGGGAAACATGATGTCTAGCTAGATCCTAGTGATGTTATGTTGCATAATCATTGACATATTTTTTATTAACTGTCTCCTGGCTTTGTACAGTCCAATTTCTTTTGCTTAGCTATGTGCTACAACAATAACAGATTTTGGCCTATAGTCTTCTAAACAGTCATCGGGCTAGTTTTTATTTTTCCTTTGCCATGTTTAGCCCCCGTTTCTATTTTTCCTTTGCCATGTTTAGCCTTAGAGCATATTTTAAATGACTAGTTTCTATTTTTCCTCTGCGCAGAATTCGCCCAAGCGAACCCTGAACCCCGGTCAGTACGGCGGGCCCCTAAACCAAGTTTAGGGTTTATGCTCAGCATGTTACGGCGGCAGCATGCTATGGCGGCTGCCATTAGGGTTCCTGGCTCACATAACTGTTGGAATGTGACAATAAGATGACTCATAGTTATTCTAGCCGTTGAGAGTAGATAGATTCTGTTGTGGCATTTAGTGATTGTTCCTAACTTCAAGGAACTGGTCTATTTGTATTCATTTTGATAATGAACTAGGGTGATTTGCTTCTTTGATACTGCGCTTCTCCTTTCCCGTTTATCAATATGGTATCAGAGCGGGTGGCTCTTGAGATCAAAGAGCTTTAGGAAGTGAAGGAAAGAGTGGCAGCCTGGAGGTCGTGGTCATGGCCTTGCAAGGATGCTGATGAAGGACCAGGAAAATCTTAGGTGGAACTACCTAAGGTATGTCGTTATTTGGTGTGCCTTATGGGAAGCGACCACCATGGTGGATATGGCATGTACGTTCGGGATGCATGTAGCATGGCAGGCTATAGGAACCCGAAAAGATTCCTGGTGTGCCTTATGGGAAGGGGCCACTATGGATATGACAATGAAGCTTCGGATGCATGTAGCAAGGCAAGCTATATGCCGGAAAGTTCCCATGAAGAAGCTAATGGCATCAAAGCCAGAGACACTGGAGATGGATTGTCACAGTGGATGGCAAGATAGCAAGCAGGTGCCTGAGACTATAGGCCAATATGAGATCAGCCCACTGACAAGAATCAGAAAAGATCCCACGAAGAGGTTGATTGCAGCAAGGAAGCCAGAAGAACCGTTGGTGGATTCTAACGGTAGATGGCAAGCCTGCGAGCGCGATCCCATGAAGAGGATAACGGCAGCTAGGAAGCCAAAAGAACTGTTGGTGGATTCTAACAGTGGATGGCAAGTCTGCAAGCACGATCCCAAGAAGAGGATATTGAAAGCAAGGAAGCCAGAAGAACTGTTGGTGGATTCTGACGGTGGATGGCAAGTCGGGAAGCACGATCCAGTGAAGAGGATAACGGCAGCAAGGAAGCTAGAAAAACTGCTTAGAGATTGTGGCAGTAGATGGGAGGTTTGCAAGCATGTGCAAGAGACGATAAGCACAGATTTTATGAAGAGGCCGATGGCAGCACGGAAGCCAGAAAACTTGCTGGGGGATTCCCTCAGCGAATGGCAAGTCTGTATGCATGTGCCTATGCCTGAGACTATAGCAGCAAGGAAACAAGAGGGATACGATTTGGATTTTGTCAAGCAAGTTCGAAGGCCAAGGTCGGAGGGTACTGGCAAGCCTCATTTGGAACCAGAGTGTTTAGCATCATGCATGAATTCGGCTCCAACTCTTGGCAAAGACATAGATGCTGGATTTTCTAACGGGAATACTGCCATGAGGAGGAGCATTGAAGGCAATTTTGGTGATGCAAGTAGTGCAAAGAGGACTATTTCACTAGACGAAAGGAGAGGATTTGGCAGGAACCAAATAGATGGGAAGGGCTGGAGTCTAGTCGAATTGCACTCTGATTCCTCAAGCTCCATGGATATGGAGAAATTTGTGAAGAAGTCAGCAAGCTTGTGGAGATACAATAGCCCCTTCACACAGATCATGACGAGGGCCGTCTACTTCTGCTGCCCAGGCATGTTCCATTCAATAAAGGGAATGGAGGAAATTGGCCAAGTCGATCATTCTGTTAGTAACAATGCAAACACGGTATTGTATATTGCTTTTATAATTTTTGGAGTTCATGAAAGTGGAATGCTGGTTGTTGAACATGGTAGAGAAATGCAACGGTTTGGTTTTGCAAGGAATCCCCATAGTTTGTTTCATCATGTGGCATTTTATTTTGATTACCTGCATGAGCTTGAAGAACTTGTAGAAGGCTGTCAGTTATGTTTGGCTTTCAATGTTGTGAGGAAAAACGTCAACAAGGACAACTTCATGGTGAAAAGATTACCTCAGAATTTGTCTAGTGTAGAGACAGCTATCAAATCATGCTTGGAGCAAGTGAACAACATCAGTTCAGAACTTGAGAAGCTAGTAGTTCTACTCTCTCACCAATACACAGAGGCCAACCTTTCCTTTGCTGGGTTAAAAGGGCGTAACTGTTTTGTGGCAGAGGTTCTTGGAAAATGTGCCAATAATTTGTTGTGGGATCTTTACTTGTCCTTATTGAAAAAGCATGACACATATGCAGGTGGCAATCCTGTTGAGGAGAATGAGTTTGAGTCAGAAACATGGCTTTCAAGCAGCGACAAAACAGTCCAATTTGAGGAACCATACATTGGGAACGAAGGACCTACAAAAGGGTACTATTATTACCTTGCTGCTCTAGTCATATGGCCCAGGTTTCTAAGTGTCAAGTTTCTTTCTATAAGCAGTTTAGTTAGCCTCATAAAAGGAGCAGAAGATGATGAAGTAAATGCTAAAGGAGACAAAAATAGTATGGATGTTTCAGCCAAAAGTGTTCGTGCAAATTTTGCATTAGAATTTTCAAAAACAAAAGTAGAGATGAAGGCTAATTTCATGTTATCAGTACAAACTGCTTCTCCTGGGCAAGCTATCAGGAAAAGCTCCAGGGTAATTAGGAGACGAGTCTTTGATGATGGTCTTAATGGGGAAACATCTTACTGGCTGGATGGAGATCCTGTATCACAGGTGCAACCACAAGCACAAAGCTTTTATAATGCTCTTGAGACTTTTGAGGACGTACCTACTAGTGGAGTTCGTAGTAGCATTCAGCCAGAATGTGCAGATTGGATTTTGATCATCAATAGTGATGATTCGGCTTTAAATCAGTTTGAGATGGCAGAACCTACTAAGGATTCATCATATGGTAGGCTCAAGTCTTCTGAGCCTGAAACAAATAGAAAGGATTCATCTAACATGGAAAACTTTGTAGCTGCGGGTGGAGTAAAGGGGATGTTTAAGGTGCCTGGTGAATCATCAGTTGATCCAGATTCTCTTGTTCCTTTTGATCTTTGGCCTTCTCCAGTAAGAACAGAAGAAAGTACAAGTATTCTGGCTTGCACGAGACATGCATTATGGGCAGGTTGTTTTGTGATACAAAAGGCGATGACCGCGGCTAGTAATGGCAAAAGGAACCAGTTGGAAGATGTTGATGCAGCTGCATTGGCATCAGTAACCATGCTATCTACATTGTGCATATCAGTAGATGCTGCAAACAAGATTGTGTATAGTGCATATAAAGATGAGAAGGTGATAATATGGCCGATGGAGGTGGATGTTCTCAAAGGCAGAATGCCAGACCCTGTTTTATCATGGAACGGTCATCGTGGTCCCAAATTTTTAATGACTATAACTTCTTTAATGGTAAGGTCTCACATGGATCTTCAAACCAGAGGTATAGCAGCAGGAGCAGATGTGGCTGCAGCTTTTACCATGCAAGACGAGCATCATTTTAAGAGGTTATTCAGGATTGGAAGGGCTATATTTGGATTGGACAATTTTCCAGGTATTTTTAATGCATGTGGCATTAACGTAGCAGTAGCAGACGTTGAACCACCTTGGTGGGAACATTATAGTTGGATGGTACATTGGAAACATCATATAAATGTAACTGGTTTTAACGGTCCAGAAGAAAGCAAGCAGGAGAATATGTCATTCGGGTATACTTCAAGATGCAAGGGGGGAGAAGATAGCAAAATGTATATGCGCAGTAGTATCATGCATCATGAAGTGGAGGACCATAGACTTAAGATTGCAACAGGAGTATTATATGCTGAGAGAAACCAACAAGCTATTGTTAACCGTGATAGCCTTCTGCAAAGTTTAAAGAGCAGCGCATAACCAGCATTTGGTGGAAGCAATTTGGTTGGAACAGCTTAGGAATTGGCATGTGCATTGGAGAAGTTATCTGGAGACTTCCATGATAAACAGAAGGTCTGCTTCATGAAGCAAAGAGAAGCGCCACAGTTTTTCTTCATTCTCACGTTGGCTGCTTGACAAACCGTTTCTGCTTCATCATGCAAAGGGGAGTGCGTGATTTTCTATTTCATGATGCAGGGGGGAGGTACAAACTAAGCTTGGTGCAGTCCCACATTCATCTTGGTAGACATAAAAGTGGAGTTTGTTTTGAATTGGCTTAGGGGGAGTGCGTCACAAAGTCTCTTTCATAGAAACTGGTCAAAATTCGTATTGCAGATGCAGAAAGTTTCCTTCTTGAGTTCCAGCTTCTTATAGTCATCTTCTTGAGGGGGAGTGTTGGAATGTGACAATAAGATGACTCATAGTTATTCTAGCCGTTGAGAGTAGATAGATTCTGTTGTGGCATTTAGTGATTGTTCCTAACTTCAAGGAACTGGTCTATTTGTATTCATTTTGATAATGAACTAGGGTGATTTGCTTCTTTGATACTGCGCTTCTCCTTTCCCGTTTATCAATAATAACAGTGGCCTGGCTCACAGAACAGCAGCCTGGCTCACAGATCAACGCCTTTTATTTGTTGTGGTGCTACAACTTTGCCGTTCTACAAGATAATCTGTGCATATTCCAGCAACTTGTGCATAATCTAGGCATAATCTGTGCATCTTTGCAGAATCTGTCCATCTGTGCATAATCTGTGCATATGAAGCAAAGGATTGCAAGGAAGATTCTTACTGCTACAAGGACGATCTGGCCTGTAACATATATGTTTTGTGAAGTGTTTTGCAAGCAAGGTACAGCTCCCATGCTCGGATCTCTGATATCAAATGCTCTGAAGCACGATCCAGTTCTTGGGTCCATGCTGGTATGAATTCAAGTCTTCATTCTTGTCGTCATGAGTCAGTTCAATGATGTTACCAGAAAAGAGCCCTGCAGTAAAATTAAAAAGGGCCAAAATTATCAGGCTGGAATCGGCAGAGATGATAAGACATGTTTGATCAGAGGGCTTTGAAATAATGTTCGATCAGGTTTTAGGGCTTGAAATAATGGAGTAAGGGAAATGCTACCGGGGTTCAGGGTTCGCCTGGGCGAACCCGGTAGGAGGCGCCATGCAGGATTGACGGCCCCCGCCCAGTCCACCACGTCAATTGCGGGTTCGCCTGGGCGAATGCGACGGGTTCGCCTGGGCGAATTTCTGGGGTTCGCTTGGGAGAACCCGGTTGGCCTGACGAGTCAATTTCGGGAGCCTAGCCTTGGAACATTTTGTAGCAGATTTGACCTGCAGATCCGGACCATATTTAGCAGATTCGGCCTGTAGATTCGGAATTCATGCATTGGATTTTGATTTTTCCTTTGTCCTCTATCATGCCAAGGCTCTATCTGGTCTTGCTCTTGCTTCAAGCAAAGACTTTCAACCCAACAAATTTTTCCGTATGAGATATCTTGGTAGGCATGCACCATGCCGATAACTGCTTTTAAGGCCCGTTAATCCGGCCAAATTTTGGTGTTCTTAGAATAATAGGAGCCTTTTGGCAAAAAAGGCCAAGCTTCGATATCCGCTTTTGGATGCATCTTTGTGGAATTGTTCGGTGTAAATTTATCTTGTATCCAAGCTTTAATGATGAATCGGCAACATGGTTGAGGGATGTGTTAATCGGCAATTTGACAATCGCCTTTCTTCTATATCTTCTCTTACCATTAAAGACAAAATCGCCTGCAGCGATTCGGCCGTTTTACGGTTCAACAAAGATATTTTTCCATATCGAGCCATTAGGATTTAGTTACAATTTTATACTTACCATATTTTACAATCTCTTTCAAGTGCTTGCTTGAGTCTCAGAAGCCTCTCGCCGCACAGATTTTCGATTCCCCAATCGGCGGTTTTGCCAAATTTATAGTCGGAAACTCCCCTTTGTCCTTCCGATGCTTGTCCCCTATCTCGTTCTTGTTCAGCTTCAACTTTTACATAAAATAATCTACAGAGACGTTGCTCACATGATATATGCAGCTTTATGTGGAGCTCATAGACTATTTATGATTTATGCGCTTTTGATCCCATACGGTTTAGTCCCAAAAGAACAAGGTCTCTTGCGCGAAGGGGGTTGCCCTCCTCGTGACCCGAGAGTGAAATGGCTTAAATCACACTTCAAAGTCATGTTTCGAAAGCATATACTTACGACATATACTTGGAATATGCCACAAACCCACATGGATGAGGGTTTTTCCCTTAGGGGCAACCCAAAAAACTGGACTCAAACATATCAGTGGAATGTTATTTCCATGCCCAATTCATAATTCATAAGGCAAGGCATTCAAATACGCTAATAACTCACAAATTGAATGTTGCCCATCTGAGCCAAAAGGAAAGACCCCGAGGACCTGCATGTTTATAGAATCTGACAATGGTATCAGAGGAACAGTATGTCCCACTCACAAAAAATATCATTGTCAGAAGAACTGTAAATTTTGATAAAAACACATTTGTGTTAAAAAGATGCATCTCCATAATTGAATGATATGAACCACAAGATGAAGAAAATGAAGAGGCACATGATGCACTATACAATAACAACACCCTTTCTAATGCATCACAACATGCACCTGACACAACCATTGATGATGCAGCGGACCTAGGTGCCTGAGGAGACAGATCTAGATGATAATGAAGACCTGACTGCAGTTCCCTTTAGAAGGTCTACTAGACCTAAAAAGGTTATAGATAAGATGCATGCATACTTAGAATCAAGATCTGAGAAAACTTCCTTATACATTGCCTTCTACAACAATGTGATCATTGATGAGCCAACACGTTACAAGGAAGCCATGAACAGTTCCAGGAAAAATGAATGGAGCAAAGCCATGCAAGAAGATTTCGTCATGGCCTGCTTCATGATTTATGATGCCCACAAGATCCCTACAGTCATCTGTCACGTGATGAATTTCTCCATTAGCTTCTTTTGATTCCGTGCAATAGACAAAGTTTTCTGCATGTTCCAAACCGAGCTACAACTTTAAGCCCAAAAAATGAGAAAATTTCTAAGACATCCTTACTACTAAGAATGACAGATGCACCTAAATGTTCCACGAAAGGCATTTTTGCATTTCCGCAGCTTTTGGGACTGCTTAGTGTGCCTAAACAAACAAAGAAATGTCATTGTAATTTGGAACCAAGAATACTTAAAAAAAATAAAGTCATCGCTTGATTCAGCATCTGGATCGCTCTTTGCCGTGTGTGTGCACATCTCAAATGCCACTGGCCTCATACCCAAGCAGTTAAATTCTTCATTTTCAGGGAAGACATCTAATCCAGCACATTCACCAAAAGATCTTTCAACTACACCTGATATTACAACAGGAATGTCAACGGACTCCTCCATTTCCCTTTTGGCTTGGTCCACTACCAAGATCTCCTCTGGAACTTCATCTTGAAGCTCTGTATTTTCATCAAGTACCATAGCACAATCATTTACAGCATTTGCTGTTTGTACATCCAAACTCAAAGCAGTATGTTTGTACCATAGCTGCATGAAGCCCGACCCTCTAAAACACGCCATGAAAAGATTCCCTAGATTCTTAACATTCTACAAAGATTCCCCTAGATTTAAAGATTATCCCAAGGTTCCTTTAGATTCTGCGATATTCTATGTAGATTCTTCAAGATTTCCGTAGATTCTATAAAGATTTCCCTATATTCTCCGAAATTTTATCAAGATTCCTCTGGACTCTCAAAGATTGTATAAAGATTTCCTATCCAGGATTCCCTTAAGATTTTCCAACACAGTAAAAATTTCCTAAGATTCCATACGATTATATAGATTTCGCAAGATTTGCTTAATATTCCCTTTAAGTTCTCTAAGATCCTCTGAAATTCGCCTAAGATTTTCCAAGACTCTCTGAGATTCCCTAAAGATACCATGGGATTTTATTACGATACCCTTCGATTCTCCCAATTGTCAGATATTATTAATCTCTTATAACAAATAACATGTATACAGATGTCTCATCCCCTTTTGGGCAAAAGTGGCAGAAGAGTGGCAATGTTTTTTTCCATTGAGTTTGAGTTAATATCTTGTACATAATTGGTTATATTTTTGAGCCATTGCATGGAAATTGTTTATGTTAGCATGGAAATTGTTTATGTTTTGGTTATTGAGTCTACAACTTTAAGTCAATCATTATGTAGAGACATTTGCATTTCTCGACTTTTCTTTTTCTATGAAACCTCGAATTTGTTTTTGGGGTTCAACAAATGTGATATTGCAAAATAGCACTCTCATTGACACAATGTTACCTTTTGAGTAGTGATAAATTTTTTTACAAAAAATCATATATTCTCAAGCGGCATCTTTCTAAGGGTGTAAACTAAATTTCAATGGATAATTTAGCAATAGAAATCATATAGGGTTGGCATTATGATGGCACGCACATGCATTTGTATTTAGTTTGGTTACAATGCTGGAATATTGATATCACAGATCTACGCACACAAGCTGAAGATCCAAGTTGAAGAATATCTAAGCTATGAACAAACACACAAGGCCGCATGGTAGATCCTATGATTGTATATTCACCACAACAATATCTTCTAGACTATTTGCCCTTGACACTGATTTGTTTCAAGGGTTCCTCTTATTTCAGGACATGCAACAAGCAACAATAAGATTGATACATACTCTAAAAATTATCCGTTATCGTTTCAAGTAAAACAATGTCCTGAGGATGCTGGCATACTTACATTCGACCCCTGGAATTGCATTTAAGGTCTATTCGAGACCTTGCAAGCTCCTTCAAATGCATATGTTCGAAAACTTAGTGTTTATTCCAACTTACCATGCTGTGCACAAGTTGCAATGTGGCATTCCAAAGAATGAGATTTTTCTCGGGAGAACTCATCTGTCTTTTCAAGCTAGGCATCTTGTGCCTAGCCTGATAGTAATCAAATGTTTTGAAAAGATGCAATATAAAAGCATATCTCCAAACGATTTGTATCTTGAACTGCCATTTGCCATTTGACATTTCCTCCTAGACAACAATGCATAGAAACCTAGAATCGGACATCAAATGACAATTTTTTCTGGATCATTCTCAAACTTACAATGACACAACAAAGCAAGAAATGAAATTTGAAGAATGGAAAAAGGAAGACAACATGACGACTTAAAACGCGGGGGAAGAAAGGACATGCCTCGCTGAGGGGGCAGATCGATTCAATGACTGGATTGAAGCGATTGACGCAATGATTGAATGGGAGAGAATGCCTTTCCTTAAGGACCGTATCACAAAGAAAGGGCTGCGACAAATAACTCGCAATCATGCATTGCAATGTCAAGGTAGGCCCAACATATGCTCGTTTTTCAAACCGCACAAACTTCACACCTTTTATTGAAAAGCTTCGACATTGAGTTGCCGATTTATGGAATTTGATGATCATGGCATCCACTATTTATATATCATGCTTCAACATTCTGCAACAAAGAAGCGCAGAGTTAGAGTAATGCTATTAACTAGGTAAACCAAAAGAGTCCTTTCCCCGAGATGCAAATGCAAGCTTTACATCGAGAAAAAATGGCGATGCGACTTTTAACTGAATCCACCAACTAAAAATATCAAATGCAAAGGAGGGTGTAGAAAAACCTTGGGATTATTTGAATCTAGCTATTTCCAAGTGAATAAATGAAACCTGCATATAAAATTCTCTTAGAAGATATGCACATGCCATCTAGACTTCTATAAAATCATAAGCAAAAAGGTGAAAAGCAAAGGATTCTTCCATTTAGAACCATTTTACAACTTCTCACAATAAGTTTTAAGGCCATCAAACATTATTAGCATGGTCATGTAGTCAATATCTTAAGAAGAGACATTACAGGAAAGATTAAGCAGAACGTGCAATGAGTTGGTTGAGTTGGTCCAAATACACCGGCAAGATCAAGTTCTTTCAAGCAATAGTTAGCAGATCATCAATTTGATACTCTACCAAACACTGATTTGGTGGTCACAAACTGCATCAAATTCTCTCATTCTCATGGTGTTTAACAATCAAACACACTTTAAAGTATTTTTCCAATTAAGAGGAATAACTGTCATATCATCATACCTTAAATATTAAACTTCCTTGTCGTTGCTTCTCTTGGTTCCCGGAGGTTAAAATGGAGTCCGCAAAAGAGCACGATCACACTTAGCACATTGTCTAGACCAAGAAAACAACCTGACAAAAAGAGGAAAAAGAAGGACAATGCATGACATTTCTTCTCTGAATTCTAAAAAACCAACTTACCTAGCCCTCTTCAACGCCCTGCAAACAAAAAGCACAGAGATAGAGTAACAGCAGGACCTAGGTAAATTAAGAACTATCACACCCTGTACAAAATAGAAGATCCAAAAGAAACTGACCTGAGACGTAAAAGCCAGATTTGCACAACGTGGAGTGGAAACAAATGCCGAGATTGAGATCCAATGACAAATCCAAACACCGCACTCCCCGTGGCAAAATCGTAAACAACAAATATAATTCGCACCTTGTAGCCTAATTTTTTGCGCCGCCGGACAAAAGTGCAATCTTCTGCTCATGCCGGAATCATCTTCACCACTTCCATTTGCAGAACATTCGCCAAAGTACACTTGAGATGATCCTAGATGATCAAGCAGTCGGTCAGGGGACTTAGGAAGAAAAAAATTAATCTCTTGTGCAAAGACCCTCTGATAAACAATTCAATTGTGTCTATTGCATACATTCATAAGAAAAATGGCAAGAACTTCAATAAGGTTCGAAATGAGAGCTCATGAAACAGAGCATTCTCAGACTAACAATGACACAACAAAGCAAGAAATGAAATTTGAAGAATGGAAAAAGGAAGACAACATGACGACTTAAAACGCGGGGGAAGAAAGAACATGCCTGCTGTAGGGGCAGATCGATTCAATGACGGATTGAAGCGGATTGACGCAACAGATTGAATGGGAGAGAATGCCTTTCCTTAAGGACCGGTATCACAGTAAAGGGCTGCAGAATAACTCTGCAATCATGCATTGCAATGTCAAGGTAGGTCCAACATATGCTCTGTTTTTCAAACTGCACAAACTTCACACCTTTTATTGAAAGCTTCAGACATTGAGTTGCTGATTTATGGAATTTGATGATCATGGCATCCACTATTTACATATCATGCTTCAACATTCTCGCAACAAAGAAGCCTGAAGTTAGAGTAATGCTATTAACTAGGTAAACCAAAGAGTCCTTTCCGAGATGCAAATGCAAGCTTTACATCAGAGAAAATGGCAGATGCAGCTTTTAATCTGGAATCCACCAACTAAAAATATCAAATGCAAAGGAGGGTGTAGAAAAACCTTGGGATTATTTGAATCTAGCTATTTCCAAGTGAATAAATGAAACCTGCATATAAAATTCTCTTAGAAGATATGCACATGCCATCTAGACTTCTATAAAATCATAAGCAAAAAGGTGAAAAGCAAAGGATTCTTCCATTTAGAACCATTTTACAACTTCTCACAATAAGTTTTAAGGCCATCAAACATTATTAGCATGGTCATGTAGTCAATATCTTAAGAAGAGACATTACAGGAAAGATTAAGCAGAACGTGCAATGAGTTGGTTGAGTTGGTCTGAATACCTGGGCAAGATCAAGTTCTTTCAAGCAATAGTTAGCAGATCATCAATTTGATACTCTACCAAACACTGATTTGGTGGTCACAAACTGCATCAAATTTCAGAAAATTAGTGGACAGGAAAATGTGAAAACCACATAGATAAATCCTATCAAACATCTATTCTCATTCTCATGGTGTTTAACAATCAAACACACTTTAAAGTATTTTTCCAATTAAGAGGAATAACTGTCATATCATCATACCTTAAATATTCGCTTCCTTGTCGTTGCTTCTCTTGGTTCCCAGAGGTTAAAATGGAGTCTGCAAAGAGCATGATCACACTTAGCACATTGTCTAGACCAAGAAAACAACCTGACAAAAAGAGGAAAAAGAAGGACAATGCATGACATTTCTTCTCTGAATTCTAAAAAACCAACTTATCTAGCCCTCTTCAACGCCACCAAAACAAAAAAGCACGTAGAGATAGAGTAATGTGGGACCTAGGTAAATTAAGAACTATCACACCCTGTACAAAATAGAAGATCCAAAAGAAACTGACATGAGACGTAAAAGCCAGATTTGCACAACGTGGAGTGGAAACAAATGCCGTAGATTGAGATCCAATGACAAATCCAAACACCGCACTCTCGTGGGCAAATCGTCAACAACAACAAATATAATTCGCAGCCTTGTAGCCTAATTTTCGCTGCCAGACAAAAGTGCAATCTTCTGCTCATGCCGGAATCATCTTCACCACTTCCATTTGCAGAACATTCGCCAAAGTACACTTGAGATGATCCTAGATGATCAAGCAGTCGGTCAGGGGACTTAGGAAGAAAAAAATTAATCTCTTGTGCAAAGACCCTCTGATAAACAATTCAATTGTGTCTATTGCATACATTCATAAGAAAAATGGCAAGAACTTCAATAAGGTTCGAAATGAGAGCTCATGAAACATAGCTTTTTTAAGAATTCTGTAGGGTTCTTGCAGAAAAGAAAGGTTAAGAGATGCACCTAATGTATCGCCAACAATATAAGAGGTCGGTTCCATAACCAGCAGATCCACCAACGATGATTTCTTTGGCACAGGAACTATGGATAATGGCATGGCTTCTTTGCCTGGCCTGAATCAAGTGATCTGAGAAAGAGGGCGGAGACTCGAGGATTGAATCCCTGTGTATAAGCTCCAGCCTTAATCCGTGCACAACGGAATGCCAAGAGAACAAGATACCTCTCCGGTTAGCCGGTTTCAAGAGCGGCTGCCCACCAACAGAAGTGACCGAGCATTTACAGCCAATCATAAGTTTTTAGCAGTCACCAGCATATCCTAGGGATATTCTAGCATATACCTAGGATATGCCAAAAGCCCACATAAACAAGGGTTTCCCCCCTAGGGGCAACCCAAAAATGTGAGGGCTGCTTTGCCCTTAAGTCAACTCGACCCTATCTAATTATTGAAGAACCTTTCATAAAACACAAGAAAGAATCTTGATAGTTCTTATGGTCTTCGTCCCAACTAGGTAATGTTCCGTTTTTCCCCTTTCCTTTACGATGATTATTCAATGCTTTAATTCCCCATTGACATTAGCCCCATGCCATGGTCTTCTCTAGGCAATCTTTCCAGGTTCAATAGGTATTTTTGTATTATTCTTTTTGGCTACAATTTTTTACCGTGGTCACTTGACCAAAGTATTATTCTTACGGACTCAGTCTCTTTTCTGACAACTTTCTTGCCTAGTTGCCTTAGATTTCATAGGTACTTGCTCTTTCGTGATATCTTTCTTGCCTAGTTGCCTTAGATTATATAGGTACTTGCTTCAATCTTTTTTGCATCAAATGCACTTTGGCTCCTTTGTTTTTGATAATTCGATCTTTAGTAATCGTTGTTCACGCGTTGTTTTTCTCTCTAAGGTATCATCACTCTAAGGTTCCCGTCATTCGGCTCTCGACTACGCCACCTTGATGCCACATTATCATCCTTAGCTCTATTCTTTTCAAGCCTTATATCTTATTTGTTTATTACCTCAAGTGGTAGTAATTTTTCTCGACTCATAACTTGTTTGTTCATAACCTCAATTTAACAATCACTCGGCCTCACATCTTCCAATTTTGTTTTCATGGTAATCTAGAATTTATCACATATTAAGCCCCTTTTAGTTGGACCATAGCTAAGGTGGGGTTTGAATTTAGAGACTTGATATTTTCTTGTTTTTGCCATTATTCTACAAATCTTGTTTTTCCATTATTCTACAACTTCGTCCCGCTCAAACATCCTAGGCAATATTCTATTTTCTCTTAGACATCTTTACATGGGGCACATATATTTAGGAGTGTTCTTATACTATAATTTATTTGATTGGTAGGATGTAAAAGTGCTTGGTCTCTAAAGTTTTTTCTTTCTTTGGTTGTACATCCAAGACCATATCGGCCCCTTTGCTTGCTCTGGCATTTAGGACCTCTACCTGGCATCCAAAACAAATCTCCTTTTGAAGCCGAGATTCATTACTTAGCATATGTTTACCCTTACTTGCCAATTTTACCCCATCTATTTTCCTTTTCTTTTATTAGCCAGTTTGCCTTATTTTTCAATTTCTTGTCAATTTTACCCCATCTATTTTCCTTTTCTTTTATTAGCCAGGTTTGCCTTATTTTTCAATTTTAGGAAGTTTCTTTTTACACCTCTATTTTGGATTTCATTATTTGCTAGTGCTTTTTGATCTCTCTCTCCCCTCCCTCCCTCCCTCCCTCCCTCCCTCCCTCCGGTCCATCCCTCCCTCCATTTGTCAATTTAGGCCTTTATCAATGGTGGATCTCTCTTTGACCATCTTTGCTCTTATGTCTCACTTCTCTTACCAATTATCAAACCCTTGCTTTAGGTTTGTGGCCTTGCGCTTCAAATCTGAGTTTGTTGAGCGGGAAATCTTGCTCTTCATGCCCTTCTGCTGTGGGGCCTATCCTCTGCTATTAGCCTAAGAGCGGGACATCCATCCTCTGCTATTAGCCTAAGAGCGGAGATCTGGCTCTTCTGGCTTACTCTACTAGCCCTTTTTGGGTGAAATATCTAGTCCGAGATAAGGCCCCTTTTTGCCTATTATAACATTACTTATTGGTAATTATTTTAATTACTTAGAACTTATAGCCCCGTTTTGTGTCTATTATAACATTATTTATATATTTGGAATCTCATTCATTTTTTAAGTTGTTTCCAATAACAACACATGTAGAGAAATAAGAGTTCCTCGGGATGCGGCTTAGATGTCTTACTCTATTTTCTAATGATTGGTAACCTTGGCTTTCCATTTTTCAATTTATGCCTTTATCAATGGTGGATCTCTCTTTGACCATCTTTGCTCATATGTCTCACTTCTCTTACCCAATTTTTTGGTTTTTCCTTGCCATCTTCCTATTTTTTCCTTGGTGACTATATTATTCGATAGTTCCTTTTTTGCCTTTTCTTTCTTTGAAAATGATTTACGAGCAATCTATAGTTTCCAACTCAACTTATGTAGGTTATAAGATTTGCTCAAAGTTCTGCCTAATAGACTTCCAACCTTTTAACGTTTTTAAACCTTTCTTTTGTAAAATTATGTTTCGATGTTTTTTCCTTCTTTGTTTGCTTAGGATAAATATCCTAGACGTTTGCCTTTTTTGTTTTGGTTGACAAGGTTCTATATATGGAAAGCTCTTTTTATACTTTGTTGGATTAACATTTTTTTTTCTCTAAATGTACCAGGCAGTTACCATGCCATGTTTCATTATCTCATGCGCATTTTTGTGCCTAGGATAATATCCCCTTTTGTAACATTCTCCCTAATAGTACTCATTTTGTTTTTCCTCAATTTATATTTACTTCTCACCATCGTGCTGTGAAAAGAACCTTTTGTGGTTGAGTTGCGTTTGCATTTTTTGTAGCTATGGTTGCTTTGTAAATTATATTTGCTCGTAATTGTTCTTGTATATCCAAGATGTGGACGTGGACGTGGACTCCCCTTCTGATGCTTGTCGCCTATCTGTTCTTGTTGAGCCGCTTCAACTTTACATGAAATAATCTACCGGGACGACTTTCTCACATGATATATGCAGTTTACGCGGAGCTCATAAACTAATTATCATTTATGCAGTTTTTGATCCCATACAGTTTCGTCCCAAAAAGAAAAATGTGAGGGCTGCTTTGCCCTTAAGTCAACTCGACCCTATCTCATTAGTGAAGAACCTTACATAAAACACAAGAAAGAATCTTGATAGTTCTTATGGTCTTCGTCCCAACTAGGTAATGTTCGGTTTTTTCCTTTTCCTTTACGATGATTATTCAATGCTTTAATTCCCCATTGACATTAGCCCCATGCCATGGTTTTCTCTAGGCAATCTTTCCAGGTTCAATAGGTATTTTTGTATTATTCTTATTGGCTACAATTTTTTACCGTGGTCACTTGAACCAAAGTGTTATTCTTACGGACTCGTCTCTTTTCTGACAACTTTCTCGCCTAGTTGCCTTAGATTTCATAGGTACTTGCTTCAATCTTTTTGCATCAAATGCCCTTTGGCTCCTTTGTTTTTGGTAATTCGATCTTTAGCTTGTTGTTCACGTTGTTTTTCTCTCTAAGGTATCTGTCACTCTAAGATTCCTGTCATTCTGGCTCCGACTCTGCCACCTTGATGCCACATTATCATCCTTAGCTCTATTCTTTTCAAGCCTTATATCTTATTTGTTTATTACCTCAAGTGGCCGTAATTTTTCTCGACTCATAACTTGTTTGTTCATAACCTCAATTTAACAATCACTCTCGCCTCACATCTTCCAATTTTTGTTTTCATGGTAATCTAGAATTTATCACATATTAAGCCCCTTCTAGTTGGACTATAGCTAAGGTGGGGTTTGAACTTAGAGACTGGATATTTTCTTGCTTTTTCCATTATTCTACAACTCCGTCCGCTCAAACATCCTAGGCAATATTCCATTTTCTCTTAGACATCTTTATATGGGGCACGTATATTTAGGATTGTTCTTATACTATAATTTATTTGATTGGTAGGATGTAAAAATGCTTGGTCTCTAAAGTTTTTTCTTCTTTTGGTTGTACATCCAAGACCGTATCGGCCCCTTTGCTTGCTCTGGCATGTAGGACCTCTACCTGGCATCCAAAACAAATCTCCTTTTGAAGCCGAGATTCATTACTTAGCATATATTTACCCTTACTTGCCAATTTTACCCCATCTATTTTTCTTTTCTTTTATTAGCCAGTTTGCCTTATTTTTTCATTTTTAGGAAGTTTCTTTTTACACCTCTATTTTGGATTTCATTATTTGCTAGTGCTTTTTTAGATCTCTCTTTGTACTTGGGTCCCATAGGCCAGTTGGTCTCCGTGGACGATTCTATTCTCTCTCTGGTTTCCCACATGCATGTAAATTTCTTATCTCTCGCGCTATACGGCGAGAGATAAAAGAGAGAGAAAATTTATACATATTTCATGGGAGAAGCTCAAGAGATAATTATCTCTCGAGCCTTTAACCCCCCACTAGTTAGTATATTTTATTCACGGACGTGGGCGGGCAGGCACGGACAGTATCGGGCAGGCTTAAAAAGGGGCAAAAACAGGGACAAAGTAAACCAATTTGGCACTGTAAATCCGACAAATCGACCTCTGTGAATCGACCTCTGTAAATTCGGCAAATCCGGCAAATCGATATCTGTAAAATCTGGCAAATCGGCCTCTGTAAATCAGCCTCTGTAAATCTGGCAAATCGACCTCTGCAAATCAACAATCTGTAACAAGCAAAATGGATAGCAAATTTTATCTGGTGGTGCTTTTTGATCCGGCCTTGCAAATCAACCCCTGTCTTGATACCTCTTCTGGTTCTCATATCTCTTCTAATTCTCATATGTCTTCATGACTTTGTCGGGCGCGAAGTTTTGCACACAATCCCTTCCTTTTCCTCTATAGCTCCGAGTTCTGCTCTGTCTGATCCTTTGAATGCAAGACAGATTATTACATGATGCTCAAAATCTTTGCGAACGACTCTGATCTGCCCCAAATAAACTAGAAAATGCTTTAATAATTGTTAAGAAAAGCTTGCATCTACGTAAGAAAAGCTTGCATTTGAGCCCATCTAGAGCCGTTTGAGCCGGAAGATTTTGGAGCCGGAAGAAATGAAAAGCCGGAAGAAAATAGTTGGAATCAAAAGCATGGCAGTCAGAAATAAAATATTCTGTTTGCCCCAATTGTGAAGGCCGGAACTAGAAGCTTGAGAATCTTTGCTTGCATGTGGGAAACCGTCACAGCTTGAATAGTTTTTGGATTATACAGAGACCTAGAATCAAGAAAAAATCACTACAACAGACCGAATTTAAGAAATAGATAAATGCTCTGTTCGAAATACTCTGCCCGCCCTGCACAAAAAAAAAGAAGAAAGAAGAGGAAACAGATCTAGTCTGGCACTACGGTTTTGTGTGCAAGAAAGGCTTCAACCCATCGGATGCTATCTATTAGATGCGGCAACAAGCATCGCCTTTGAAACAGAAAGTCCATATGGCACAGATTGAACTGAAAACAAGGTGCTGTGCACGGAGGGTTGCCCTCCGTGACCCGAGAATCTATGAATCATGAATCTATGAATCATGAATCTATGTTTTTGTTTCTAGCATTTTCTTCAAGCCAATGTGGTTGTTTAGAACTTGGCGATATCAAACATATGGCAAAGAAATCGTAATCACGTTGCTTGCCTAGGAGTAACAATTTACTTTTTATATTCTACTAGAAAAAGTGCCCAGCGTTGCTGGGCTTTTCATTGGATTAATTTTAAAACTTAATGAAGTTATGGTCATTAGAAAGAATGGGCTTTCCTTATAAATTAAAGTTTGAAATTGTTCCTTTAAAATGTTTATTTATTATGCTTGAAGCTTAAATACAACTTTCAAAGTTTTAAAATATTAAGATCGATCAGTTTGTTGCACTAAATATATTAATTTTGATATTAGATTGTATCCTATGCAATTCTTATCATGTCCTAACCTGTTTGCAGTTCCGTAAGGCCATTTTGCATCTGCATAATAGTATCTAGGCAGTGTTTAAATATATCCTATGCCAAACCGTAAAATGAAAATACTACAACATGATTTTGCTCATATATCTTAAACATGCAAAATCATGTTAGAGAATTGTTTGGTGTGCAAAACTGTAAAATGAAAATACTACAACATGATTTTGCTCATATATCTTAAACATGCATATAGTTTAATAGTGCACGTAATAAAAACATTATAAGGTTAATCTTTTTGTTCAAGATTATGCCATGGAGGAAGGAAGGAAGGAAGGAAGGAAGGAAGGAAGGAAGGTACTTTTATCGTCCACGGGAGACCAACGGTCTATGGGACCCAATACAAAAACGCAGCCCGGATTCTTGCCTTGATTAAAAACCCCCAGAAGGGGTTTTCGAGGAAAAAACGTGGCAAAGAATCAACCTGGCGACAAACTAACATACAAAATGCGTAAACACCCAAATATATACGGTCATGCACCGCACCGTGAAGGTTTAATCGGCAACTGACGCCTGGGGCAAAGGTGACCTTCGCAGTCGATACCTCATATATCTGACCCGAGGTAACGCGTCGATGTGCAGGGTGTTCATCCCTGAAATGTAAGGCAAGTCCGGCCGCACTAAAGGAGCTGACCGGCCCGGACCGACCGAACGCCGGGCAACTGGAAAGTGTAGAGACTCATCCTCAATGGCGCACCCGCTTGACATCTTGATAGAGCTGTCCGGCTGGCTCTAAATCCACCCCGCCCGCCCGGATGCGAAGATGGTGGGCAATTGTCGCGAATGGAGGCAATGAGTCTGGCAGCTTTTTGCAGCCGGGAATGCAGTGGTAGAATGGGAACTGCTGGGGTTGATGTGCTCCTTGTAATGTAATGTTTTGACTCGCTTATAGATGCCGCGGGGGTCGCAGCTTGCCAAGGAAACAAGCTGCCTAGGGGTACTCCCCAAGCAGCCGCCACGACCGGCCTTTGTGTTCACCTGCGCATTCGGTGCTCCTGCGTTCCATCGGCGAACCAGTCTCTCTCTTACCCCTCCAGCGAGGGCCCTAGCCGCCGGACTCATTGCCACAAATGTAAGCCAGTGCGGGGCCGAGCATCACCCATAGTAACCACTTTTCGAAAATAGGCGATGTGTCTATCAAGAATTCGCCTCACGGCAAGAATCCGGTTTCTGCGGCCCGAATCGATAGGGAACCGGGTTTCACCCCGTGCACATGCCAAAATGCCTTACTTTTGCTCCAAGTCATTCCATGTCGCCAAAGGCGCCCAGGGCCCCAAACCTCGACCGTCTGGAAGGACGGGCTTCGACCGGTGCGGAATACAGATGTATTTGATGGCCCCAATCATAGAGCTCTGCTTGGTATGTTGATACGCATGGCATAAAGCGCTTTCGGCCTAACATCACATAAGTGGGATAGACGCCTCCACAGAGTGAGGAAGGGAACTCCACCCTAGATACTTGTAGGTGGGCGTGGCCCACAAAGCGTCCCCGATATGTGAGTCACGGAGGCATGGGGTGGCGGAAGAGGATATGAGAACCACCACGGTCTTGGCCGTTTCACGCCGCATGTCTCAGCTGACAAAATGTGTCTAGGGCATCGGGTGAGACGCATAGCCGGGGTGTGGGCCCGGCCAGGCCAACATCGTCTGCATAGATGAGTAGGCGGATGACCCGTGCAAAAGCTGTATGCCATCCCCCATGCTTTCAGAAGCCGTGGCTCTAACGACAATGTAGAGGCCAAAAAGTGTTGGCGAGGGGGGGCAACCCCAGCCGGACCCCGATACCTCTTGGTGAATGCTTGGCCCGTCCGGTACGATCCCCGCCAAAAACAACTCTCATACAACCTCAGATATGGCATTCTCGCATTCTGCGCAAAATGGAGCCCCATGATCAGATCTAGCCCGCAGCTTTTCCCCGGAACTGTATCAAAAGCCTTTCGAAGTCCACAAAGCAAAGAATACAAGTCCCCCAGATGATTCCTGGGCTGTCTTCAATCGCCCGCAGTATAAAGATATGGTCAATCGTTGAGTGGGTGGGGGTCCAAAGTTCTTTGTGTGAGGGCTCGCGACATCTGCCAGGCCCTCCTCCCGGGTCAACTGGCTGCCGAGAATGCGATAACGGTTGGGCCATCTTGAAATGACCATGATCGTCCGTAATTGGCCTGGACAAATTGGGTCGCCCAGCCAGGAATGGGAACAACCCCGCTAGTGGTCCATTGTCTGGGGAGACCTTCCCCGCAATGCTCATGGAATGTGGGGGTAGTGAGGACCGGCACAAGCGGTACGCTCTGCCCATTTGAGTAATCCCTACCGCATACCATCGAGGTCACCGCCTTCCCATTAGCCACCTCGCTGCAGCCCTCCTCAACATCCTCCTCCACGAAACCAATGGGGCCATCCCCTGCCGGGGTATGGGCGTACCTGCCCCCGGGCGGGTCATAGAGCCGCTTGCACTATTCCTCCCACCGCCGTGATGTCCCCGTGAGGGCTGGCCGGGCTTGGCAAGCACTGCGTAGCCAAAGGTTGAGATGAGTGTCCAAGTAGAACATCTCCCCTCGATGCTTGGTAAGGTACGCCTTTGTCTCCCCGCCGGATGGACGCCAGATGCGTGTGGTGGCCACCAAAGGGTACTCGGATCCGCACAGGACGGGCCGCTGCTATGTTCTTACACTCGTGATCAAACCATGGGTTACGCGAATGTTCGCGACCACTGGCGGCGCCCGAGGAAGTGTCTGCCAAAACACATCGGCGCATCAGAAGATCCTGCATTAGCGGCTGGTTCATCACGCGCTCTGAAGGTGGAGGCTGTCCGCACTACCGGGAGGGCGTCCATGAGCATCTCGGATAGTCCTCTGCACGCTCATAATCTAGTCTCAACTGAGGGCCGGGGTCAGGTATAGTGAGGGTTACGGCTTGCCAAACCAAGCCAAATAAAGTGGGAGGTGATCACGAAATGACCTCCTCATCCGACTATACGTCTTGCCCGCGAGGAAGCGATCGATGAGATGCATATCTTGCGCACCACGAGCTGACATAGTCCACCACACTAGACCCTCCCCCTCGATTGTCCTTCCGGATGTGCATGTGCACTTCGAGAATCGGACCTTTGACGAGCCATTGCTTGCCATGTTACAAGGCATGATATGATTTCATGCATACTTATTCTTTATAAAATTTCTCAAAATATGCTCTCTTACTACTACACTTTATAATGGTTTCTCAACTTAATTCCATTTTTTATTGCTTTTGTCCGTGTATAAGTTATGAGCTTTTAGCATTACTTGGTCAGCGCATTCCTTTAGTTGCTCCAATCTGGGCTACTTTAACTCGTGCTTAACGACATTAGTTTGTGCCTCACATTTCTTACCATGCGAGTTTAATGAATATAGGTAATATTATGAATGCTCAAGGAAGGTCCACTTCTTAAATATCTCGGGACATCCCTCCATTCAAAGATGTCAAGAGTTGCAAAAGAGTATACATGGACCGGGAGTATCAATTTGAGACATATCAAATGTTGATAGATAGTTGGGATTGTGGCGTGTATCGTGGACCTCTATTAGAATTCAATTATTTGTTAACAAAGAACTTGTGTTTTGGACCATGTTCTAAGACCGAGAAGTCATAGAAGAAAACATATTGGTAATTCCAATTTATTTATGTGTGCGGTCAAAGAAATATATCATTCCATCCAAAGGGACAATTTTGATCTTTTGTCCGCTATACCTATCTTCTTCCACGCTTCAATGCTTGTCTTTAACTTGCAAAGATCGGACCGATTTACATGCTCAAGCCGGTATAACAAAATCCCGGTAAGAATATCCACCCATACCATTTTGCATCCAATCGATGTTACAAATGCCGAGCTATATCATGTTATAGAAGAAGTTGCAGAGATGCATGCTATAGAACGTACATCACTTATTAAGATACCTTTGGCAATCTAAAAACATAAAATTTCTACTAAATGCTTGTTGTCCATCTAGGTCGAATGTTCTTTAAACCTTCCCAGTTTGAAGAGCCATGAGAGCTACTTTCATACACATTTTCATGTGAAGAAAAGAATTCGAGACCTTCGTAACATGTGTTCTCACCATTTTTATTATAAAGTTTTTGGCAAGATACATGGTCTCGCCAAAGTAGATGTATAAAAACAAAAATTTGCACTTGCTAGTGTTACAAGCTAGTTACCTGAAGGCATATCCGTGTCTCACAAAGGACCGGAATCAAACTTGAGTCTTCGGCGTGAGTCCATACTTTTTGCACTCTGTCACAAGATCAAAACCACGCCTTATGCGTGTAAACACAAGAATTGTTATAGCAACATAGCCTAATGGTGGTACTTGCCTCCGCTTATCTCTTCGATATCTTCCCATAAAAGTGAGAAAAAGTAATGCTCCCGAAAGGTCGATACCAATACCAAATAACATTAAGACATGAAGTTGTTGTTTGCCAACCCGTAGTAGTATTTTCTTCTTTATTCAGTGAAAAGTCATTTATTAGAAATTCTTCGAAGGAAGTGAGAAAAGCTTACAAAAGAATGGTTTCTCTCGGCCGATCTTTTCACAATCTGCCAAACGGCATAAAAACAAACATGATGAAGTTAATAGTCAAGCTCTGTATTACGTCAAATTGTTGTAAATCTGAATATATAAATTTCTAACATAGTTATTAAATAACTTTTTTTTTTGAAGGACGTGAAACTTTATTAATCATCAGAAACGAACAACAGAGATGGGGGACCGAAAACCCAGTGGAGGAATTGTCCACGAGCAAAACCACCCGCCACCTTACAAAGACACAAACATGTAAATGAGTTACATATAAGTGTGGAAACATGCTTTGTTCTTTCTTACAAATGTTCATTTTGCCTATCAAGTATGGGTAGCAGTTTTTTACGTACCAAGATCTTTAAGTAAGAAAAAGTTCTCTCCTTGGCCGCCATTCTTATCCTATCAATCCCTATCTTACTAAACAATCGCCTAACCGAAAGGTATACTTCCTACCTTTGTGCCAACCTCCTTCTCCACCCTTTGCACATACTCAACAAATATGTTAGATTGCTTAGTATTGGTCAGAAAAATTCTTAGGTGCAATCAAGATCCACAAGCCAAAGCACGCTTCCCGGAAAATGGAACCCAGAGCTCTGACATTTCTTCTGCTTTGTATTTAAGGAAGTTAATTTCAAGATATCCGGGGAGACTCCCTTAGGAAAATGGTCCATCAAAATCATAAACTTCTAAATGAGATGGGTCAGAATATGCAATTATTCTTCTCTATTGTTATACATGAAGCAAATGCTAGGGCTTAAGGACCTAATGCTAGTTTTCTTACATTGATTTACTCTACATGTTCTGTAGGAATGTGGACCCTATTCAATAGAATAAGAACCATAGATAGGAAATAGGAAATAGCATTAAATAGAAGATAAAAGCATTCAACAAAAACTCTGTTCCTAAACTTAGAAGCCCTAAATAAGAGATAGGAACAGAAAAATGAAATAGGAAATAGGATTAGCATACAGAACTTTTGCCATAGAACCAACGATAGCGAAAGGAAATAAGAAAGCAAGAATAGCATGCAGAAGTTAGGAATTGCATTACGAATTCTAACCTCAGAGAAGCAGTCGCCAGAGAAATCGCTAGAGAAGAATAGCCAGAGAAGTCTCCAGAAAAATTGAAATAAGGAATCCAACTTTCAACTGTTTTTTTGCACAAAAATCCTCTCCACGATGGTGAAATCCTTTGCTAGTTCCGAAATCATGCAGAAGGCCCTGGATATGAAGCAACAGTCCCGGATTTGAGAGAGAGGGGCGGTCCCACAGTCGCCCTAGCAGCAAGCAGAGGTCGCAGCACCAAGAAACGTCATTTTTTTCCCCTGGCTGAAAGTCCTTTGATTGCCAAAACCAAATCTGAAGAACCGATGCAAATTTTCTCTAAGTGGCTCGGCCGAACATCACACGCCCTTCCCGGAACCCATGCCCTAACCGATGCCTTAAACGAAAAAAAAAAAAAGGGGTATCTTTGAAATGCAAACAATCTTGCAGAAGCGAGATGCCATAACCGGCATTACTGATGCAATGTTGATACCGGAATAGAAGCACTATTTGACGCCATAACATGTGCTCAACTCGCCGAAACCCCGGACGGAAGGCGGAAGGGAGGGCGAATCCGAGGTGCGTAAGCCATAGCCAAGTCCGTGGATAAGCGTTTGTGTAGCAGGTCGATAATCGGGCTGGATGACCGACCATTTACACGGCGGCAACCGCTTTTAGCGATCATCAAGATATGCTAGGTATATGCCAAAGATATACTTGAATATGCCCACATACCCACATAAAAGCGAGGGTTTGCCCCCCTAGGGGCAACCCAAAACTTGCAGTTGAGCGAAAATCTTTGAGCTTTGTGGAGCTGAGGAAATTTCTTTTAAGCCAAAATGCTAGTGCCGACCCAAAATGCTATGGATTTATCGCCATGGATTCATGGCTGGACTTCGCCATAGATTCGCACTCCCCGCCTACGGCCCGCCCGCATGAAGAAAAGAAAAGGAAAAATGTTTAACAAGGGGAAACGCCCTTAATGCCAGTTAACATAAAAATTAACTCCCGCATGAAAAGGTGAGAGTGGGTTCACCTCTCTCTCCCGCCTCTCGCCCCCTCTCCTGCTCTCTCGCAAAAAAAATTGGAGCATGTGGGAAATCTGGAGTATGTAGGGGGCAAAATAAAACAAAAAATGTGGAGCGGAGGCAAACAAAAAATGGAAAGCTACAGGAAGTGGATGAACCCAGAGTTGGTTGAAATGGCTTATTTGAGAGAGGATATTTCACTACATAAAAGGCACACAATATGTAGGATGCGGCTCAGCTCACACCACCTAGGGATTGAGGTGGGGCGATGGGGGGACATACCGCAAGAACTCCGGCTGTGCAGATTATGTGAGGAAAACACTTTAGAGGATGAGAGCCATGTCATTCTACAATGTCCAGCATATCAAGACCTACGAAGGCACCATGCCGTTCGAGCCAACACCCTTGTGGAATTTTTCAAGCTTCCTGCAAAGATAACTGGTAAATTCCTAGCAGATGTTCTAGAGTTGAGAGAACAATACATACGGGGATACAAAACACTTTTAGAGGATTATGAGTCGTGTTTAGGAGAGGAGACCGGTACTCTCCCTCTTGGTGGGAGAGGTGTATAAATTCTATGATGATCTACAGGCTTTTTGTACAAAAGAAAATCCGTCTCATAGACCTGATGGTCTAGTAGGCGAAAATAATCAAATTTCTCTCTCTCTCTCTCTCTCTCTCTCTCTCTCTCTCTCTCTCTCTCTCTCTCTCTCTCTCTCTCTCTCTCTCTCTCTCTCTCTCTCTCTCTCTCTATCTCTCTCTCTCTCTATTCCTAATGATTGATGACCATGGCTTTCCATTTGTCAATGTAGGCCTTTATCAATGGTGGATCTCTCTTTGACCATCTTTGCTCTTATGTCTCACTTCTCTTACCAACTATCAAACCCTTGCTTTAGGTTTGTGGCCTTGCCCTTCCAAATCCGAGTTTGTTGAGCGGGAAATCCTGCTCTTCATGCCTTTCTGCTTTTCGGCCTATCCTCTGCTATTAGCCTAAGAGCGAGAGATCCGGCTCTTCTGTTGTTCGGCCCAGCCCTTTTTGGGTGAAATATCTAGTCCGAGATAAGGCCCCTTTTTGCCTATTATAACATTACTTATTGATAATTAGTTAATTACTTAGAACTTATAACCCCGTTTTGTGTCTATTATAACATTACTTATATATTTGGAATCTCATTCATTTTTTAAGTTGTCTCCAATAACAACACGTGTAGAGAAATAAGAGTTCCTCAGGATGCGGCTTAGATGTCTTACTCTATTTTCTAATGATTGGTAACCTTGGCTTTCCATTTTTCAATTTACGCCTTTATCAATGGTGAATCTTTCTTTGACCATCTTTGCTCATATGTCTCACTTCTCTTACCCAATTTTTTGGTTTTTCCTTGCCATCTTCCTATTTTTTTCCTTG